>JANRMT010062837.1:73721780-73742142 GCA_026402145.1 Polypterus bichir lapradei | reverse complement strand
TATCAGACGCTTCATATTTTTTTGCTGCCTTTTCAATTGTGTAATTCGGTTTTTGTTCAGCGCTCTTCGGAACTGTTGCTTTTTGTCTGTGCACTGCGTCAGTTCACGTGAGCCGCTCGGTGTATAGGCATCGAACTTTCCCAGCTGTGCTGTTGCCATGTCGTGCTATGTCCATGGCTGTATCTAATGCTACCGAAGTCCCGGTACTTAAAACTTTCTCTCGCAGTTTCGCTGAGTTTGTGCCAAACACCACCCTGACTATGTAACTTCCTCTGCATAAGCACAGTCCTTCACCCGTCAATATTTACCCGTGGCAGTTTGCTATTGGATTGCCGCTGACGGACGGCCTTATATGGGCAGGCACTAAATTACAAACGCCAGCGGCAGCCTGTCTATGAACTTAATTTAAAGTGTAGGTTTACACTGTGCTTTGTTTCCGAAGTAGCAGAACTCATGAATATGGTTGTATATATCACTCGCTCGCTTCTTATTGTTTCGCTGCCTTCTCAATTATATAATGCATGTTTTCTTCAGCGCTTTTTGGGGCTCTTCCTGGTTTTCTACGTACTGCGTGATTACGTGGGAGGCGTGATGATGTCAAACTCCGCCCCCACGGGTTTCAAGCTCATCTCCATTACAGTAAATGGAGAAAAACATCTTCCAGTTATGACCATTACGCGTAGAATTTCGAAATGAAACCTGCCCAACTTTTGTAAGGAAGCTGTAAGGAATAAGCCTGCCAAATTTCAGCCTTCTACCTACACGGGAAGTTGGAGAATTAGTGATGAGTGAGTGAGTGAGTGAGGGCTTTGCCTTTTATTAGTATAGATTATATTATATATATATATATAAAAAAGAGAGCCGCTGTACATTTAGCAGCACTATACAGACTGCACTGACACTGAGAACAGAGACATCACTTCCCAACGCCCTTTTTCTGATATCTGACAGGCTGGTTCCGCTACACTTTTTTTTTTTTTTTTTTTTTTTTAAAATCAGTCCTCCTCTTGCCCGCCCACTTCGCCATACTCCTTACTACTGTATTAAGCTGCTTCGACCCTGCTATTACCATGTACAACCCCCTCTTGAAACCCCACTCTGCTTGTGAACTCTGCTCCGCCTCGTCCCTGCTATTAGCTTTAGCAATATTTACCTGCCCGTTCGTCCCTTGCCATCTCTGCAGACAATTAGATCTGCCTGTAGATCTGCAGCTGTCATCTCACAATGTCATGCGAGATGACGGCCGGGCACTCAACTAAATTAACCGGGCAGAGCACCCGGCTAAAAGACACTAGGGAGAACACTGCATACAGTATGTAATTTTACTATGTTCTATTACATTTTAAGGGTTATATTCATTAACATTTGTTTGCTTTCAAAAACCAAATGAATGACACAAATTTAAAGTGTATCTCAGCTATGAATTTGTTAACACGGCATATGTCATATTAATAGGAAGACATGTTTTATGCTTCAAAGCATTGAAGCACAATTTTATTTTGTTATTAGCAAATGGAGAAGCAGATTTAATTACCATTGTACACAAGCCAATGCGTATTTGTGGTTACGTGTTAAACTTACTCCACAACCTCGTATATAACCATTTCAAAGTGATTGGATGCTATGACAGATATCTGCTGATACGTTCATTAAAATCACAGAATGAATTCAATGTTTCCATCATTAAAAGTGCTAAATATCTCCATAATTTAATTTCCTTTCATCTTCTCTTACAAAGTCATGACACTACAAGTTAAAAATTACAACTCAAATCTAATTGGTCAAATCATCAAGCTCTCAAAGCAAGCGTATTAACGATTAAATTATAACCAATATTATAAGCCTGTATGTGCATTTTGGCTTTTTTAAAAAAAAAAAAAAAAAAAAAAAAAAATAGTAGGCACAATTCTCACAGCCACAGAGTAAAATTCTCCTGCCTTGAAAACAAAGCACAAGACTTCCATTTTTCTTTTAAGTTTTGTTATACTGCTCTATCACAACCATGGTGAGCCACTTTTATGCATTATTTTTACTGACAAGTCTCTCACATATTTCTGTGTCCTATGAAATACTTAAAATCATGTGCCTTGTACTAAAAACATCCTAAAATTACTACAAACAAGAATGTTTAGCCTATATGAAATTATGCATTAGCTGGATTTTAAAATATACAGGAGCAAGAGAACATTTTTTTACATTCCTTCAACTTATTCCTAACTATAAATCAGAGTTCAATCAAAACTTTTTTTTTCCTTTAAACGAAACTGAATACTTACTTGTGGGAACTCTTTTTCTTCATCATACTTACAGAAACTCCAGCATGCCCTAAAGTTAAAAAAGACAAAAGACAAGTCAAAGATTATTTCAGAATAGTTTTGCTGCAACAGCAGACACACACATTTTTTTACAATTTTTGCTCATTTACACTTTTACACTTTTTTTTTTTTTTTTAAAGTTCTCTTGCAAGTCCAGCTCAGTTACATTAAGATTTTGACTGTGTATCCTACAGTGCATCCGGAAAGTATTCACAGAGCATCACCTTTTCCACATTTTGTTATGTTACAGCCTTATTCCAAAATGGATTAAATTCATTTTTTTCCTCAGAATTCTACACACAACACCCCATAATGACAATGTGAAAAAAGTTTACTTGAGGTTTTTGAAAATTTATTAAAAATAAAAAAAACTGAGAAATCACATGTACATAAGTATTAAAAGCCTTTGCTCAATACTTTGTCGATGCATCTTTGGCAGCAATTAAAGCCTCAAGTCTTTTTGAATAAGATGCCACAAGCTTGGCACACCTATCCTTGGCCAGTTTCGCCCATTCCTCTTTGCAGCACCTCTCAGGCTCCATCAGGTTGGATGGGAAGCATCGGTGCACAGCCGTTTTAAGATCTCTCCAAGTCTGGGCTCTGGCTGGGCCACTCAAGGACATTCACAGAGTTGTCCTGAAGCCACTCCTTTGATATCTTGGCTGTGTGCTTAGGGTCTTTGTCCTGCTGAAAGATGAATCGTCGCCCCAGTCTGAGGACAAGAGCGCTCTGGAGCAGGTTTTCATCCAGGATGTCTCTGTACATTGCTGCAGTCATCTTTCCCTTTATCCTGACTAGTCTCCCAGTTCCTGCCGCTGAAAACATCCCCACGGCATGATGCTGCCACCACCATGCTTCACTGTAGGGAAGGTATTGGCCTGGCGATGAGCAGTGCCTGGTTTCCTTCAAACGTGACGCCTGGCATTCACACCAAAGAGTTCAATCTTTGTCTCATCAGACCAGAGAACTTTGTTTCTCATGGTCTGAGAGTCCTTTAGGTGCCTTTTGGCAAACTACAGGCTGGCCACTCTACCATACAGACCTGATTGGTGGATTGCTGCAGAGATGGTTGTCCTTCTGGAAGGTTCTTCTCTCTCCACAGAGGTCCTCTGGAGCTCTGACAGATTGACCATCGGGTTCTTGGTCACCTCCTTGACTAAGACCCTTCTCCCCCGATCGCTCAGTTTAGATGGCCGGCAAGCTCTAGGAAGAGTCCTGGTGGTTTCGAACTTCTTCCACTTACGGATGATGGAGGCCACTGTGCTCATTGGGACCTTCAAAGCAGCAGAAATTGTTCCTGAACCTTCCCCAGATTCGTGCCTCGAGACAATCGTGTCTCGGAGGTCTACAGACAATTCCTTTGACTTCATGCTTGGTTTGTGCTCTGACATGAACTGTCAACTGTGGGACCTTATATAGACAGGTGTATGCCTTTCCAAATCATGTCCAATCAACTGAATTTACCACAGGTGGACTCCAATTAAGCTGCAGAAACATCTCAAGGATGATCAGGGGAAACAGGATGCACCTGAGCTCAATTTTGAACTTCATGGCAAAGGCTGTGAATACTTATGTACATGTGATTTCTCAATTTTTTTATTTTTAATAAATTTGCAAAAACCTTAGGTAAACTTTTTTCACGTTGTCATTATGGGGTGTTGTGTGTAGAATTCTGAGGAAAAAAAATGAATTTAATCCATTTTGGGATAAGGCTGTAACATAACAAAATGTGGAAAAAGTGATGCGCTGTGAATACTTTCCGGAAGCACCGTATATTGACATATAGATCTACAGGTCTAATTTATCTTGTCATAGAAACTGTTTTATGATTCCAGGTCTTTAAATGAGATGTTCAATGTTGGGGGGAGATGTTGCTTTGTTGTCACTCCAGGTTTAAATGTAGGATTCTTCTTGCATTGGAGTGCACTCTCTCTCTCTCTTTGCTGCATAATTCTTTGGTTGTGGTGTTCTGTGACACTGCTTTCACAGCTTGCCGTCTACTGTTAGGTCATTTGCTTGCAAACCTGCAACTTCATGGAGAAAGGTGTTACTCTTCCTAGCACAAGAACTTAAATGCTTAGTTCCCCTCTTGAAGCAATGACTGTTCTCAGCCATTTCGGCTCAATAACAAACAGCTCTTCTTAGCAGGGAGTTTGTCAATTTCTGATCCACAAAGAGTTTATCAGTTCTCAGCTCTCCAAACAGAAAATTGCTCATCATCTAAGTTTCAGAGCGTAGGTTTCAAAAGTTTTTGGTCTTCTGAAGAGTGTGAACTAGGCTCCAGGGGGAGTTCCCTCACAGCTCCCTTGACAGTGCCAGTGAGTGTCCTTAGAGAATCTTCAGGATGGTGCAGACACACTTAAGGAAATGTGTAACTTCTCCTGATTGGATTAAAAAGTCACTTCCAGCTATGAAATCAGAGTCTCCTCATAGGTGAGCTCTTCCTTCCATCAGAGTTGTCATTCCTTTAATTACAGATCTTTGTTCTTGTTTCAGTCCATTTCATACCTTCTAGCTGAAGAAGTCTGCAGAGGGGCCTCTGGAAAGATGTCAGTTCAACTCTGATTTACACCTTTGTTATCGGATGAAGTCCATGCAGATCCTTTTACAAGATGGAATTCAGTCACTTAGTTTGGAATGTAAGCTGGGGAAGGTGCAGCTGGATGTGTGCCTCCTTTTAAAATCCGCTTTCTTTACAAGCCTTATGTGCCACTAAAGCCTAAAAGAATGGGCAATGCCCATTTTGTCCTACATATCCCTCCTGTTTGGAAGTTGATTTCCATTGAGGTAGAGGCACTACTAACATTACTTATTATAGGTACTTTATATCTATAGCGATTCAAAATAAGGATGTATACACATTTGATATATCACCTTTAGCTTATGTAAAGGCTGATGTAATAAAATCTAACAATACTAAAATGAAAAACATTACTTATTTCAAGGAAAATAATAAAATTTGAATCTTGGTTGCACAAGTGTGCACAATATTTAATTAATTCTCATCCGTTTATTAAATTCTCTATCAGTTTTGCACACATGGATTCATACTTTTACCTCACTAATCTTTGTGGAAGGCTTCAAAGTTCAGGTAAACTGCAATGGGCAGTGTAATTTTAAACTCTGGAGCAGAGGGTAAATCAAGGAAAGAGGAGTCTTTTGCCCAAACATTATAAAGGGGAGAGTAGTAGTTTTTGATCAAGCTATAACACCACATATTCCTGTAGTGGCTTGGCAACAGTCTTACATGTGCATGTTTGAAAGTTCTGGTGTGGCTGCTACAGCACTGTGATGTCAGGGTGGCCAGGCAAAAAATAAAGAGGTGCTGGGAACAAAATGTTTGTCTTACAAATCAAACAGTTCTGACGTGATTAAAGTGCACATTGCAGACCTTAATTTAAGGGTATTTGCATACATTTTGACCAAACCATGTAGAAATCAGAACACTTTTAATACATGGTCTCCCCATTTCAGGGCACCATAATGTTAGGGACACTGGCGTCACAAGATTTTTACGATTACTCTGGTGCGTTTCAGTCCTTCATTAGTTTCAGCATAAGATACCAAGTCTTATTTCTACCTATAGACTACTATTGGAGTCTGTAGTTGTCATTGTTCAACATGATGGTAGAAGCTGTGCCAGTCAAAAAAGGTGGAAAAACAAGAATAAAACCATTACAGACACCAGCAAAACCTTAGGACTACCTAAATCAACTGTATGGAATATCATTAAGAAGAAAGAATGCACTAGTGGTCTATGTAATTGCAAAGGGGATGGTAGGCCAAGAAGTACCTTCACTGCTAGAAGAATTCTTACCATGGAGGGGGAAAAAATAAATAAATAAAAGCACCAAACACCTGTCTGTCAGATCAGAAAGTCTTCAGGAGGCAGAAGTGTATGCATCCAAGACTACTACTTAGTTTGTATCAGAGTGATGGAAAGAGCAAAGTGTGGAGATGAAAAGGAACTGCTAAAGATCCAAAGCATACCACTGCATCTGTTAAACATGGTGGAGGTGTTCTGGCTGTGCCCGTATGGGGCTGCCGCAGGTACTGGCACAATTGTCTTCATAATGAATTCTGAGATGTATAGAAACATCCTTTTTGCTCAATTTCCAGTAAATGCCTCCAAACACATTGGACAGAGCTTCATCCTACAACAACATAATGATCCCAAACATACTTCTAGGGCAATATAGGAGGTTTTCAAAGGTGAGAAAATGGAAAATTCTTGAATGGCCAAGCCAATTAGTCAATTTAAATCCAATTGAGCAAGACTTCCATATGCTGAAGAGAAAATTTACAGAGACAATCCCCCAAAACAAGCAGGAGTTGAAGTAGGCTGCATCAGAGCCTTTCAGCACCTGGTGGTGTCTATGAATTGCAGACTTCAAGCAGTCACTGAATGCAAGGGATATGCAGCAGAATATTAAAAAGAACTGCTTAAAAATATCCCCACCATTGCCATTTCCAAAACATTATGGTGCATTGCATTAGAGTATCAAACAGTGTTCAAAACAAATGGTTTAACGTCAATGTTACAACTTCAAGTACTAATGAAATAACTGCACAATTTTACAAGCCAAGCATTTTTGTTTACTATATTTCATTCTTCTTCATCTTAATTCGGCTGCTCCAGTTAGGGGTTGATCCACATCAGATCATCTTCTGATCTTTCTGTCCTCTGCATCTTGTTCTGTTACACCCATCACCTGCATGTCCTCTCTCACCACATCCATAAACCTTCTTAGGCCTTCCTCTTTTCCTCTTCCCTGGCAGCTCAATCCTTGGCATCCTTCTCTCAATATACACAGCATCTCTCCTCTGCACATGTCCAAACCAACGCATTCTCGCCTCTCTGACTTTGTCTCCCAACTGTCCAACCTGAGCTGATCCTCTAATGTACCAATTTCTAATCCCATTCATCCTCATCATGCCCAGTGCAAATCTTAGCATCTTTAACTCTGCTACCTCCAGATCCGTCTCCTGCTTTCTGGTCAGTGCCACCATCTCCAACCCTTAGACCTTCCCTTTCACTCTTGCTGATACCCGTCTGTCACAAATTACTCCTGACACTCTTCTCCACCCTTTCCACCCTGCCCGTACGTCCACAATCCATTACTCTGTACTATTGATCCCAAGTGTTTAAACTCATCCACCTTCACCAACTCTACTCCTTGCATCCTCACCATTCCACTGACCTCTTTCTCATTTACACACATGTATCATATTCTGTCTTGTTCCTACTCGCCTTCACTCCTCTCCTCTCTAGAGCATATCTCGACCTCTTCAGGGTCTCCTCACCCTGCTCCGTACTGTCACACTTCCCTCATACATATCCTGTACAACTCTTATGTACTTCTCTGCCAATAATGCCACTCTTCCATTTCATTATTATTAATATAATTGAATTATTTTCCTTTGCTTATAATCAGAGGTGGATAGTAACAAGTTACATTTACTCCATTACATTTACTTGAGTAACTTTTTAAAAAAAAAATTGTACTTCTAAGAATAGTTTTACTGCACCATACTTTTTACTTTTACTTGAGTACATTTGTGAATAAGAAACGCTACTCTTACTCCGCTACATTGGGCAACACTCGAATCGTTACTTTTTTTCCATTAGATACGCTATATTTTTTGCCAGAGAGAAGCTGCCAGTGGATCTACTGCATGACTGTTTCACCAATCAGATGTAGCAATAATAAGCACAAGACTCCGTTTTACCAATCAGACTTAGCAACAATAATCACATGGCTCCGTTTCACAAATGAGACGTAACCATGCAGTCACATGACCACACAAACTGTGACCGCATAGCGGCACAAACTCCTCACAGACAGCATTCAGGGAAAGAAAGAATACAAGTGGAACCTTGGTTTGCAGACATAATCCATTCCGGAAACGTGCTCGCAATCTAAAGCACTTGTATATCAAAGTGAATTTCCCCATAAGAAATAATGGAAACTCAGATGATTTGTTCTACAACCCAAAACTATTCATATAAAAATGATTAATACAAAATATAAAGTAAAATTACATAAAACAAATTAACCTGCACTTTACCTTTGAAAAGAATCATGGCTTGTGAGTGAGTTTCTAAACTCTTGTGAGATTTCACCCAATGGGACAACACGCAGAAGAGTGTCCCTAAGCAACCACAGGCACCCAGCGCTGTAGCAGTTTGCCGTAAAAGCGAATCCAAAAAGATCGGGGTCATGCTATAAACACCTGCCATTGATGGGCTAGACAAGGAACATTATAAAATGCGCAGGGCACAGTATTATTTGTGCTAACCTGGTCATGACTCAGCCTGAATGCTGTGTCTGTGTATAGGAGAGTGGCAGATCCTGCTACAATAACTACACTGTTCCTGTTTCAAGCTGAATACAAATGGTGTTGCTAAAGTATTGAAACTCATCTTCGTGTTTTGGGATGCAAGACGGGGACTCACACATCACAGCACACACACATGGTCACAATGCTGTAGTAAGCAGTATACGCTCATACGGATGTTGACTATGAGTGTGGCACGCCGACCGACAATTGCCCACAATCCTGCAGCAAGAGAGAGAACCACCATCAGCTCAGTTGTGATCACGTGACGCTCGGCAGACAAAGCATATACGGACTACTCGTATTGCAAGACCTCGCTCATTTATCAAGTCAAAATTTATTAAAAAGTTTAGCTCGTCTCGCAAAACACGCAAACCAAGTTACTCGCAATCCAAGGTTCCACTGTACATGAAAAATGAGAGCCAACTCCTGCTGAAGCTTAACCATCACTTCACTGAGTGAAGAACAAGTACGTTTTAACCAGACATGCACAGACAGTCAAGGTAAAGTGAGACTTCTTGTACATGCACAAGCTGCCTTGTTCTAATGTCATTTTTTATCAGCTGTGCTATTTAGAGGGCAAGGGCATATGCAGTATTATACTGTCAGTGTACAGTATATCTTGTCACTGTAAGTAGTTTGCACTGTTCAAACATACATGTTACCTACTGTAGGTGTTGGCTTCAAAAGCTTTGTTGTGAAAAACAGATTTGGAACTTTGTTTTATTTGTGCATCTTTATTTTGTACAGATATTTTTACTCATTTTTTATTTTATTTGGAAAGAGCTGAATTTGCACATTTTATATTTGTCTACCTTATTACAACATTTCTAAAAAAGAAATCATTTATTATGATCAAACAGTTACTCCGTACTTGAGTAGTCTTTTCACCAAATACTTTTTTACTATTACTTGAGTAATTTTTTGGAAAACTACTTTTTACTTCTACTTGAGTAATATTTTGAAGTAACGCTACTCTTACTTGAGTACAATTTTTGGCTACTCTACCCACCTCTGCTTATAACTAATTCTTTGACATCTCATAAAGCACTACTAGCCACATACTTTCTATGAATGTTGTTGATATAGTACCATGTAACCTTTTAAGAAAACGCATAACTGGTAGAAAAAATTGTTAGGAACATATTTTGTACATGCATGAATACAATCTGTAACACCAGGTAAAGTGTTTGAAATGGTTTGTTATTCAAGAACTGTTCTAAATATTGTTTATTTTTTAAACACATCTTAAAAAGACCAATTCATTTCATTGAGTCAACGTTGGAAAGACCTCAGCAGGCAAGAGACAGCCTTTGTCAGGTCACCAGTCTATTACAATGCCCTCTCACACAGACAGGATGGGTCCGAATAAGGACTGATATTTAAAATTGCGTCTGCAGGCATCTGGGAATACCAACACACATACGGGACTAACACAAACTTACCACAAACAAAACATTGGATCTTCAAGGCTAACCACTGTGAAGCAGGGACAGGGTGGTTATTTTTTTTGTGGACAAAACTAATAATGGAGCTTCATGCTTTCCTGTATAACCTTAATTATGTTTTGTTCTTTTCTTAAGATCTTGGGAGCAATCATTAAGCGAAAAGGCAAACTATACAACATTATATCCAAAGTGCATAGATTCATTCATTAGGGCGATTTTGTAATTGCATAAATAAGAAAAATGTAAATCCCTTCTAATTATAATGATCAGAAAGTAGATAAATATGACAATGTACTTTAATTCAGAAGAATCTAGATAATTGTACAAAAGGACTATAACATTAAAGAGTTAACTGATTAAAGAAAAAGGAAAATGCACAACATTTTAATACATGGCCAGTGGAATTAAAAACTTCATGCAAATAAATTAGAATTTAACTTGTGAAGCAAGCATTCTCTACAAAGGAAACTGAAGACTCCAAGTTTCTTTTTATTGTGGTTTACTGTGGTAAGCTAAGGATTGGTTTCAATTAATGCAGGGAAAACAATCCACTATGAAAGACTGTTATTTGGAACTACTGAGGCAGACCTTTGCTTACTATGCTCTCTCAAAACTCACTGCATTTCAATAATAATTTTCAGTGATGTACTCATACTTAACTGTTTCTCTTAAACCTTCATACTGCTTTCAATATGGATAAGAAAATGCACAAGTTTCAATCTCTGTGACATTGATGAACAGGAAAGATAAGCAACAATTACTTTTTATAGATTCATAGAGCCACTGCTGCCCCCATGTACAGAGTGCATCAAAATTGTTATCTGCATGTTCTACATTGGCATAATTACCGAGTTTAACTATCTTACCTCAAAAGCTTCGTCTTCTTTACCTTTGAAGTGTTACACCTTTTTACTGAATATTTGGGTGCCACATAAAAGGAGTAAACTTAATAGAGTGGTATTAAGATTGTGTGACATACACACACCTGGAGTACAAATATTAACAGCTGCTATAGGGTAGTAAATTCATGTCTTTTTTTCCCCCTGGCATTTTCATATACAATAAAAATGAACTGTTCTGAGGGTTTGAAAGAAAATGCACTGTGTGTTGATTAAACAAATGCACCATGGCTACTATACAGAACACTAGAATCCCAGAAGTCTTAACACCGGGCCTCCTTAAATTCCATCACACCTCTCCATCAGCGTCTTTGTTTTGCAAATGTGTTAACCAGCAGTAGCAGCAAGCAGCCTGCTATACCATCCCCCACTGACGAAGCTGAAGTTCTCCCAGCTCAAGTCTGTTTATCTGGGTGTGCGGTGCATTGAGTTGTATAGGGCAAGTAATATTATTTGGAATACATATATTTCGTGTGTTCCGTGTCTACAACGATCTGGATAAATTTAGGATGACAAGAAATGTGAGGCTAGAAATGTTGAATACATAACCAAAACAGAAACTTTTTCCATGTTATAGTAAAAACAAATAAAATGTTGACATGAAATGTACAATGTGTGAAGACTGAAGTTCAAATATCAGTAACAAAACAAGTGTGCCTTTATTCAAAAATATAACCAAAGAAAAATAAATTCAATTTACATTTTGTTGTCAATATGTAAAAACCAAAGCCCATTCATCAATTGCACAGGTGGGTTAGAGGTAAGAATGGCTGCCTCTAAATCAAGAGGTTGCAGGTTTGAGAATGGGTCTTTCCAGCATTTTCTGTTTTGAGTAGTGAGCAGCTATTATTACTATTATATAATTAAAACAATACAGAGTCAAATCAAATGTAACACCCACTGTAAATTTTTGCTACTTATAAGTTAGTTTTTTTTTTTTTTTTTTTTTAAATTTAGTTCCACTCTCTGTCATGTTCACGAAGTACAATGAACTTGCTTCTTCCTCTCTGAGTTGATGGCGTTTATCTCCATTCTTTTCACAAAAGCAATGATGACCACAGTTGGTGCTGTGATTGATGCCAGGTCAGAACTATTTGTTGTACTGGCAATCAAAGTTATGATGCCCTGTAACTGCTATCAGACTATCATGCGGCATTTGCACTTTGACAACAAAGACACCCGTGCAGAATGTGTGAAAAATGACAGACTTGCATGCGCATGTGCAATGTTACTCACTTAGGAAAAAAATCCCAGTCATCCGGGAGAAAGACTTTCCGAGACTGTGGTCATAAAACCGTTTTTGGACAAAGGCAGAACCATAACAGACAACTTCATGTCATCGTCTTTGGCTAATAAACTGCTGCACTGTAACACAACTCTGCTTGGCACCATAAATAAAGTGGAACTTCCATCTGCAGCTCAAGTCACTTCAGTACGCGTGCAATTCTCCACGCTAGTGTTTAGATCTGGCAGTGCCATTCTGATGGTGTATTTGCCTAAAAAGAAGAAGCCCCACTACCATGCACCATAACGTGGAGGTTCAGCAAGACGGAGGGTAAAAAAACAAAAAACAAAAAAAAAAAAAACAAAAATAAAAAACAACATGTTCAGCTGACAACTCATGTTCAAATGACATAGCGTTTTCAAATAATTGTGTTTTCATGTATGGATATGTTTGTGCGTGCATGACAGAGGCAGAAACAGATTTGATATCATTCAAGCGGTTACTGGAATATAGAATAAAACTTTTGTAAAGGTATAACGAAATAAATGTGTTTTTATTCAAGAATAAAACTGAATAAAAAAATTCAAGTCATCACAAGATACCAAGACGACATGATTCACCAGTGTTTGTGTGGCTGCTTATATCCCTTCAGCAATATCTTTTACAAGTAGCAAAACTTTACACCGGGTGTTACAGACTCAAAGCAAATGTATGTTTTTTTATTATATAATAGTTATAACAGAAGCTCACTACTCAAAACGGAAAATACTGAGAAGACCCAGGATCGAACTTGCAATCTCTCGATTTAGAAACGGACGTTCTTACCTCTATACCAGCCACACAATTGGTCTTTAGGCTTTGCTTTTTACATATTGGCAGCAACATGTAAATTGAATAATTTTTCTCTCTTTGGTTATATTTTTGAATAAAGGTACACTTGCTTTGAAAGAGTTTATTTGATATTTGGACTACAGTCTTCACACATTATACACTTCACGTATGCATTTTGTCATTATTATAACATGAAAAAATGTTCTGTTTTAGTTGTGTTCAACATTTCTTGCCTTGCATTTCCTCTCATCCTACATTTATCCAGATCATTGTAGACATGGAACACACAAAAAACAAATGTATTCCAAATAACGTATTTATCCTATACAACTCTAGGCACCTGTAATACTACATGTTTCTTTATGTCACTATATCTGGACAATACTGTTAGAGATTTATTCACATGTGCATGTTAACTGTGGCACACAGGGGCTCAGCAGTTAGAATTGCTAGCCAAGCATTGGATTAGATAGCCAAAGACAACTGGAGGCTTGTATAGTCAGATTAAACACAGGTTAAGGTATTTCTGTCCTCTATCAGCACAAATCTTCTTTCCTTATTGGGAGAATGAGAACCAGCATGTAAGCACTATGATATTTCTGTATTTTGTGGAGGAGGAATTCAGCCCTTGTTTGGAGACAGAAAGGACCAGCAAGTTGAAGAAGAACAGTATAAAAAGGCTTGGGCAGCAGCCAGACCCTCGGAGGCTGTGTCGACAAAGGTCGAAAAACCTTCCAGCGTGGGGACGAGAGAAATGGAGGGCTGTGTTGATCCAGATTTCCCACCTGGATAAAGTCGGTCCATATGCCTCCCAGTCTGTAACCACGTTAACCGTCAGTAAATATAAGCTAAAAGATATTTTTTCTCATGTGAATCTTGCACCGCCGTAATCACGATGGGAGGGATATCGACGTTTCTGGTATATTATGATATTGTTTAATTATTTAATATGCCACAATTTTAAAAGAACACATTTCCAAGAGAGCTAATGCCTCTTCAGGAAACAGCACCTCACACCCAGATAAACAGACTTGAGCTGGGAGAACTTCAGCTTCGTCAACGGGGGGGATGGGATAGCAGGATGCTTGCTGCCTGTGCCGACTGACACGTTTGCAAAACTAAGATGCTGATGAGGAACTGCGAAGGAATTTAAGGTGGCCTGGTGTTGCGACTTTTTCGTAGGGTTTAAGGATACTAGTGTTAAACACACAAAAACTGTAGTTTGTCCCAAAATTCATCTGTTTAAATTGGATTAGGTAGATATTGTCAAGACAAAGTTCACTAAAAATAAGAGGTAAACAGAATTATGAAGTTGTACTGAAATTAACACACTACAAGACTTGCAGATGCCAACTATGCACATAGGAAGCACAGAGTGGAAAAAGTCCCTTTAGAATCTTGTGAATACTACATGTATACTTTACCTGAAAAAAACTGTATAAAAACAATTTTATCACTAAGCCACAACTAAACTTGTTGATGAAATGACTTAAAACGCCACAGTCATACTATGTCCAATGCAAGTTTGGAGTTTTAAAATCAGTTGTAAAGTGTGGGGGATAGAGGGCTTGTGCAAGTATGGGCATGTGATCATTTGAAATGAGAGGTACACGTGTAGCTGATGTATATGGAAGAACACACAAACTGTATGCATAGTATGAGCATACATAAACAACTTCAAGTAAAATCTGACAGTATAAACCAGCCTTTAGCCTCTAAAGTTCTCGCTGTCCACATTTGTTGCTATGTTATCACTGTGCTGTTGTGAAAATAACCCCTAATATCCCTTTATGATGGCCTCAAAATGCCAAAGTACATGTAGTGATGTTGAAAATAATGAATAGGCAGATAAATACTCACAATAAATGTAAAAATAATGTAAAAAAATCTTTGTGTACGCAAGACATTTTTCTTTGCTCCATCATCCCTTGATGGTCAAGCTAAAACATCAGAATCCCTTTCAGAAAGAGAAGTAATGTACACAAGTATAATAATGTACAAAATATTTTATTACTAAATATTGTTAGTCTTACTGTAAATAGTTTATCCATTAAACTTTATAATATGTATATAAAAAAGAGATATACAATATAATTTCAAGGACCTGTAGTTGGAATTTGAACATATCACCTGCAGATAAGGTTTTTACTGTAATGTTATTTTGCAGGAAACAAAGACTTATGAGGCACAAACACTTGCATAAACGTAACCAGAGTTGAAACAGAACATTATTTCACAAAATTCACAGACAGATTAGATCTGTACATCAGAAGATTTAAGTAGTAAGCAAGATAGAAAGACAGTATAGATTCCATTTATTTACTACTAAAGCAATATTTTTTGGGGCTTAGTTTTAGCTAACTTGCTTGTTACAATGCAGAACCCTTAATTAACTGCTTTAGTTTTAAACAGCTGCAATAAAGTTTTAATTGTTGTCGGTTTTATTAACCAGCTATAAGTTAATAATGAAATAAAAAGGAGAAAGGAACCACCAGCTCTCCATTCCATTTAAACCTGTTTACATTTATAATGAAATATCTGTTAATATGTTTTAAATTTTTTTAAAATAAACAAGAAAGATGGAAGGACCAATAGGCAGAAATCTGTACCAGACCACAAAACATCTGGATAATGTTCTCAAAAATGAAACATCTACAAAGGTACAAAGTGGGTACAAATTTGTCTTGGAAGAATGAAAGCACTAGCAAGCCATATAATTAAATACCAAGTTTCATTATCTTCTAGGCCTGGCTTTTAAATATGAAACTTGGAGGAGTAAAAATCTATACCTACTGCAGACCCCAGGACCAGAGTCAAGTACCCCTGATATAGATGGATCAGTTCTTCCTTTTTCTTGTGCTGCTGTAAGACACAGGTCTCTTTCTTTGTGTCACTTTTGAGTACAAAGACTGTATGGGAAAGTATATTACTCTTTCACAAAACTACATGCTGTACAAAATGCAAAAGAGCACAACTACGGGAGGTGCATATCGTCCTGTCTGCCAACCTCCATGCCATACTGAGTGAGAAAGAACTAGAATACAGGAGGTCCTTTTAGGCTGTGCCATTAGGCACAATAATTTTACAAAGCATGATATAGAACACAAATATCACATGGCTTAATATCAAGTGGGACTAAGGTTTGGCGATATAGTCAAAAAAAGTTATCACAATATTCTACCTCAATCATTAGACATTAATAATCATTGATAATTTGCTGATGCTCAATTATAAGTTTGAACACAGACGAAAGCAAAACGGATTAAATAAATATGAAAAAGTGTTTCAGAAGATAGTGATTAATATTACAACATACATTAAACAGTGCTTTATGTACTATCTATTAGAAAGCTGACAATGCAAGAGAATGAGCAATCAGTAGGCTTGGATTTGTTTTAAGCAAAAATGAAAATTAATAAACATGTCAACTAACAAAATCAAATACAGAAGTAATGTAACATCTTTAGCAGTGTTTGACATAACATTTCCTGGAAACAAGCTGAAAACAAGTTAAATGCAGAGTGGTGAAATATATTTATAAATTAAAGTATATAAAGATTTTATTTGTTACATATGTGTACTGCATTTTTTCACTATTCCAATCTTCCTGTTGGCTCATGATGCCACAAAAAGTACACCGTGAATTAGTATGCCTGTTAATTACCGGATACACTGTAGCACTTAACTTTCACTTTTGCTCGGCTTCTAGCTAGTTAGCCAACATGACCATGTAGGACATTAGTCCTTCACTTATTTGCTTGTACATGTATGTCAGCAGAATTTCTGTCAGCCAGTTCTGGCTATATGCACATGTGGATGGAAGTGGAGAACCTGTCTTCTCACAAAACACAGGCAACAGACTAGAGGAATAAACTTTCTACTTAAAGCAATTCAAGTCCCCCAACTCAAACCCACCACCCCCACCCAAAATGAGGCTTAAATCTTAAACTTTGTTTTTAAACTACAGCTAGCTATTTTGAACAGATTCTGCCAACATATCAGTCAATAGAATAGCGACATGGTGGAAGCTACGGCTAGGTTGGGTGCGCATTGCCAAAGGGGACTAAAACCCATAACATAAAAAAGGCTATTAAAAATATGATTTTTACTCCATTAAAAGAATAAGTACAATCATTTATATAACAGTAACTGTATGGTCATTGATAAACTGCAGCTGAATTGCTCACTTACTTGCTGTTTAAGGTACAATAAGGAATTAGCCACAAGTATGCATCACTTGTGCTGCTGTAAAGAACAAACTAAGTTGGCATTTACAATAAACATAAAAATGGGTAACCTAAGCGTATAATTAATAAATATCTCTTTTTATTTTTCAGGATTTAACACTATATGTTAACTGGTTCGGACAAAAAATGTTTTATTTTTACCCAGTGCTTGACTGGCAATTAGATGTACTTATCCCAGCTGAAAATCTGTGGGTCTTGCACAAAATTGTTCTTGCTGAGGATGGGATGAAACCTTTACAGCACAAGCTGAAGTGGGGCGGGAGGAAAAAAAAAGTTCCATGCACCGCTCTAAACAAAACAAAAGAAAAAATGATCCACCACCACAGGATTACTCGTATGACGGAGTTCAAAATATTCAGTAATTATCACATTACCACCCATCCCTAAATAGCACCATGTCCACTTGACTTATACATATTTAAAACAAACTCATTCTATCAGACTATTTTTAAAATGTTGTACCCACATCTATGGCTAAAACTGTTACGTTTCCCTACAAAGGCAGACAGAATAAGTATTGACAGTTCTTTTCTCTTAAAACAGCAAATACATATAAATGTAACTAAAGATGCACTTCCCAATCCTAGTAGATAATTCATACTTTGCAATGCAATTTTTTCAAAATACACAGTACATTAAAATTTGACCACCAGACTGCTACCATAATTTACTCTGTTAAAAACTTAAGATTCCCCACATTTAAATCTTTTTATTAATTGATTTTTAATTATAAAGCAAAACTAAAACAATATAAAACTGAACAACCTAGTGTTGGAAAGTATGTAGTCAATTTAGTGCTTGGGTACAGGATATTTGGTAGTTGCTGTTTTTTTATAGCAATGACAGACGTCGGTCCAGTATGGTAAATTCTGACAAATACTTTACATTTTGCAGAGTTTTCTAAGACATTTATGTCAAAACGTTTATAGAGGCAGTCAAAGGGATTCATATTTCATGATTGTAGGCAATTCAAGAGTACCTTTGGCATTGTGCATTAGAACATTTCCTTGAGCAAGCCACTTCACCTACATATGCTAAATATTATTACAAATTTGGTTTTAAATATTAATAATAAAAAGCTGACACTAAGTCCAAGTCTCACAAATCCACCTTCAGCGGCTGTTTAACAGCAGGAGGAATATGCAAAGACATTTTGAAAAGTCCACGCTTATCTCAAAATAACTAAAGACAACATTTACTACTGACATAACTAGTTATACAATGAAATAATGAATATTCAAAGCTATAAATAAGAGGAAGGAATGATTCAATAAACAGAGTTACAAGTCAAGCATTCCTAGCATATAAACACTTATACTGCCAGGTGGAATATGGAGATCACTTACCTGAATCAGCTCTGGATCTCTGGCCTGCTGCCTTTCCAAATGGGGTCTTCATTCATCTGTGTGTAGGTGAGCAGCAATGCTGCCAGACTAGGGTGAAAATACTAATATCCAGTATTTTGGTGAAATGTGTATAAAGAGGACAGGGAAAAGAGGCACTCTTCTAATTCAACATTCAGAGGGTATGAGAATGATCTTCCAAAGAAGAAAGGTTCAATTCAGATTTAATCTTTGCAGGTATGGCTCATTTCCAGCATCCTACAAAACAAAATGATATGCTTGACCTTTAACACAACCTATGCTGTAATCAAAGGAAATTCTTACCAAAAAAAAAGCAGACAAATACAATATAATGGGGGGAAAATACAAAACCATTAAAAATATTTTGCAAATCTTCAGAACTGGGAAGAGTTTTCCATGGGTTAACAAACAAATGAACAATTCTGAACCTCAAGATTCAATACCGATCTCTGGGATTTTAGTACATGTAAAAATGCTGAAACACAGATAAAATTCTGTCAATCCATACTGCTTACTATCTGTCTTTTTCAACATCTACAGTATATCTATCTATATCTCTATACACCTCTCTATTAGAATAAAAAAATCCTGGGATGAGATGTGACTTTTTCAGAGAGATACTTTCACGTCCCGCGAGACAAAACTTTGTGCCAAGAGATTTAACCATGCCCGGGGCCAGAAATAAAAGACAAAGAGTAGATGACAAAATGGACCATTGTAAAGAATTCAAAAACGTTTGCGCGATACACATGCACAGCATGTTAGAGATAATGAAAGTACTAAAATTTGAAAGTCTCAAAAAATGATAGTAAAGTTCGCATTAGCACAAACAAACGGAAATTACTCCGCGAAAAGAGATCAAATGCATTGTTCGGATTTAAACTTTAAGTCGGAGACTTGTAGATCGTCTAATTTGTGTTGCCATCAGGGAAAAGTAGTGTTTCTTCCCAATGAAGAGAAGTTTCCAAGAGATCCACATACGCGAGTGACAGAGATGTTAATTGGCTGGCGCATAGTGCATGCCGTTTGGTGTTGGCGAGCAAAGCCCCCTACTAGTGTGTGTGTGTGTGTATATATATATATATATATATATATATATATATATATATACACATACATATATATATACATACATATATACATATACACACACACAGTACAGGCCAAAAGTTTGGACACACCTCCTCATTCAATGTGTTTTCTTTATTTTCATGACCATTTACAGCACTCCATCACTCTCCTTCTTGGTCAAATAGCCCTTACACAGCCTGGAGGTGTGTTTGGGGTCATTGTCCTGTTGAAAAATAAATAATCGTCCAACTAACATGACTTCTGCAGAACACAACTGCTTGTCCCAACCCCATTGATAAAGCAAGAAATTCCACTAAATAACCCTGATAAGGCACACCTGTGAAGTGAAAACCATTTCAGGTGACTACCTGTTGAAGCTCATCGAGAGAATGCCAAGAGTGTGCAAAGCAGTAATCAGAGCAAAGGGTGGCTATTTTGAAGAAACTAGAATATAAAACAGGTTTTCAGTTATTTCACCTTTTTTTGTTAAGTACATAACTCCACATGTGTTCATTCATAGTTTTGATGCCTTCAGTCATGAAAATAAAGAAAACAATGAATGAGTAGGTGTGTCCAAACTTTTGGCCTGTACTGTGTGTGTGTGTGTGTATATATATATATAT
>JANRMT010062837.1:73704688-73721380 GCA_026402145.1 Polypterus bichir lapradei | reverse complement strand
ATAATACTTCTCAACTCATTCCACTTGAATATTTTAAGTTATGTACTTTCTTTTGGGTTGGCCAGCTGCTTGTAAATTACTATAAATATAAAAAAAAATAATTTCTGCCCAGTATTACTGATATATTGCCTGTCTGTTATGTTGATTTTCAAAAATGATTTCCAATCTTCCTTTTGTTATTTTGTTAACTTTAAAGAACCTTTTAAATGACAACAATGTTCATTTAGCTATTATCAGCCAACATTCATCTAGCTTGATTTATAATGTTTAGAATAATGGCATAACGAAAAACAAATTTTAAGTTCATCTGTCAACTGTAAATGAGGAGGAAAAAAAATTGAATTTAGTTTTGTCCAGTATTCTAAAAAGATATCAAGCCAGCTCCAATGTCAAACAACTAACCTGCTGTCCCAACAGCTGTTTTTTTCTTGGATTGTATTATGCCTGTTAGAGTAATCATAAGAATAAAAATCCTGTTTTTGTGAAGGTCTGCATTTTCAAGTGGCACATTTATCTAAAGGTTGCAATTTTTATCTGCTTATTTTAAGCAACTGCAAACAAGTCACACATATTCATGCTTTGCAGCTGTGCAGTAAACAAAAATATAAAAATATTAAAGATAATACTTCTTTATCTCTCTCTCTCTCATATATATCTAGAATTTGCCTGAACATTCCGGTTGATTTTGCGACATCTTTCATCACACTAATAATCATAGTTCACTTGCCGGAGTGATATATTCGCGTTAATCTGAGACAGAGGCTATGGGCCGAGGGGAGGGGAAAACACGACGTCAGGAGTAGGGAGCCAGGCAGTGCCCTCTTCGATGTTCTGTTTCACTTCCACGTGGGCAGAGCTGCGGGGTTTGGGGAACTTGGTGATTCTAGCTATATTTAATACACATATTAAAAATCAAATTGTGGAGTGTTCCCCTTGAAGATCTGATGGTATTGACCAGGTACTAGGTACTTGAAAGCAACCATTTACTTCCAGTACTGTAAATTAACAATTGCTGGTACTGTAATGTTTTAAAAATTAGTCTTTTGGTACCGGTATACTATATAACCCAAAACCCAACAATCAGGAATCTTTCATGCTGGGGGGAGGAAAAAAGTAAAATAAAAATCAGATTTAACAGTTACTAAGAACATCATGTAACGAACATTTTCATTCAGAGTACTCGGATCAACACTGAAAAAAATGTATATACTGGTAACTTTTTTAAAAGTTTTTATTTTTGATCAGAACATGTTTTGAATAACAGTCATATAACTTACAAGCATAGCTAAGACTGTGAAGAGTTGTTTCATTCTCAAAATTAAAATTCATTCTTTGTTTGAGCAGGAAAAAAAAAAGAAAAATAAGTCATAAGCTTTTTTACTGGGAATGCAGTAAATGAACAATACCACAAAAATTACAATTTATAAGGAGGGACACTTCAACAAATGTTTTGACTACATAATCAGAATTATTTTTGTTTTAGTCCTATTTCACAAACCATTCTATAAGCTAATCAGTGAAATCAAATGAATATACCGAAATCTAAACAGAAGCTAACAAATTAGCCATAACTTACGTTTCTCAAGCAATTTACTTAAATGTCACTGTTTTTCTGAAGGTGAAAACCAAATAGAATTTTCATCTTAAATAGTACTATTGATTTAAAAATGTGCATAAACTTTTCTTTTTAAAAAAAACTTAATACAAACATTAGAAAATACAATAATATATCAGGATTAGAAAATACAATAAAATATCAGGATTTAAACAACAGTATGCTATGTTATCAACAATTCAGTTTGCTTTAAAATGTACAATTTAATTTTTCGATAAACAAAATGCTGGGGGGTAACAGCACATATATTCAAAGCAAAATCCGAGTGAGCCACATTGTTAATTGCTGTATCCTTGGAAACAATGAAGCATTTTAGAAGAGCTTTGTAATACAGTACTGAGTTAATGACATTTTACCTTAAAATATAATAAAATTATTTTGAAACATGTTTAATCAACAGGGGCACCAAAATTTACAACCTTCACCAAAAAATATTAAAAAATGAAAAACTAACTAGGAAATAATATAATAATATATGACTAAATGTAGAAGACTACAGAAATCCTGGTTAAATTAAACAGTTACTACGACAGTTATAATTGGACATAGGTCAAATAGCTTTTGAAGAATATGGAAATAAGTAATGAATAAAACACAATAAGCCTGGAGTCAGTAACAAAGCAAACATAATACAAACAGCACTAATTTTAGCATCAAGTTACTCCAGATGTGCTACACAAAGCTATAGTATTTTGCAGATGTTTCAGCACTTCTCTTCCATGATCTGCCTTTTAAAACATTTTGAATGGATAGCTTGTTCTTTTCATTAGTAAACTTTCAGTTAAACCCCTTCAAAATGTTTTTTTTTGCCTCACTGCAGTCATCTTTGATTCACAAGTCAGTGTCTTTGCTGTGGGCAGGCCTTGGGGTACATGCCCATCCAATCAGACAACTCGGGCCACACACAAGTTTTTTTTGTTTTTTTTTTTGAGGAAAAATATTCTTTCATTTAAAAATACATACTGTACATACTTATAGATTCACAAAGATCCGAAAGCAGTGATTGTTTGATAAGTGCCCTTCTATTGAGGATGATCACATACAGTGGGATGCAAAAGTTTGGGCAACCTTGTTAATAGTCATTATTTTCCTGTATAAATCGTTGGTTGTTACGATAAAAAATGTCAGTTAAATATATCATATAGGAGACACACACAGTGATATTTGAGAAGTGAAATGAAGTTTATTGAATTTACAGAAAGTGTGTAATAATTGTTCAAACAAAATCAGGCAGGTGCATAAATTTGGGCACCACAAAAAAGAAATGAAATCAATATTTAGTAGATCCGCCTTTTGCAGAAAATACAGCCTCTAAACGCTTCCTGTAGGTTCCAATGAGAGTCTGGATTGTGGCTGAAGGTATTTTGGACCATTCCTCTTTACAAAACATCTCTAGTTCATTCAAGTTTGATGGCTTCCGAGCATGGACAGCTCTCTTTAATTCACACCACAGATTTTCAATTATATTCAGGTCTGGGGACTGAGATGGCCATTCCAGAACGTTGTACTTGTTCCTCTGCATGAATGCCTTAGTGGATTTTGAGCAGTGTTTCAGGTCGTCGTGTTGAAAGATCCAGCCCCGGCGCAGCTTCAGCTTTGTCACCGATTCCTGGACATTGGTCTCCAGAATCTGCTGATACCGAGTGGAATCCATGCGTCCCTCAACTTTGACAAGATTCCCAGTCCCTGCACTGGCCACACAGCCCCACAGCATGATGGAACCACCACCATATTTTACTGTAGGTAGCAGGTGTTTTTCTTGGAATGCTGTGTTCTTTTTCCTCCATGCATAGCGCCCCTTGTTATGCCCAAATAACTCAATTTTAGTTTCATCAGTCCACAGCACCTTATTCCAAAATGAAGCTGACTTGTCCAAATGTGCTTGAGCATAGCTCAAGCGGCTCTGTTTGTGCTGTGGGCGGAGAAAAGGCTTCCTCTGCATCACTCTCGCATACAGCATCTCCTTGTGTAAAGTGCGCCGAATGGTTGAACGATGCACAGTGACTCCATCTGCTGCAAGATGATGTTGTAGGTCTTTGGTGCTGGACTGTGGGTTGACTGACTGTTCACCATTCGTCGCTTCTGTCTATCCGAAATCTTTCTTGGTCTGCCACTTCGAGCCTTAACTTGAACTGAGCCTGTGGTCTTCCATTTCCTCAATATGTTCCTAACTGTGGAAACAGACAGCTTAAATCTCTGGGACAGCTTTCTGTATCCTTCCCCTAAACCATGATGGTGAACAATCTGTGTCTTCAGGTCATTTGAGAGTTGTTTTGTGACCCCCATGTTGCTACTCTTCAGAGAAAATTAAAAGGAGGAGGGAAACTTACAATTGACCCCCTTAAATACTCTCATTATATGATTCACCTGTGTATGTAGGTCAGGGGTCACTGAGCTTACCAAGCCAATTTGAGTTCCAATAATTAGTTCTAAAAGTTTTGGAATCAATAAAATGACAACGGTGCCCAAATTTATGCACCTGCCCGATTTTGTTTGAACAATTATTGCACACTTTCTGTAAATCCAATAAACTTCATTTCACTTCTCAAATATCACTGTGTGCGTCTCCTATATGATATATTTAACTGACATTTTTTATTGTAACAACCAACAATTTATACAGGAAAATAATGACTATTAACAAGGTTGCCCAAACGTTTGCATCCCACTGTATTACACCCAAACTGGCTAACTGGCATGGACAGTAACTGAACACTACCTTTGGCAGGAGGTTGTGCGTACATCCAAAAATGACCAAAGTGGACAGTTACGAATTAAAGCACACCAAATAAAACAAAAATGACAATAAAGATATGGCATTATAGACATTGTAATTAAATGACTATCTACCTGATAATTGATACAGCAGTGTCATATCAAATGACAGTGATGTGGAAAGGGACATGAAATGTCGATCAGTAAGGCGACTGGTGTGTTCCGGCATTTACACCACATCTGGTCATCCAATCAAAAATTTGACTGTACGCCATGATTGTCATCCCAACTGCCATCCATGCTAGTGAAACCTGGAGGAACATGAAATGGATTGTTCACAAGCTCAATGTCTTTCACCAGCAGTGCCTCCGAAAAATACTCTGCAGCTCATACAGAAAGAATGTTACAAATGATGAGGTACTGAAGCAGAGTAGCCCAAGATCCCTGGAAGACATCATTAAAGAATGCAGGATGCACTTAGTCAGACACACTAGTTCTTACTTTGATCTCTTACTGTGCTTAACTGAGTGTGGGTGCGTATCACTGTGTTGTCCATTTTTATACATATGTGCTGTCTGGTTTGCTGATACAGTGATCCCTCGCTATATCACGCTTCGACTTTCGCGGCTTCACTCTATCGCGGATTTTAAATGTAAGCATATCTAAATATATATCATGGATTTTTCCCTGGTTCACGGATTTCTGCGGACAATGGGTCTTTGAATTTATGGTACTTGCTTCCTCAGTTTGTTTGCCCAGTTTATTTCATACAAGGGACGCTATCGGCGGATGGCTTAGAAGCTACCCAATCAGAGCATGTATTACATATTAAATAAAACTCCTCAATGATATGCAATGTGCTTCCTGAGCGGTGCTTGATTGTTTGGTTTTCTCTGTCTCTCTCACTGACGTTCTCTGCTCCTGTCGGAGGGGGTGTGAGCAGAGGGGCTATTTGCACAGAGGCTGTTTGCCTAGAAGATATGGACGCTACTCTAAAAATGCTGAAAGACTACCTTCACATTGCTCCCTTCTGTTGTGGCTGCTTTATCACGGTGTGCATACTTAAAAGCCCAAAAGCACATATTGATTTTTTGATTGATTGTTTTTCTGTCACTCTCTCTCTCTCTCTGACATTCTCTGCTCCCTATGGCGCTCCTTTGAAGAGAAGATATGTTTGCATTCTTTTAATTGTGAGAAAGAACTGTCATCTCTGTCTTGTCATGGAGCACAGTTTAAACTTTTGACTAAAGGGTGTTATTTCATGCCTAGAGGGCTCTAATAATGTTAACAGTGCGGGAGAGTTTATAAGGGCTTAAAATATATAAAAATAACCATACAAACATATGGTTTCTACTTCGCAGATTTTCACCTATCGCGGGGGTTCTGGAACGCAACCCCCGCGATAGAGGAGGGATTACTGTACACTTCTGATGTCCATTGTGTTAATATAATCCATACCACTTGGTCTCGCACTATAACACTGGACTTAATGGTATTCTTAACTCTGTTGCTCCATTAAAAACTAGATCTGTGTCTTTCTCCTTTTCTGCTTCCTGGTTCATGCCTGAACTTCAGCTTTTGAAAGCCAAAAGCCGACAACTTGAACGGTTATATAAAAAAAAAACTGGACTCTCTGTTCACAAAGAGATGTACAAAAACCATATACTTTATTACAAGGACTGTATTGCCAAACTAAATCCAACTATACTCTCATTATTTCTTCTAATGAAGGAAACACCAAATCATTGTTTTCACTACTTAACAATATCACACAACCCCTGGATTCTTTACCTTCTCACCTTTACTCAACTGAATTTTGCAATTCCCTTATGTCCTTTTTTAATGAAAAAATCCAGAAGATTCACCGGTCTCTCTGTATGGATTTCCCCAGTACTGCACCTCAATTTCACCCACCAACTCACTCATTTTCCTCTTTTCAGCTTACTACCTTCTCAGAAATCTCAGATCTTGTCTGTAAGTCTAAGCCATCTGTCAACTGGACCCACTCCCTACAGTTTTGGTCAAAGCCTGCCTCCCCTCTCTGGTCCCTCTTATCTCTGCCATAATCCACTCCTCTCTCACTACTGGTTCTGTTCCTTCATCTTTTAAAACTGCTGCAATAACCCCAATACTGAAAAAACCTGGTGCCGATCCGACTAATTTCAGCAATGTGTGTCCTATTTCTAATCTACCCTTCATTTCCAAAATTCTTAAAAAAAATAGTGGCTCTTCAACTTCATTCTCATTTATCTCAAAATAATCTATATGAACAGTTCCAGTCTGGTTTTCGTCCCATCCACAGTACAGAAACAGCACTTATAAAAATTACTAATGACCTCCTTATGGCAGCTGATTCTGGTTTAATTACTATTCTCATCCTTCTTGATCTGAGTGCAGCATTTGACACTATTTGTCACACTACTCTTCTCAATAGATTATCTTTGATTGGCATTACCCATACACCACTAGACTGGTTTAGATCCTACCTCTCAGGCCGCACCCAGTTTGTTCACCTTACAACTTTCACATCCCAACCCACCGCTGTTACTCCAGGTGTGCCCCAAAGCTCTGTCCTGGGGCCCCTCCTTTTCATTATTTACCTCCTTTCCCTTGGCAATATCTTTCGCAAGTATAACATTAGCTTCCACTGTTATGCTGATGACACCCAGCTCTATCTCACTAGCAAACCTACCGTTTCCTTTCGACCCTCTTCCTTTACTGATTGCATAGCAGAAATCAAATCCAGATTTTCTTCAAACTTTCTAAAATTAAATAGTGACAAAACTGAGGTTCTCCTTATTGGTACAAAATCAACATTATCTAAAACTGATCATTTTTCATTTGTTATTGATAATTCCTCAGTTGCTCTGCTCCCCAGCTTTGGAACTCACTACCACCTGAGATTAGAAATATTGAATCATTTTCACTTTTCAAACCTAAACATAAAACTCATTTGTTTAAGACTGCTTTTTGTCTGGAGTACAATTGCTCTGTCTGATTTTAACTTCTGTATTTTACTTTTGTTTTTGTCTATTGTTCAGTGTCATTGAGAGTTTAGAAAGGTGCCTACAAATAAAATGTATTATTATTATGAATATATGCAATTATAGGCTGGTTTTATTATTTTGTTGGCCCCAGCCTAATGCTGTTCTTCGGTTAACTCTGTTGTGTGGCATCAGAGCACAAGGTCTCCTCTGTTGATATGAGCTCGTCTGCTACTCAAAGTGGCACTGGCCTCTTGTTACAAATCATCTCTTTAAAATAGTGCCTGATTGATTAGCACATCAGAATTTCTGCTGTGCTTTGTTAAAAAAAAAAATAGGATTCACTTTAAAATTAAGAATTCAAATTGAATTCTTCAAGTGATCACCCACAGAAATGCAAAAGCCCACCCCAGTTATTCCAAACACTTTTCCAGTGAAGTAAAAGTATAATTTCACATGTGATTCTGTCCAATTTACTCTTAAACCTAAGATCCCTAACTGCTGTTTAATGCTGTGTCCTTCCCATTAAAGTAAATGGGAAATAACTCAGTTTTGATTTTACTTTTATTGCAATGCTTTAAATTCCACTTTTTAGCAAGACTCATGTCAGCCAATACATTGTGTCACACAATTAGCCATAGTCTTAACTTCCTGCTGGTTTGTCACATAATAAATAGAACAATGAGATTAAACTGGAAATATTCAGACCACCTTTATCACAATATTGCTATTGCTGTAAATAAGAAAAAAAGTGCACAGACTATATGGATGCTGACTTGATTCTGTGATGAGTGAACATTTCTGGGCGAGTCCAATGGTGCCAATCGACTTTTGTTCTCAATGTTGCAATATTAAATGTACCCTGCCGCTGCCGAGTGTGCCGTAGAAACCTCCAAAACAGTAAAACAAATCCGCCTTTGATCTGCCTGCAGTTTTACTTCATTCACTATTCTGACACTATTTGCCATCTTTCTAACTGACTGGGACAGTGAGCCATAAAAGCAGCCACTAAAAGGGGCCTAAATCCATATAAGGCACACATGCTGGCACTGCGCCTTGATACATAATTAATAACTAGCCAAAGCCCACTGTAGCATACGGCGGTGTAAGAATAGGAACAGAAAACGGTTAGAAAGGAATTCAGTATAACAAAGGCTTAGGAAACCACCGTCGCAGTATAACGAAAATAGCAAGGAGTGAATCCAATGCCAATGGTCAAGAGAGTACCTTCCTGTAGCAGGCTACGGAAAACACAGACATATATAGTGTGGAGGATGGCCGGCCGTTTATCCCGGCCAATACCCCCAAGCCGCCAGGTGGAGCCCTCCTTGCAGCATGGAGGTCCCCAGAAGACCAGCAGGGCATCATGGACAATGTGGTTTTTATGCACAGCCCTGCTGGATGCCATGGGGGCCACAAGAGGGAGCTGCAGGGAGAAACGAGGACTTCTTTGTGCCCTATGACCCGGAAGTTCGTCATAAGAAGAGCAACGGGCTTCCGGGTTGAAGAGAAGAGCTTTTACCTGACCCAGAAGTGATTGAGAATCACATGGACTGGGGATTGGGAACACTTCCAGGTCAGGAGATATAAAAGGACTGTGGGAGCTCCCAGATGACGAGCTGAGCTGGGTGGAAGGGTGGCAACGCGTCTGGGAGCTGGAGGATTGGATTATTGTTTGTAGTATTGTGATTTATGAGTATAGTGGTGGAGAGTGTGCTTTGTGCACTGTGGAGATTAAATAAAGTCAATATTTGGACTTTTACCTGGTGTTTGGAGTCGTGGACAGGGGTTCAAGGGAGCGAGAGCGCCCCCTATCTACCACAGTGGCATAGCCGGAAGGATTCTCTAGCGTCGTTTGCAGAGGACCTGAAGCAAAAATTTCTGTGGTTAATGAACCCTGAACAGACAACGGTGTCAAGAATCACCACAGCATAGCCAGAACCCAAAAAGAAATCCAAGTCCAAAATGGGGAAGAGGAAGGGCAAGCAGAGCAATATCGCCAGCGGGAGTGACCTGTGTGCAATGGCCGACGCTCGGGAGGAGTTAAGGAGCTGCCTTTCAAGTGCGGAGAAACCTCCAGGATTTAACAAGCGCTCCGAGGTACGTGCTGGGAACGTTATGGAAAATTCATGTTATAACTCACTTTGTCCCATGCATGTACTTCGGAGGAGATCACCTGGAGGCTCCGCAGGGAAAAGAAGACTGCCCCGGAGACAACGGCGCGCTCCTGTCGGATCCTGAGCACAGAGGAGACGACTTCCGCATGACGGTAGCCGAGGAGGGACACGGCAGCGACCCCGATGCTTTCTGGGAAGGAGGAGGTCCGCGTCCCGCTGTTTGCGCCTTCGAGCCCGAAGGAACGGACTCGGTCTTTCCGAAGGGGGAGGCGAGCGGAGCACCGCTCAAAAAAGTAAGGAGGGTCGGGAAATGGCTGTTCGGGATGTCATAAAAGGGAATAAGACAGACCACAGTCTGCTGAAGGAAGCAACCCGATCCTCGACCACAGCCTTAGAGAACTCCAAATCCCAGAAGCCTCCGCGAGACCCGTCAGAGCACGTGCCAGAAGCGGGCGTGCTCATTGGCTCCCGGCCGGTAGGTAAGAAAGACGAGGAAGTAAGTCTTCTGCCGGTCTAAATAATTAAAAGTATGGACTTACTGGAGCTCGAAAAACTAATCGAGCCCGTAGCAAGTTTTTTACAGGTCCTGACGACTATTGAGAAGATCGTCGGGGAATTGGGAGCGGCAGCCAGAGAGCCGTTGGAGAAGGCGAGGGCCTACGTGCGGCGATTTGGTGGGGAGCCTCCCGTAATGAATAATGTGGCGATACAGGTAAGCGAGACCCGTATTGTACATAACAGAGGGACGCGGTGTGATCCGGGCCCGCATTTAATAAGTAGCGGGTGCCAATACACGGCGTGCCCTACAAACGAGGTCGGTACGTTAACCGAGTGGTCGGCGGAAGGGCTAATCGATCCGGGACAGCTAGACAGTGCTGACTCCCGGAGCGAGACAGCCCTAAAGACACCGCCACTTTGTAAAAGTAAAGGGATGCAAACGGTAAAAGGTCTCTCTTTACTTAATAGAGAGACTCAGACTGTGGACAAGCCCCAGATTAAGCAGGAGATCCCGAAAATAAAACGGGGGTCTCCTGACAAAAAAGAAAGAGAGAAAGCACCATTAGAGGCGGCAAGGGTTTCTCTCTCAGCAAGAGAAGGGGCGGACCTAACATTTCCTTATTGTTTTCAGTCTCGTACGGGGAGAATACCAGGAGGACAGAGGCAGTGCTACGGGTGCTGAAGGTTGGGCCATCTTTGGCGGAACTGTCCTTGGAGAGAGGGGGACAAGATGTCGGTTTGGACTAATATTCCCCCTAGGTTCTCCAGGGACCAGGATGTTCGAATTAATCAAGGCTCAACTAGAACGTCCTCTTGGAGGAAGACTTCCCTCTCGGGGCAGGCCGCTCCAAATCTTTATAATTCGTCGCTGGGTGGGGAAATACTGTGGAGGATGGCCGGCCGTTTATCCCGGCCAATACCCCCATGCTGCCAGGTGGAGCCCTCCTTGCAGCATGGAGGTCCCCAGAAGACCAGCAGGGCATCATGGACAATGTGGTTTTTATGCACAGCCCTGCTGGATGCCATGGGGGCCACAAGAGGGAGCTGCAGGGAGGACCGAGGACTTCTTCGTGCCCTATGACCCGGAAGTTCGTCATAGGAAGAGCAACGGGCTTCCGGGTTGAAGAGAAGAGCTTTTACCTGACCCAGGAAGTGATTGAGAATCACATGGACTGGGGATTGGGAACACTTCCGGGTCAGGAGATATAAAAGGACTGTGGGAGCTCCCAGATGGCGAGCTGAGCTGGGTGGAAGGGTGGCAACACGTCTGGGAGCTGGAGGATTGGATTATTGTTTGTAGTATTGTGATTTATGAGTATAGTGGTGGAGAGTGTGCTTTGTGCACTGTGGAGATTAAATAAAGTCAATATTTGGACTTTTACCTGGTGTTTGGAGTCGTGGACAGGGGTTCAAGGGAGCGAGAGCGCCCCCTATCTACCACAATAGATAGACGCCGCATTCACTGTGTTGCCCAGTCGACACAATAAGCAAGTGTGTCCGCCCTATTGCGAGTGGTAAAAGTGCCATTTAAACTAATACAGGTAGACGTGGAAACTGGGTTTTCTGATGAAAAAACAATAATGTTTTAAACAGTATCATTTACATACAACAGATTTTGGCGAATCGTTTACATGCAATTATTTATATCCATTTATACACTAAATGCGTGCGTATCCCATGGTCTTAGAGTTGGTGGGTGGGGCTCTGTGAGTTGGCGGGCGTGGCTCTCTGTCTTGCGTGCCCTTAGTTAGAGTTGGCGGCCGGGGCTCTGTGAGTTGGAGATCGTGGCTCTCTGTCTTGCATGCCGTGTAAAGTCAACGTGGCTTGGAGGTGCATGTGGACTTTTGCACAGACGAAAGCAACTGAGGCTGTGTTTGGCGAGTTGTTGCGTGCCTCGAGAGCAACGCTGGACTTGGGAGGACAGTTACAGTTGGCGTGCATGGCTCTGTCGTGCGTATCCCATGACGCGGTAGGAGGGTTAGAGTTGGTGGGTGGGGCTCTGTCTTGCTTGCCCTCAGTGTCTTGTGTGCCCTTAGTGAATTATATATATATATATATATATATATATATATATATTTTTTTTTTTTTTACTTTTTTTATTCACTGGTGAGACTGCAAAGCATGAAACTCTTATGACAATATTGGTGCTTGGGCCCCATTTGGAGCACAGGACACCATCTTGTGACACATCTTACTGCTGCATGGACAGCTGTGAGGAATGGGAAGCAGGGCTGTGGTGGAACCCAGAGGAAAGTACATTTTGTGAGGGTACAGGACACATCTGTAGGAAGAGTTGAGAGACTTGGACAAGGGATAAGATTGTACTTTTGCACCAAATTGGCTGTGCAGTTAAACATAAGCATCTAACTGAAAGCAAGAAGGCAGTGCTGATGCTTCCGGTTTATAAGGAGCAGCTGCTTGGGATATTAATGGCCCTTATTTTTAAGTAACAGTTGCCAGAGTACCACAGTTATGTTGGGGTTTGCTCTTGGCCTGGCTGCCACTGCAGCCATTACCTTAATAGTAAAATATAAAAAAAGCAAGAACAAATTAACATGTAATGCTTAACATAGTTAACCTAAGCTCAAATATTCCCCTTTTTAAAAATATGAACATTCAAATCTTATTTTTTGGCTAATTTGCAAATTCCTGTGTTACCAGCCACAAGTTCACTGTCACAGAGACTGTTTAGTGCTAGGGCAACATAGCTAGTGTCAGTGTTTATGTCTGAAACCAGCAAAGGCTGGCATGCTGGTGTTCTTGACAAAAAATCTGTAAAGACCACAATGAATATTGAAAAAACGAGCTGTCAGGGAAGCAAGTATTATGTAAGGCTTCTGCTGTTTGGTGTAATTTTAAGAATTTATTTGTTCTGCACTATATGCTATAGTGAAAGCTTTTATGAAAAAAGTTAAATGCAGGTTACCTTCAAGTAAATGTTTCGAGTGAGCAATATTTAGATATTTTCTGTAACATTCATATTCGTTTTCAATTGTTATATTTAGTAAATCACTTTTTGATAATTACTCTGTGGTTTGTCAATTTATAAGCTAAATATTAGATATTACTAAATAACATTCTATTGATTACAGATTGTGCAACATTTAGATGCTACTGCTGAACCACAAGTCACAGTTTCTGTCATAATTAATTATTTTCTTTGATTGCTCTATGCAATTTACAAAAATGTAATAAAAATGTCACCCTTGCATTAGAATATGAAGCAGTTAATATTTTGATGGTATCTCCTGTGGTAATAAAATCATGTTTAAAATTTATTACAGTGTGAATACTGAACTGAAGCTTGACTTACAAAAATTATATTCTAAATTAAATTGGATTTAAATATTTTCCCCAAATTGTTCAGCCCTAGGCTGACGGCTAGAAAAATAGGTCAGAGCGTTTCCAAAATAACAGTCTTCCAGAGTGTTCTAGCTATGCGGTTAGTACTTACCAAAATGGTCCTGGATAGGACAACCGGTGAACAAGTGACAAGGTCAGAGGCACCCAAAGCTCACAAATGCACATAAGGAGCAAAGTCCAGCCCATATAGTCTGATCACACAGAAGAACTACTGTAGCACATATTGCTGAAAAATGTTATGTTGGCCATGAGAGAAAGGTGTCAGAACAAACAACTGCAGCTTGATATGCATAGGGCTACGTAGCCACAGACCAGACAAGAGTGCCCATGTTGACCCCTGTCCAAAGCCAAAAGACCTTACAGCAGAGCAATGAAAAAAAGTGGCCTGGTCTGATCAACAATGTTTTCTTTTAGATCATGTGGACAACAGAATGTGTGTGTGTGTGTGTGTAGGAAGCACTTTGGAAAGAAGGAAGCTGATAGAGACTGATTGATGCTCTGAGCAAAGTTCTGCTGGGAAACCTTGGCTCATGTGGATGGTACGTTGACAAGTACCTACCTAAAGATTTTTGCAGACCATTTACACCCCTTCATGGCAACGGTACTCCCTGATGGCAGTAGCCTCTTTCAGCAGGATAATGAGACATGGCACTGCAAAAACTGTTCAGGAATGGTTTGAAGAGCATGAGTTCAAGGTGTTGATTTGGCCTCCTAATTCCCCAGTTGTGCACAATGTTTTGTTATACAAGCAGCCTCTTAAAACTGGGACATTTGGGTATTCTTTAGCTATTTATCAGGAGGCACTGCCTGAAATCAGGACAGTCCTGTTAACGTAGTATATTATACTGAGAGTGAAATAGTGAATCTTTGTGATCTAAGTGCAATGGTGCTGTGAGGTTGGATTAGTGGAAGGTTAATACTGAGTAAATGTTTACTTATTCTTGTACATAAAGCCACAGAGTGCATCATTCATATCTAGACAACGCTTTGTTTTCCTTGTTTAAATTTTATACTTATAAAGATTATTTAACTTACCTGTTAAAACTTAAAGTATCAGGAGGATTGCGGTGCTGATGCACTTGTTCTCCGTTGCTTGTGGTCAAACCATAGGGAAGACTACATAAAGCAGAAACAAAAATAAACAAATAATAATAAAAAATAAAAAACAAATCTGCTGATACGGTGGTTTCTGCACATGCCTCACAGATTTGCCGATTGAGAATTGCCTGCCCAGCACACACTCAAGCAGCCGGTGACAGCAACATCCTATCCATGCATGCATTCTGCTGGTGCTCCATTAACTTATACTGGGGATCATTTGGCAGTCAGTAGCAGCTATCAGAGGTGAAAAAGAGGGAAATACACAAATTGGTGTGACTATCGTCAAGGTAAATTTGAAACAATAAACTAATTCTTAGTTGAAGTCACACAGAACATTTCTTCTAAAGACAGACACATTCTCAAATTCAGGACTTCTTAACAGGAGATTTAGAAATTTAAAAAAAAGATATGTTAGTGAAAACTGAACTGTCTAGACATTTCAACAAAATTTCTCCACGGTGAGGGCGTGATTGTTTCATGCAGACAGACTGACATGGCTCTTGCAATAGTTGCTTCACGCATTATATGTGAACACACCAAAAATATGATTGTGAGACTGTCATACAAGACTTTTGTATCTGTACAGTACAATAAAGTTGCCTTTGCACGCAAGAAAACTAGGAAACGTCAGCGTCAGTAAGGATATATACGGAGTTAATAAATCTGTCTAATCAAAATCTAATTCTCTATCAAAAATTACAGTTGTAGTGTTTCACTGTCTGCATATTTTTTTTTTACTTTTGCTATTGTATTACAGCATATTTTGACATTAGGCAGTAGAACTGGGCGGTATGACCAAAATTCTATATAACGGTATTTTTCTAAATTATACCAGTTTCACGGTATTCAACGGTATTTTTTCCCCATGCATGAGTGGATGTTAACCACATTTTCCACTGCAAATACTGCAGTAGACTAGCTAAGAATAACCTATTCCACTATCATGAGCATTGTACATTGTACAAAAAAAAAAAAAACATTTTAATGTGCACACAAGTATAAATACAGGTTTGCATGGCACCATAAAGTGATAGTTTTCAAGGGTGAGGCATTAATGAAGAGAAAGAATCACAATGAATGACAGATGCAGTCAAAATATAGAACCTTTTTATTGAACACATTTAGCAAACAACTTAAACTATAATTTTGACAACATATTTTAAACCATCCAAAGAGGCATTTAGACAGTAAAATATCCAGAGGTGCTTGTCAAAAGTTGTATTGCACTGAACATGTCTTAGAAAAGGAATAGTAAATATTTTTTGTAAACCAACTACACTTTCTGTTAATGTTAATAATCTCTGTCCACTGACATGTTAATGTGACTTTTTAAACCACTTTACCATCATTAAACTGCATAATATTTAAACTAATAAATAATAATAAAATAAATAGTGCAACTTCCAGTAATAATACTACTACTTTAAGACTTCAAGCCCAGGTGCATTACACAGTATTCACCAAATAAAAATAAAATAAAATAAAAAAAGTGCAACTTGGTGAGGACATCTTTACCAACTGAACCATCATTAAGGCAAATTGCATTAATATGAACCTTGCTTCAAGCTAAGCTATATACATAAATAAAACTAACTTGCCTTTATAATGCTATTTGTGGTATAGCCCTACGGAATCGTATTAAGGAAATGGTGAAGAAAAAGAAATACGGACACGGAAGGAAAAAAACAAACTATATGTTGAGAATAAAGTCAACATGTCGACTTTATTCTTGACATTTCCACTTTAATTTTGACACTTATGTCGAGATTAAAGTCGAAATTTCCACTTTATTCTCAAAGTTTTTTATAATTAAAAGTAGAATGTCGTAAACTAAACTTCATCCAAAAATCAAAGTTTAATTTACTAGATTTTCTCAAAGCACATTAAATGCTTTCTGTCAAATGTTCCCCGACCCAGATGTTAATCACTACGCTTATTAAAGTGACTTCCTCCGCGATCACTGCACAGAATCCATTCACTTCATGATATTCCTGCTTTCTGAAAATTTAGAAGGCTAAGATATATACTCGATATTTTCATGATGAAATACATTAAAGCATATATTAAACACTAGCAAAATACCCGCGCTTCGCAGCGGAGAAGTAGTGTGTTAATGAAGTAATGAAAAAGAAAAGGAAACATTTTGAAAATAACGTAACATGATTGTCAATGTAATTGTTTTGTCACTGTTGTGAGTGATGAGTGTTGCTGTCATTATATTTTATATATATACACACATTATATATACACATATATATATATATATATGTGTGTGTTATATATATATATATATAACACA
>JANRMT010062837.1:73591992-73694172 GCA_026402145.1 Polypterus bichir lapradei | reverse complement strand
TTTAAAATCACAGGGGCTGTCGAAATTGTTTGTTAATAAAAGTTTGTGTTTCTTCAGATAATAATATGACTGAACCAAAAAAGAAATGCAGACAGTACAGCTTGGACTATTTGTACTTATTTTGAATTTACATATTTATTTCATAAATGTCAAAAATGTAAAAAAAAAAAAAAAAACTCTGCTCGTATTTTTTTGCTTAAATTTTCATTAGTGCAGGTTTCGATATTAAATGTTGCACAAGATAATGCCATATTCCGTAGCCATTTTATCTTTTTAAATCATAATTACAAGTGATTAAAATCTGATATCTAGTGAAATATTTAATATTGAGTACTGTACAAATGTATTAATTTGAGTAAGTAAAATAAATGACTAGGGGGTCGACGGTTTTAAAAGTTTTTGGTAAAGGGGTCGGCGGCCGAAAAAAGTTTGGGAACTCTTGGTATATAGCATGCTCAAGAGTAAGCAGCTCCAGTGACCTAATAATAATATTACTTATTTGCCTGGTGTATTTATCTAAGGTGACTTACAACACTTGAAATACAATTGGTTACATTTCTGTTGAGCTTCTAATTGGAGCACAGGCAGATGAAGTGACGTACTAATGATCATATGGTGTCAGGATTTGAAACCACAACATCATGTCTTGAAACCTAAGGTCCAAAGCCTTAACCACTACACCATACTGCCTGCTAATAACATTAGCCTTTAGGGGGAAAAAATGCAAATATGGTACACATAAAGGTTCTTAGTTACATATATAGTAGTTCTGATAAATCTGAGTAACTGATGGCACTATAACTGAGGCCCATTATCTTTATTTACAATAATTTATATTTTAGTCACCTGTCACTTCCACAATTACACACGTAGTATACATAATCAGACTAACTGAAACTACCAACAAATCAAGCAGAAAAATAATGGGGGAATATTGACAGGTGGCCTGCAGAATTTCTAACCTTAAAACTGAAATCTCTTAAATCGGGGCCAATTAAATTGGCAATTTAGGCCTTGTTCACACGGGCGTTAAGTTTTTGGATAAACGAACTTGCTCTGAACGTCCTAGACGTTTATGTTGCATTTTGTGGTGGCGATCGATTGACTTCTACACCGGCGTTCGTTTGTCTCTGTCTAACGCCAGCCTGCAGCCCAAATTGTAGTTTGTGTGTTAACCTGTGGAGGCAGTGTCGGGAACTGGATATGAAAGCCCTTGTTTTATTTGAGGTGCTTCCTTTCAATATGGACCATTTTACTATGTTAGATATTAATCTTCTTGTTTTAAAAATACTCGTAATACGGCGACGTAGGGAGAGAAAAAAAATCGCCGCCGCTACTGGGTTCATCCTCTGACTGCACAACGTCGGGTTATAGGAAGTTTTTTTGTGCTTTATGAAGAAATGCGAAAATTTCCGCGCAAGTTTTTTAATTACTGTCGGATGTCGGTTTCCACTTTTGTCTGCTGCAGCTGGTGCGATGCCACATTGCACGCCGATCAACCAATATGCGACTTGGTGTTAGCCCCGAAGAGAGACTACTTGTCACTTTGAGGTAAGGAAACAGTAGTCGAGTGTGCGCTTACACCGATGTTATGCACTGAAATGCCCCCCCCGCCATGGATTGCCCCCCCTGCATAATCGTTATCAATTATATTAGAACATAAATTAATAGGTTCATGGTTTACAAATTACATGAGACAATAAAATAAAATAAGCAATATGAAAATATATGTTGTATATGAAAACATAAAAATATTAATATTTTTTCATATACAACATGTAAACTTTTATATTGTTTATTTTATAATAAAATTACTTTCGTCAAATTTTTCATCATAAACAATATTTATTTTTATTATATATAAATATTTATTTGCATATATCCGGTCCTCCGAAGCGTAAAATAAACGCGCAGAAAACGAACTAGAAGCGGTTTCCTTGCGTTCGTTGGGTTTTGAACGCCAAGAAAAAGCTGCATGCAACGGTTTTTTGATGGCGTATAAACGCGCAGCCGGACAAACGCACGTCACCAAAGCCCGTGTGAACACTTTCATTGACTCCTACGTGTAGAAAACACTCGGCGCTTGATCCGCGCTCACCGGATGCTACGAACGCAAAAAAAACGCTCGATTTTAACGCCCGTGTGAACAAGGCTTTACTGTAACAGTCTATCAAAATCACATTTTCTTGATGAAAGATATGGTCGGCACAGTAAGCAAAGGGGTAGAAAACCTAAACAATTCCAGGATTGTTTGTGAAGAAGTAGTTTTATGAGCTACAGTGATGACACATGCTTCATAAACCACCACCAAAGAATGGTTGCTTAACATACAAGTTTAACAAAAAAAAAAAAAAAACACAACATTCACTAAAAACATTTAGTAGTTTGGTGATTCAATTACAGATCTTTTTCAGTTGCTCAGAAAGACTTTTCATTTACACATACAGCTCCAATACTACATGCTACATACATTTAAGATAATACAAACAAAACAGACATGTAATTGAGGTTTTAGTGCATGCTGTCATCTGTAAACATAGATATTTGATACATTGTTTGAAGCAGTGCTCAGAAATGTGGTTGCTCAGAACTGATCAGATTTACAAGATAGATGGCAGTTGATGCATTTTTTCTATAATGAGGATTATCATTCGTTTTAATTTGTCTCCGTGGTTTGGAATGTAAATCAGTAATCACATCTTGTATCAAACAGACTGCATCAAAGTCACTCCCATACTATTCAAATATGTGGTGAATTAGCATTCATTGCTTTATTCACATTTTAGCTCCTGTACTGAAAGACAGTGCTTTAGTAAGCGGTTTTGGCAGCCCCAAAGTTAACACATTAGATATTTTTTTTTCAAAAAAATGTTTGCATTCTGTTCAAAATGTGCCTTGCTAATTGAGTTCCATAAATGCCTATTAAATGTGAAAGTTTTAAAACCGTAACTCTCAAGTTTAATTTTAAAATGAACTTTCTTTGCCATTATAGACTAGATGGACGTATGCAGACAGTTTTGAATACTACAGGTGCTGGTCATAAAATTAGAATATCATGACAGAGTTGATTTATTTCAGTAATTCAATTCAAAAAGTGAAACTTGTATATTAGATTCATTCATTACACACAGACTGATGTATTTCAAATGTTTGTTTCTTTTAATTTTGATGATTATAACTGACAACTAATGAAAGTCCCAAATTCAGCATCTCGGAAAATTAGAATATTGTGAAAAGGTTCAATATTGAAGACACCTGGTGCCACACTCTAATCCGCTAATTAACTCAAAACACCTGCAAAAGCCTTTAAATGGTCTCTCAGTCTAGTTCTGTAGGCTACACAATCATGGGGAAGACTGCTTACTTGACAGTTGTTCAAAAGACGACCATTGACACCTTGCACAAGGAGGGCAAGACACAAAAGGTCATTGCTGAAGAGGCTGGCTGTTCACAGAGCTCTGTGTCCAAGCACATTAATAGAGAGGCGAAGGGAAGGACAAGATGTGGTAGAAAAAAAGTGTACAAGCAATAGGGATAACCGCACCCTGGAGAGGATTGTGAAACGAAACCCATTCAAAACTGTGGGGGAGATTCACAAAGAGTGGACTGCAGCTGGAGTCAGTGCTTCAAGAACCACCACGCACAGACGTATGCAAGACATGGGTTTCAGCTGTCGCATTCCTTGTGTCAAGCCACTCTTGAACAAGAGACAGCATCAGAAGCGTCTTGCCTGGGCTAAAGACAAAAAGGACTGGACTGCTGCTGAGTGGTCCAAAGTTATGTTCTCCGATTAAAGTAAATTTTGCATTTCCTTTGGAAATCAAGGTCCCAGAGTCTGGAGGAAGAGAGGAGAGGCACAGAATCCACGTTGCTTGAGGTCCACTGTAAAGTTTCCACAGTCAGTGATGGTTTGGGGTGCCATGTTATCTGCTGGTGTTGGTCCATTGTGTTTTCCGAGGTCCAAGGTCCAAGGTCAACGCAGCCGTCTTCCAGGAAGTTTTAGAGCACTTCATGCTTCCTGCTGCTGACAAACTTTATGGAGATGCAGATTTCATTTTCCAACAGGACCTGGCACCTGCACACAGTGTCAAAGCTACCAGTACCTGGTTTAAGTATCCCTGTTCTTGATTGGCCAGCAAACTCGCCTGACCTTAACCCCATAGAAAATCTTTGGGGTATTGTGAAGAGGAAGATGCAATACGCCAGACCCAACAATTCAGAAGAGCTGAAGGCCACTATCAGAGCAACATGGGCTCTCATAACACCTGAGCAGTGCCACAGACTGAAGTCTCTATGCCACGCCGCATTGCTGCAGTAATCCAGGCCAAAGGAGCCCCAACTAAATATTGAGTGATGTACATGCTCATACTTTTCATGTTCATACCTTTCAGTTGGCCAACATTTCTAAAAATCCTTTTTTTGCATTGGTCTTAATTGATATTCTAATTTTCCGAGATACTGAATTTGGGACTTTCATTAGTTGTCAGTTATAATCATCAAAATTAAAAGAAATAAACATTTGAAATACATCAGTCTGTGTGTAATGAATGAATCTAATATACAAGTTTCACTTTTTGAATGGAATTACTGAAATAAATCAACTTTGTCATGATATTCTAATTTTATGACCAGCACCTGTATCTTGCTTTTTTACTTGCTGTAGTCACTTGCTGAGTCACTGCACTGACTCTCTATGTATGATGGTAGCATGCCCAGCAAATGAATGACATCCCATCCAAGATTTGTTCCCATGTCCTGCTGCCGGCAGAGTCAACATTCTCCCCACAACCATGAACTATAAACAAGTGTCTTCTGCAAAGAAAATTTAGTGGTTTCAGTTGACTATTTACCAATGGCATTACCGCGACAAAATTACATAAAAAGGAAATATTCATAACTATTTCTCACACTGCACTTTTTTTTTTTTTTAATAAATTCATGCCATATTTAATTTAATTTGTTAAAGCTTTGGTATAGCCATAATTTAAAGGTACCACTCACAGACTGCTTTAGGTTTATTAACAGTAAACGTTTTGGTGCACTTTGATAACCTAACCGGCAACTGTATATCCCTATTTTCTTGCGACTCTCCTGCATCGATAAACCAGTAAAGATATTTACTCATTATTGTTCACACCCTCAAACCAAACGTTTTGTTCAGCTAAATATCATGACCATATTTTGGACAATTAGGAAATACTGAAGTCTCTTCACACAACCTTCATACCCAATGCATTAACTTGTATGGTCCAAACCAGCCATATCCACTAGAAGACTGTTGCTGTGTGAACACTAATAAGGTAGCCCCCAATTGCAACCAGGAGAAGAGGCAAGAAGTTCTCCCAGATCCTGTCTTGATTGATTATCTAGGAGTGAGCTACACAGGATTGTAAGGGGAAATAATGTGTTTTGTGTCTACAACAATCTATGTAAACACATCGTTAAAACAAATGTTTTTCATGTTTTAGTAATAAATAAAATGTAGACATGAACTGTATAATATGTGAAGGCTGATGGCCAAATATCAAATAAACACTTTCACAAAAGGTGCAAGTACAATACAACAGCTTCTGTGGTGTAGCGGTAAGATCCGCTGACTTATAATTCAGAGGTCGCGAGTTCGAAACCGGCTCCCCAGCAAAATTTACCGTTTTGAGTAGTGAGATGCTCTTGTTAATATTATACAACAAAAACATACATTTGATATGTGTCTGTAACAGCCGGTATAAATTTATACTACTTGTAAAAGTTAGTTTTTATTTCACATTTATTCTCTCAGTCACAATCACGATACAACACACACCTACATTTGAAAACGAACAGCATCAGATCAGCTGTAAATGTATAGTATTTTTAAAAGCGTAGCTTTTTTTCAGTTTTATTCTCTCAATCACGTTCACACTCAATTCTGATTTGACTCTAACAGCGCCAGCATAAATTCTGACGCTGTACGTTTTCAAATAATATTGCTTTAGTGCGACAATGTTTTCTGATTGGTATTATTCAGATCATAAAATGATTTCTTCAAAATGTAACATATATTTGTCTCTTTCTTTTTTGCCCGGTGCTGAGTTAACATCGTGCACCAGAAGGTGTGAGCTTATTCAGTGCGAGCAGGAACACACAGCTGACTGGTTGCTTGTGCTATAACACGCTTGACTTGGCGGTGATCAACTCACATGTACTGGGCAAGGCATGCACGGGGGCTACTGAGAAAAGAATATAAATCGTCGCTTCTTACAAGAAAAGGTGATGGATAAAGCAAAAGAGGATGCAACATCGACAAGCTTCTGTTCCAAGACCGCCACTCCCTCCAGCCTCTTTAGTATAATAGTAACTACAGCACAGAAAGAAGTGTGTACACTGTAACAAGTACACGTCAAAACGTAGAAAGGACGGTCCTTGGGTGTGTTGGAACTGTTAATTTTTTAATCTGATTGCATATAGCGCAGAACTGACCTCTCTGTACTATTCTTTTCTCTGCGTGTCCTGGAGGACAAAAGAAACACCCTAAGCACCCCAAGGGGGTCCGGGGTGCGGGTTGGATTGGGGGGGCTGGCCGCTTAAGGCCGAGAAGGCAGTTAAAGAATGCACTGGGCTTGTTTTTAAAGAGACTGATTCGAGCATTGTATTTAATGAAGACTTTTTTTCTATTGGATTTTAACCTCCACTTCACTTCTGTTTACAGCAATCGGTTCGTAGCATGCATTGTTGCAATGTTACTTTCCTTGGTTGTTTATTAAATTACGGATTTTTCAAATGTTCATATTTTTCCCTGTGTTTAAAACTCATTTAAAAAAGTGTTTACAGCGAGCAGTTCCTAAGGCTATAGCGTGAATTCTTGCAATGTTTCTTTTCATTGTTCAAGGTTTTCTCAGTGTTATTCAATGATTTTACATTTAGTTTACTATTACGCTGTGCATTCTATGGTATAATTAAACTATTTTTGTGCTTAAAAAAAAAAAAAATATTTACATACAGTTTGTACGGTCTGGAACAGATTAATTGTATTTACATACAATCCTATGGAGGAAATCGCTTCGGGAATGAATTATGGTCGTGACCCAAGGTTCCACTGTAATATGAATAATGTTGCATCAGTGCCACAAATTTTTTCTGAAATCTGCTATACAGGTCATAAAATGAGTTATTCCAAATATCATATACAGTGGTACCTTGAGATATGAGTGCCCCAATATACGAGTTTTTTGAGATACGAGCCGTCACTAGGTTGATTTTTTGTCTTGAGTTACGAGCCAAAATTCTAAATACAAGCCATCAAAGAGCTTGTCCCGCACATTCCGAGGAACTGACGACAGAGGAGTTGACGGAACTACAGACGCAGCAACATATGGAGGTTCTGCAGGAGACCGGTATCGCAGAGGAGGTTATCTCTAGAAGTGAGATAAAGGAAGTGTTTGCAATGTGGGAAAATGTTTCGAACTTTAAAGAAAAGAAACACCCTGAAAAAGTTGCAACTGATCGTATAGCGGCGCTATTTAATGCCACTTGCCTAACTCATTTCAGAAACATTCTAAAGGGAAGGACTAAACAAAGCTCCCTGGACAGGTTTCTATTGAAACACCCTGCGAAAGAAAGTGACGAAAGCGTGGTAAAAAAGAAAAAAAAAATAATGAAGCAGAAAATTAAGTTAAGCAAAAGTGAAGTGAAAGAAAAAAAAACATTACAATACGCTAATCGGCTTCGCCAACATCTGTTTATTTCTTTAGATTCTCTTTTATGTATTAGGTTTTATTTTGTTTGTATACAATATTTACTCATTATAAATAAATGTTTTCAACATAAAAATTTAACAAAAAGTTGGGGTGGTTTTTTTGGGGCTGGCACGAATTAATCGCATTTTAATTAATTTCAATGAGGAAAATTGATTTGCGATATGAACATTTTGACTTACGAGCTTGGTCAGGGAACGAATTAAACTCGTATCTCAAGGTATTACTGTATACCTATGTCTGTTTTATTGTCAGTGCGGCTTTGACATCATGGACCATAAGGTGTATACTAATTCAGCCTGTGCAGAAACACACAATAAAACTGAATAAAAAAAAATTCAAGTGACAGTGAGATACGATGAAGGCAGATTCAACGGAATTTGTGTGTCAACTTTTATCCCACCAGATCATAGAATTTCCAGTTCCATTGTCTCAAAACACCACTCATATCTACAGTTATTTCCAGTTTCAGATAAAAAGTAACCGCGTCAGATCTGGGGCGGGGGGGTGGGTGTTTAATCGTGATCGCGACCGAGAGAATAAAAGTGAAAAAACAAAAAAAAACAAAACAAAAAAAAAAAAACACGCTAACTTTTACAAGTACTATAAATTTACACCAGCTGTTACAGACACAAATCAAATGTATGTTTTTATTGTATAATATTAACAATAAGAGCAGCTCACTACTCAAAACAGTAAATTTGCCGGGGAGGTGGTTTCAAACTCATAACCTCCGGATTATAAGTCAGAGGATCTTACCACTGCAACACGGAAGCTGTCGCATTGTACTTGCACCTTTTGTGAAAGTGTTTACTTGATATTTGGCCATCAGCCTTCACACATTATACAGTTCACGTCTACATTTTGTTATTACTAAAACATGAAAAACGTTTGTTTTAACGATGTGTTTACATAGGTTGTTGTAGACACAAAATACACATCAAATTATTTCCCCTTACAATTCTGGGTAGCTCACTCCCATATAATCATTCAAGGCAGGAACTGGGAGAACTTCTAGCCTGTTCTGAGGTGGTTGGGGGGGAGATATGGTATAGCAGGCTGCTTCTTGGGCTTAGACACATTTAGAAGACAAAAGACACTGATGGAGAGGTGTGAAGGGATTTAAGGTGGTCCGGATTTACAAGGTTTTTCGTTGGCTCTGGTAATTCCAGTATTAAACGTACATGAATTAACCCAAAAAATTTAATTGTGAACACCTAAATATAATTTAAAATGGATGGATAGGTTGATAGAACTGAAGCCATATTAATTACATTTGGGGGATGAAAGCAAAACCTCCCTTACCATGGATATGCATGGGGTTTTTTACATGCAGTCAAGCCATCTTGCTGAACTTCTGTTACCTCATTTAACTGTAAAACACTACAAGTTAAAAAACCTGCAACTCCCATGCTAGTGGTTGTATCATGCATGAATGAATCACAAATTTTTATTTGTCAACTCACACAATTTTGTTTTCCAAGTAGCAATAATGGAATGTTTTGAAAAAGTGGAATCTTTCTACTTTAGTAAGTTAAACTGTTTATGGTATTTAAAATAAAATGAGACTTCTGCAATCTTCCTCTGAAATTCATGCCGTGTATTGCTGCACCCTGACAGATCTGCCCATGAACATATCCGCCTGGCACAGTGCCCAACTATAATAAATGTGAGAATCACTTAAAATACTAAGCAGAATCATGATTGGGAAAAATGGAAGAAATGGTACAAAAGAATATTTATTTTAGCAGGGCTTAAAAATTGGCACAGGACTGTGGGTATTGTGCACAAATTAAGTAATTCCTGCAAATTCAAAATTTTAACGCACAATTTCTCACACATTTATTTAGTTAGCAATCTTTCTTGGTTGTTGCAAGAATATTCAAGGTCTTTTTAATATTACTATTTTATCATTTAAATTCTTACTTATGAATTTATTTTTTTATTGTGCATGCTTTGTTAAGCTCACATGTACATGTTATTAGCTACCTGCAGCAACTGCTCTTGACTGAAGCATGAAGCTGCGGAATTTGGCTGTTTAGTGGAGCCGTGAAACAGCACTGCAAAAGTCAAAGACGGCACATGGTCTTTGCGGTCTTTTAAACTGCGATTTAGAACAAACTAAACTTTGTTAAACTGAAGGCTAAAAACAGGTTGAAGTATATTCTTGAGTTAAAAACAAAACAGATTCCAGAAATTGACTCTGAATTGTTTGGTGAATTTATATTCAGTTTCGCTCCTTTTTATTTGATAAACTGACCACTGGCTATTAGTGGCTAATTGTTTCTTTAAAATGTTTATGGTGGGCTGACTGCCTTTAAATCTTAATCTGAGAAGTAAATCCAGTAACACATACAACCAAATAAGTAAAAATGCTCAAGAATGTGGGAATGGGGTTGTAGGGCCCTATGGAATCAGTTTTATTTTTTCCACAAATTCAGTTTTTTTTGATTGTCGATTTTCACCGTTTTATTTTTCCTTGATTCAAATTTTTTTTTTTTTTCTTTTTTTTTTAAAAACACACTGTAAAAAGTAATAGCTACAACAAAACAAACAATAATGAAATGGGACTTTACATTCATTTTAATGTAACAGCACACTAGCACAACTGAACCTTATTTTGCAGTTCCATTAATCAGGTAGGAGCCCAGATCCTCCACGATACTGTTTGCTGAAACTGAAGCAGGACAGTGAGTGCCCTCCAGAATTGTAAGAGCTGTAAGTAGTTTGGTGCATCCTTCTAAGATGAAGGTTATCTTCACTTTTAGGGTTTCGGATATTTGTTACAGCTTGAGCTGATGTGTTATCAGCCGGAAAGAACTTTTTATAGAGGTGAATATGTTCAGCGAGGTACCCTACTGATTTGAACCAGCTATTTCACCTGGTGTTTCCTGCCTCAGGGGTGCCTGGCAGGCTTCTTGAAGGCGGCAGACTTTACCCACATCACTAAAGATGCAACCTCAACAAAGTATTTATAGTGCTGCCAGGTCTCTCCCACCAAACTGATGACATGACACAAGCAGGTTGAATATACACTGTTAGGCATAACCCCTTTTAAAACTTCCTGGTATGCTTTCAAACAGTATGATGCACTGTCTGTAACCAGCGCCAAAATGTCATTAAGATTCAGCTGGTAGTTGTGAACAGACTGAAGTGCTGCCTGTGAAAAGGTAGAAACGTTTCAGCTCTTCATAAAGATATCATCTGCCAAAAAGTACTGGTCTTCAGTACCTGTAATTATGTAAATTATTTGTAATGACTCTTAAACCTTAGATGTTCACAGATTGAAAATGATGCTACTGATGTAATGGTGCACATCTACTGCATATCTTAAAATAAATACAATGCAAAAGCAAACTAATCTGCAAGATGCTAAATCCAGGAATTAAGCAGAAAAAAAAGACCCACTTTTAAGGGCTCATTGCATCTGAGCAGAAGCCTGCTCTTCTGCCCAAGTTTGTAGGTGCAGAGTTTAGAACAAAAGGGTCAAATGTGGACCTTGCGCACCTTGTCACCATGAGGCAAAACAATTATTAAATCCAGAAACATAGTTGTTAATTTTTAAAAAGAATCCTGTTAACAACCAGTGCCTTTCATTAATAACATTTTTCTTCAGGAAAGACTTAATACCAGTTAAATGTAATTTCATGTACAATTAGAACTGCCTACATAAAAGAATTACTATACAGCCAAATGTTTACTCACCTATCACTATGTTGAGAACTATGTGGTCTTGACTATCTGTGGTTTCATCAATTACAATGTAAATTTTCTTGCCATGAATCTTTCGAAGAATGGTGTCCATATATTGTTCAGAGACACAGGGCAAATGAGTTTGACGAAGACTGCTCTCATTTTCTGGAGCGCACCTCCTTGTTTACAATGCTTAATAAAGAAAGGGCGCATCTTCGTCATTTTTTCGAGTGGTATGTCCCGATTCTCATGACCACAAAGTCCTCCACAAACTGGCATTTTGCATCTGATGAATATGCCGTTTCCTATATTGTTACCTGAAAGGGAACACTTTTTGATCTTAATTTCTCCTTTAACTTGAGATGGGTTTTAGATTTGACGTGGTCATTGCTTGTATTATTTCGTGTCCAGTCTATGGTATGCTGGTAAACTTGCAGAAAAGTTGTTGTCCAGATTCGTAAAAGTCACACTCAATTTTGCAGTTAAGCTCGTGTTTCTTAGTATTTTCAATGTTGTTTAGGGTATCTGACTGGTACTGCTTGCTTTGATATTTCTGCTTCGGGCAGCTAGCTAATTCACGTGCCTTTAACGTAAAAGCATACAGGAAACGCATGCACAAACAGATAGAGGTATGACTGAATTTCTACAAAGAATTGCATTTGCTTTAAAAACAACAAACCAGAAAATAGTATCTAAGTGGCAGAACTACAGATTATTCAGTTATTTAATTTATTGGGATATTTTTAAATCTAAAATCGGTTTTTATGCATTAATTCCGTGATTCCGTCCATGTTTTCCACATTGTGGAAATAATAGGGCCCCTGGGGTACTGAGGGTATAATAATTGACTATAATTAGTATGGCTGAAATTCTTCACAAGCTAACCTGGGCTACAAGGAACAAAAAATGTATCAACCTGTGTGAAAAACTCATTTCTTCTGTTTTTTTAGAGAAATATTCCCGTATCAAGATTGGCCAATCATTTCTTTAAACTCATTACTCTTATTCTCAAGATAGCTTGTTCCATCGCTAGTCACACACACATTGTTTTTCCAGAGCTTACACATCTCCAGTGAACAGCAACTCTGGTGACGGCATTTGCAGCAGCAGAACAAAGAATGTGGGCTGTCAAAATGTGAAGAACAAAGCCATGTTGTGCTAGTGACAGTTCTTAATAATGGCCAGTGACTACATTGTACTAGGGATGCTCCAATCAGGTTTTATAAGGCCAATACCCATCACTGATTTCATGTTACTTGATCTGCTGATTCGGATTTTTTTTTTTTTTTTGTTTTATCACTTTAAAAAAACTTTACACTAATGTTCTACATAACCACATAAAGAGAAGCTATGCCCTATATCAAAGTGTATTTTTATAAATTATACTACAGACTACAGGTGTTAACTGTTCATTTTTGTTATTAATAAAATGAAATTCTGTGGGTGTATTGTTCAGTGACCATAAAATACTAAAATAAAATTCCCTTAAAATATATACTTTAACCAGTAAAATATGCACAAAAATATGTATCCATAACAATACTTCTCATAATTACAAGCTGTTATATTGTTTATTTTTTTCTGTAATATGCCTCTCTGGAACAAGGCTCAGTAATAGTAGTTTTGCCCATTTCTCTAACACACACACACACACACACACACATATATATAAAATTCTCAGATTACTTTTTTTTTCAGTTTATTACTCCATTTTCTTTAACGTAAAGGCTATTATGCTAGTCTCCTCTTGTTCATTGATAAAATAAGCTACCACTTGCTGCTCTTTGTTTACACTGCAGGAAGTTTTCTGCAAAAGGAAAAAAAGGACACATGCTGGCTCAACTACCCCTAATACTTTGTGTAAAGGAGCACTACAATTACGTGACCGTAAGCTTAGAAAAGCAGGGGCTGAAATAATGGCCCTAGATTACTGTAATGCTCTCCTCTCAGGACTACCCAAAAATGTCATAAATCGATTGCAACTAGTGCAGAATGCAGCTGCTGGAATCTTAACTAGGAAAAGAAAATCCGAGCATCTCTCTCCAGTTTTGATGTCACTACATTGGTTACCTGTGTCATTTAGAATTGACTTTAAAATCCTGCTTATAGTTTACAAAGCCTTAAATAATCTCACTCCATCTTATATTTCAGAATGTCTTACACTCCAAATCGTAACCTTAAATCGTCAAATGAGTGTCTCCTTAGAATTCCAAGAGCTAAACTTAAAAGAAGTGGTGAGGCGGCCTTCTGCTGTTATGCACCTAAAATCTGGAATAGCTTGCCAATAGGAATTCGCCAGGCTAATACAGTGGAGAACTTTAACATGGCTTTCTCATAGCTTTATCTTAGTTTATTCCTGATGCTCTGTATATTCAATCATTATTATTCATGGTATTCATATTCAAAATCCGTACTAACCCCTACCTTCTCTTCTGTTCTTTTTCCAGTTTTCTGGGGTGGCGACCTACGCCACCACCACCTGATCAAAGCACTGTGATGTCCCTACATTGATGGATTAAAAGGCCAAAAGTCCACATGGCCATCATCATCAAGTTCTTCCATGAGAACCCTGAATACCATGAGGACTGATTGAGGTCATTTATGGTAGGTAAAATGCCTAGAGGGGGCTGGGCGGTGTCGTGGCCTGGAACCCCTGCAGATTTTATTTTTTTCTCCAGTCGTTTTTTTTTGTGTGTCCTCCCTGGCCATCGGACCTTACTTTCTATGTTAGTGTTCCCTTATTTTAATTCTTATTTATTTTATCCTTTTTCTCTTTCTTCATCATGTAAAGCACTTTGAGCTGCAATATTTGTATGAAAATGTGTAATATAAATAAATGTTGTTGTTGTTGGTGATCTGCCTTTTTACGGATCACTGATCAAGTCATTTTTAAGTGAAAATTTGTAAGCAGTAGACTACAGTTCTAATAACGATGAAGCCTACAAAGGTGATGACTTTGCACAAACTCTGATGCCACTTCTGAATGTGCACAGAAATATCACACATGCACTGCCCAGTCAGTAGATAAAGAAAAAGAGGGATCTGCTGGTACAGCCCTAGACCATGGTTAGTCTAAATGCACGTTTTTTTAGATGATTCAGTTTGTAAGGTAAGCCCCATGTCTTGGATTTGTTACAAAAACAAGCAGCCTAATAAATATCAAGTTCAGTATATTATGACATATAAATCTTTGTTACTTCATTTGTGTACTAGCTTTTTGGCAGGCAGAGTTAGTAAGGAACTTTTATGTTTACTTGCATTCGGGACTGTAATAAGAATACAAGTTTAATGTCACTGTGCTCTGTACAATAATTATTTTATAAATCCACTCACATGTACAGACCAGGCCAAAGTTATCGCACAGGGGCTCTTAGCATTTAGAACTGCTAGGCAAGCATTTGAAGAGAGAAGGTACAACTACAAAAATGGGCATTATACAGTACTATTTCTGTATGTTAGAGATGAAATGGAATCCTCTCCTTCCCTTGTTCAGAACCTAAGTAAGGGTCTGCACGTGGAGAGGACAGTATAAAAAGACTTGGACAGTAGCCAAACACCTTGAAGCAGACAGATGGATGATATCGTCATCCGTCCGGAAAAGCTTTCCAGCGCAGCGACGAAAAATGGCAGACTGTATAGATCAAGATCCCACTTTCGTATTGTCTTGCTATGGCTTCCCGTTTGTAATGCCACGTAAATCGTCATTAAAGAAAGCAAAGTTATTTTCTCTTATGTGAATTTTACCGCCGTTATCACTATGGGAGGGATACTGCCTTTAAATATCATATCTATATAGTTTTCGGTTACTTAAAATGCCGCAATTACAAAAAAAACTTATTCCAACTAGGAAGCTATCGCCCCTAAAAGGAACAGGGAGCGCATCTAGTTTGCTCCACACACACTGAAAGCAAAATCCACGCTGTTCGTGAGCTATGGTGTCATGATGAGCTGCTAGCTTTCTTTGCACTTTGTGTATATAGATCAGAAGACAGTTGAGATGTACAGGTCAACAAAACAATCATTTGAAATGCATTGTGGACAACAGACCAAGAAGTATTTAAATTATTATTTATTGTCTTTAAATAAATTAAATGGTGGGCGTTGCTGCAGTTGTGCTAGATATAAGCCGATTTATCTTGCATGTATATAATGTGGATCATCTACGACAGAGGCAGCCAACACGGTGTCCGCGGGCACCTGGTTGCCCGCAGGGACCACGTAAGTTGTGCACAGGGCATGTTCTAAAAATAGCATTAGACACCATGGAGATCCATCTAAAAATTATATTTAATTGTATTGCTGTCCTTTTTGAATCAATAACACTTGCATTGATGTACATTGGGGGTAGCCTCTTGTCAAAGTTCAATACCGTGCGCAAGACAAACCTCCATCCCACTCTTCGCTGAGACAAGCAAACGGGCGCAGATACAATGGGGAGCTAGACTCTGGTTTTTACCCCTAAAAATAAAGAAAAACATGGCAGAAAAGCAAAAGAAAACTTACCATTTTTAGGGCCCTTTGATTTACGCAATGTTTTGAAATCATGGAATTAACGCATAAAAATAGATTTTAGATTTAAAAATGGAATTTAGAGACTGAAGGGGTGACTGTTACAAAACTTCCCAATAAATGTCGAAGCAAGCAGGATCAGATACCCTAATTGCGTAGAAAAAAAAAAACAAACTATAAAACTCAAGCAAAACTATAAAACTCAAGCTTAACTACAAAATAAAGGTTACAACAATATCTCGACTTTTACGAAGCCGGTATTGCCAGCATACTACAGACTGGAAACAAAAATATACTTTCAATTGCCAAGTCAAATCTAAAGAACAAGGAGAAATCAAAAAGTGTTCCCCTTCAGGTAAAAATAGAGGAAATAAAATCATCGGATGCAAGACGGCAGTTTGTGGAGGACTTTGTGGTCATGCGAGTCAGACATATCGCTTGAAAAAAAATGACGATGCGTCCTTTCTTTATTAAGCATTGTAATCAAGGAGGCACGCTGCTAGAAAATGCGCAGTCTTCGTCAAACTCATTTTCTCCGTGTCTTTGAACAACATATGGATGCCGTTCTTCGAAAGATTCGAGGTAAGAAATTTTGTGTTTTATTTGATGAAACCACAGAGAGTCAAGACCACACAGTTCTCAACATAGTGACAGGTGAGTAAATATTTGGCTGTATGGTAATTCTTTTATGTAGGCAGTTCTAATTGTACATGAAATTATATTTAACCGGTATTAACAGTTATTCCCGTAGAAAAATGTTATTAGTGAATGGCACTGGTTCTTAACAGGTTCGCTTTTAAAAATTAACAACGATGTTTCTGGATTTAATAAATGTTTTGCCTTGTGTTGACAAGGACCACACTTGACACTTCCATTATAAACTCAGTACCTACAAACCTGGGTAGAAGAGCAGTGCAACGTTCTGCTTGGATGCTGGACAGGTGGAGATTGAAATCCTAATGTTGCAAAATGACCTCCACCTCAAAGCCCATCAGGGTGTGCCAAGCCTTTGGTGTCTTGAGGACACAGAAAAGTACAAAGGTGTATGCACAGCAGCTATGAAAGTTGCCTGCCTTTTTGGTTCAACCTATGTCTGTGAATCAGCCTTTTCGGATATGAACTTCATCAAAAACAAACACAGAACAAGCCTTACTGATGCACATTTACAAGACTCACTCAGAGTTGCAGTGTCAAATTATACCCGAGATTACAGTACACTGGTGAACAGCATGCAATGCCGGGCTTTCCACTAACTGACTTTTACAGACAAAGAAAGAGATAACAGATGTTTTCACTGAAACACCATGGCAACGTTAAGCTCAGCAGAAATTATGAAGAATATGAAAAGCTTCAGGAGTGAGCTGTCCATGACAGGTCTAAATCATCCAAGGTATAAGCACAAAAACACACTTGGCAAACATTAGTAGAATCATTTGCCAAAAAAGCACCATACGAAAAGAAAAATCACTAGTTAGCAAGATATAACAAACGCCATCACCATTACATCGCAAAATACAAGTTACCAAATCAAGAGGTTGAGAGGGATGGTTTCAAACAACATTTGAATGCTTTAGACCCAAGATACACTGCCTGGCTGAAAATCTCAATCAAACAGCTCTACGTAAATTGTATAACTCATGTCACCAAACTCTGATTCATAAACTGCAGAAGATTTCACATTTTGCCACAGCAACAGATTTATGGTCAAACTGAGCATCTGTGCCATACCCCTCCTCGATGGTGCACTTCATTGACAAAACCTGCCAACTGTAAAGCTACTGTCAGCAAACATCCTACTTCCCAGAAGACCACACAGCCAACATCATTACATAAGATCTGAAAGATGAGTGGGCATCATAGTCGCTGTAAGAAGGCTGCATGGTTTGCGTAATAACAGATGGCGGGGCTAACATTGTCAGTGCACTACAGATTAACAACTGGAAGAGGCTTCCTTGTTTTGGACATAGACTTCATATTGTCATTGGTGACTAATTGCGTTCCTGTATAAAATACAATTTAATTGAAAATGATCTAGTACAGAGGCTGTAGGTATCAGGCAAAAAATAAATAAATACAATAAAATAAATACAATAAAATAAAAAAATCAGTTCGGACAAATTACATAATTCAAATGCAAATTACTTGACATTAGGCAAGAGCCAGGCACTCATTCATAATAAAAAGTTTATCAATTATAATGCAATTTAAATTGCACAACTTTAAAAATAAAATTATCTAAAGCAGGAAATTTTAAATGTTCCAAGTTCTGCCAAACAAACAAAAATACAAAGCCCAAATACACAGAATTCTAATGAGTATTCTGCATTTTTAAATATGGTCTCATTATTAAATTTACTGTGGCTTTTATCTGTATAAGCAGCCACATTTTATAAGTTATATGCATGTTCACTACTTAATTTTCTTCTTTAATGTTTAATATCCAAGTAATCTAAACACATTTAAAAATCAAATTAATATTCTATTTAACTGTGCATCATATTGCAGCATTGCATAAAATTAATTCAACTGTCATTAATTTAAAAATAGCTAAAATTAGTTTATTGTATATCCATCAGCAGCATTTTTACACCCACAGCAGGTGAAGCAAAGCAAAATCTTTAAATTTATTTGAGACAGTAAATAAACTGCAGCTCATTAAGTACAAGCAAACAAAATCTGTACTGCAGTGTATCCAGTTGGAATGTGAATGGGATTGAGAAAAACAACACCTATTCAAAAATCCCATAGTTTAAATTAATAAAGTGAGAAAATCCAGTTGCACATCAAGATAACAAAATAAATAAAATGTCTACATTAGAGCCAAATTAATCCCATTATAGTGCTAGTCCAGCAATGAAAACATAATGTATGATTCCTACATGCTTTGAAAGAGTGATGATGTGACCAGTCAGCTGTGAGTTGCAAACATTTCCACTTGTAGTACTATAATGAGGGAATAAAAAACGAGAGCAAGATTAATTACTTTTCAATGAAAATGCCATAAATAGCCCATATAAAGAAAGAAAAAAAAAAAGAGTTTCCTCCTATTCCCATTTCCTAACTACCAACCTGCCCACTTCAGGTTTACAGGAAGGCAGTGCCTAAACTAGCTAGACTGGATGGGAGACAAATCAACCTGGAGGTCACTCTCACACATACATACACATTTACTCATACAGGGCTAAGTTAGAAATTCAAAAGCCACATGGACCCAAGGAACTCCACACAAGCAGCGACAGCTTCAGCTGCATCAAGTTAAAATTAAGACAATTTTCAATCCAATAACTTTTGCTGTACAGGAGGCTAACCGACAATTTTGACAAAATGAGCTGCTCTACATATTCATTCCTATAAAAAAATTATTTAGTCGGGGTAGAAAACTTTTATATTGGCCAGAGATTAATGTGATTCAGATCATAATACCGCTTTGAAGGTCTTGACATGCTGTTTTGATATATCATGTGCTAGCTATAACACAGAACCATACAGATAAGCGAATATGTGGGGCACTGAAAAACTGCATACTTCATTGTTGAAAACAAACACTAAATTTCTTGGGGCTCATTGTGTTTTTGAAGCCAAAATAAGATACAGATAAGTAGTTTGTTAACATGGAAGATCTGTCAAGCTCAAACTCAAATTCTGTCAGTAAACTCAAAAAACCCAACATCTTAATGTCAGCAACTGGCATCCACAACCTGCAACTCCAGTTTATGAAAACAAGACTATGGGGATGTCATGATACCAGCATTTTGTAATCAATTTTGTATTCAATACCAATACCTATGAAATTTCAGAATACTCGACAGCTATTTGATACCACGACAAAAAACAGACATCCCTTTTACAGGCTTTTTAACTAAAAAGTCACACTATTATTGAAGTGGACAATATTGTGCCTTTTACTGTAATAGAACATAAAACATAAATACTAAGACAAATTTTTTAAATAGTGGTATATCAATTAAGTAGTCGTCCAGCTATCAGTTAATTAAACTAGTAATGGAATTCATAGATACAGAATGAAAGTGCAAGACTTGAATTGAACATGGGACAGACATGGGATTACTCCAGTGAAACAACAAAGGGGGGGGGGGGGATGTAATGTCGGGGAGATTTCAATACAGGGTTATAAAGAATGACATCATGGACCAAGCTATTTATTTTACTGTGTGCACATTCTAATTTTATCCTCGGACATCATCTCACCCTGCAACTGAAAAAAATTGCTTAAATTCAAAACAAAAATTCCAACATTATTATATCTAGTTTGTTAAGAAATTTCCTCTGTTAGGTTTCTAACAAATGTTACTGATTTATATGTGCGTCTTTAGCTGGTAAAAAAAACACAGTAAAGAGTGACATTTAACAGATGAGTCAAATTGATTCAGATTTCCAATGTCAAACTCCAGCTGCTTTAATTGTCCAAATCTGTACTTTTTTGATGTTTATCCCAACTTCAGATCTTCAAGAGTGAAATCATACTTATCAGTTTTACATTAATCAAGTATTCAAGAACTCTTATTAAAAAAATATTTTTGTGCTGTTTTCAAAGCATATTACATGAATGATCAGACTTTTTATTGCTTAGCCTGTGTACAAATCTAAAAATAGATTTACTGCACTGGAATTACTTGTATTCAATAAATTGCAACTAAGAGACTGCATTAAATTCGCCAATATCTTTCAACTATTTAATAAACCGCATGTGCCTTCACTATGTTTGTCACATGCTAGGAGTTATACTAATGAACATTAGTTTGCCTTCAAAAACAAAACAACTGATAACACATTTAGCATTTGTAGATTTGTATTCCTGTAAACTGTTTTCCCAATATGGCTCTAAGTACATGTCCATGTGATGCACTTCTGTTAACACAGTACATGCCATATTACTAGAAAGATGCATGCTGTGCTTTGTTGCATTGAAACACTAAATAAAGTTCATTTTGCTATTGATAAATTGAGCAGCTCGCCTCATCATCAATGTAGACAAGCCCAATAGCCACTTCATTTTAAAATTGCCTCATTTTTTATTTGCTACAACTATTGTTAGCACTGTTTCTGTGCAGTTTTCTCCCCACTCCCACATTCCACAGGTGTGGCCCTGATACTGCTTAGAAAATAAATGGATGGTAGGACAGATATCTGTAGATGCACAATCAGAGAATAAATGTAAAGCATACGTTCCTTTATAGGGTCAGATTAATCTAGATACAGTATCAACAAATTAAACAATTATAACCTAATTAGAGACATCAAGTGCTCCTAAAGTAGACACTGAAATTCTACCTCCAACTCAAAGCATTTCCAGACATAACTTCTGCTGTTTTACTTTTTGAGATGAGTTAATACAATACTGTAGCACCACAAGCCATTTTCATATGCAGTTTTTTGCTCAAGCTTAAATCATGCATTATTGTGCCTCCCAAAGTAATATACCTACTTGCAGTTAATCATAAATGTGGTTTCAATTCTCACTTTGGTATGAATGCTATAAAAACAAATGTTGGCAATGCTATGTTTTTGGTATTTTTATATTGAATTAATACCAAAGTCTCAGTTCTTTTGATATTCCTACATGTGACTGTAACTATTTGCTCACTAACATTTACTGTGTGGGACAAAAAGATTTTGAACTTAAAATAATAATAATTATTACACTGCTGACTGAATTTGTCCATGCAACTGCCCCGGAATGTAAGTTACATCACCCTGGCTAACTAAGCAACATAAATGACCCACCTTGTGCCAATGTATTTTCGATGAATCATTCTTAATGCTGGAGACTTCAAAAAAGGAATTAATGCTTATTTGGCTTGTTCCTTCTGTGGACACTGCTCTGTCCAAATATTTATGCCTTTAAATATTAACCTGTGGCATAATGCATGCAGGTGTGACGTCATCTTATTGCCACCTACAAGCTTGTTATTGACAGTAGCAGCTCTTTGTTAACGAAGTCAAAACTTTATATGTAGTGGGCTTTTTTGGGAGCTTTTATATAATTTTTAATTTCCCCCTTGGGAAAAATAAAGTATAATGTTATCTAATATATAGCTATTAAATCAATGTAAGCTGACAGAATAAAATGATCCCTAAATTTCAAAGTGTGTGGTTCAGTGTACAGTAATTAGCTATGGCTATGGATTCACATTCATCATTTGGGGGGGGGGGGGGGCGAATAACCTTCTTTCATAAAAATATTGCTTGTTGGCATATTGTTTGACGATAACAGATTACCTAGATGCACAGAATGCAATGTTATCACCTGAGCAGATATTACACATTTACAATTAGTTTTACTCAGGTTATTAGTACAAATGTTTCAAGGTGGTCGGTATGGTGTTTCAGGATGAGTTCCAGGCACACTACATTATTAAATTCTCTACATTATGTGTCCCATCAAAAGCAAATGATCGAACTGGAATAACCGTAAAAGAACTGATATGCCGGAGGATTGTGACATCACCGAGCTGCGCTTGGGAGCTCATCCACACTCTTAATTATGAGGTACTATAACCCGCGTAGGTTTTATTTAAAAAAAAATAAATGTACCAAATCTGCTCTGTACTGAAATAAACTCCAGTGATAGTTCTGTATGCAATGAACTTTCTTCACCCAACACTGCCAAGTTTAACATACGTCTCATCAACAGTAAAATAGTATACGTCACACAAAAACAAAAAAAGGTGAGGAATTTACATCTCTAAATGAACAGACTTCATCCAATCTGTTTATTTTGTCACTGTTCTGTTTACTTTGCAGCAGCATACAGCTCATGTCAAGGAGGCGGTCTGGATGGGATTGTTACATCTAAACTGACGCATCAGACTGTAAAACTGTTAATGAAATTAACTCTCAAGCTACCCATTGTTCCTTAGTATCATGGGCATCGCTAGCGTAATCAGTACCCAGGACTGGAGGGATTTGGCTCTCAAAACCTGGAATGAAAAGTTTATTTTCGAGAGGAAGGAGCCAACATTCACTGCTTATATACAGGACCAAGGGTCCTGGTGCTCACCAGCTTAGTGTTTACAGTTTCTTTAGTCATGTTTACACAAGAAAACATGAAATTTGCCTTCTCAGTTGTATCTAATAACAGACAGAATGAAATAAAACAGACAAATAGAAACAAGAAAGGTTAAGGTAAGGGCAGTGACTAACATCCCCATTTACATTCCTACATGTAGTACTAGGGTGTTGGACCGTGTTAGCCATTATGAATGTAGTGAGAATTACAGCAAAATGACACCTTTTATTGGCTAACTAAAAAGATTACAATATGCAAGCTTTCAAGCAATTCAGCCCCTTCTTACATATTGCCTGAAAAAGGGGCCCCCCCGAGTTGCCTCGAAAGCTTGAATATTGTAATATTTTTAGTTAGCCAATAAAAGGTGTCATTTTGCTATAATTCCCACTACATTCCTACATGAAAATGTAGATAAATTCCTGTTTATTTCTTAATGCAGAACTTCAACTTTAATTGTACCTATTATTTGGTGTTTAATGTTTTATATTTTGCTTTCTGTGTTATTAAAATCACCTTTGCTTTTATTCCTGTTGCATTCGTTTATATATTTGAAAAGCTCTTTGAGCATGGGAAAGGGAAATTATATTATTACTACTGCCTGCCAGTAGTAAAACACAAGTCTGATTAGGACTACCTGTGTTGCAGTCTTCAGTTACAATCACTTTACTGCAGTTAAGACAAATCAAGTTCAATGGCTAATTTTGGATGACACTTGGGATTAAGCAGTAAGAAACATCTCCGATCTGTGAAAACAAGATAGACTGTTTTCCATGAATTCTAATATAATGGATTTATCTTCAGTTTAATTTCACAAAGTCAACCTGACATTCTGAATAATTTATATAAAAAAAACTAAATTTAAAGTATCAGCTGTTTAGGACATTTCAAATCAACAAAAAATGATACATTTCGGCAAGTGTTATGAACCTCAAAGTAACCTTCATGCACTCATGCAAAACATGAATCTAACAAAATGAATTTCTGATAAACCTAACTTGAAAAGCATAAGGTTACAAAACCACCCTTTAAAAGGAAAAACACCTAGAACTAGGAAACCAGCCTTTTTCAGGTTCCTACTCTTGGGGGATTTCTGATATGGAGCGAAGTTGAATATGTAAGCCTATTAAAGTTTTACTGCACAAAAAATACATAGAAAATGGTCTGGAGCATCGCAAATACCACTTCAAGGAAAACAAATGGTACACAATTGGTAGATACTATATGACTTCTAAAAATAAGAAAGCAAATTGGTTTATATGTTAATGATGCAGCTCACCAACTAGCACCCTACAAAACTGACCTTCATTCTTGAAGGAGAACCACTACCATGCAGCCAGTTACCGGATACATCACTGTACTGAACGAGGATTGTGAAGAACAATAAGCAAGAAAGCAATTCCCAACAACTTGACGTTCTCCTCAAGTAAAATATAAAACAACCACAACCCAACATTAAGTAGTAATACTCTTTTAGTTCAGTTTATCTTTCAGCTTTTGTTCTTAATTAACTCACACTGAAAATGTTTCGTCAGCAGCACATATTTAAAAGACGCTGGGCGATGTGTGTAAAAGCATTGCTAAACTTGCTAACATCTGTCCACAAGCAGGAATGCTGCGTTATTATAAGGAGGTTATTAAATATAGGTGAAACTCCGTCCTTTTATGAATAGGTGCAAGTATGAGTAAACAGTTACCAATAATGACCATGGTTAACGGCGCGACACTGATGCACTATGGAAACTGGGGAGACTGAAGGAGCAAAAAGACAATGCAGCTAGCTGCATGCCTGCGAGATGAACCCGTATGTGTATCTCAGCGGCCGCGTCAATGTCAGCCATGTTGCTCCACTATTTACAAACCCCGCAGCGGCGGCGAGAACAGCAGCAGCAGTAGCAGAAGCGGCGGATCAGCACCGTACTGCCAAACAAAGGGAGGGCTGTACTCTGACTGACACGAAACATATTGCAAGTGAAAACAAAAGTAAGCAAGCAAACCTCCACCGCCCGCACATAAAGGTAACAGACTCAAGCGCGCACATACCTTCATTCACCGTTTACTGGATTCCAAGGACCACAGCTGCCTGTTCACGGCCCTTTTGTGTCGTTACCGCTGGGTCTATAAAGCTCATATACTACTACGTTTTATTATTTTTGGACGTCACCAGCTCTTGCAGTCCTTACACTCCGTTCTTTACCAAACCCGAATTCACAGATGAGCCCTCCTTTCCCTCCCCCCCAGTACTAATATTCTTTTTTCTCTTCTTTCTTTTCTCTATGTCTCTGGCCTCCCTCCACCCTGCCAAATCGCGAGCTCACCCATTAAGCGCCCAAACGCGGGGAAGATCACTCTTCCTGCTAAATTGTGAGTGCCGTCTTAACACTCCCCGTGCCTCCTCCTTCCCCCCCACCGCATCTAGTACTTGGAGCGCAACGAGCTTGCGCATGCGTGCATCGTCGAGTCGAATGCGACAGGGCTGGGAACCGCAACCAAGCATGCGCTTTGCTTCCTTGGCAGCCGCTTTGGTATTGTTGGCTACTGCTTTGTGCTCGGTGAGAAGTTTTCATATAGATTTATTTAAATATTTGTTTATTTACATTTTACACATTTTTTCTACGTGTACATATAAAAGTGTGTTACTGCATGAGTATGTACATTACAACGTACGTGCTGTGGGGTACTAATATTAAAAATCCAAAAATTCTAAAACAACACGTTTTATAAGAAGTTTTTATTGGTCTGTTTAATATATAACATTAAACACTCATTCATCATCTCAGCTTGCTTTTTCTTTTACAGAGTTGCACAGAGCTGATGCTTATCCTGTCAGCAGAGGTGGTTAAACCAGGAAACCATCTTACACAGGCTTCCAGTTCATTGTATATCTTCCTAGTACACCATGCCAAGTCAGGGTCCTGAGATGACCGGACAGCATGCATTCTGACCTTTTGGGAGTACAGACAAAGTGAGAATATGTACACTGAACAGAAGGTGCCATATCAGAGACTCTGCAGTGCAAAGAGATGGCAACGCCACAAGCCGACTTATGCCTATTCTGGGTGCAGTGCACTTAGGGCAGGAAACCCTCTTACATGGGGTTTCAGTTCATTGTAGATCATACTCGGACATACTTGGCAGCATTCATTTTAACATTTGGGAGTGAACCACTGATCTAGGGGGAATCTGATACAAACACCGTGAGAATATATACACTACATGGAAGGTACCAAAGTAGAGACTCTGCAGTGCAAATGGATGCACCATGCGTACCTCCATTTTACCTATGGCATAAATGATGTTATAGCGCTGTTTACTGTTCTTTTTATTTTTGTTAATTTGATAAACTCACAGAGCAAAGATTAACAGAAAAGTATAAGTTCTTTCTTAGTGATGTTAAAAGCGTTATAGGCAGCATACAGTGCAATTATATTTTCAAAAGTAACAACACAGATTGTCATTTTCTGACATTCATAGCAGTCTAGGAACACCTTCCAGACATGCATGTTATTCTAATTCTATTTCAATGTGCGCATGTGTGTATCTGTGTGTTCAACCTGCGATGGCCCAGTGCCCTGTTCCTGGGATTGTTACTGCCTTGTGCCCTATGCTTCCTGAGATAGTCTCCAGCTTTACCCATGACCCTGCTGAAGATAAAGCAGGTTTAGAAAAAGGACGGATAGATGGATGATTATCTTGTGCAGCCAGTGTCACATAAAGTCTTAGAAGTTTCATTAAAATCACTATAATATCTAGTCACAACTTTCAGGTCTGTAAAGCAAACACTACTTTATGTTGTTCTTCTGAAATGCTAGTGTAATGGGCTAGAATTCAGTGTTTAAAAGAAAATGACATTTCTGTGCGTTGCTTAGTGTAATGGGCTATAAACCAGTGTTTTAAAGAAAAGGCAAAATTTCTGGAAAATTCTGCCACAGGTTATTGTTGATGGCTATCTACAGGACATAAATATTTGCCTGTCTTGCTAAAGAGTCACCTGCTTTGATTAGTATCTCATCTAAACACAATGTGGTGATACAGAATTGCCTGCTTCCTTTGAAAATGAACAAGTTCTGGGGACATTGGTTTCTAATCAGGTACTTTTTGATAGCTGACCACAATGCTATTGCTGAACCAAAGTAAATGTGTTTACACTATTTGTTCCACAGAAAGAATTGGCATGCAGCATTGTTTCAATGATCATCATGTTGATCTATGCAGAGATTGATGCATTTATATACAGTGCACCTGGAAAGTATTCACAGCACATCACTTTTTCCACATTTTGTTGTGTTACAGCCTTATTCCAAAATGGATTAAATTCATTTTTTTCCTCAGAATTCTACACACAATACCCCATAATGACAACATGAAAAAAGTTTACTTGAGGTTTTTGCAAATTTATTAAAAATAAAAAAACTGAGAAATCACATGTACAGAAGTAATTACAGCCTTTGCTCAATACTTTGTCGATACACCTTTGGCAGCAATTATAGCCTCAAGTCTTTTTGAATATGATGCCACAAGCTTGGCACAACTATCCATTGCCAGTTTCGCCTATTCCTCTTTGCAGCACCTCTCAAGCTCCATCAGGTTGGATGGGAAGCGTTGGTGTACAGCCAATTTAAGATCTCTCCAGAGATGTTCAATCGGATTTAAGTCTGGGCTCTGGCTGCGCCACTCAAGGACATTCACAGAGTTGTCCTGAAGCCACTCCTTTGATATCTTGGCTGTGTGCTTAGGGTCGTTGTCCTGCTGAAAGATGAACCGTCGCCCCAGTCTGAGGTCAAGAGCGCTCTGGAGCAGGTTTTCATCCAGGATGTCTCTGTACATTGCTGCAGTCATCTTTCCCTTTATCCTGACTAGTCTCCCAGTTCCTGCCGCTGAAAAAAAATACCCACAGCATGATGCTGCCACCACCATGCTTCACTGTAGGGATGGTATTGGCCTGGTGATGAGCGGTGCCTCCAAACGTGATGCCTGGCATTCACACCAAAGAGTTCAATCTTTGTCTCATCAGACCAGAGAATTTTGTTTCTCATGGTCTAAGAGTCCTTCAGCTGCCTTTTGGCAAACTCCAGGCAGGCTGCCATGTGCCTTTTACTAAGGAGTTGCTTCTGTCTGGCCACTCTACCATACAGGCCTGATTGGTGGATTGCTGGAGAGATGGTTGTCCTTCTGGAAGGTTCTCCTCTCCCCACAGAGGACCTCTGGAGCTCTGACAGAGTGACCATCGCTTTCTTGGTCACCTCCCTAACTAAGGCCCTTCTCCCCCAATCACTCAGTTTAGATGGCCGGCTAGCTCTAGGAAGAGTCCTGGTGGTTTCGAACTTCTTCCACTCACGGATGATGGAGGCTGCTGTGCTCATTGGGACCTTCAAAGCAGCAGAAATTTTTCTGTAACGTTCCCCAGATTTGTGCCTCGAGACAATCTTGTCTCAGAGGTCTACAGACAATTCCTTTGACTTCATGCTTGGTTTATGCTCTGACATGAACTGTCAACTGTGGGACCTTATATAGACAGGTGTGTGCCTTTCCAAATCATATCCGATCATCTGAATTTACCACAGGTGGACTCCAATTAAGCTGCAGAAACATCTCAAGGATGATCAGTGGAAAAAGGATGCACCTGAGCTCAATTTTGAGCTTCATGGCAAAGGCTGTGAATACTTATGTACATGTGCTTTCTCAATTATTTTATTTTTAATAAATTTGCAAAAACCTCAAGTAAACTTTTTTCACGTTGCCATTATGTTGTGTGTAAAAATTCTGAGGAAAAAAATGAATTTAATCCATTTTGGAATAAGGCTGTAACATAACAAAATGTGGAAAAAGTGATGCGCTGTGCATACTTTCCGGATGCACTGTATTTCTGAGTAAATGAGAATAAAGCAGAACAGAGAAGTATGGTCTGAGACTCATGACTGCTGCCTGTTTCTTTTATGCTCTTTTACCATATCACTGTGGCTACACCCTGTAGCAACAGTGGCTTGTACCTGGCCCAGGTTCCCCTAGGCCTGAGGCCGGTAACACTATCAACACTTTCTGAGCACAAGTGTGAGTTTCTTTCATTGTGAGGCTAGGCACTTAAGGTAATATACTGCTTTAACTCAAATTAAAAAATTTAACTCAGACTACACACTAAAAATAAATATAAGCCTTCAGCATATTATGGATAACGCTGAATGCCTACACTCTCATTTCATGGACAGTTAGTTTACATAAGAATCACTTAAAGCCCCTGTGGGTCTTTCCAGCACAGGTTTCTTGTCTCCAGGCATTTCCTGGCTGAGTGGTGCACTCCAAAACATGCATCAGGTTCTGAACAGATGTTTTCTTCTTTTTCTCTCTCACTCTTGCCCTCCACCCACTCCCCAATACCCCCCCCCCCCACCACACACACACACACACAAACACTCTTATCACTCTCCTCATTTCAAGATGTATCAAAATCAATTCCTGTAAAATGAAGTCAGTTTTAAGATATCTAATAAAATAGGGTTAGTGGTACACTAATACAAGTACTTGGCCCACATCAATGACAGGCTGGATGGATCTTGTAACATGGAGAAGCAATATGAGGAAAGGGAAAGAAGTCTCATTTTGTCCTAGGAGACTGTATTCCTTTAATGTGGGTAGTGACACTCTGTACAAATTATACAACTCTGTAATGGCAAGTGTGCTTTTCTGTGCTGTGGTTTGCTGTGCCTGTAGCAGCACCTCAGGATAGGCCCACTGAAGCAATAACCTGATAAAGAAGACAAGCTCAGTTATGGGATGGAATTTCAACACTCTGGAGGTATTGGAGGAGGAGAGAATGAAGTTAAAACTGATGGCCATTATGATACATGCTGCACATCCTCTCTCTGACACACTAGCATTGAGTACCTTCAGGCAAAAATTATTCCGCAGAAGTGTTTTAAGAAATGCTGCTGGGTTTCCTTTATACCTATAGCAATATGGCTGTATAATGCCTTGCTGTGATTTTTTTATCTTGTGGAAGACAAATTAGACTTAGGGGCCACAAAGTCATTTAAGGGTAATATATTTATTGTTTATGAAAGGTTTTGGTATGTTTTCTATATTGCAATATAGCATTTATCTTAGAAATAGCATAAAGGGTTATTAAATGTCAGAAACTTTTTCAAGCATATCAGAAAACCAGATAAAGGTCAAGTGAGCAACAAAGAAGAAGAATGTATTAGAAGATGGTTGACATCATACACAAGATGTTCTAGGAGGATTAAGAAATTAGCAGATGTCCTGCACCCAGCAAGACTGGACAGTTGTCACATACACATAAAGTTCAAGAGTAAGAGCTGAACCTGAGAGATATGAAAAGAACAAGAGTGTAGTAGAATGAGACTTTTATTTGGATAAGTTATTTGGGTGTGTAAGACAACGAACCAATCAGAGTTAATGTCAGGTGATGTCTATGCATTAATTCAGCACTGTTATGCAAATTCAGTTATCTATAAGAATGACTGTCTGCCTTTATTCTTTGACCACTTGCTGCCAGCCTCTGCCCAAGGCACTGGCCCTTAGTTGATTGTTGTAGAAGGTGCTGCCTCATCAGCATTTGCTGAAGAGTAATAAAAGACGCATTGAACAAAGTTCTTCCTGCCTGGTTCCTGACTTAAAAAGGTACTAATTAAGGACAAGATTTCTTTCTTTAATATTTATTTACAATGTAATTTCTTCCACAATCTTTAGCCATGTCAGCTGTTTTCTTTTTTTTAGTAATTCTTGTGTGGATTTGATGAGGGTTGTTGTTGTTTGTTATGATAATATTTATCCGTCTTCTTTAAAAAAGCTACATTTTACCTTTAGGACAAGTAAATCTCTATCTATCTATCTATCTATCTATCTATCTATCTATCTCTATCTAATCAGATATCTTGATGTAGTCGTCTGTTTTATTGTAAAAGATAATCTTTAAATGTATAAATATACCTATTTTAAGATATGAGAAAACTAATTTGAAATTTCTAAAAATACAGGAGTGAGCAAAAGTAGGATTATAGATGTTTGTATGGAAAAAGACATGCAGGTTATTATTACAATAGCTTTTTTAACTCAATAGCTTTATTAACTCAAAAGAATGTCACAATGGCACAGTACACTTTGGTATAATCTTATTAGTGCTCAAATTACTGGCCTTCATTATTTATATATTCTTGTTGTCTAATTGCTAAGGAAGGATACAAAATAATATTAATACAAATAAACTCTATGTTACACGAACTCATAACTGTAAACCTACTTTTGCCCACCACTGTATATTTTAGACATCTGAAATGCATTTAAGGGTATATTAAAATAACTGTCAGTTTATTCTGAGATGTCCGGAATACTTTTTCAGACATAAAAGTAATTTCCAGTGCAATTCAAGATATGTAAACTGTATGTCAAGATATTTTAAATAGACAGAAAGTCCTGTTGAAAACATAGGAAACTTTACAGAAATCCATTTTGAGATATCATTTGAAATATGTACACATACTTATTTTGAGTTATATCTAAAAAAACTACAGAAAATACTTAAGAATATATTGAAATATATTTAAGATATTTGAAAATGACAGGTTGAAGTGTATTTGAGATTTCTGAAAATACATTTACGATATTTTGAAATAGGTATATTATCAGATATCTGTAACTCAGCAAAGAAAAATACATTTAAATATATCTTAAAATGCATTTAGAGATATCCCAAATATTAATTCAACTTGTCCATAACAGTCATCTCCTTTCTGACAGACATGGGTCAAACTTTGCCTCCCAAAAGCTGTGTGTTTACAGTTGTGTTTCCCCTCTACTCCTATAGACCCACTGCAAGGTCCAACACTGCCATGTTTGAGGACAACAGCTTCCACATTTAAGCATGTGTCGTAGTTTTTAAGAAATAGTATCATCTCTGCCAGTTTGACAATCGCTCACAAACCAGACATGTTGCCATCACATCAAAATTACTAGCTAATGTATTATTTTTTTCAGTACAAAATCTAAGTTGCATTATCAGACTTTACTGGCACCAACAAACAACAGCTACAGAGGGAAATGCTTTTCAAGCAGTGAAGCTGTATGGAATATTGACTGAATTATTTTCGTTTTAAGAGAAAACCTACTGGGCCGACCAAAACTGATACAGTTTATGTATTTCTCCCATAAACAAGAAACGTATTAAGTGGCCTCTTGTTGTGATGTGAAATTTTGCATACAGGTTGATAAATATTTTGTATGTCTTTATTTGTAACTTAGACAAAGCAATGTAATATTAGCGTTACATTATAGATAATAACAGCAATGGTTTGATGGTTTAAGAATCCCTTCCCCCTTTTTAGTCTCTTTGTAATATTACGACAGGGTTGGGGGAAGTGCCTCAAACAAGTCTGGTTAATATTTCTCTGCTAAAGTCTTTCAGACAACCCCATTAGAAAAGCCAGGCTGCCTAACTGCAAGCTTTACCTTAACATATGATTTGGAGGGCAGTTGTGAAGGTGTTTTATCCTATCCCCCCATTGGACTGAAGTATGGCTCTTTGAAACTGTCTTGTATCAGAAGCCTTTAAGTACCATGACGTCCTATTGGCTCTAGAGGTTGGACAGAAAACCTATAAATTTGCTTGCTTTACCTCGCTCTCTCTCTCACCAAACTGATGAAAGACCATCTCACACCATGAACTGAAAAGGACAACACAATGAATAATACAGCTCGGCAGCCATATTGAGACAGGTATGCGGCCTGTTCTGAAGAAAGCTGACCACAAATGATGCCTTAACTAAAGACATTTTAAGTAACTAACAAGTCTGTGTGCCACCTGAAACTACACATCACCATTTATCAGGTTGTATGGTCGCCAATATTCAAATATACTTTGCATATTGTAATTATTTATGAATGTTATCAATAATATATTGTTTAAATTGTAACTTAACTACTGCTTGTCTTTTACTACACCTAATTGCCTGAGGTTATAAATGTAGAAGGGAAGGTGGGTGAAGTTATATGGTACCGTACCTTATAAACAGTGGTAAGTCTGTGAGATTTGAGGCATTCTGACAAAGGCTACATATTAATAATACAAAAGGGAAAAATAGAGTAAAATATTACTCTACCAAGACAAAACACTATGGAAATATGTGATGCCTAATGCCAAAATTGTTGACAGCTTAAAAAGTTGGCCTCATTCGTTTCTTATTATTTGCAAACACTGAATTTATCAAATATATTTTATTTTTGCTTTGCTGGGTACAACAATCTTAGACTTGAACTTTAATTTAGGATTTTTTTTGGCATGGCAAAACAGCAGTTTTCTCAGTTATGAACTAGGCTTAATTCTGGCTCACATTTCTTCTTTTGTTTCCTATTTAAATCCAACTGCTCAGCAGAATAGTGTTAATTCGGGATATTCCTTGCAGTTGAATTAGGTCTTGACCTGGAAAATGGAAGGATAAATGAGACCTAATATTATTTGCTCCATTTTATTCACACATGTATGCAACCCAGCAATTTAGCCTACCTGCATGTTTAGAGAGGTTGCATTTAATAGGGACTAAGAGACCAAAACAAAAAGATGCAAAATAATACTCAGAAAGAAATACAAATAAAACAATACACGTATGTAAAACTGTACTTTTTGAACCTTTCATTTTCTTGATTTCATTAGTACTAGGGTGTTAGCCATTATGAATGTAGTTAGAAGTCAAGCAAAATTACACCTTTTATTAGCACACTAAAACGATTGCTATATGCAAGTTTTCGAGGCAACTCAGTCCCCTTCTTCAGGCAAGATGTAATGAAAGGTTTAAAGTCTTTAACTCCAAAACTGTCAATGGGATATAGGTAAAATGTTATGGAAAAACAGATAAAACATAGTAATTCTAATATGTCGATGATCCCTAACAAAAATCTAATTTATATAATAACCCAAAATACATTTGTCACAATTGGACCAAATGAACCCAAAATATGCACTGTAATAAAGAGATTAGAAAGGTGTTGGGGCAGCAAGGCAGAAGCCCCATTTAATAATTGGAGGAAAAAAGTACCTTTGGAAGAAAATGCAGCAAAAATATACTACCAATCCTTCAAAAAGCTTTGCTTTCTGGTTCCTGTAGGTAGGTCTGTCCTCTATGGGATCAGGGTTCAAAATAAAAACCAACTTTCGTTGGCACCTTGCTTTGTATAGGGACTGTGTGGTTGGTGGGGGAGCTTCAGTCTGAGGGGTGGAAGTGACATCATTGTTCACCTGCAAAGTCTTCCACGGCTCTAGGAGAAATAAGTGGTTAGTGACTGCGGTTCACCATCACCCTTTACCACCTGTGTCACCTACTCGAAGCCTCTCTCGTGCAGCAAATGTCTGGAAATACATAAGAGAGAGAAAGAAAGAGAGTGAAAATATTGTACATATGCAGATGATTAACAAAGAAGAGAGCAAGTATGGATGTCATGTCTTAAACAATTGCTGTATTCTCATAAAAACTCTATCTATAATTTCTATCTATAATTTCTGAATTCACACAAAAAATGTAGAAAGAAAAAATAGCATTCTTCATTATGGGAGAAGTTAAAACAGGAGAGTTTATTAGGAACTGCAGCAACAGTTCTGAGCTTGAAAGTCACTATTCTACAGTAAATCATTGAAAACAGCATTCAAATCTCAACATGAATTAACAAATACAAAAGAGAAATCAACTGTCATCATAAACCACAAAAATATTGTTATTTCCAAAGGTTCCAATTGGCTTGAGATCAAATTCCAAATTATAAAACAAAAATCTCATGATTCCCTTCCAAGGATTCCAGACCCATGGGCAAACTGTTTTTTCTACAGAACCTGCACTCTGAAAAAAGACAAGGTGTGGGGTATCAAGTAGCATCCCTGATATACGGATCCTGCTTCCTTACCTGGCCAGGAGGCCATGGAAAAGGAAAGTCAGAGGAGAAGCAGCAATATTCCACTTCTGTGCCAGGACGCTCCAAAGATTCTGTGGTAACAGCTACACCCGGGCTTGTTTCCCAGCAAACATGGAAGGACACACTAGTTGGGCTTTGGCACCCAGAAGGACAGCACAGTGGGTGACTGCCTGCTATGGCAGGATCTCACCCAGTGAGCACCAGTATTAATGCCCAGTGTGCAGCATGGAAGTTGTTGTCCCATGGGCCTGCTTTGTTGGGTTCTATGGGGGCCACCAGGGGATTTGTCGGATATTGACAGAACAAGGGCCGTGATTCCCAGATGGAGTACATTAGGCACTGGGTCTGGAGTTAAGAGAGCCCTCCATTTGGCCAAGGGAGTTGGAGTCAGGAGAAGAGACGGACAACATTTGCCTGGATGAAGCAGAAGAAAATGGAGCAAATACAGTAAATCAAGGACTAAAGAGTTTGTTGTGCTGTACTGTCGGGTGCTGGAACCCTTTATGGAAGTGTTGGGAAAAGACCCGTGAAAGTACACTTGTTGTAAGTATAACAACTGGTATTGAACCCAGTGCTTCATTATAAGGGTCTGTATTTGTTTCCTCAGCTGGAGGATCTCCTCTCTTAGAGACATGTTTTCATCAAGTGGTAGGTCGACAACTGCTGGATCCGGAGAAGAAACACAGTCTTGGTCCTCAATGATTTTATTATCCTCCTCTTCACTTGGTGTGTTATCCTCCGTCGGTTGCTTTCTCCTTTCCCAAGCCACCAGTCCTGAAAGTAGAACTAAAAAATTGTTCCACTCAAACAACGCAGAATCACTTCCTTCCACAGTCACTGCCCTGTCTCAGACCCTGGCTCATGAAAATCCTGTTTTTTAAAATACTGGCTACAAACCTGGGTATGGGGAGCTCTCTCTCCATATTGTGATGAACCATTTAGATCGGGTATCCACATTGGAAGGAAATAAATGAAAACTAAGTACAGTGGTACCTCCGTATACGTCCTTAATCTGTTCCAGATCCTTGGACTTAAACCAAACAGGACGTATACCAAACAAATTTTTCCCATAAGAAATAAAGGGACAATGATTAATCCGTTCCCATGAAAAAAAATCCTATTGTTATTGGCAGCCAATTTTACATTGATGGGGTTGTATAAAATAATTTAAACACTGCTTAATACTAAAGTACATAAATACAAAAACAATTAGATGAAATAAATGAAAATTTAACGTCACTTTACTTTTTAATAACACCTTTGTTTTTCACAATCGTAGATACCATCGTTCTCGGCATACAGTATGCAGCAGCCAAGTCCCGGATACGCATGCCATCTTCATACTTTTCAACAATCAATTCAAATTTACATGAAAAAATGCAAAATCACATGGAAATTCACAGAGTTATAGCACAGGTTGTTCACTGAATGCTAGCAACTGGCGTACTGACGCTCATGGACAGTCGTGGCTTTGTCTGGAGAGCGGTATACTAGGGTAGCACTGGTGTTCTAGCACACGAGTCGTATTCCAAACAGAGGTCGTATACCAATCAAAATCATTTTCTCTGACATTGTCACCACTAATCAAAATTCACAACTGCAGTATGGACAATGGAAGTGATTGAGCTGGCTGAGATTTCACCGGATGTACGTCAGCACTACCATGTTCATATAGCCTATAAAGTATATTTTAAATGTGCAATTGGATAGAATGAGATAGATAGATAGATAGATAGATAGATAGATAGATACTTTATTAATCCCAAGGGGAAATTCACATAATCCAGCAGCATACTGATACAAAAAACAATATTAAATTAAAGAGTAATAAAAATGCAGGTAAAAACAGACAATAACTTTGAATAATGTTAACGTTTACCCCCCGGGTGGGATTGAAGACTTGCATAGTTTGGGGGAGGAACGATCTCCTCAGTCTGTCAGTGGAGCAGGACAGTGGCAGCAGTCTGTCGCTGAAGCTGCTCCTCTGCCGGGAGATGATACTGTTCAGTGGATGCACTGGACTCTCCATGATTGACAGGAGCCTGCTCAGTGCCCATTGCTCTGCCACCGATGTTAAACTGTCCAGCTTCATTCCTACAATAGAGCCTGCCTTCCTCAGAAGTTTGTCCAGGTGTGAGGCGTCCTTCTTCTTTATGCTGCCTCCCCAGCACACCACCGCGTAGAAGAGGGCATTCGCCACAACCGTCTAGTAGAACATCTGCAGTATCTTACTGCAGATGTTGAAGGACGCCAGCCTTCTAAGTAAGTATAGTCGGCTCTGACCTTTCTTACACAGAGCATCAGTATTGGCAGTCCAGTCCAATTTATCATCCAGCTGCACTCCCAGGTATTTATAGGTCTGTACCCTCTGCACACAGTCTCCTCTGATGATCACAGGGTCCATGAGGGGCCTGGGCCTCCTAAAATCCACCACCAGTTCCTTGGTCTTGCTGGTGTTCAGGTGTAAGTGGTTTGAGTTGCATCGTTTAACAAAGTCCTTGATTAGCTTCCTATACTCTTCCTCCTGCCCACTCCTGATGCAGCCCACGATAGCAGTGTCATCAGCGATCTTTTGCACGTGGCAGGACACCGAGTTGTATTGGAAGTCTGATTTATATGGGCTGAACAGGACCAGAGAAAGTACAGTCCCCTGCGACGCTCCTGTGTTGCTGACCACAATGTCAGACCTGCAGTTCCCAAGACGCACATACTGAGGTCTGTCTGTAAGATAGTCCACGATCCATGCCACCAGGTGTTAATCTACTCACATCTCTGTTAGCTTGTCCCTAAGAAGCAGAGGTTGGATGGTGTTGAAGGCGCTAGAGACGTCCAAAAACATAATTCTTACAGCACCATTGCCTCTGTCCAAGTGGGAGAGGGATCGGTGTAGCATATAGATGATGGCATCCTCCGCTCCCACCTTCTCCTGGTATGCAAACTGCAGAGGGTCGAGGGTGCGGTGGACCTGTGGCCTCAGGTGGTGAAGCAGTAGCCGCTCCATAGTCTTCATCACATGTGACGTCAGAGCGACAGGCCGGAAGTCATTCAGCTCACTAGGACATGATATCTTTGGGACTGGGGTGATGCAAGATGTTTTCCAAAGCCTCGGGACTTTGCCCTGTTCCAGGCTCAAATTGAAGATGCGTTGTAGAGGACTCCCCAGCTCCAGCGCACAGGCCTTCAGCAGTCATGGCAATACTCCATCTGGACCCGCAGCTTTGCTGGCACGAAGTCTCCTCAGCTCTCTGCTCACCTGTACTGCTGTTTGTGGGTGGGGATGTCTCTCCTATGCTGGTATCAGTAGAAGGATGGTTGGAGGATGCAGTACTCTGAGGTGACAGTGAATGTTAATGTTTGCAGGACTACATGGCTGATAAAATGATTTGTTTATTTCCTTTAATTTGATGTTCTAATGAAACATTCCAGACATTTTTTTAAACTCTAAAGCTTAAGGTTAAAGTGAGTATTTTAATTTAAATAGTAGTAAAACAAATATCCTAAAGAAACATACAGTAACTTAGATATGTATAATGAAACTATTTTAGCTTTACAATAACATGCTAATAGATGTATTTCAAGATAATTTCTGCTGATCTAAATAGGAATTTGAAGGATTTTATGTAGGAAAAGATAAAAGATATTTTGTATGAGTTATTTGTTAGCCTTAGATATTGTGAGTTAGCCTTAGACATAGTGAAATATCTATCACTGTTGTAAATGATTTTTTAAAACCTGAGCCTGAAAGATACAGAAAAATGTTCATGTACCTGAACAGTATTTTGTAATTTGAAAAATGTAAAAGGGATTATGGAGCCTAAATATTTTATCTTATTTGGATCTCTTTTCAGATCAGACCAGACTAGATTTCTTTCTTGACCTTTGCTTAATGTGCTTCCTGAGAGATGTTCTCTGGAAGACATGCATAACTCATAGCTTCCTTGTCTGTATGCACTGACCATTCCTTATCATCAAAGGGTACAGTGAACACAGAGACAAACAAATTTGTACTTTAGAATAATAGATTAGGATTTTCTTTTTTTCTTTTTCTTTTTTTTTTGATTTTACTGATTTTATTAAAATCACACATCATTCCATACAAATAAATCAATTTTTACAAACATAAGATCGAAAACAAATCAACCCCCACCCCTGAGAAAGAGAGCTAAAACTTAAAGCTAGTAAAAATAAGTAAATAGATGAATTAATAAGTGAATAATGATAAATGGAGAAATCCTCAGTGCTTTACAAGCTTATTCTAAAATGTTATTGATTAGATCCTGAAAAAGTTCTGCACAGATTCTCTAAGTGAGAATTGGATTTTTTCCAATTTCAAATAGTATATAACTTCAGTTACCCACTGATTCAGAATAGGTGAGTTAGGATTCTTCTTGTTGAGCAAGATAAGTCTACATGCCAATAGTGTACTAAAGGCAATTCCAGTTTGTTTGTCCTTCTCCACTTTAAGCCCATCTGTAAGTACAGCAAACACAGCTGTTAATGGGTTAGGAGGGATTGTGACGCCAAGGCTGTCTGAAAGGCATTTAAAGATTTTGACCCAGAATGATGTTAATTTGGTGCAGGTCCAAAACATGTGGCCCAGTGAGGCTGGAACTTGATTGCAACGTTTGTAGGTTGGATCTTGCCCTGGAAATATTTTGGACAATTTTAAGCGAGACGGATGTGCTCGATATATAATTTTGAGTTGAATAATTGTATGCTTTGCGCATATGGAGCTCGAGTGAATTCTCTGCATTGTTACTTTTCACCCCTTTTCTGAAATATTGAGTGATAGATCCTTTTCCCACTGTCCTCTTGGATCTTTGAAAGGGAGGGACTGTAAAATGGTTTTTATATATTACAGAAATGCTGTCTGAGTCCTCAAGACTGATCAATATTTTTTTCTGGCATAGAGGTTGATGGGTGGTGAGGAAAACTGGGCAGATTCTGTTTAACAAAGTTTCTGATTTGAAGATAGTAAAAGAAATGTGTTGGTGGGAAGTTAAATTTGGAATGTAATTGTTCGTAAGATGTAAAGACGTTATCTATGTACAGATCTCTAAGTGATTTAATCCCAAATGTTTTCCAGACATTAAAAACTGTATATGTTTGAGTGGGTGGAAAAAGGTGGTTCTCGTTCAGAGGTGGCACAGTTAAAATCTTCGGTTAGGTAGAGCCATGCCACCTTCTGCTTTAGGTCTTTGTTGGGTCGTTCTTTGGATGCGTGGATGTTTTGAATTCCAAATAAATGAGGTTATGGTTGAATCTAATTTCTTAAAAATGATTTATTGATGTATATTGGAATGTTTTGAAATAAAAAGAGAAGCTTAGGAAGGAATGTTAATTCTTCCAGCTAAAATGAGATGAAGGGTTGACCATCTATGCAAGCTCTTGCTTAATTTTTTCCATACAGACAGTGAAACTTTGTTGATAGAGAGCTTTATATTTACTTGTAATGTTTACCCCTAGGTATTTGAATTGATCTGCAATGATAAAAGGGAAGGTGTCCAATGTTACATTATGTGCTTGAGAATTCACTGGAGAGAGCACACTTTTAGTCAAATTAATTCTGAGACCAGAAATCTTTTGAAATTCTGTTAGTGCTGTTAGGACTACAGGCCCAGTATTTTGTGGGTCTGATATATACAGTACCATATCATCTACATACAGAGAAATATTCTGTTCAAGTCCTTCTCTGATAATCCCCTTAATCTCATGAGCATTTCTACAGTGAACTGCGAGTGGTTCAATAGCAATTGCAAAAAGCAGTGGTGACAAGGGGCATCCTTGTCTGGTACCGTGTTCTAGTTTAAAGTTGTCTGAATTAATGTTGTTAATACAAACTGAAGCTTCTGGATTGGTATGCAGTAGTTTGATCTACAAATTGGGATTTTCTTAATTTCTACAGGAACCTCCATAAAACATGACTCTTTAACTAATAACCTTCACATTACTCTGCCTTCTCCTTTCTTTTGATTTTTGCTTTCCACCCTTAGATGTATTTGTTATCTATAGAAGAGTTATAACATTTGACTTTTTTCAGTTTGTTATATTAATGGGACTGGTTCAGGGTTTTTTCTGATTGATGCCCTGTGGCTCCTTATTTCCGTTAGTGAAACATATAGCAAAAAGGGGGCAATGGTTAACACTGTGTTATAGTAAGTGAATTTCAGGTTACCAGATTACTTTCATAGCAGCAAAGGTTATGAGCCACATAGTTTGAATACTGTGAGACCAACAGATTCCTCTTCCCTTAGTATATATTCAGATAACTTTAAATTCTACTTTAAATTTAGTAGAGGCCACAACAGCACAAAAGGAAATACAACTTTAGTGGTTAAGTGTTTTACTGAAGAATCTATATTAAAGATTACAAATAGAAGACAAAATTAATGGAAACTTGTATATTGTGCTTACCAACAAGAGAAAATTCAATCTAACCATAAAAAAACAAATAATCTAAGATACAAGCACAAACCGGATTAAAATTACTATCTCTCTTAACACTAGTGTTAAAATTAGCATCATGAGATATTAATAGGTGGAACAGTACAACAGCCGGCATCTTCTCCTCCTTTATGGGATCCATAGGTTGTATATCAATGTGTATTTAAGTGTTTTATTGTGTTTTTTGTTAATGTTAAATGATTATTTGTTGTATTTTGATGTTATTTCTGTTATTTTGTTAAATGTGTACTGTTTATTTAAATGTCCTGCTATTTCACATTTTTGTGGATGGAGCCTCAAGAGGCTGGGTCACCATGACATCACCTCTGCTGGGTCCTCCCTCTGCATTTGTTAGTGGATGATTTTTATTTCATGGCTGGTATGAGTGTTTCCTTTTCCTTTGAATCCTCTGGTTTTGCTGATTCTGCTCTTGATTATGAATTTTGGATTTGCAAATTGGAATCTCTTCTCGTCAGGTTTTGCCTTCAGGCCTTTATTCATTTTTTCTCATTTGAACTTGTGTGTGAAAAATGAAAATTTTTGAATTCTGGTTTTTGAAATATTCGTCTTTCCCCTTTGACTATAAATAATTTTTCATTGTCATTATTGTCACTGTCATTATTCATGTCATATTGGTAATTCACCTGTTTCTGACTTTTGTCTGTGATTCATAACTCCTGATCCATTATTTATTCATTCTTTCTGTTGTCAGCCTTTGGACAGAATATTTAAACAAAATAAATCATTTCCCCTTATAATCAACTGGCTAATAGGGTTTATTTCTCACGCTGCCCAGGGATGAGAGTTTGTTTTCTTGTCCAGAAGGGGGAGCATCTGTGCAATGAGGATGGGAACACTATACAATTTACTGTGTTACTCATGGACATGTAACATAAATTTATTAAATAATCACAGACAGAATCACATTGCAGCACAACACATTGAAACTGGCCCTAACACTTCAGTTGTACTGCAAAGACATTTCCTAAAAGACAGTTGGGCTAACCTACCTTCTTCTTAATGCACCCCAACTACTTCAGGATCAGTCTGTCTTTTTTTCTAATTATTACTTCTTTAAAGAAAGTGTTCCTCCTGAATACAATTCCCCAATGAATACAAAGCTCTAATATCCCTTGCAGCATTCAGCAGTTTATTTTTCCACGCTCACCTCCAGCTCTAGGGTCACATAAAACTCTCCTGCCCAACATGTCACACTAGATACATTGCACCTCTGATTACACTTCAAAGACCCTCTGTGCACCTACAGTCCAAATGCCAGGTACACTTAATAATATTTCTGCTTCATTGTGTTAGCCTTTCCTATCCTGAGACATATCACCATCATAAAAACACCCTCTGGCAACACTTAATCTTCCAGACAAAATGGAGAGAAACAACATGCTGAGTTTCTTATGATTGTAGCTGGTGTATATATGTTGTGAACTCAAGTGCAAAAGTGCACCTCAATGACAGTCATCATCCTCTTTAATAAAACCCCTGTGTGCATCCAAGTGTCCGTGTGTGTGTGTGTCTTCTGGTCAATTGCGCATGCGCGGGGCCACACGGCTCGTGTTCAGCCTCTTCCTGTGCATTCCCTGTGCAGAGAGAGAGACAGACACACACACGCGTGCGCGAGACACTCACACACACAGGCGCGCGCGAGACAAACATACAGACAGACACACACACAGGCACGTGCGAGACAAACATACAGACAGACAGACACACACAGGCACGTGCGAGACAGACAGACACACACACACACAGGCGCGCACGAGACATACACACACACAGGCGCATGCGAGACAGACATACAGACACACACACACAGGCGCGCGCGAGACAGACACACACACACACACGAGACAGACAGACAGACAGACAGACAGACAGACACACACGCACGCACGCACATGCGCGCGAGAAAGGCACACACAAAGGCACGCGCGAGACAGACACACACACACACAGGCGCACACGTGACAGGCACACACACAGGCGCGAGCACAACAGACACACACACACACACACATGCGCACGCGAGACAGACACACACACACAGGCGCGCAAGAGACAGGCAGACACATACACAGGCGCGAAAGAGAGAGAGACAGACAGGCACATACACACAGAGGCGCACGCTTAAGAGAGACACACGCGAGAGACAGACACACACACGCAGGCCCGCGAGAGAGACACACAGACACACACACACAGGCGCGCGCGTGCATGGTTGCAATGTTACTTTTCTTGGTTGTTTATTAAATTACGGATTTTTCAAATGTTCATTTTTTTCCCTATGCTTAAAACTCATTAAAAAAATGTTTTTAGCGAGCGGGTCATAAGGCTATAGCGCGAACTCTTGCAGTGTTAGTTTTCTCTGTTGTTCAAGGTTTTCTCAGTGTTATTCAATGTTTTTACATTTAGTTTACTATTATGCTGTGCATTCTATGGTATAATTAACTATATTTGTGCTTAAAAATCTTTATAAAAAATATATTTACATACAGTTTGTACAGTCTGGAACGGATTAATTGTATTTACATACAATCCTATGGGGGAAATTATTTCGGTTCACGACCAAATCGGGTTATAACTAGTGTTTTGGAACGACTTATGGTCGTGAACCGACGTTCCACTGTATTACTGTCAGAGAAAATTACAGGCATTTTACGAAAATACAAACCAGTATTACTGAGAGAGAAAATTAAAGGCACACAATACAGTGACGCATATTACAGCCACATACAAGGTCCCTTGCCATTTAATATAGACTGTTCCTACTAATGTTTATGCACTACTGTTCTAGCGCCTGTTATTGTAATGGGCTTAATGTCTAGTATATTATAATTCACTTGGAAGAGTCCTGTTACAATTGCTTGCCAGTTGTGTAATAAAGGAGCATTTTACATTTTTAGGAAATGGCCACATGCAGGTGCAACAAATGGTGTCACATTAGGTGCTACCTTGCTCTTTACACCTCGTCGTTAACTGTCTGCTCATTAAGAAAAAGAACAATATTTTAATCGTAACATGAAAAATCTACCATATGGCCAAATTTTTGTGGACATCTGACCATCAATTAATATGGAGTTGACCAAACCCCACAATTTGTGGCTATAACAACATCCAATCTTCTGGAAAGGCTTTCCATATTATCTTGGAGAGTGTTTGTGAGAATTTGTGTTCAAAGGAATACCAAAACAAGCCATTGTGAGGTCAGGTACTGATGTTAGAAAAAATGACTGGGCTCGTGAGTGACTTTCCAATTCATCCCAAAGTTGTTCTGTACGATTGAGGTCAGGGCGTTGTGCAGGCCGTTTGAGTCTGTCCACACAAGACTTGTTAAAGCTTGTCTTTATGGACTTGGCTTTGTGCACAGGATTATGGTCATGCTTAAACTGAAAAGCATCTTCTGTAAACCATTGCCCTCCTCTACCAATCTTCACAGTATCTTCTATGAATTCTATAAAACAACATTCTCCTGGCATCCGCCAAACCCAGATTTGTCCTTAAGACTGCCAAATAGTAAAGCGTTTGGAACTCTGTTTTGAGTAATGCAACAGAAGATAGGTGACTTTTACATACTATGTGCTTCAGGACTCAACATCCCCAATCAGTGAGTTTATGTGGTCTATCACCTTGTGGCTGAGCTGATGTTGGTCCTAGGCACTTTCATTTCACAATCTTCTTCTTTCAGCTGCTCCCATTAGGGATTGCCACAGCAGATCATCTTTTTCCATATCTTCCTGTCCTCTGTGTCTTGCTCTATTACAGCCACCACCTGCATGTCTTCTCTCAGTACATCCATAAACCTCCTCTTAAACACCTGAACTCAATAATATGGAGGAATGTCCACATACTTCTGGGCATATATTATATCTATCTGATGGTCACTCCTGGCTTATTTTTATTTTATGAGTTTTTAATGCCTATTTTTTAAAATTGCCATTCTGAAAGCTAATGATAAAAGTATTTAGAAATCGGCTTAGAAATTATAGTTATGTTGTGATTGTTAACAAATGTTATTTATTTATTTGCTTTTCAGCTCCTTTATTATAAAACCTTTCTTATTGGTCTATGATGATACCTGACACATGCTGCTGAATGAGCTTGAAGTTATGTAATTAAATATTTGCAGCTACCTACTCACACAGCATAAGGATGACCACAGAAAAAAAAATCATTGTATGAAAAAAAAAAATAGAATGAATTTTCCTTTTACACTTGAAATGAAATTCAAAAGAGATATTCCAAGTGAGACAAACCTGGCTCAGTGCATGTACAGAAGTGAAACTAGTTGGCAAAAATGCTTAAGATTGTATTTTTAAAGGGTTAAATCTCTTTTTCTCCGGCAGTTACTGTTGTAATGTGGGGATAAGCAGTTAGAAATATCTACTACAAATTAGTAGCTGTTAATAGTCAACTAAAGCCTCCGGCTGTTTCATTGATCAGTGTTGGTTGCTAGGGAGGCTGTAGGATGATTGGGCTTATGGAAGGAATGGAGAATCATCTAGGCTGACATTGTATAAAACAACTCCAAATTTAAAAGAATGAAGAAGGAGGGAACAAGTATGGAGACAGAAGTGTTTAGTGGAGTCTAATGCAGCACCACAAAGTAGCAAATTAAATGTTTAATTTCAAATTTCAGTAAAAAGTAGATTTACAGACATCAAAGCTTAGGCACAGGCATAATGAAAAGCTAAAGTAAACTCTGACATGCAAGGTTCAATAACACACTGGCTAAAAGAAATATTCAGATTTGAAAAGGCAACAAGAAGGTAGGAAAAGGTAAGAAATACTGATACTAAATAGAAATATGTCTTAACACTAAATTCACAGATCCCTACTCACACTTTAGTAGCAAAAACTAATCTATTACTGTTCTATAACAAGACCTTAACTTAGGCTTCTTTACGTCTTTAATTACACTTAAAAAGCATCGGTAAATGTGTTAATCATTTCTGTGGAGTATAGCATATTTATAGCTTTGATAATCTAATAAAACTATTTACAGACATGGAGGATTTACAAATCTTATACTTCAATGTGCAATATCAAAAGAAATACATCTCAGTTAAGCCATTTCTGACTTTTAAAATTAAAGTTATTTTAGTAGTCCACATTGCAACAAGAATATGTATTTTACTGATGTTTTGTAAGTGTAATAAACACCAAAAGAAGCCTTTGTTAAGGTCTAGTTACATAGAAGTAAATGGGCAATAGATGCACTTTCACTGTACCTAACCCTTTAAAATCAGCCCCATTATTTTTGACCCGTTGGCGGGACCGAACATTAATGCAATTTTCTTTTAAAACTGCATAAAATCATTAATTTCCTCAATGCTACAATTAAAGTACAGTGCTTTGCCGTTAAAATGTTATATTGCACACTCGATACCACATTGCAATGTTTTTCTTTTTTCCTTCAAATAAGGCAGAATTGTTGTATCACAGCTACACCTGACCCCGTACCCCACTAATGGCTTTCTTGAACATCCTGAATCAAATGTGTACAATTTGATGGACAGACTATTATCTACTAAATAAGAGGGGTGTTTCAATTTTCAAATGATGCCACAAACCATTTTCTATATTTCAGATTTTCTTTTTTTAGAGATGTTTTTAAATCTTGAAACTATTAGTGTTTTAATTAGTGTACATAGTATAATTTCTTTACCAACTATAGTACATATACTCTGACAGTAAGAAATGCCTTTCAAAATTATACAAAACTATTGGTCTTCATTAATGGATATGTATTCTATGGATACTTTTTTGCAAACAGTACTGCTTCAAAACAATGTAACTAGACATTGTCGTGAAATAAGAGACTTTCCACCACAAACAAAGAGTTGGAGAATGGCCCTGTATATTGTCCAGTGAACAAAGCAATGAAAATAGATGAAAAAACGATCAAAATACTTCAAAAAAGCAACTGACAAATGGAAACAGGGAAATGTTGTTTTTATACAGAAAAAAAGATGGCTGGAGGAAATGATGTGGCAGGAGATGACGTCGTAGCGGGCAGACGGAGGTGACGTCATCATCGGGAGACTGGAAGTGATGTTGTTATTGGTGTGAAGTAAGTGACGTCATCAGTGACTTTGGGCGGCCATCTTGGGAATCTGGAAGTTGGTGTGGTGAGTATATTGCATTATTTGTCTTCTTTTGGTCTGATGAAAAAGAGATAGAGGCGTTAGTACCATAAATCAACCCTTCCTCTCGTGATGTTTCACTCACCTCAGGGCTTGTTGACTGCCTCCTAAGCGCACATGTGTGACAACATATTACTTGTAGATATTTCATAACAATTTTTTTCTGGGTGTTCCTTAAACATGCCCTGACACCTTTATAGTGTTTGGAAGCTAATTACATCATGTATGGAAATAATAACATTCAAAATGCATTTTTGGTAAAAACATTACTGAATTTAATTTTGCAGAATATTCTGCTGCAACATATGTATACAAACTAACTGTATTCTAAAGGTATAAAACTTCTGAAATAGAAATGTCTGACCTTTATGTTGAGGGGTATAACATGAATGTTGAGTGAGAGATGATAAAGCTATAGCCAGTTAAATCAATGTAGCAGAAAATGGACAAAAATGGGGATGAGTTTAAAGGGCTAAACTAAAGTGTCACCGTTTCTCTTTTCCCAAGTGCAATAGAATGTCATTGTATTTTTCATAACTTTCCACCCCTTGTGTACGAGCAGTAAAAAGACTGGAAGTGATATGAGGGGCACCCATAGTTATACATCTAGACATGACTGACAGTATCTGTAATTACATTTGGTGAGCTGATTTCCTATTAAAATTGTTACAATTAAGTAGATCTAAGAAATGATAAATTATTTTATTCCGAATGAATCAGCATTTGAGAAAGATGTCAAGAGATAGAGAGAATTAAACATGTACAGTCCAAAACTGCATTTTTTTGGTCTGTACAGTGAATAAATGATATCTCTAAGCAAATATGATTTTAATAGTTTGTTAGTGTTGTGGAAAATACATCTTTTTGGGTTTATTTTGTTTCATTTCATTTATATCAATGACATTTGTATTTTTTTTGGTTATGATACTGTTTTGTGTGTTTTTCTACAGGAGGTGCCATGATGTTTATGGTTGTTGTCACATGACTAGCAATGGCATTGCCGATTCCCCATCTTCCGACCTCAAATATAAATAGCAGCTGAACAGAGTGCTCCATAGTCTAATTATTCAAAAACAAACAAACTTGTTCTTCAAAAAGTCTTGCTGAAGAATTTTTGTCTGGTGTTCCCAACCTGACTTTCTAGATCTCTTCTTGCCTCCAATCATTCACTGAACCATCTTGTTTTTACATTTAAATTTTTGTTTTTTTAGGTTTGACCATGAAATAATTTATCAACAACAACAACATTTATTTATATAGCACATTTCCATACAAAAAGTAGCTCAAAGTGGTTTACATAATGAAGAATAGAAAAATAAAAGACACAGTAAGAAAATAAAATAAGTCAACATTAATTAACATAGAATAAGAGTAAGGTCCGATGGCCAGGGTGGACAGAAAAAACAAAAAAAAAACTCCAGACGGCTGGAGAAAAAAATAAAATCTGTAGGGATTCCAGACCATTAGACAGCCCAGTCCCCTCTGGGCATTCTACCTAACATAAATGAAATTATGACTCTGAGTTTTATTTTGTCTCTTCATTATTCATTTCCTGGTTGCTTAAATGTAGTTTTTCAAGCACACTGTACAGTATGTTGTTTCAGGATGATTAGGATCAAGAGTGTCTCTGAAATGAAGCAAGTATTCTCAGATTTAAAACATTTGCAAAAGGAAGTGAAATCTCTTAAGACAAATATTCACTGACTTATTCAACATGGCACATTCATAAAATCATAATTTAGGTTACATGGATTTCCAGAAACCATTATCTCATAGACAGACACAATGTATATCTAGATTTGGCTTAACTTTTCCCAAACTTATGAGGAAATAAATCATCTGGACATCAGTTTCAGGCCAATGCCTAAACTAAAAGAACCAATTAAGATCCGGAATGATACTTGAAATGTACAATTGTAGTGTCCTGGAGTGGCATATCTTCAATTTGAAATTGTAGGTGCTTATATAAGTTTCATAAGTCATAATTTGGGTTTGGGGGCATAAATCATAATTTAGGGGCAGGGCGTAAAGCTGTCAGTCAATCATTCTTGTCTCCCTTTTTGACAGTCACTGTCTGGTATTGCATAGAGTGTGTGTGTTACTCTTAAGGTGCAAGAGCAGACCAATCTAGCAACAAACCTGGTGAGTTCACTTATCCCTGCAGAATACATCTAGGCCCTACAAGAAAGCAAGTAAGGGTCGATTGAGGGTAATAGTACGATAATACAACAATCACTTCTTTCAGACTAATTGGAATGATGTGTTACTATCAGCACAATGTTCTAGAAATATATAATTCTACCTTCAAGATGCCCCAGTTTAAACACTAATATGGTTTGAAACCTCCTTTTTTGCAGATTGAATCTCCAGTTTTGTATCTTTTAAGTTTGTCAAGATATTTGTCCAGTGTTCATGATAATCAGAAGTGGGTTTGAGAAAATCACTAGACGGCAGTGTTTTTTTTTTAATTGTTTGAGAAAAATATAATAAAGAAAAACACAACTTTAAAAATAAAAATAAATTAACAAACAAATTAACAAACAACAAAGACTCACTAATGTGCTTTTCATGCGGTCTTGTATGTATGTTATCATCTAGTTGATACTTAGAACCGGCCAACTCTATTTAATTTCAAAAGCAACAGGGGCACAGTGGTGCTCAAACATAAAGAATGCTGGCAGTCACCTCCAGTTCGCCCTCTGGTGGTCATTCAGAGTGTCAACTGGATGATAACATGCATACAAGACCACAAGGTCACCCCTTGAAGGGTGTGGGTTAGGGTTGATTTCACCGTACAGTATTTTTAGTTGACCAATGAGAAATATGTGTACCAAGTTTCGTGAAAATCGCTCCAGCCGTTCGGAAGTGATGCTGAAACATACATACATGCATACACACATTGACTACATACATACATACACACATTGACCTTTATATACAGTATATAGATTAGCAAGTGGACAGTCAGTTTTTGAAAGTGATGTGTTCTTTATTTACTTGAAATCTTCTCTGGCAATGTTATTTAGTTGTTTTATTGTTACTTGTAAATTCCAGTGATGTCAGCATGTCACACTTTATGTAAGTTTCCGTTTTCATGGAAACAACCATCTCGCTTATTGGTCACTAATGAGGTGATGAGTGTCATGACATGCTAGATCATCATTTGTCTTTGTTACAAACAGAAGATTAATCTTGAACTGCATTAGCATCCTTTTACACTCAAATACTACAAACACTCAAGCTAAGATATCTTTTATGGACATAAACTTTAACAGGCCTCAATGCCTGGATATCTCATCACATACTCACTCATACTCATCTCTTTTGCTTGTCATTTTAGACAAACACAATAAAAGAAGATAGGGAACGAATATACAGTATAAGATGTTTTTAAAGGCAATCATAAAATCAGTTATTGGGAACCATAATTTGGAGTTTTGGCAGACAGCAAGTCTATAGCCAGGATATCTGCACGCTGAGGCAATGAACTTAAGTGCATACTTCCATATGAAAAGTAAAAGTAACTGAGTGATCCATGACCTACAACAACATTTTTATACCACCTTTTCTACCAAGTAATATCTACTGTCACACACATGTGATTAAGAGACAGTTTTTGGGCTCAAAAAAGTACATGTTCCCGCTGGACCAGGGGTTGGCGCTGCCCTCTAACTCTAACAACCGACAAACCTTTCAAATTAATGATCACTTCCGGTTCTCAGAAGACAAGACACCCACAACATCACTACCAGTTCTGGGCCCCAAGATCCCACTTCCTGCTGATGTCACTTCTGGTTCCAGAATGCCACTTTCCATGACATCATTTCCCTTCCACCGACTTTATATATATATATATATATATATATATATATATATATATATATATATATATGACAGCCATTTTATTGTTTTCAGTTCTGTTTGGACTCAAGTCTATAAAGACCTCATTTCGCTATTTACTACTCCCCAAATCTTTGACGTTGTTCTTCTGTTTTAGTTACAAAAAACAACCTTAGCCAAGATGTTTTTGATTAACCCTAACTCCCAAAGGTCAATACATGGAAGATAATCATCTTTACATGTGAAGAAAAATGCAAAATGACAATGTTATTGTCTAACCTGATTAATCTAGACCATGGTCGTGGTATGGTATGGTTGCTGGAGCAAGTCCAAACTAGCAGAGGGCACCAGTCCATGGCAGGGCAAACAAACACAACAAACACACACTAGGGCACAGTGTTGCCAATTCATTTAACCTGCATGTGTTTGGACTGTGGGAGGAAACGCACGTGGTCACTAGGAGGACATGCAAATTCAATGCAGGGAGGATGCAAACACTGGTCTCTTTACTGTGAGGCAGCAATACCACCACCACGCTGCCCCTTAATGACAATGATAACTATGATTTCATTGATGTTCTCATCTTGCCACTGGTTGTGGATGGAGTTACCGTCATCCTGATATATACAACTATTTTCTAAAAAAAACACTGCAAACTTGACATTGAGGTGATACAAATATCCAAGTTTAGTGCATTGATATTTTCTGTAAAAACTGCTATTTTGTGGCAGTTGGAGCAGATGCAGATCTACTATGAAACTAATGAAGCTTAAACATCAGGGATCTTAATCCCAGAAGGGCCCCAGAAGCAACTTTAGTCCACATTTCTTTAAAATTGTGAGTATCTACAGCATAAGTGTGTTTTTATAACAGTTTTAATAATATCATGTAATTCAATACAAAATAATAATTTAAATAAAAATTTAAATTTATTAAAGTACTAGCAAAATACCCGTGCTTCGCAGAGGCGAAGTACTGCCTTAAAATTTTTATTAAGAAGAAAATTAAACCTTTTTAAACTGAGGGAGAATATACCAATAATTATTTGTTAAGGATCTCTTTGTATACCACATTGTCATTTCGGCCCTCCGGTTGTAATATGACCAAGCTGTGCGCTGAGCTTACTCTTGAGCATGCAACATACAGTTGGCCATGTGAAAAGTAATCTTGTCTCAGATCTCACAGCTTGGATTGCTGCTGTCATAATCGGTTTGAGTTTCATGGTTTGTTTCAATTACGACAGTATTTGCAGGACTTGTGTTGAAGTGACATTTGGCATCTGCCAAGCGTTGTAAGCATACAACCGGTTTCATCGATAACTTCACATCCAGCTTTTGAGAGTTTAAACATTCATAAACATCAAAGTGTCCACTACTGAAATCGTCACCTGTGAATCTAAGATGTTTAAGAGGCATTGGCGGTTGTCCAAAGGTGTAAAGTATTTGGCTATTTCGGTACACTTGAAAGTGACAACCAAACAATTCAGCAGCAGCCATCAACTCGCATGCAGAACCGTAGGTGAAGGGCTTAAGCATTCCACTCTTATAGTGCTCCTGTGTAGTATAATTATCTCCTGTACTGTTATCAGTCCACACCTTGAACCTGTCCCAGTCATTCAATACATAAGACTTCAATGTTCCTCCGGATATCAAGAGTGAGCCTGATATGGCCATGGAATATTTAACAAAGAGAATGGAAAAGGTAGGAGCCATCTCCGGGCATGGAAACCACTCATTAAGTGACAGTTCTTTGATCGATGGTGATCACCTCGATAGACATATTAATGGGGGTACGGTTGGAACGATAAAGGAAATGGGTACCTGAACAATGTAAAGGAAGTCTAAAATACCTACACAATAACTATAATCATAATAAACGAACAATAAAACAGCAGAGAAGCCGTGGATTAAATAAAAAGGCTGTAGTTATCAGCAGAGAGACATGAATCCCGTGGCGAAGCAAGGAAGGGAATGTAGAGACTGGAGCGACGGACGTTCTTATATAGGCAGGCAGCCAACAACGTGGGAGGTGTTGGGATGGGGGACCCAACGCCGCCTCACACGGTGAACGAGCTGCAGGCTATGGACGTATATATGTATGTAAGTAGGATTCAGTTAGCGTTGGGAACCCGCATACCAAATTTCTTGAAGATGGGCCCATAAGTAACAAAGACCATTGGAAAGTTCAATATGGCGGCCGACAGTGGTGTCATACCACCAAAATAAGTATGTACATTGGTTTCGGTTAGTACAGGGAAGCCGCCTACCAAATTTCATGAAGATGGGGTCAGCCTTCTACCTACACGGGAAGTTGGAGAATTAGTGATGTTGGAAAGTTCAATATGGCAGCCGACAGTGGCATCATACCACCAAAATAAGTACATACATCAGTTTCGGTTAGCGCAGGGAAGCCGCCTACCAAATTTTGTGAAGATGGGGCCATAAATAAAGTTCAACATGGCGGACGTTATTGGCTGTTATGACCGTTACGTGTAGAATTTCGAAATGAAACCTGCTTAACTTTTGTAAGTAAGCTGTAAGGAATAAGCCTGCCAAATTTCAGCCTTCTACCTACACGGGAAGTTGGAGAATTAGTGAGTGAGTGAGTGAGTGAGTGAGTGAGTGAGTGAGTGAGTGAGTGAGTCAGTCAGTCAGTCAGTCAGTCAGTCAGTCAGTCAGTCAGTGAGGCCTTTGCCTTTTATTACTATAGATCATGTAGGCCAGTCGTAAATGAAAAAACTTTCAAATTACAGGATGTTTCATTCTATATATATTTAACTAGCCATAGTAGTGAAAATGGACAGTGAGGAGGGCCCCACCCGGCTCCCCCCTCCTGATGTCATGCTTCCTCCTCTCCTTGTCCCGCAGCATTCTGTCTGGGATTAGCATGAATATATCGCTCCTGCAAGCGAACTATGATTCTTAGCTCGATGAGAGAAGTCGCAAAATCAACCGGAATGTTCAAGCAAATTATACAAAAAAAAACATCTAAATCCGTTAAGTAGTTCTCTCGTTTGCTAGCTAAGCAGATGTAAGATACGCCCTGAGGCTGGTGCATAAATGAGGAGGTCCCCGCCCTGCTCCCCACGGCCTGCTGCGTGTCTCTCAGATTTGCGTAAATAAATCGGTACAGCAAGCGAACTATGATACCTAGCATGATGAGACCATACTCAACCAGAATGTTCAAGCAAATTATAGAACAAAAACCCGATCTAAATCCATTAAGTAGTTCTCTTGTAAAAAGCAGACAGGCATGCTGACAGACAGACAGACATTGAATTTTATATATATAGAGATAATAAAATAATTAAAAATTATTTAAAACACTATTAACACTTACAGTATAACAGCAATTAAAATTTTTGTTATTTTTTTTTATCTTAGTCTGGCCATAATCAAAAAAATGAATGCATACTTCATTGCTTGTGGTCATTGTAAAACACAACATTTTAGTAACTTTGTATTTATTTCTAATAGGTGTCAAAAACAAAAGACTGCATTGACTTTGGCCTTTTCTATGTTTTATTTCATTATTCTATGGTGCATCATGAATGTATATAACATTTCCAATTTTCAAGGCATCATAATTTTGATTCTTGGTGACTGACACATGTGAGGTAATCCAGTACAGCAATATTTTAATCAAAATCGGAGATGTAGTGGTTACATTTAAATAAAAAAAACACTGATGATCTGTTGTGGAGCAATCCAATTGAAGAAGATGACAGTGGTTACCCAGACCTCATTGGTGGTTGCAAAGGGGGCCCGATAATAGTTCAAGCTTCAGGGCCCCAAAACTGTAGGTCCCCCACTGAGTTGATACAATGTTTTTTTGTATTGCTATGCAGTCAAACATAATGATTTTTACACAGATGCACTTTATTTGGTGGGTACAAGAATTTTAAGTTTATTCATTCTGTTCATTATGGAATGAAAGGTGATTGTTTGGAGAATATGTTTGAGTCAGCTGAATTGTAAAGATACCAGCCTTGGTACGTTCACTCCTTTTAAATATCTTAGTTATTATTAAAGAACTGCTGGTCCTTGTATTAGCCACTTACAAAACAGCTCATTTATCAATGTATTTTCAGATTTATTGGGTTAAAGTGTCTTGATAAATAATTAGGACAAATTTCTGTTAGTACAGATAATCAATGAAAAGGAGAGAGTTTATAAACTTTTTATAATCATTTGTTCTCAGCCAGCATGTTACCCAGCCAACACATGCATTAGAGTTGGTTATTTTGAAGGGACTCAACGTTATTGTAAAGCAGATCTAGTACCATATTTGATTTGACACAGTATCTCTAGCTAAAACTAAACCATGTTGACAGATGCTACTTTAACATAGTAGCTGCCCTCTGTTTTAGTAGCATCATTAATAGCCAGCATCACGGTAGACAAATTTCAGACTAGGCTGAAGGCAGTGGCTGACATAGTAGCCCCAGAAGAACTTGGGGAAAAAAATCACTACAGCTCCATGGGAAACACACTTTGTAAATTTAAAAGAGTTCGCAAATCGCAATCACAGCATAAATGGGGACAATTAAATTAACAGTACACTATGAAATTCTGAGGGCTTATATATCTAAGTACAGTGCAGCAAATAGAGAGGTTTATTTCTTCAAAATTATAAATGACAGTATAGAATATGCAAGAGTGCTATTATTAATCATTGACCATCTAATAAACCCTGCTCCACCTGTGGAAATCGAACAAAGCATCAGTGGTCATGTGTGAAGCTTAAGTGTTTTTTAGAGGAATAATATATAAAATAAGTTCTAATACAACCTCAAACCTCAAAAACAGAGTTAGTTGAACCAACTACTATTTAATACATCAAAATGAATTCCTTTTGTAAAAATAAACGAACTTGAACTTCAGAGAAGAATTACTCAACTCACACCATCCACATGCACCCTCGAGTCTATTCATACACGCTTTCTTGAACAAGTCTCAGACTGCTTCATCAACAGGGTATTCAACATAGTTCAATAGTCTTGCTTTTTACCTGATTCTCTAGAAGCTACAGCAATCAAACCTCTGCTGTAGGAAAACAACCTTGACTGTTAAGATTTGAGTAATTTTTGACCGATCTCTAAACTAATATTTTTAAGCAAAGTTCTAAAATAATATTTTTTAACAGTTAAACAATTACTTGTATAAAAATTCTATTTTTACTAAGTACCAGTTGAGGTTTAGATCTAATCATACTGTAGCACAGAAACTGCCCTAGCAATAGTAGTTAATGACTTACGACTAAATGCTGATGTGAATTACCAGTCATTCCTTGTTCTCTTGGACTTGAAGGCTACCTTTGGTACTATAGACCAGTGTTTTTCAACCAGTGTGCCACTGCTCAGTGGTGGGCCGTAACAGCTACCCAGGTGTGCTGTGGAAATAATAGTGTAACGCACCTGAGTCTGAACCTGAGAGCAACAAGCTCTGTAGGAGGTGGAGACCTGTCTGAGGAGGACAGGACTACCTGGAGAAGCTGGCATAAAAGCAGCTCTGTTATCACTATGTTGCAGACACAACACATAGAGCACTTCAGATGTGTCTCCTGGCTGCTAGAATCCATCTGTCTGGGCATGTGATCGCCAGCAAGTCTTACAGCACTGGTAGATAACAGGCATTACTGTACAAGTTGACTCTGAAGCAGAGAGTGGCAGGCAAAGGGACGAAGTACCTGGGAGATGCCATGAAAGTGTTCACTAAGTGCTGTGTCTGCGAACGCTGCATTTTTTTTTTTACCAGCTTCTTCCGGTAGTCCTGACCCTTTGGACAGCTGAGCAAGTGTGTGAGAGATCACGTGTTTGTGGTTAGTAAAATAGTGGTTTGCCTTGGGATATTTTTGGTTACAGAAAGTGAACCACCAGTGAAAAAAAGATTGGGAAACACTGCTATAGATCATATCATTCTCATTAACCACCCTAGCCAGTTGGTTGGCTCTTCTGGTAGAGCTTTAAAATGGATTCAGTCATATTCACTATTACTTAGTGATTGTATGTCAAAAATGCACGATTTTATGTGTGGTGTGCCTCAGGGATCAGTTCTAGTTTCTTTATTATTCTCAGCATACTGATATAGTATCTTACTGGCATTATGAAATGGATCAGAGGTAGTTTACTGAAATTAAATAAGGAAAAACAGAAACTCTCATTATTGCCCACAGTAAAAAAAAAATTTGGGATCTAAAGAAAAACGTGATTATCTATCTTTGCACTTTAAACCAGAAGTAAAGTTAAAATATAAGAGCTAACACATAATTTTGTTTTCAGCCAAATAGATTACTGTAATGCACTTCTATCAGGTACTATATAACAAGAAAAGCTATAAATCAGATGCAGCACGTTCAAAATGCATCAAAAACAATCCAGACCTAACAGAGAAAATCTAAACACATTTCAAATGCATTGGAATCATTACATTTGCTGTTTGCGTCTCTTAGGATTGATTTTACAAAACCTAGGAATACTTAACCTAAAAATGACATTTTTTATGTTACTAACCCCATGTACTTTGTAGAGATGGCAGACAAAAAATTTTAATCTCTTACACGGTGTAATTTTATTTAAGGGAAACAATCTGGTGTGCATGACATATTGTCTTGTGCCCACCACTTACTGTACTATCTCATGCTGACCATGTACTATCTCACGCCCACCACCCATTATCTGGTGTCCACAACTTAGAAATGAAGAAATTGTTACCTTAAATATTGTTACCACACAGGTGTGCCAGAGATTCCAAACCACAGACACAGTAACTCACCAGACGTTGAATGAATAAAGTAAAGGATTTTTATTCCACCAAGGCATGTTCCACAATCTCTTCTCCAGTAATTCGCCACAAATAACAGTAAATCACAATTATTCTTCCTCCTTCTCTCCTCCACCGAGTGTCGCCTGCTGCCTCACAACTCTGACATGTGTTGCAGCAGGCTTCCTTTTATGCCAGATCCAGGAATGCTTCTGGTGCCATGCCGTGTTTTCTGGGTAGCATTTCCAGACCATAAGGAAAGTAGGGAGGTTCTTCCCTGACAGTGCCCTCTCTTGACCCCTAGGGACTCAGACAGGGCTGACCTTCCAGATTCCATCTCCCAAGCACCCATGTGGGTGTCCCAAATGGGTTCCCATATGAGGACCACTACCACCTGGCGTATGGGGGATGGAACCACTCCCAACACTCAGCTTCTGCTGGTTCATCTAACATATTAGTCCAGCCAGGCATAAAGATAGTTCATTGTTTGGCCAGCAAATGCATTTGTCCTTCCATTTTGGGTTACCGTCTGGGTAATAACACATCGTCCATCCCGGCCAGGATGCCCGTTCTCCTTCTGCAATATATACAGGGGTGGGCTAAAGTAGGTTTACAGTTGTTTGTATGGAAAAAGACATACAAATTATGATTTTTAAAATAGCTTTATTAACTTTATTAACTCAAAAGAATGTCGCAGTGGTAACGGTCCATTTAGGTACATTCTTGGAAGTTCTCAAATTGCCATCCTCACATACTCACAACTGTTAACCTACTTTTGCCCAATCTTGTATATATATCGTAAGGTTTCTAAACTCTTTTAGGGCTCCCCCAAATGGGACGACACGCCGAAGAGCATCACGAAGCCTGATCGTCGAGTCTGTGGAAAACAGCAGCTTGGTTGCCAGTGCAACCATAGGCTCCCACTGCTGTAGCAGCTCACTGTGAAAACAAATCAGAAAAGACTGCGATCATGCTATGAGCTCCTGCCATCAATGGATGATGCAAGGAACATTGTAACTGTATTACTTGGCCATTAACCTGGCCACGACTCTGCCTGATTGCTGTGTCTGTGTATAGGAGAGTGGTAGATCCCGCTACAATAAATAACCCTGCTGGTCCTGTTTCAAGCTGAATAAAGTTGGTTTTGCTAAAGTACTGAGACTCAGCCTAGTGTTTTGGGGTGCAGACAGGGACTCACACGTCACTATATATATTATCCTTTCTCTTATCTCCCCGCAGACCAAATGCAGGAAATTCCACCTGGCTCCAATGACGTCAGTCTTGGTTCCGGCCCAGAAGATGTCACTTCCATACCCACAGAAGAGCCCACCTCCTAATGACAGTTCCAAGATCCCTCCTCCTGATTTTCAACTTTATATCCACCATGATTCCTAACCTGTTCAGTTCTGTTTTGGACTCTTGTCTGTAAAGACCATTTTTTTCAACCTTTTTGCAGCCAATTCTCAAGTGTACGGGAGCCTGCCCTAAACCTCTTTGTTGTGTCAAGGCTTGATTATTTACCACAATATATATAATAATGTATGTGACTAGTATAATCATGAATATGAATAATCAACCCAAAGGACCAGGCAGGAGGAAGCTTGTTCATTGCATCTTTTAATTTCTCTTCATGAAGAGGGATACACTCCATCACAGATGTGATGGAATAGTCACTGAGCAAAGATACAGCCTTACAGTATATTTATAGACATTTGAGTTTACATTGACAGTGTTGGATTAATGCTTGTGTAATACCTGACATTTACTCTGATTGGTTCATTAGGTTACACACTCATCTGTTATTAATTTTGATTGGTTAAAAGACATGTTTTCAGCAGACAGCTTTGCCAACTTACATACTCAAAATAAAAATCCCCTTCCATTACATTCTTTTTCTACTTCTCAAACATTTCTTAAATTCAGCCCTTTATCTTCTTTTATGAAATTTTCTGTGTACATGACAACTGTCCAGTCTTACTGTGTACATGACATTCAGCCAATTCCTAAATCGTCTAGGGCATTTTAGCTCCTTGTTGCTCACACATTCTTCATGTTTTCCTTCTAGTGCTTTGATTAATCCTTTATCCTCTAAGATATTACTTCTAAGATAAATGCTATGTTTAATATGGAAAGCATATCAAAGTTCTTCATACACAATAACTACATTTTTCCCACACTATCTTGTGCATGCACCACTTACTATATCATGCCCACCACTTATTATAGCCTATACACCAGGTACTTTAAGGTTGCACCAGCTGCATACATTCAGATGAGCACCAAATACCTTCGCATGTGACTGCACCTCATTTTCTGTGAACAGAACATATCGCTTAACGGTCTGATGTTATACCAATAGTTGCACTCCACAGGAATGTATATTGGCAAGTTTAAACAAGAAGGTATACATTCAAACCCAGGTCATTAGATCTGCAAAGCAGCAGCACTAAGCACTGCACTACTGTGTAGTAAAAGGAAATTACATAGTTAGCTAATGGGAAAAACAGTAATGTGGTTAGCTGTTCTGCAGAATAAGGCAGGAAAAGCTTTCCCCTTAAATGGTTTGATTATTTTTGTTAGCTGCGTTTATAGCTGTATTCAGCCGACATGTTCCCATGTGGTATCTATTAACCTGTTGGGCTGGGTGAGTGTTTTATAACAGTGTGAAGAGGAGTGCCTGACCAGGTCGTAAATTGTTTGAGGGCATCAAAAGAATGGTATAAAAGACCTGACAGGGCTCAATACGCATTCCAGGCTGAGGCATGTCATTTAGTCTCAGATAACAGGCTGGATGGGTCATATATACCAAACAGAGGAGCCTATCATGGGTGTATTGTTGTGGAAATTTCTTTTAATGTAGCTCCTATATAGTGCCAGTCCTACCTGTACATTGACAGCTCCTTTAAGCAAAGAGACTTACTAGCTCAGCATAAACAGACCAAATGGTTAAGCTACACCTGTGCCAATCACCAAAGCAGGGGGCCGCTCACTGAGCCGCTTTTATTATTGGAGGTGTCCCCCCTCAGCTGCTAATAATGACAATCAGGAACACTAGGTGGTCTTATCACCATACCTTGAATATATTATTGTGGAAATCCTAAAGTCTAAGTTTTATATTAGTGTTAAGTATCTACTTTATAGCACCACACATGTACATTCCTACCTGCACGTGGACAGCTACCTCATGCCGTGAGACTTGCTAGCTCTGCACAAGCAGACCAAACGGTTGTCTTCAGACCTGAGTTACACCTGAGCCAATTACTATTGAAGGCGTCTCTTTTCAGCTGCTGATCCCTTTGGGAATATGGCAGTCATCCACAGCCGGTGCTCTTAATAATAGACCTTGACCCAATCAAACAGTGTAAAAGCAATATTATTAAAAAGAAAAACCAATTAAAGCGCATTAAAACTGATGACAGCAAAAGTAGAAAATTTATTTGAAAAGACTTAAAAGGTTATGAAATATATTTGAAAAAATAGCCTTATTATTATAGTCTGCTTCGGATTTTCTCCGTCTTGTCAATGTCTTTAGGTTCTTGTTTCTTTTGTTGTTTCCTTTAATGCTCTCCTGGATTTACACTCCTTTCCTGCATATCATGCATTACAAACTTAAAGGCCACACTTCACCATGAATTAATAATGATTACAAGTATAATCAATCAGTGTTCATTTTTCGCGGGCTGTTTGTCCATTCTGATCCTAATTACCGCAAGCTAATAAATAATATAAATAGGTTTGCACATTTCAGTCAAATTAAGTAAAAGAGAAAGATTCATATCAACAGCTTTTAGGTTAATATCTAACAGTTTACACTAATATTAGTTGAAAGATTTCAACAGGTAAAATTATGGCTTGTTTAAGTATTTGCATATGTTTTGTGATTTAAGAGTTTAAATAAATGCCTAACAGTCTTGACTTTTATGATTTGTTTAAGAGGGTTGTAGTTCCAAAAGGTTAAATTTCAGGTGGTCCTGAGTGCTCGCTTATTGAATCAGTATTAGCTCACACAGTGCCAGTTTGGCTTGCTTGAAGTCTAAGTTCCTATTTTATATCTTGTTTAATTCATAGCTCAGTATTGTGAGTTTTGAATATTTATTCTTCATATGGCTCATTTCTGTTCAATTACAATGAGACAGAGCTCTATCTTTTTATTATTTAAAGTTTGTTGAATTGGCAAATGGGGTCAAAATCACAATTAATTCATTCAGAGGTAATTAACTGGCATTATTAATAAACCACTTTTACTAAATTAAAAATATATTCAGCTGCATATCACAAAAAAATATTGGGCATGGTCACTTGTAAGATCTATTGTTCCACTGTAAGAAAAGAAGCTACGGACAATCTAGAAGAATCCAATTAACCTAATTAAAAACGAGTAAGAAAAGCTAATTACGTATCCACCAAATAACAAAGACACACACGTGAGTGTGAGCAAGACGGAAAGAGAATCTGCACTCAGGAAAGACGCCAGATCCTGATTTTGCACTGAACCGCAGCAAAGCAGTCAAAAGAATTCCTTGTGCTCAGCTCCTTTGCATCTGGTATGAGAAATTCAAACCATCCATTTTCTAAATCTGTTTTTTTCATTATAGGGGTATGGGGAGTCAAGATCTAAGCAAACAGCAGGAACCAGCTTCGGATTGTTTTTTCTTTCTGTTTTAAAATATGCTTTATTTACACATACAGTATAGAAATTGTATATTACATATATATCTCGTATATATATATATCTTTATATATAATAGCTACCACGGCTGTTTGTTTGTCTGTCCAGGATTTTAAATCACCTTTAGCTTGCAAACCTTTTCACCTATTGACCTGAAATGCAAACCGTTTCACCTATTGACCTGAAATTTGGTACACATATACTACGTGACGTCTACTATCCACTTTCTGGAGAGAAAGAAGAAAGGACTATGGCTGTGCTTATGCTTGTGTACTGTGCTCTGTAGTGTGGGGCGAAGGAAAAGAATTGCCCCACTTGAAATAAAGGTGTGTACTGGACAAAACTTGTGTCTCACATCTGTCTGTGTCAGGTAGGGTGGCTGGTATGCCCCATGGTGGTCCACAATATATATATACTAGACATTAAGCCCGTTACAATAAAGGGTGCTAGAACAGTAGTGCATAAACATTAGTAGGAACAGTCTATATTAAATGGCAAGGGACCTTGTATGTGGCTGTAATATGCGTCCCTGTATTGTGTGCCTTTAATTTTCTCTCTCAGTAATACTGGTTTGTATTTCCGTAAAATGCCTGTAATTTTCTCTGACAGTAATACAGTGCAACCTTGGTTCACGACCGAAGTAATTTCCCCCATAGGATTGTACGTAAATACAATTAATCCCTTCCAGACCGTACAAACTGTATGTAAATATATATTTATTTAAGTTTTTAAGCACAAATATAGTTAATTATACCATAGAATGCACAGCGTAATAGTAAACTAAATGTAAAAACATTGAATAACACTGAGAAGACCTTGAACAACAGAGAAAAGTAACACTGCAAGAGTTCGCGCTATAGCGCTACGAACCGCTCACTAAAAACACTTTTTTTTAATGAGTTTTAAGCACAGGGAAAAAAATGAACATTTGAAAAATCCTTAATTTAATAAACAACCAAGTAAAGTAACATTGCAACAATGCACGCGCGCGCCTGTGTGTGTGTGTGTGTGTGTGTCTCTAGCGCGCCTTTGTGTGTGTCTCTCTCGCGCGCACCTGTGTGTGTGTCTCTCTCTCGTGTGTGTGTGTGTGTGTGTGTCTCTCTCTCTCTCTCTCTGCACAGGGAATGCACAGGGAGAGACTGAACACGTGCGGCCCTGCACATGCGCACTTCACCAGAAGACACACACACACACGGACACCTGGACGCACACAGGGGTTTTATTAAAGAGGATATATATATAAATATAGACTATATTTTCTAAACATGTGCAGTACATCATAACACTACCATTATGTACATCACACATATACTATATTAGAGGAACAAACTCACAGCATGTTGGGTGGCACCAGGTCTCATTGCAGCATGTCATGGCACTGTTTTATTGGGGAACTGGCCAATTGCAAGGTGCCACTTACCCTAAAATGTACAATACAGCTTTGAAAATTGGAAGAAGACACTTTAAAATGTGTAAACTCCCCAAAGGCAATGACCAGAATGAGAATTAAAACCAAGAAAACAATGATAACTCTACTGCACAGGTCAATCAATTGCTGAGCAGAAATGATGGCCTGCACTCAGATACCAACACTAGTTAAGCCAAAGTACAGATTCTAGTCATCATAATTCAACACAACACAAAGTTATTTTCCTACTAGGTGCTAATTCGTAAACAGCTCTGCCATTTGCCTATTGACAGATAAAGTAGTTGGCATACATGAGACACTGCAAAGAGAAAGAGAAAACCAAAGGAGAAACTGGAAACTTTCACACATGTTTTGTTAGATCTAACATTCATTAATGTTTGAGTTAGTAATACAGAAAATGTTCTACACTCTTAAAAATAAAGGTGCCAGAGTGGTTCTTCACAGCGATGCTATAGGGCAGTGGTCCTCAATTACAGTCCTGGAGGGCCGTAGTGGCTGCAGGTTTTTATTACAACTAGTTTCCTAATTAGAAAGCAGTCCATGTTGATAATGAAACTTGGTATTGAACTGTTTGGCTTGTTAATGCTTTCATTCATCCAAAAGAAATTTTAATTGCACTGTAGAGTTTCCTTCTTTGAAAACATTATCCATGTGTTTTGTGGATCAGAATAGATTTAAACTTAATGGTCCTTCCAATTCCCCTTTCATTCATTTTTAAACCTTTTTCTCACAGATATTTCATGGTAAGATCGTTTGCTGGAGAGCTGCTGGTTTATTGGTTATCTGCATCTCATGATTAGCTAATGTCTGATTAAAAAAAACCAGCAACAATTAAATCTTAAATGCAGCTGCTAAAATCTAAAATGGGCAATTAAGGGTTCTTAATTGTAACAGGCAAGAGAACTAAAATTAAGCCCAAAAAACATATTGCTTTAGTAGTAAATAAAAGGGTTCTAATTAAGAAATTGGTTAAAGTAAAAACCTGCAGCCATAGCAGACCTCCAGGACTGTAATTGAGGACTTCTGTTCTACAAAGTAACAAAAATTTGTTTTTGATGAATGAAAACACTAACAAGGATTTTAAACACCAACTTTCATTATCAGCAAGGACTGAGTTCTAATTAGGACACTGTCTGGAATGAAAACCCGTAGCCACTGCGGCCCTCCAGGACCGTGATTGAGGACCCCTGCTATAGGGGAACCATGTTAGGTTCCCAAAAGACCTATCCACATGAAGGTTTCAGAAAGAACCCTTAATTATTTATATATGTAATAGGCTCCAGATAGTTAATAGCCATGAACAGATTTGTGAAATACCAATGATTCATGATTTCAAAAGGGCTTTCCCTGCCTACATCCAGTAACGCAGCCTAAGTCCAGGTTTTCTTAATTTATTAGTGTCCTGTAGCCTACCATACATTACAGATTTTTTTTTCTTCTATATATTAGGAAGTTTTTCAAAGCACAAAGAACCAACCTCAGATGCAAAGAACTCATCCCAGAATGAAGCTGTGCTTTGTCAAGCAGAGCTTCTACAAGGAACCATATAATTCAGTAAAGAACCATATAGTACCATTAAAACACTATTATTTTTAAGAGTGTACTTGAAAATAAGTGTTTTATGGTGAAAGTATCTACAAAAGGCACTTTAGCCTCCAAAGGTCCTCTTTTATTGGAGAGGTTAATCCTGGAAATGGCTGAAATATTAGCCTTGCTTTACATGTACACCCCACATTACTTACATCTGGAAATTGTTAATAAGGGCTGACTATCTTATAAAGGATGCTGTGCTAAAACACCTTCACAATGGCTGATGGCACTTTATTTTTAACTTCCCCCACTGCACAGGCTGTACCTCTGAATACTCTTACAAAGACCAGGAGCCTGCTCCTGCTGGGATCATATAGTGTATATTTTCTGCTCCCAGTTGGCTACCTTTGAAATAATTTTGAACAAATATGCCTACCAGGAACTGACTACCCTTGAAAGGCTTGCACCAAATGCTCTAACAGAGGTCAGCAGTTTGTTCCTGCTGGGATCACATATACCCTATTGCTCCCAGTTCACTACCGCTGAAAGGGTTTAACCCAATTGATCACTCATCACTTGGTTGGATCACTAGTATCAGTAAACAACAAGCCAGTTTCAGGGAGATTAAACCCAAACATTATTTCAATCTAAATTTTTGTTTCTTACAGGCCAGGCATATCCAATACTAGAAGTCATAACAAGAAAACATACACCCTCAGCAACTCAATCCATGTCACACAGCAAGCTTCATGCCAGGTGGCTAACTGGTGTTTGGTTGCTACAGCCTTTGCCTTCTTCAGCCAGATGTGATGCTTTTTCTCTTTTTTCCCTCTTGTGATGTCTCCCTCTCTGTACCAGTTTTGATGTCTGTAGCAGTTGTTTTTGAATAATTTACCTTTATATTGCGTCTTGGTGACTGATAACAAAAATTACATCAGCTAAAAGCAGACAACTTATAATTTTCCATGGTCTTGTTACTAGTCCGTGAACTTACTTTTGGCTAAATATGTGAACATGTCAGTGTCAAAGTTTCAAGCACCTATTTCACATCTTTTTTCAAGCATATACACACTGGTTAGTTTATCTGCATTTAAACATATACATAATAAGATCAGTAGCAACGCTTTGTCCTGACCCAGCAGGAAAACAGATAACTGATTTATTTAGTTCGGCTGAGAGATGCACACAAAAGGAAAAACAAACAAACAAAAATAAAATAAAACAAAGTGACCGAAATTCAAACGAGAGGCGGAAATCACAGTCAAGGTTCAGGCAAGATGTTGAAAACCAGGCAAGACACAAAAATTAATCACAAAGAGAATACAATCAAGTTTTGTTGGGTTTATGTGCAGGTCAGATAAAAATTAAATTCAACGCTGACCTTTTATCTCATCTGCTAATGAACTTGAGGTCATGACCATACTGAACCACCCCCCTAGAAACACAGGATACAACCCTAACAATGGTATACAAATTGGATTAAGAGTATAGAAAAAGGCTATAAGGCTCCAGAATTCAGCCCTGATCATGCCACTCTTAGTATTTGCTTTTACATTTGCATATCTCCCAGTATACTTCAATATTTTTGCAGAGCATGCACCACAGACTTCTCTGTCTCTTGAAAACCACATTTGCGTTCCTATGAATCATTTGTTACCTTCTATCCAAAAGTAACTTGAATGTCAAACTCTATTCTTAAATACGCATCAAAAATAATGTTAGCATTCCCAGTGTATTCATTTAAATGCTACATCCTATCTAAATAATCCTAATATAAACACAAATTAGATATTGTTTTTCTACCCTCTTTCACTCTTTTCATCAACAGCACATTTCATCAACAATACATTACTACAACACATTACAATAACAGCCAAAGTTCTTAAATCTTCCTGATGGAAGGATCCCGACCATGTTACTTTCTCTGTCTGGAGGTCCTCTTTTTATAATCTTGCTCTATTAGGATGGTCAGCTTCAAGAATTAATTAATTACTTATTATAAATAACTCGGACACAAGTGCATAACGCAAAACTGCTTTTCAGTCACTTTCATTTGTTTTCTTTTTCAATCTAGCCAATATTTCCCGTTTCCTCAAAGGAACTTTTCCCACTTTCCAACCACTGCTCAAACTGTCAGCAAGTGGGAAGGCACAATGTCTGTGATTGAGTCGAGGATGACAGTTTGGCCACGATCTGACTTAATTTGAAAATTTTAGTTTTCTGTTGGTCAGTTGGACGTGTGGGCCTCTTTGTGGTTTGTCAGTGACCTGTGTGTTTTATTAATTTATTTTATATCCTGTTTTCTTCTGGCTTGGGGAGGAGATGTTGTTCAAATTTATATCTAAAAATATTTCCTTTTTTGTCCTCTTTGCGTCTTTGAAATCAAATTAAAAAATTGATCTAAAAAAAATTAAACATTACGAGTCTCGTTTGACAAACTGTAAAAACCACAATTTTTCATCATAAAACAATAAGTTACATATTAAAATACCTTTCTGATTCTATTTTATTGAAAATGCTCTGCTTAAAACAATTAAAGGAACAATTTTTAATCCGAGTATAGCATCAAGTCAGTTAAACTTCTGGCATGTTGATCTGGTCAGTTAAGTAGCAGAGGGGGTTGTTAATCAGTTTCAGCTGCTTTGGTGTTATTGAAATTAACAACAGGTGCACTAGAGGGGCAACAATGAGATGACCCCCAAAACAGGAATAGTTGAACAGGGGGAGGCCACTGACATTTTTCCTTCCTCATGTTTTTGGACTGTTTTTTCACTAGTTTTGCATTTGGCTATGGTCAGTGTCACTACTGGTAACATGAGGCGATACCTGGACCCTACAGAGGTTGCACAGGTAGTTCAACTTCTCCAGGATGGCATATCAATACATGCCATTGCCAGAAGGTTTGTTGTGTCTCCCAGCACAGTCTCAAGGGCATGGAGGAGATTCCAGGAGACAGGCAGTTACTCTAGGAGAGCTGGACAGGTCCGTAGAAGGTCCTTAACCCATCAGCAGGACCGGTATCTGCTCCTTTAGGCAAGGAGGAACAGGATGAGCACTGCCACAGCCTACAAAATGACCTCCAGCAGGCCACAGGTGTGAATGTCTCTGACCAAACAATCAGAAACAGACTTCATGAGGGTGGCCTAAGGGCTTGACGTCCGGCACTGTGGAGCTCGATTGGCATTTGCCATAGAATACTAGAATTGTCAGGTCCACCAGTGGCGCCCTGTGCTTTTCATAGATGAGAGCAGGTTCACCCTAAGCACATGTGACAGACGTGAAAGGGTCTGGAGAAGCCATGGAGAAAGTTATGCCTCCTGTAACATTGTTCAGCATGACCGATTTGGTGGTGGGTCAGTGATGGGCTGGGGAGGCATATCCAAGGAGGGACACACAGACCTCTACAGGCTAGAAAACAGCACCTTGACTGCCATTATGTATCGGGATGAAATCCTTGGACCCATTATTACACCATATGCTTGTGCAGTGGGTCCTGTGATCCTCCAGGTTCATGACAATGCCTGGCCTCATGTGGTGAGAGTATGCAGGCAGTTCCTGGAGAATGAAGGAATTGATACAATTGACTGACCTCCCACGCTCGCTTGACCTAAATCCAATAGAACACCTCTGGGACATTATGTTTCTGGTCATCCGATGCCGCCTAGTTGCAGCACAGACAGTCCAGGAGCTCAGTGATGCCCTGGTCCAGATCTGGGAGGAGATCCCCCAGGACACCATCTATGGTCTCATTAGGAGCATGCCCCGACATTGTCAGGCATGCATACAAGCATGTGGGGGCCATACAAACTACTAAAACAAATTATCTATTCATTAATCAGGACTGCAGGGGGCTGGAGCCTAGCTCTGTACCATCACAGGGTTCAAATATCTGTTTACCTATTAATTTTATGAATATCCTCTATCATCTATCTACATACAGGATCTATGCATAAAAGACTCATTAAATGTTAGGGCCAGGCCCAGGAGTATCATGCTCCAAAGGCAATATTTTATAATTTATACAACTAAAAAGGCAAATATGAAAAACTATAAATTCAACACATAACTATTCCATTTCATAGCTCAAAGGTGGCAGTAAGCTCAAAAATAAAACAAAACACTGGAAGGACAAGTATATAACCATTAATTAGCAGTCCAGTTTTAAATTAGTAGTTTCCTAAAATGGCACATTGCTGCCACACAAGTCCAGATAGCTGGGTTTAAATCCTGACATAGTCTTCAGTCTGAGTCGACTTTGCTTGTTCTCCCCAAATCTGCTTGTATTTTTCTACAATTACTCACATTTTTCCTGCACAGATCAAAGGCATTTTAGGACAGGAGGACTGACAATTCTCCATTGTCTTGGTGTGACTGCAGGTATGTGTGTGACATGCAATGGGTTGCCTCCCCATCTGAAGCTTCATTATGGGGGATGCTACTGGTATAGATTTCAACCCCCCCAGTGACTCTAAAGTGGATGAAAGGAAAAACATGGATAGTAGGGCAAAACTAAACTACTTACCTGGCTTCACCATTCTTGGCATGCCTCACTCCTTTTTGGTTGGTTAATTGGGGGGCTGGCAGCTGAGACCTTTTGTTGTGTCTTTTGTTCTGTTTTTCAAAGTCTAGACTTGCCCAATTCAAATGGTAATGTGTTGTTTTTATCAGAGCAATGAGGAGACATTATGCTTTTCTTTGTTTTGATGCTAATTGTTATGAACGAGCCAAATTGAAACATTGTCTAATTGACAGCTTGTAAATGTTCATTAGATAAAATCATCTACCAAAATTGAATGTTTTCCAAATAAATAAAATATGGAAGCATGTCAGAAAAATAAAGGTGCACAATTAAAATCTTACAGTCCATTATACTGTATACCTTCTATAATACGATATTCATTAAAATTCAAATCACATAGAATTACTTGATAGGAGTAATGCAGGTAAGTCCTAGGAACCCAAAAGTAATGGCCTGATTTTGTTTCCATTCAACCACACCTTTTTATTGTCTACAGTTTAGGCATAAAAACTTCAAACTTCAACAGTAATTCAAAGAGATGGCACACTGGATTTAAAAGAAATTAATAATTCACTTTGCCATCTCTGCCCATTTCTGTTTCTTGTAGGCTCGTATTCCTCCTGAGTGTCTCTATTTACTCGTGAAGCTGGTATTACTTTAACATGGAAAGTACAGTGTGTTTTGATGGCTAAATGCTTAGTTCTGTGACTTCACTTTTTGTCTAACACCTGAAAGAAGCCACAGATTATGGTGAAAAATGGCATTCTGGTGTGTATTTGAGGGGGTTGTTCTTGTTATAATAATTATTTATTTATCGTGCTGCAACGTGCTATCAGTACATGCTCCTGACCGCTTCCTCCAAAGCTTATGCTAAAAAAATACATTTTACCCATATGTGGATAGTGGACTGCTCTTCATATAAAACAGAAGCCTATGGTAATACAGTAAGGTAATGCATCCCCTATAAGATCTAATGACCACTCGGGGTATAAGGGGTGCTGGACAGCCTATTCTGAGGTCCTGGGCACAAAATGCAGGGCTACTATAAAATATTGCAACCTCATTTAAATTAGAACATCAATGTGCACTGGGTAATAATATTGCTGTGTGCCTTATGAACCTTCTACTTCAGACCATGAACGATTCCTCCAGAGTTTATACTACACTGTAGTTGCAGAAGTTAAAAACTCACCTGTGTGAGGTTTTGAAGGAGATTATTGTCAAGCCGGACTTTGCCTTATTAAATAAGCTTGAAAGAATACCTGATAAACTGGTTAGGTGAGATTCCAAATATTTGTACGTCATGGATGGCCGGGGCCCTTGACCGGGGGAGCCAGTGTGGATTTCCTCTCCCAAAACACTAGATGGTAGCCCCCCTAGGTGGCAGCCGTACGTCGGATTCCCGCAGGGCTTCATGGGAGATGGAGTCTGATACAGCCCTGTTGGGATCCAGGGAAGACACCAGGGGGCGCTGCAGCTGTTCTTGAGCCTGTGTGGGCAGTTCTTCTGCCACATCCAGAAGTGCTGCTGGAAGTAGGGCAACGAGCACCTGAAGCACTTCTGGGTGCCTTATATAAGGGACCGGTGGACAGTACTCGGGGAGCCAGAGTCGGGTGGAAGGTGGACGAAGCTTGCCGAGGAGGAGTGGAGCAGTAAAGAGAAGAGAAAGTATTGTTGTATTTTGTGTGCTTTTGTGTTTGTGGGACTGAGTTGTGCCTGTGGAAAACGGGGAAGGCTTTTCTCACGTGGTGAAGAAAAATAAAAGCATCTTTCGTATTTACTGTATAATGCACCTCTAGCGTCTGTCTGTGTCAGGTTGGGTGGCTGGCACTCCCCCTAGAGTTGTTGCAGTACCTTTAAGATAAACTGCAATTTACCAAAAAATAATGTAAATGAAACAGAAACAAAATGCACCGGAGAAAGAACAAGTGTGAAAAGAGAGACATATTTGAAGAGTTCATCACTTTTATGAGATACTAGGCTGACCCGTCTTTTAAGGCGACCGACTTTTAAGTTGACCACTTCTTAAGGCAATTCAATATGTAGATCAATTTGATATTTTATACAAACTCATTAATTTGGTTATATTGCATTTGAGCGGTATTACTTTAATACTCGTAGTTTCTGTTATTTTTGTGATGAAATGTAAACTTTTTTTCTATATTGAGGTCGCCCTTTTGAACCCCCCTGATATTTACTATGCGGTGAGGCATTTATACTCCATCAACATTAATTATTTCCAGAGACATAATTTTGTCTATTTTTCCAGCGCATCGCGCACAAAAGCAAGGGAACGATGGGAGCACCAGAACTCTGCTCACATCGCGTCGCTTCGTACCGCAAGCTGCAAGTAGTAAGTCTGTGATAAGCGGAATGCCGCTACGCTTTCCACTCACGGGACGGAAGGATAATCCCGACCGCTTTTATATAGTAAGAAAGAAGAAGAAGATATCGCACAGTCTGGAGTAGAAAATCATCTTTTACCTGGAAAAAACGAAACTACAAATCCCATCGTGCATTGCAAAATGGACGGGGCGTGTGTGAAACTCCGCGCCTGCGTAGCACTCACAAGACGGAAGGACAATCCTGACCGCTTTTATATAGAAGGATGAGTTGTAGCATACAATGCCTTCAGAAATTATTTTGACTGCTCCACTTTCTTCATATTTTGTTAGCTTGCAGCCTTGTGCTAAAATCTTTTAAATTCCATTTTTTCCACATCAAGCGCACAATACCCCAGAATGAGAAAGCAACAACAAGATTGTAGATACTTTTACAAATTTCTTAAAATGAAAACTGACATATCTCAATGGCACAGGTATTCAGATTACTTGCTATGACACTTGAAATCTGCTTCAGGTCCATCCTATTTTATTGCTGCCCCCCCCAACAGATACTATGCTATTAAAACAAGTTTCAAATAAAGGGTATTTTTCATCAAATTTTTAAGACAAGTAATATAAATATGTTAATAATCAATAAATGATGCAGTGTTAGTGTATTTGTACCCCAGGTGCTCCCTGAGTGGAGTTTGCTTCGTCTGGTCCGTGTGTGGTGTGTGTATTTTAATGTTATTTGGGTGCAAATCGATGAACCAACCAGATTAAATATATGAACTGATTGACACTGTTATGTAAATTCAGTTGCTTATAAAATAGACCTAAATGCTTAATATTTAAATGATTCTCATCATGCTGTAACAGACTGGTGTTAGGAATACTCCCTGTTCAAACATTTGCTGAATAGTAATCGGTTTTCCTCCTGCCTGTTTTCTGATTCGAAGAGGTTTTATCAAACTTCTCCTGCTAGAGGATTAGTTTCTTTTTTTAATTAAAGATGTTGATTTCTACTACAATGTGTGTGTGTGTGTGTGTTTACCCAATGATGGATCTGCCTGCACCAGAATCCAGCTGCCTTATGGCCTTGCCCTGTGGGTTTAGAAAATAGATGGAACAATGAATCCTGTGATCCATCCTGCCCTAAGAACTTCTCACTTTCATGTCAACAATCCTCACAACAGACAGAGAAACATTCCATACATTTTCAATGACAGATTATTTTACTGTTTCAGATTTATCTAGAGAGAGTTTATTTCATTTTATATATTACTAGCTGTCCCCCACGGCCCCACCCGCATAGTAATGAAACAGGACAGACTTTAAAAATTAATAAACAAACAGTTATCGCTAGCTAAGCGGAGGCAAGGTGTACTCCAAATCATGGCCAGAGGTAGAGCGACTCGAATGGAGGTTGGTGCGTGAGTGAGGAGGGCCCTGCCCATCTCTCCACTCCTGATGTCACACTTTCTCCTCCCCTCGGCCCGCAGCTTCTGTCTCGGATTAATGCAAATAAAATGCTCTGCAGGCGAACTATAACACAACTATAACGCGATGAGAGAAGTAGCAAAATCAACCAGAATGTTGAAGAACCCGATCTAAACCTGTTAAGTAGTTCTCTTGTGAAAAGCAGACAGACGTTGGATTTTATACAGTATATAGGGAGATGTACAAGGTAATTTTTCTTTTTTTGCATGTCCAATAGCCACTTTTGTGAGCAGTATTCAGCACGAGCGATTTAAATGGCAGTGTGTACGTGCCAGGCTCTTATGCCTGCCTGTACAATTAATGGCGTATCACACGTCATACTCACCCCATGACAAAGTATATAAAAAAACAACAAAAGAGTAATATTAGTCACTTTGCTGAAGCAATAAATAATTGAAAAAGATTAAAATTTTTTATCAGTTAAGTCCTCGAATGCATCAAAATGTTACTCCATGCATACATATTCCATGTTTAAAAAGGAAAGTATTTATTTTGCCACAATTATAATAATCAGACAAATTTAAATAAGAAACAAATTCTATCATTTAAATATTTTTCAAAGTTATAAATGTGTTAATGTTAGACTTCATGTTGTAACTTTATATTACAGTTTTTCACAATCAGTTTGAGACATTTCTCATACCAAAAAATGCAATTCTCACAACTGTGGAAGCGTTTCCCAAAATAGTTCATGCATATTTCAAAGCAGCACCACGGCTGTGCAAAGGGCTCAAAAACTACGAGGAGCCTAACTGGCCATATATTTTTTGCATATATTTGAGTAGAGTGGGGCGGCATGGTGGCGCAGTGGTAGCGCTGCTGCCTTGCAGTTAGGAGACCCTGGTTCGCTTCCCGGGTCTTCCCTGCGTGGAGTCTGCATGTTCTCCCCATGTCTGCGTGGGTTTCCTCCCACAGTCCAAAGACATGCAGGTTAGGTGGACTGGCGATTCTAAATTGGCCCATGGGTGTGTTTTGTGTGTGTCCTGTGGTGGGTTGGCACCCTGCCCAGGATTGGTTCCTGCCTTGTGCCCTGTGTTGGTTGGGATTGGCTCCAGCAGACCCCTGTGTTCGGATTCAGCGGGTTGGAAAATGGATGGATGAGTAGAGTGATAAAATCGTACAGTGTCCCAGACCGCCACAACTTTTGGCAGGCCTAGTGCAACCACTCTTCTCTCAATTGGAAGAATGAGAGCACTGAATAACCCATCCAAAAATAGTAGATGTTGATCTGTAGTGAAGGACCCAACAGTTGGAACTTTGTGGAGCACACCTTGTTTAGACATTGCAGCACACATGGTGATGTTGCTACCATGTTGTCCAGGCACATCCACTGTGGCCCCGTGCCCAATGAGATTCCTGCCACATCATCAGACCTTGTTGAGGTTAAAGCCTGCCTCATCAACATGTACAATTGTGTGTGGGGGTCTCATTGCCCTCCATCTCCAACACGTTTTGAACAAAATAACAATTACATGTAAATTATCAAACTCATTCAATGTATTGTAGCACTTGCTGTAAACTGGCAGCACAATATACAGTATATGTCACAGTGTCAAGGTATATGCCTTGTCACACACACGCACATGGGAGGCTGCAGAGGGGTCTGGCTAATGCTGAAACTCCAGTATACGACACTAATCAGGTGTACTACTGCCTCTTCTCCCATTTTTAAAGAAGCAGTAAGATCTAGTCCTCTTCCTCTTCTGGCTCAAGACCACGCCCTCCGATGACGTCACTTCCATTTTCCCCTCCAGACAACCTGCCTCTTCCTCAGCTATAAAAACCCACCACCTTTGCTCTGCACTCAGTCCTCTTTGGTTACTCAGTCCCAATTGATTACTCGGCGGAGTATCACGCAGCTCTTTTTTCCTCGACAACTTCTTACAATATACGGGGTGGATCCCCAAACCTTTATCTTTGTGTTCTCTTTTCATTTCAGCCTACACAACAATAGTGTATGGCCTTACCGGTACATATAGATATCTTTGCTCCTTTACCCTACCACTATTTTGTTCAAATTGAACTTTGTATAGTTGTTTAGCTGTCACTGCATGCATCTTCAATACACAGTCCACAGCTGACAAGTTAACAGACTCTGTGTTCTTGAAATTTGTATTGACCTCCTCAACAGCATGTTGGATCTCAAGGAGTTGAGTGGCATTAGTTGTCTTCACCATGTTTAGTACTCCCAGTCCTTGGTCAGCAGTAAACACTGGGGCTCTTCCACCAGCATGGGTTAGTGGTCAAACCCTGGCAGTAAAGAATGTACCTAATCATTTAAACATAAAGGACAGAAATCATGGATTATTCAGTCCTATCTGAGATGTCAGACAATAGATCACCATACTCCATATAATGACATCATTTACAGTACTCTGTAGTGGTTATGTGCATCTGTAGTAGTGTATAGGTACATTATCGGTGTAGCATGAAACTTGGATGTACAGTATTTTCAGTACCTGTTCTCATTCTGAAATATCCCCAGTATGGATGCCACTGTAGCACACCTCAGCTTCTGTTGCACCTGTCTCCCTTACTCAGTCATACTTAGAGAATGGCTAATTACACATTCAATAATTGTGGCTCTTATTTCTGGACCTACTCTGGAGTTAGAGTTGGCTGATATGTGCCTCAGTATTTAAAGTTTATGTGCTGTGACCACATGTATTGTTGCTGTGAGGATCCGGTGAACAGTTTGTGAGAATGGTGTTTTTAAAATGGCAAAAACAGTTTACGATATTTGGCATTGTTATATTATGTAAATATGTAGCATTACAGTTGTGACTCTAAATGTATTTGTCTTTTATGGTTTGTCTCGCCCCTCTAAGCTAAAATGTCAGACTTTACCCAAGGTTATGAAGAATGTTTCATTTAGTAAGAATACTAAAGAGCTGCCATGGTGAGGTGGAACAGTGATTGGCAAAAAATCACCTGGGTGACTGACCAAGGCCGAGGGACAATCTAGAAGGACACTTACTGTGTTCCCCCAAAGTGCTAGTCTTAAACTTAGTGATACAGGACCATGTTGTCCCTTAAAGATAGACAACGTTGGGAGTCACTATGGTTTCTTGGCCCTTTAAAGCCAGTATTAGGTTTGGAGTTGCAAGGACACTATGAACCACTAGGTACAGCTCTAGCTTGAAATCCTTGGTCAGAATGGAAACAGAGTCTCGACCTGGTTGTAGCTCCATGGAATGGAAGTGACACTGAAAATGGTCTTGGTCTGTGGATTAAACCCCCTTCTGGTCACAGAGTCGTTGATCTTGGAGTTGAGACTGTTGGTGTAATCAAGAGCTAAGCTAACTGGAGGAGAAAGACTTGATTTGTTGAAAAATGTTATGGTAGATGAGAAAGGAGAGTTTGGGGCAGATATGGTGGTGTGTTAAGAGCATCAGGATTACTTTCTTCTGTTTATTTGGTACTTTAACTTCTCCCTGTATTTATCCCTCCTTGAAGTTATCATTTCTTAATAAAACAGGCCTTTGTGCTACTTTGGTGTCGTTGACATTCATTTTGACTTAGGGGATGACTCAAGAGTGACCCCTAGGGTGCACAGTAGCATTTATTATTTTCTACATGGCAATTTTTTAATTTTACTGGACCAGTGAAAACCTTCATTAGAGTTTACATGAACCCTAATTAAAAAAAAGCACAACCTTTGTTGGTTAACAATACTATTTTTTTATTTTATATAGTTTCTTTTTAACTGTGACCTTAAATCTTTTTACATCACTTTGTTTATCGGAGCTTAATGTATTCTGTACTGGACTAATCACCCACATGCTCTTACATATGTCTCTCCATTGTCTGTTTAAAGCAGTATATTTCATAAAATGATTAGTTGCCACATTTTCATAAAATTCTACTTTCATTTTTTAATAGTGATGTATAGATCAGATGTTTCTTATACATACTGTATTTGCATAATTGACTTTAAAATAATTAGAACTAGAAACAACACTTGTATAGCATATGTAGGACACACATTTTGTAACAAAACATTTTCTTGATCCTTAATGATTAAATCAATTGAATGAATTTTAAGTTCAGGATTAGAGAAAATGTAAGATCGATAATTAAGTAGTGTCACAATGTGTGCTTGGGGGTCATCTTCCTGGCTCTGTCGAAATAAGAAATACTACCTTATGATGAGAGGGGGCACTGTTGCTAACACTTCTTCTTCTTTCTTACCCACAGTTCTAACAGGCAAACCCAGGAGGACACCTAGCAATTGCCTTCAGCCCTGGGTTGGCCACACCCCTTCCTGTCTGGATACGATAAAAACGGGCAGGCCCTGGAAGATGGTAGAGGAGATCGAGATGGAGCTCCCATTCAGTTAAGTTGGCCTGCGGCCATAGTTACACTTGACTGGCTCAACATTGACAATTAAATTAAATTAGCTGGTGTCCCAACTATTCTTACTGGCTCTCTTACAGTCTGTCCACCAGTCACAGTAGCAGTTTGCACATAGTTTCAAATTGCAGTGAGTGCTGATTTTGTTAGGTAATGGTAGTCTCCCTAGTAGTTAGTAAGTTTGAAGTGGGAATTAAAGTGACAAACATGTGGCTGAAGTTCCAATGCTTTAGCCACTATATCATCACCACTGCCTGCTGTGACATACCACACATATTTTAGCATTGAAACTGATAAAGCTCCCCTTTTTTCTTTTACTCTTTTTGACATCACCATGGGTCCCATTGCTCTTTATCTGCATGACAAATTTGAGATCCGTGGAATTCTGAATGAAACGTCAACAGTTTTCAAAGTGGTTTGGACTGAGAATCACTTATTTCAATTTAAAGATATATTGGGCCAACTATGGCGAAAAGTCACTTCCTAACAAAAATACTGTATTGCAGTCATCACCTGCATTTTCACTACATGTGTTTATACCAAAAAAAAATCACTAATATTCAAATCCAGTCTTGTAAGATTTGTGTTTTAAAGTCGCCGATTTAAGCCAATGATTTCCAATAACCTTTCATTCTTGAAGACAGAGTAACAACTGTCAGACTGACAAAATCAGTGCAGCAGAAGCAGCGTGCGTCTACAGATTCATGGATGTAACGATTACATTTGCCAGTGATGAGCTCTTCAGGCTGACATGAAGACACATTTAAAAGAGCTCCACTCAGTGACAAGGATTAGTTGGATGGAGAGTTTGACTGTGAGTTTGAAGAAGAGGTCAGAGTGCACTTATAGATCAAAAAAAAATGGTGATAGAGAAAGAGAAGATAGGAGCTGTAGCTGAATATTCCACACAAGCACACCAAGTTAAAGGGACAATGACTTTTTATGGGGATCTGAATTTCTTCACTGATCAAAATTACCCAGCAGGAGTGGAGTGAGTTGGAGCAGAACAGAAGTAAACTTTGTTTTTGTCTGCAAGTAAGATGGATTGCGGTGTGTTGTTGTTGTGGTAGGGTCAAAGGGTGACCCAGAGTACAATGAGTGTGACAAAATAGCAGTACAATCTGGCTCATGTTCAGCATCAAATACTCTTAGATTACCAGGTGACTCTCTGTCTTAGTATGATGTTTGGTCTTTGCTCCAACGTCATCTCTTCCCCAACATGGCCTCTAGATGGATGCTGGCAAGACAGAGCAAGAGAGAGACAGAGAGAGAAAGAGAGATGTTTTGCATTTGCAGTTCTCAGTTCTATCCTTTTCTAATAGTTCTCGACATGCCTCTTTCACCAGTCGGCTCAGGAAGACTCAGCACCCATTCCAGTCTAGCTGCTGGCTCTTTCATGTCCTTTCATATTGGCCACCTGTATTCCTTCAGGCCAGCCGAGTAGAGATTTTATTTACACTAGTGAAACAAGCAGACCTCCAGCCTCATGCATTTCTCCATCTATGCCGTTCTTGCATTTTTATCCCACACTTGATGCTCACCAGACTAGCCCCAGTAATTACAGAAGGATCCTTGGTCACATAGATTTCTCTGTCTTTGCCATTCATACATTCTGTATCCCACAGTTAATGCTCAGCAAATCTGCTGCTCTTGTTGTTGTTCTACTTCTTCTTCTTCTTGTGGTGTTCTTCATCACATCATCAGCTTCTGTGATTTGCTTCATGATGAGCAGATGTTGCTGGTCTTCTATTCTTTCCACCTTGTCACCTAGTTTGTTTGTGATTTTGCCATAAGAAGCCCACGATTTCAGGTCAATTTGCTGAATTTGCCACTACCTCAAATTTTTAAAATTATCAGAACGTATCAGGTCATAAGCTTTTGATCAAGACAAAAATTAAGATTCTAACCCCAGCATTTTTCTGGCTTTATTGTTCTTGCATTCTGCATCCCACACTTCACACTCCTCATCGTAGCCCAAGTAGTTACATGAGTACCCTCAGTTGCATGCATTTCTCTGTTTTTGTCATTCTTGCATTCCCACACTTGACAGTCAGTGATGCTCTTGTTCTTCTTTGTCCTATTATAATGTTTGTTGTCATGTCATCAGCCCCCGCGATTCACCTGATGCTCAGGAAATGTCACTGGTCTTCTTTTTCTTTACACCATGCCACTTTGTTTTCCTGTCAGCTTACCATAAGAAACCCAGAAGCCATGGTCAACGTGTTGAGTTTCCTACTACCTCGCATTTTTGGAATTGCCTGAGTGTAACAGATCATAAGCTTTCAATCAAGACCAAAATCCAAGTTGTCACGTGACAGACAGTCAGGCCTTATTCTCCACCCTAATAAAAGGACAAGTGTCTGTGTGCCTGCCTGTGCGTCCATCTGGTTGCTATGTCTCTGTCATTGCAAAAAAAAAAGGCACATTTCAAACATGTTTAGTAATATAATGAATTGCATTTGTCATTTCAATAGATGGCACATCACAAACATCCATCCATCCACTATCCAACCCGCTATATCCTAACTACAGGGTCACGGGGTTCTGCTGGAGCCAATCCAAGCTAACACAGGGTCAAGGCAGGAAACAAACCCCGGGCAGGGCGGCAGCCCACCACACACATCACAAACATTAACTCCAAATGGAGTATAACAGAGAAATAGCCACTGCATGGTGCCCTGCAAACATTAACGTTGAGGCCTATGTTAATCACTTATAAAATACGTACTGAGCACATATTTTATTATAGTATCCTCTTCACAGTAGAGCTCCTGGGAAGTTGTTTAAGAGGAAAGTTGTGAAGAGATTAGACAGAAGCCTGATTATGAAAAATAAATAAATGAATAAACAAACAAATAAATAAATACACAGGTACACACATAATGGACTAAAATGTCTGGAAAACCTAAATTTCACTTTGATCATATTGGTTGCCTGTGTCCTGTGGACTTCACTTTGAGAACTGCGGTTCCCTGCTGATAATACACTGCTCTGTATTAAGAGCACTATTGTCACCCTTCTTAATTTTCTGCTATTATAAATGTCTGACACTAAACGTCTTCAGGTCTTCACAAACAATTTAATATTATGAAGATCAAGACACCTGAGTGAAGGCATAACCCCTTTTTAAAACTTGTCAGTTTTTGGGAGAACAATATTATCCAAAATTATCTATCATCAACTGGCACTTTGTGAAAAAGTAATTACACCCGAGTTAAATTGACAAATTGCCGGCTGATTAAAACCCAGTCAGGTTTAATTATAGCCAGTACTTAAGCACTTATTCCAATTGAATTTGAACATTCTCTAGGAGTATATTTTAACAGATCTTCATAGCTGGTCCAAAGTTTCCATGTAATTAGCTGAGAGAATCAATGTATTTAGAATGAATATCTTACTCAAGTTTTTATACATTTAAACGTTTCCTTATTTAGATTTTTTATGTTTAGGACTTACAACAATGTCTCATCCCTGTTACGATCTAATTCTGTTATAAATTTCTTAGTGCTTTATTTTTTCTTGGACACTTAGGTACATTTAAAGATATCAAAGGTTGCCAAAGTCTTATTTTGGTTGTAGGTTTTTGTAAAAAAATGTATTTAAAGAGTTTCCTCCCACAGTCCAAAGACATGCAGATTAGGTGGATTGGCGATTCTAAATTGTCCCTAGTGTGTGCTTGGTGTGTGGGTGTGTGTGTGTGCCCTGCGGTGAGCTGGCGCCCTGACCGGGGTTTGTTTCCTGCCTTGTGCCCTGTGTTGGCTGGGATTGGCTCTAGCAGACCCCCGTGTAGTTAGGATGTAGAAGATTGGATAATGAATGGATGTATTTAAAGATGTTAAAATAATTTCAAATCTTTCAACAACTTCATTTTGTTTTACTATGGAAACTGCCATTTTGTGTTTAGTCTGTTACTAGCCACATTGTTATGCAGGACAAGTAGAGTAACCTGTGATGTCATTTGTTAGAGAGTGTAAAGATCAGCTCAAAGACTTCCAGGTTATCTGTGTTCTGAATTAAACTCTTTAATGGTGTGAGTGTTTTGTTTCTCGATCTTCTGGTTTTGACGTAGGGCTTCGTTTTCATTCAACTTTAATTTCTGATAGTTTGATTAGGCTTGACAACAGATCAGTTTCAACTCCAGATTCTTTATCATTAAAAATGTGCCTCAGTTCCATCTGTGGCTGGTATTAAAAAAAACATACATTTTTCTGTTTTGTTAGTTTTTTGTTAATGTTGTTCAATTAGTTTCTTAGCTTCAAAGTATCATCTGCTGTACTCCTTTTGTTTAATGGATGACCCCCCAAGGGGTGGGGCCACCAGCCAATAACCACAAGGGACTGCCCTCAGCTTTTTGAAGACTGAGAAAAATCCACAGTCCCTTGCGGTTCATTCAATGCACTCTTCGTCATGGTGTCTTTTCCCATATCTATTGCTTTTTAGAATGATTCTGATTTTCTGACTTTTTGTGACCCTTTTGCTCTATTTTTTTTTTTTTACTTTTGCTTTGGAAATTCATATTAAGGTTTTGATTGCTTGGGGTTGCCTATTTTGAAGGCATTGCCTTCTGTGATTTTTGTGTTCTTTGCAGCTTTTTGTTAAACAGAGTCTTATTTAAATTGAATATTTTTTAATCATAAACACTATACATGGTCCTTTTCATTACTAGCCAGGGATTGATAGTTATTTCCCCCTCTAGTAGGCGTTTTCAGGACTTCATGTGCTTGGGGACTCATTAGGTCAAAAGATATAGTTTATATTTTTATTTTGGCTTTTTCATTCTTTTCCAACTCTAATTTGTGTTCTGCAGTGGCAAATGTTAAAACTGGCCTTGAGAGGAATATTTAAGACCCACATTTGTCATGACAAGTTGCTAAGGCACTAGTTTGCTTTAGGAAGCTTTATTTTTGTTTGTTTGTTCATTTTCTGTATCTTTTAAAAAGTTTTTTTTAGGGTAAATATTATGTGGTCCAATTCTATTCTGTCTGAAGTCATTACATAAAAATGTTCTTAGTCTGCTCTGCTTTTGGCTCAGAGTTTAATATGTCTCTTTAAGGACTCTCAGTTTAGGATTATTGGTTTGCTTTTGCCTTTCTGACTTAGCTTTATGGATTTCTCCTTTGGTTCTGGTTATTGCTAGTTTATTAATATTCTGTTGATGTTCTTCTGATTTATTTCATGAATTAACTATTTTTCTTCTTTTTATATTTAATATATTTGTTTTGTTATGGTTGTCTTTTTAACTTTTTTAATTCTTTGTATTGTTAGTGTATTCATTAATAAATTTAATAAGTAACACTGGTCTGCACTAAAATCCTTCCAAAATCTGCTGAATCCATTTCAGAAAATGGAATTTCTTTACGCAAACAATTTCCACAAGATATCAGATTCAGTGAATATGGCATCTTGAAGAAATCATTTGAATTTTTTTAACTCAGCCCCATAGTTTTGGACTTGCTGGCGGGATCAAACAATAATTCTAGGCATGCTAATGCATTTCCTAATTGCTATAATTAAAACTAGTGTTTTGCAATTAAAATGTTGTACTGCATACTCAAATACCATGTTGAAATGTTTTCTTCTCAACTCTCAAAGATGGCTGAATTGCTGTTTCATAACCACACCTGTCCGCTTTCTTGAACCTCCTGATTCAATTGTGTACAATTTGATGGACAGTTTATTATCTACTAAATCAGAGGGCTGTTTCAAATGACATCACCTTCCACTTTCTATATTTCAGAATGTTTTTTCTTGTAAAGATGTTTTTGAATCTTGTAACTATTGGTGTTATAAAAATGGATACACAGTAAAATATTTTTACCAACTATATATGTTCTGATGTAGTGAGATCTGCACTTCAAAATTATATAAAATCATTGCTTTTCAATAATTGATATATACTGTATGTTATGGATGCTAATTTGAAAACAGGTAAAGCTTTTGTGCTGCTTCAAAACAGTAAAACTAGAAATATCACTTGTAAATATTTCATAACAAGTTATTTTTTGGGGGGTTCTTGACATATTCACTTACACTTCTTTAGTGCCTGGATGCTTATTCCAACACCTGCAACCAACATATTTGTGCAACATACTTAATTCTTCAAATGTAAAAATTCTGAAAGAGAAATGTTTGATCTTTATGTTGAAGGGTATAACATGAATACTGAGTGAAGGGTGATGAAGTTATAGCCAGTTAAATCGTAGTAGCAGAAAACGGACAACAAATCAGTTTTAAAGAGTGTCACACACGTGCACATGGGAGGCAGCTAAATGGCTCAAAACACGGTAATTCCAGGGGACGGCAGAGTGCACTAATCCTTTCTTTTTTCCATTAACAGACTGATCATGGGAAATTCCGCTTGGGCCTGACGAAGCCGTCCCAAGATGCCACTTCTGTTTTCCGGCATGATGCTTCCAGTTTCCGGCAAACCGATTGTGTCACTTCCGGTTCCAACCACATCACTTCCGGTTCCTGTTTGATGACATCATTTCCCGTCTCCCTCTTTATAAAGTTCATGTTTGCCTGTTTGCTTTGTTCTTGTTCTGGACTGAAACCTGTAACACTGAACCACAACCTTTGCTATTTTGGCAGCCAAATTCAAATATACGGGTGGCTACCCCCAAACCTCTTTCTGTGTGGTGTGGAAACTATTACAAGAGTTAAATAAGTTATGTTTGTTTTATGGCATAAGTATTTTTATGCTCGGAATATTATTTGAAGTATGTTCTGAGGTGAAAAATGGCTCTTCCACATTCTTAATGTTCGTTGAGTTGGAAACAACACAAAATCGACTATTTGCTACACATTTTTGCTTCTAATGAGTAATTGTGTTTCTCTGTTCTTATTCCTTAAAAATTGGTACAATTTTTTATTTAATAGGTTAGGAAGATGCATTTTTATTGACCAGAAGAGAAAAACGCATTATTTAAATGTTTTTGCAGAAATATGCAAGATTGGGTTGATCCAACAATTGTCTTGACCAGGTAACAGGCAGGGGCTTTGCTAGGTTTAGCACTCATTAGGAGCTTGCCTCCTCCAAATCCCCTTGGAAAATAACACTTTTCCTACAAATACATTACACAGATCTCTGTGGAGTTTCGCTCAAGTCATCCATGCCTGGAATAGGAGACTGGGCTCTTGAAGATCAGGAGCAAGATACTAAGATAACTGAGGCAACAAGTAAGCAAATTTTAACATACCGTAATTTCTTTACTGACAAAAAAAAGTGTGTGCCACCATTTTATTGGGGGGTAGATAGGTGGAAATTACAAAGAACTAGTCAAGAAGCTCCTTTCTTCCTACCTAGTACTTGGGCGCTACACATCTTTAAAAATCTATTTCCTACACTCTGATTTGGATTTTTCCCCCCAAGTACATCAGCTTTCTTGATGAACATCGTGAGAGGTTCCACCAGGTCATCACTCAATTGCAGAGATGCTATAATGGAAAGCAGGGTGAGTCTATGTTAGCAGACATCTGTTGATTATTCCACCATGAAACACAATGAATCATAAGCAATAAAAACCACAAAGTGATTACTTTTTGAAAGTAATAATTATATTTGGTGGTGGCTCTAAAGCTAAGGATCTACTCTGGTATCTGGATGGTTGACAGTTCAAATTCTGAAACGACTTGAAGTGATCCTACTCTTCTGGGACCTTGAGCAAGGCTCTTACCTGAAAACTGCTCCAGAGGCACTAGATAATGGCTGACACTGCACTCTGACCCCCAAATGTCATGCAAAAATCAAGTTTCCCCTCAGGAATTAATATAGTGTACCAAATACCTAAAAATAAAAAAGAGTTTTACATTCTAATTTATAATTTTTTAAAGTCTAAACATACCATGTTTTTCCTTAAAATAGTGTATTTTATTTCATTTTAAACCATCATCTCTCAGAAACTGGATGTCATAGAGTAATTCTGTTGCCAGATTTGGAATGAGCACCCTCAAAAAATCTATGAAGAACATTAAAAATGTATTTAGGTGGCTCATTTTGTGTGTTTGAGACAATTTTTTTTGGATCAACCTTTCCTTTTGGCAAGAAAATCACATTTAAAAGATGTTATATTAATATCGGGATATGAAATCCATCCATCCATCCATCCATTTTCCAACCCGCTGAATCTGAACACAGGGTCACGGGGGTCTACTGGAGCCAATCCCAGCCAACACAGGGCACAAGGCAGGAATCCAATCCCGGGCAGGGTGCCAACCCACCGCAGGACACACACAAACACACACCAAGGCCAATTTAGAATCGCCAATCCACCTAACCTGCATGTCTTTGGACTGCGGGAGGAAACCGGAGCGCCCGGAGGAAACCCACGCAGACACGGGGAGAACATGCCAACTCCACGCAGGGAGGAGGATATGAAATCCTGCTGAAAAAATTCAGAAACTAAGTCAGAAAGTATTCTGATCATATCCAAGTTTAAATGTTGCTACCCCTCAATGCTTGCATGGACTGGGGGTTGGGCAGGGTCATGGGGTCCAGTGACTGTGGGGCATCTGTTGGTGAAAAGAAATTCACTGATTTTGACTTTGCTGATGATGTTGTGATCAATGGAGGCTCTGATCGGGGCTCTCGAGAGACTGAATGAGGAGTCTGAGTGTCTGGGCTTGCGAGTGTCCTGGATAAAAACCAACATCAAGCCTTTAATGACCTCTTGGGCACAGCCATCAGCAGTGTGTCTGTCTGTGGAGAGAGAGTTGACCTTGTTGAGAGGTTTACTTACCTCAGCAATGCCATTCATGTCTCTGGTGACTCTTCCTATGAAGTCAGTAGATGGATAGGGATAGCATGGGGGGATCATGAGGTCACAGGAAAGGGGTATGCGGCTCTCCTAATATCTATGCTAAAGGATGAATGTCCAAGTCTTTAGTGTCCTGGTGCTTCCTGTTTTGCTATATGTTTGTGAGACATAGACACTATCCAGTGACCTGAAACAAAGACTGGACAGTGTCTCTTCTGAGAATCCTTGGGTACTGCTGGTTTGACTTTGTGTTGAATGAGCAGTTGCTCACAGAGTCCCAAATGAGGCAGTTTACTTGCATTGTAAAGGAGCATCACCCTTGTGATCTTCTAAGGGAGATCCAGCTAACAGGATCCGCATTGTTTAGGACCTGAGTGGCTGGACCAGGCCAAGGGTGTGCCCACGTAACACCTGGCTGCAGCAGATAGATGCTCATTTCCGTATGTCTGCCTGGGGGGTTGTCAACCAGGATCCCGAGCTGTTTCATCGTTTGGTGGGTGCAGCAACACGCTGTACCAATGCATGCTCCCTAACCTGACCTGACCTGACCTAACTCAGTGAAGGCTGGAAATTGTAGATTCCCTGATAAATGATACAGCACTAAATCTGTACTGTCATGACTTGCTGTAACAAGGGGTTCTTAAAACATTTCATCTTTATGTGCTCTATTTATTTATAGATGTTTTCATGTGCCTGTAAATAGGAGGCAGCTTAAGGGCTCTGGTGACTGTAATTACCCACCCAAACCAGGGGCTGATACTGTGTTCTAATAACTTATCTCTTCCCCACTATGCAGAATGGAAGACTGACGGCCACTTCACCACTGACATCGCTTCCATTTTCCGCCCTGCGGAACTGCCCTTTCCTGCTGAGTTACCTCATAACCTTGAACCGCCCATCTTGCTCCAGTTCTCTTCTGAGCTCCTGCCTGAAAAGACGTAATCTGCAGCTTGTTGTGTGCTTTGTTGTTTTTCAGCTTTTTCTGTTATACGGGGTCATGAAGGTGGTGCCCCAACTCTTTGACGTGTTTGTCATTCCTCTTTTACAAAGTGGTATCATAGGATTTTTATAAGGTGTACAGTTTTCTTTGTGTTTGCAAGCTGGATGCTTTTTTTAGATATGCCATAAATTATATACCGCTAATATACAGTTTGGCATAATCAGAATAAACTATATATTTGATCTTGTGATGTATTGCCACTGGATACAAATTAGCTTTGAAGGCTTTGCAATAGATTTCATAATTAAATACTTGTGCTCTTTGAAATTTGTAGGATGTCTGTGTATTATTGGTGGGGAAAGAAGTGTTAGTGCAGAATTAAACCAAGTCTGAGGTAATTCTGAGGACTGCATGTTGTTGCCACCAGCATCTGCACTGATATAATAATGTCCCTGATGAAAAGTTGCAAAAGTCAGGCAGTGACATCGGAATCGATCATACATACGATACACATTCATAGTAAGAATGCGAAAACATAAATTGCTTTAATATAGATAGATGATCGTGTCATAAACATACAGAAAGAGTGTTCAGTTTTTAGGGATTGGGATTGTATTGGAATATAACACAAATGCAGCTGTATTTATGAATGATGTCATTGTAGGTTGACTCTGCTTGCTGACTCTACTTTTGTAAAGTGTTCTGAGGTGGAATGTTATGTTAAAAGAGTTGTTTACAGCAATGATCTTTGATTATATACCATCCAATTGCTCTTTCCATATTACTATATTTGGATTTGTAGAATTCATTTTATGCACAATAGCCACATTTCAAAAAATGGTTATTTGAAAGGTTGTGTGTCACAGTTGATTTCACAGGCCTTTAAACTGCTTCATGATTGCACATAACTGCTCACTGCGCTTCTCCATTACAATTTGCTCTTCTTTCAATTTCTCCTGTTCACGTAGCACATCTTCCTGTGAAGAAACAAGGACATATTCTCTTTTAGAAAGTTGAATTACCAAAATAAGAAATAAGAGGCAACAAACATATATAACAGTTGTTTTCTTACTGTGTGTAAGCCCAAGTAAAGTGAAGGAAGTACTTTAAAACATTACTTGTTCTGCATCAGTAAATAGTTAAGTTGATAAAAGAGTATGAAATGCTTAAATGATATGTGAAGTAATGTCTCATCTGTTGTGGGAGCCCAGATGAGAATGCAGAACATTTCTTTATTTGCACAGAGTTATGAATAAATGTTTCAGTCCATGGAGTGAGCCACCAATAAAACAATTCATCTGCTTTTATACTTTTTCTAATATCGATTACTTCATGTAACACCTCACGTCATGTAACTCTTAATATGCAGAACTTTATTACCTCCTCCAGTCAACTAACGCCACCAGTAATTTCTAACTCATGTTGATTCTCCCATTATTCTGAGCACTGCTTTGTTAAGAGGGGTGTTTTGCAGATTGATCTTAGCACCGATTCATTGGAAGGCGAATGGGCTTTCCCATTAGTTTATCTACAATTTCTGGAGGGGTGTTCGTTACTCATTTACCTCATTACGTTTCCAAAAACTGAACTCGTATACTGCATATATTTAATTCTAATATGCAAGTGAGAAGCTTTTAACTACAAAATAGCAAGCCAGCAATTTAGTTATACTTGCAAGCTAGCTACAAATTAAAACTGGACATTGATATCCCAGAAATTTTAAACCAGCTATTAGTAATCTTAAAGAATATGAAAATATCTGGAATGTATGGGAAATTTGTAACATTACGCACTTTCAAAAAACATATTTTTTGTTTACAGCTTTGCTTATTGCCACCCATACACATCTCTCTATTATAATAAAAAATCCTGGGATGGGACATGACTTTTTCAGAGAGATACTTTCACGTCCCGCAAGACGAGACTGTGCCAAGAGATTTAACCACGCCCGTGGCCGGAAATAAAAGATAAAGAGTAGATGACAAAGTAGAATGTCATAAAGAATTCAAAAACGTTGGTGCGATACACATGCAGAGCAGTACTAAAATTCGAAAGTCTCAAAAAAATGATAGTAAAGATCATGTCACCTCTTAATCTTCTTTTGCTTAAACTGAAAAGGCCCAGCTCTGTAAATCTTTCCTCATAACCCTCTTCTCTTGACTTTTTTTGGCGCTGCTATGTCTTTTTTGTAGCCTGGACATCAAAACTGCACACAGTATTCCAGATCAGGCCTCACCAGTGCATTATAAAGCTTGAGAATAACATCCTTGGACTTGTACTCCACACATCAGGTGCTGTATAACAGAATGGCTACCTGAACTCTGTCTGGTGTAGTCTAGGACCGGCTTGTCATCCTGGCCAATACCCCCAGGCCGCCAGATGGAGCCCTCCCTGCAGCATGGAGGTGCCCCGAAGACCAGCAGGGAATCATGGAAAATGGAGGGGGAGCTAGAGGGAGCTGAATGGAGGAGCAAAGAATATTACTTGCCCTACGCCCCGGAAGTATATCCGAGTCACATGGACTGAGGGTTCAGAAGCACTTCCGGGTCACGGACTATAAAAGGACTGTGGCAGCTCCCAGACAGCAAGCTGAGCTGGGTGGAAGGGTGGCAACGCGTCTGGGAGTGGAGGATTGGTTTATTGTAGTGTATTGTATAATTTAATGAGTATGGTGGAGGAGACGGTGCTTTGTGCACTGTTGTGTATGAATAAAGTCAACATTTGGACTTACTCTGGTGTCTGGCGTATTGGACAAGGGTTCAAGGGAGCGATAGCGCCCCCTATCTGTCACACTGGATGTTGACTAAACACTAACTGGCAGATTAGATTAGATTATACTTTATTTGTCCCCATGGGGAAATTAAAATTTTGCAGAAGCTCCATCCAAAATGACAGGCTTGTAGGTGTCAGTAAGATGAGATCAGACCTGCTTAAACTGAACCATACAAAAACAAACAAAAAAATTGAAACTGGACTTGTTTTGCTTTTATTTGGCAAAACACAAATCTGCCTTGAGGGTAAGCAAAATGTACTTGACAAGATTTCTTAAAATAGACTAAAAAACCCTAAATACAGATTTCTTGATAAGTCAGTAAATCTTACAATAATAAAACAAGATGCAATGCTTTGATATAAAAACATTTCACTTTCTTCAGTTTCATTGTTTGCATTGCACTCAGGAGCAAAGTGAGTAGAAGTAACAATGAGCTTCACTTATAAACTTAAAAGAGAGTTTATATATGGAAAAGCCGTTGGTCCAGATGACATACCTGTGGAAGCATGGAGGTGTTTAGGAGACATGGCAGTGGAGTTTTTAACAAGATTGTTTAATGGAATCTTGGAAAGTAAGAGGATGCCTGAGGAATGGAGAAGAAGTGTACTGGTGCTGATATTTAACAATAAGGAGGATGTGCAGGACTGCAGTAACTACAGGGGAATAAAATTGATAAGCCACAGCATGAAGTTATGGGAAAGAGTAGTGGAAGCTAGGTTAAGAAGTGAGGTGATGATTAGTGAGCAGCAGTATGGTTTCATGCCAAGAAAGAGCACCACAGATGCAATGTTTGCTCTGAGGATGTTGATGGAGAAATATAGAGAAGATGAGAAGGAGCTGCATTGTGTCTTTGTGGACCTGGGGAAAGGATATGACAGGGTGCCTCAAGAGGAGTTGTGGTATTGTATGAGGAAGTCGGGAGTAGCAGAGAAGTAGGTAATAGTTGTACAGGATATATACGAGGGAAGTGTGACAGTGGTGAGGTCTGCGGTAGGAGTGACTAATGCATTCAAGTTGGAGGTGGGATTATATCAGGGATCAGCTCTGAGCCCTTTCTTATTTGCAATGGTGATGGACAGGTTGACAGACGAGATTTGACAGGAGTCTCTGTGGACTATGATGTTTGCTGATGACATTGTGATCTGTAGCGATAGTAGGAAGCAGGTTGAGGAGACCAGGAGAGGTGAAGATATGCTCTAGAGAGGAGAAGAATGAAGGTCAGTAGGAACAAGACAGAATACATGTGTGTAAATGAGAGGGAGGTCAGTGGAGTGGTGAGGATGCTGGGAATAGAGTTGGCGAAGGTGGATGAGTTTAAATACTTGGGATCAACAGTACAGAGTAACGAGGATTTTGGAAGAGAGGTGAAAAAGAGAGTGCAGGCAGGGTGGATTGGGTGGAGAAGAGTGTCAGGAGTGATTTGTGACAGATGGATATCAGCAAGAGTGAAAGGGAAGGTCAACAGGACGGTAGTGAGACCAGCTATGTTATATGGGTTGGAGACGGTGGCACTGACCAGAAAGCAGGAGACAGAGCTGGAGGTGGCAGAGTTAAAGATGCTAAGATATGCTTTGGGTGTGACGAGGATGGATAGGTTTATTAATGAGAACATTATAAGGTCAGCTCAAGTTGGACGGTTGGGAGACAAAGTCAGAGAGGTTTGGACATGTGCAGAGGAGAGATGCTGGGTATATTGGGAGAAGGATGCTAAGGATAGAGCTGCCAGGGAAGAGGAAAAGAGGAAGGTCTAAGCGAAGGTTTATGGATGTGGCGAGACAGGACATGCAGGTGATGGGTGTAACAGAACAAGATGGATAGGACAGAAAGATATGGAAGAAGATGATCCACTGTGGCGACCCCTAACGGGAGCAGCCAAAAGAAGAAGAAGAAGATTCTAGAAGTGTATCTCATAGTCATAAAAGTGAGAATGTTCAAGCAGGAATTTGGAAGTTGGTAAGCTGTTGATTTGTAATAATACAATAAATACAGTATCCTTGCATTCAAAACACTTTCTTTAACATTTTGAAATATGGAGAGACTATTTCATCCAAAATTGTTGTTCTAGATTATTATTATTTTGAAGAAAGTACAGCTGCAAATGCCAAAAATAAAACAGTCCTAGTTACAAAATATATATGAAAAGTCAAAAAAGAAAATGGAAAAGGGAGTTGTTTTGCTTTTATTTAGTGAAAACATCTGCCAGTTGGGTAAGCAAATGTACTTGAAATACTTAAAATATACTTAAATATAAAATTCTTGATAAGTCGATAAATCTTACAGTATGGAAAACAAGATTTAATGACTTGGTATAAAAACTTTTCACTGGCTTAGATTTCATATTTTGCAGCGTGCACATCTGTTTGGGAAAAATATTGTTTGAATGACTGAACATTAACTTATTATTTTATTGGAGTTGTGGGCTACTAAAGTTTTTTCTGGTTTCAGAATAGTAGTCTAATTTTAGTTTGGATGCCACTAGGGTATTGCATCTTGTTTTGACATAACATAGAAAACATATTTCTTTAAGAACAGCTGGAAGGCAAGAAGCAAGTGGCGTGTATTTCATTACTGACTTTTTTAGTTTCCTACTGCAGTGGTTCTCAAACTCAGTTCTGAAGACCCCCTGTGGCTACAGGTTTTTTGTTACAACCAGTTTTATAATCAGTGAGTCATTTTACCTCTCACTGATCTCATTTAATTATCTGGTCTTTGTTCTCTTCACTTGTTCTGAATTCAGAAAAGCATAGCAGTTATGATTTTTTACATTTATAGGACATTTGGAAATATTTGAATTTTTGCTGAAGGTTTAAATGCGGAAGTCTGCTTTATTTGTTTTCATAATAAAATGTGTGTTGTTTGCTCATTTCATTGTATCTTAATAGTAACAACAATCAGAATAAACGCCCCATATATATATATATATATATATTGTGAACCACCAGGCGGGCACCGCCACCTCAACCCAACACAGACAGGTGTGGGACACAAGTTCAGGGTATACACATGTTTTTATTTTCCCCATTTCCCACAAGCACAACACACAGTCCAAGCAAGCACAACACAATTTCTTCCTTTTCTCTTTCTCTTTTTCCTCCACCACTCCTCCAGTCAAGCTTCATCTCCCTCCTCCCAACTCTGGCTCCCAGAGTAGTGGCTGCTGGCTCCTTCATATGGCACCCAGAAGTGCTCCAGGTGCTCGTTATTCCAATTCCGGCACCACTTCCAGATGTGGTGAAATAACTGCCAATAAGGGCTCAAAAGCTGCTGAAGCACCCCCTGGTAGTGTGCAAGGATCCCAACAGGGCTGTATCCAACTCCAATTCCCATGGAGGCACCACTGCAACCCAGAAGGGCTGCCACCTAGCACTCCAGTGGAGGTACTGCTCTGGATACGCTCCCTCCCCCGGTCCTTCCAGCATGGAAGGTCCCTGGCCGTACACCACATTTATATATATATATATATATATATATATATATATATATACATACATACATGTATAGTAGCCACTAGGAGGCATCTCACAGCTTCAAGCCCTTCACAAAACTTTACAGACACAGTTTCAGGTGCAAACAAATTATTTTCACAAATGCCTTATATAGGTTTCTTCCTTCACACCCTCCACTCTGACAATACCATTCTTCCTTTCTCCATTTCTCCCAAATGAGCTTTGTCCAACTACTACCCTGACTCTGACTCACTGGGTGAAGTGCAACAGCTTATTTTAAACTAGACCTGGAATTACTTCTGGTGCTATCACATTGCATACAGAAAGCACTTCTGGGTCAGGCAGAACCTCCAGCCTCCAGCAGCTCCCCTTAGTAACCACCTAAGGAACCCTAACGTGGCTGCCCACCAAAACTACAACACCCATGAAGCCCTGCAAGTGTCCGAATGACACCACCTAATGCATTAGGGGAGCAAATACCCTCAGAAGCAGTCTCCCTGTCTCCATTCATTCTAATGGACACCCCAACCAGGAAAGGAAACCACTAACCAACCCAGTCAGGATGCTTGTCCACCCACATCTTTCTGTTAAAAAGGCCTCCCTTGCAACCCATGTTGAAAGAAAGGGGTGGGGGGGAGGATAGAATAATTTAAAAATATTTGCTATGTCTTGCCATACGTGCACTTTCAGCTACTTAACTCAGTCTCCATCTGTTGAGCATGTTCCCATAAATCCTGCTTCTCAGACTCCATCATTATTTCTGAGGCGGCTTTCTCGCATCCTGCCTGTGTTTATACTTGCTGTCTTTGAAATTGACTTTCTACATGCCTGCCATGTCATTTCTCTTCCTTGTTTATCTCACACTTGCGCTTCCTCTTTTGTTACATCAGCAAAACCAAGCTGACCAATCAGATTTATCAGAATGACAGTATGTCATTATTAGTTACACATGTGCATCTGGGAGACAATCTCAGGAATCATTTTTTAGTTGTTACGCTCTGAACCAGAGGGTAGTGCTGTTGTCTAATGTCTAATTCTTCCTTCTCTGACATCACTTCCAGTTTATGCCCTCCTGAACCTGCCCCTTCTAGCTTACAGACACGATAACTGAAATCAAACCATCCTGGAGCCTGTCTGAAGAAGGCACCCGACTGAACAAGATGACTATTTATTCTCTTTTGTTTTTTGGCCATCACAATATGTGGGGTTCATCATGGTGCCCCAACTCTTTGTGAAGTGTTCTTGTACTTGTAGCCACATGGGGTCCCTAGAACTGAATTTAAGAACCACTGTCCTAGTAAATGTTTTTTATAGAATACCAAAGTGTGCCCAAGTTTATGCTGCTGCCCTTTCAGCCTGTAGGGCACATTTAGACGTGACTGAAACAGGTTGAAGGTCTCCAAGGCTCTGTTTAACAAAACAGTTCAAACCAGTAAAGATTTACGTGGACAGATATGGTATTCCAGTTTTTACCATAACTACTATTTCATCATTTGTAGTAGAATCAGTAATTATCATATGTAATTGGAGGAGCTCTTGTAAACATGCATATTTAGCAAATAAAGAAGCAGCAGATAATCTGGGTATTATATGGGAGAGTAACCAGCCAAAAGTTAAACAAGAGCCTGCTAGGCACCCAAGTTCATTCCCTCAGTGAAACCTCTGGATTGGATGCTGGCTCCGCAGTGGAACAAATCACCTCCTCAAAAGAAAAAAATTGGCAGTAGAAGCAGTCAAAATGGATGAATGTGGGTTTTGTTGGAACCTGCGCAGCAAAACAGGAAGGCTTACTTTATTTGCACCTGTCAGTTATTTGAACTCTTTCACTATCTTGTTTTCCTCTGCAAAAGTCTAAACATCATTCTGCTTTACTTATCAGATCCAAATACAATTTCCAGGTCTTGCAGTTTGATCCTCCCATAATTGGCCTTACCCGTAGCTTGCTGAGGTCTTTCCTCTCTCTGTCATTTTCCTCGGCTCTTGCTTTCAGCCATGCTTCATTCTGGGTCTTGTGTTTTTCTATCATTTCCTGTAATTCCTAAAAGAGCAAAAAGGTAGCAGAAGGTGTATGGATTATAGCGTTTTTTTTTTTTTAATTTGGTGCTAGAAAGATTGACAGTTGTAATGAGCAAAACAGGTAATTTTCATTTTGCATACAGTTTTGTAAAACTGACACTATAATTTGTCTTGCAGATTATTTTTCAATTGTCAAATCACTAAAACAAGTTTTTCTAGAGGTTTTAAAGTAAAAAAAAAACATAAAGATATTGGTCTCCAAATCCTCATTGGTATGTAGCAGCTGCGTAATGCATGTAATCTGTCATACAACAGTAAAATCAATTCTATGTATGCCTCTCGTTCACATCACCACTGAAGAGTGCAATACATTTTTAAAAAATGTTTCATGCTACATATTTTCCTCATGAAGACAAAACAAACATTACTGTGCATCCTTTCCCGATTCTTTATTCCAGAAGAACAGGTTTAGGATATGCACTCCCCAAGCAACACTGAGCTTCAAGTTTCTTTTCTGTCTCTGATGCATCTTTAAGATTGTGATAGCTAAGATTATCATTGTAATTGGCAAAGTGTGAACACATCTGGTGGCTCAACCAAATGACTTCACTTGACAGGAAATGAGTCCAGTGATTTTTTTTTAACTAGAGATTTTTATTTAAATACTAAATGACAGGCCAACACATTTGGAATCAATGCATGTAGCTTCCAGACAGGAATAAACATCTTTGATCTTGTGTCAATAGCACGAATTTTGCACAAAACAAAATGCAACTTGTTTTGTGAATTTTTTTGCAAAGTAAAACAGAGGTTCACTTCAAATTTAATATTTCATTTCACTTATAACTAATTGAGAGTGATGATACTTACAGTATAATGTTATTTCACTTTGTAGTATCAGCTATGAAATTTTTTATGTAGAATTAATACGAATTTGCGAAGGGTAGAAATATGGTGCAATAGCTAACACTGTGGCCTCTCAGTTTCAGGCACCAAGGTTAATTCCTGGTATGAACACAGTATGTGTGGTGTTTATATGTTCTCACCATTTTTTGTCTGTGAATTATTTTGGGGTACTCTAGGTTTTCACCCACATCTCTAATATATCCAGGTTAGGTTAATTTGCAGCTCTGAATTATCCTGCTTCAAGTGAGCAGGGATGTGTACATAAGTGTATCCTGTTACCTAGAAGCCAGTTCATATCTTTGGCTTCATACTGTTGGGGTAGCCTCAGGCTCTGCAGTGATAAATATGATGTCCAAAGATCCCCCCCATCCCCTCCCAATTTATTTTTGAAGAACCTACAGTTCAGTGCCCTTTGATTCCTGTGTAGTGGTGGGGAATTGTGACATAGCATTCTGAATACATCCTGAGATCTTAAATTTGAGCTCATTTAAAATGGTTTCCTTGCCATCACAATTTGAACTCCCATCTTGTTCACTTTCTGCATGAAGCTGACCCTTGTTCAACTTTGCGGAGTTCTTTTAAGTATTCTTTTTTCCTCACATTTATTCTTATGTCAAGTAACTCAATTTATTGCTGTGCTCAATCACTCTGCAATGCTAAAATGTTTTGCTTTTTCAGACTTCTACCATTTACTTTTGTTTGGTCATCAAAGTTTTTTTATTTTATAAATGTGTACTTTTATGTAGAATAGTAGGGTGTTCAAAGTATAAAATGACATAATTTTTACATTGGTAAAATACACAGCTTTCCATTCATGAGCCAATGTGTCCATATTATTTTTTTTAATTATCTCTGTTTGCATGATTTGGAACTTTATATCATCTGATTGATCATACTTCTCTTCTTACTGGTGACAGTATGTCTAACAGTTATCTTTCTGCTTCTACCAGAAACAGTGATCTCTCCAATACCCATCTCCATTTAAACAAACATCCTGAGGGGCTTAGACTCGAATTCCATAGACGTTATGTGTTCAGCCCATTTTGAGGGAGGGGCCAAGAGGTGGAAAGGCGGTGCCAGCAGCATAACCCTCAGTTAAACTTGAAAAGAGCTGCACACTGGCTGTCGAGCACTGCTCCTCCATGGGATGCAATTAAGAGGATCAGCTGTTGTAGGTACCTGGGAATTATACTAAACAGCTGCTTGAACGTCAATGTAAACAGACTACATAGCTAAAGAAATCATCTTGTGTATGGCTAAGGATGATGTACCTGAATGCAACACAATAACTGCCCATGTCACAGAGTATGCAATACACTGGGCCTTGCATTCCTAGTCTGAAGTAGTGAGCTGTCAAGGGGCAAAAGAAAGAAAATTAGTCTGGAATCGCTTCTCTTTGACCAATTTCAGCTTGAACCATCAACTCACTATCAGAATGGCACTCAGATCCTGGCCTAAATGCATAAACACATAACTCCAAAATTTATAACAAACAGCTTTATTATCTCATCGCTATCAATCTGCTCCATAGAATGAATGTGATTAGGTCACTAGATCAATTACAACCCTATCAACTACTTAAGATATCAATGTCAATGTCAATTTATTTCCAGAGCACATTTGAAACAACATCAGCAATACTGTAGCCAGAGTGCTTTACATAGATCATAAAATTATGCATAAAAAAATAATTAGAAATAAATAAAATACAGTAAAACTAGCAGTGCATTGAAACAAACCACTGACTAAGAGGGGAGAATCACCATTATCACTGAACTAAAGAATAAAAATGAGTCTTAAATCTCATTTTAAACAGATCAATTGAAGGTGCATCCTTAATGTAGTAAGGTAAAGAATTCCACAGACAAGTTGCAGTGGCTGCAAAAGCCCACTTAATTTTGCACTTAGTACAAGGGACAACAAGAGACAACTGACCGGTAGATTGAAACTCTCTGGATGGCTGATGTATAACACAAAATTTAGATAGATAGATGGAAGCATACCCATGCATTGATTTAAAAACCAGCAGCAAAATGTTAAAATTAGGATCTGGGCAAGTTAATGAGTTATTTATCACATTTATTAATTAACGCCAACAATTATTTTATCGCGCATTAATGCAGTTTTTGTTATTATTTGATTTCGATTCCATATGTGTGCATGAGTAGCGACGAGCAAACAGCTTCTAAAATAGCATGTGGAGAGATACCAAAGTGAATGCTCAAAGCAAAATAATCTGTGGATGACTTTTTTCATATTATCACTGTATTGGACTCTGATTTGTAGGACTCCGATTTTGATGCAAGTGATCTGGACATGTAGATCAAAAACGGAAGTGAGGTACTGGCATCAGCTGATTGGTTCCCAGCTGATCGTGGTGCTGAGCACATTCATGTAGCTGATGCATCTATGACAACGCTTGCCTAGGAGGACAGACACTTACAATGACGGGAGGTACAAATCACATTGTGTCTCACTGCAACTGCAAAGACAGCTAGACAGCCAGCCCACCGTGCAAACAGACGTTTTATGTTGATTTATGTGTGAAACCATTGCTTTGTGCGCTTTTCATAAAACAGTTTTTTGGAAAATATATTAACCCTCAAAGAGTTGCTACTGAACATAGACTGTTTATGCTGCTCCCTGATAAAAGAAAATGTTTCTTCTGGTATCTGTTCAGATAAAAAAGAAGTTAACTTGTAGTTGCTCGGACGGTGCCTGTTATAATGTTGTGATCGTGGCTCTTGAGGTTAACTTGTTTTTCTATAACAAACTAGATAAAACGTTAAAGCCCTGGCAGTGGCAAATAGCTTTGGTTTTATATTTGATTTGATTAAATTAATGTTTAAGTTGAGGTTTACAAGAAATATTTTAACTGCTACTATGTAAAAGGAATACTGCTGTTAAAAAGCACCTTATTTGTTTAAAGTGTTTGCAAACCAAATACACACAATACACTACTTTTGAGTTCATTATTGAATTTTGTACATAACAATGTGATTGTTGTGATTGTCTTGTCTGTGATTAATCGCAATTAATTACAGACAATCGTGCGATTAATCACGATTACAAATTTTAATTGCTGCCCAGCACTAGTTAAAATCATTTCTGAAACAAACAGGGAGCCAGCATAAAGAGGCTGAAATTGGAGATACAGAATCAAGCAGCAGCATTCTGAACCTGCTTAAGCTTGGCTAAAAGTTGAAGCTGGAAAAAGCAACTCTTGACCACAGAATGAACCTGTTTCTCAAAAGAGAGGTTACTGTCAAAAATAACCCCAAGATTCTGAACTTGACAATTACAAAAGTCCACAAAAGTGCCAAGACGTTCAAAACCAATTTGAGCTTTGGCTGTAGAACCAACTTCCAGCAGTTACTTTTCATTATGATTGAGATCAAGAAAACTGTTAGACATCCAGGATCTTAGTTCTTCAAGACAATTGTGCAACCAATACATTGCAGAGTTGTATACAGGAATATGAACCTGCATGTCATCAGCATAACAAAGAAAAGAAACATTACATTTCCTAAAAATAGCTCATATAGGATGAGACATTTTTCAAACAAGGTCGTACCACCGCATGTTTAAAAACATGAGGGTAAAACAGTGTTACTAATAGAACCATTTATAATTGTCAGTTGTAAACTCATGGTGGAATAATATCTAATGGGCAAAAGTTAGTCAATAATACTATACTTATCAGCTGTGAAAGTGAAACAACATCAAAGGAGCCCAAAACAATATCACAATTGACAACAGGAAGTATCTAGCCAATTGGTAGAATTCCAGAGCAGATAGTATCGATTTTACTGAAAAAAAATTAAAGAAACTGCTCACATTAATGAACAGTACTATTTAAACCCATCTCTGAACAGGGGGAATAGCCGCATTAATTGCTTTAAATAGGATCCTGGGTTTCTTAGAATTACAGGATACCAAATCGGAGAAGTAATCATATTTATATTTCTTAACTGCCTGCTGGAAGTTAAACAGAGAAATGCTAAAAATCGGCATAGATATAGTCAGCCTCTCTTTCTTCCACCATCGTTCAGTACATCCTACAGATGTGCCACAGTAGTGTAGTGTCTTTAAACGAAAGAGCTGGTCTTCCCTTTTGGCAGCAAATTCTGAGGAGGGCAATTGAGTCTAAAACCATTTTACAAGGCAAACTAAAAACTAAAACAGTTATCAATGCTGTCACACTGGCCTTGTAAATCCAAACTGGTAAACATACTTTTAAAATCAGATATAATAGAAGAATAATAGAAGACATTATTAAGGCCTGGAAAACTATTAGAATTTTATATTTGTATGTAACACAATATCATTTTTACCAAAATGTTCAATTTATTAATAACTCATTAGCTATGTTTGTGTGTGTGTCTGCTCTATGTTGCCTAATGTAGCACCTCTGGAACACATGAATGTCTAAATGTGCAAAATAAACGTTATTTATCTATTGTCATGCATATGCAACTAGGGGTCACCTTCCTGGATCTCCTGAGGTAAGCAGTACCGCTATGGGATGAGAGTGAGCACTCACACTAATGGTTTCTCTTTTTCCACCTGCAGCCCTGAGAAGCGACCAAGAGAGGGCACTTCTGGTAAGGGTTCTATATAAGCCCTACAGCCCACAGAGGAGGTATTTTGCTCTTTGGCCTTGAGCAAGCTCCTTCACAAAACCTGACCCTCCATAAGAGGAGCCATCTTTTGTTGAGCTAGCCAACATGCTGTTATTTTATTTGTTATCAATACCATTGACCACAGTTTTTGTTTTTTATTTTGTGTCAATTAAATGGTGACACCCGTTGGTGCCCAAGTGCCCAAACATTTTGAAGTGGCTTGTGCAGTTCTATCCACCCAGTCACTCTATCTATCTATCTATCTATCTATCTATCTATCTATCTATCTATCTATCTATCTATCTATCTATCTATCTAT
>JANRMT010062837.1:73579187-73591982 GCA_026402145.1 Polypterus bichir lapradei | reverse complement strand
TATCTATCTATCTATCTATCTATCTATCTATCTATCTATCTATCTATGTCCTCACCTTATCTTTGTATCTATTCCAGTATGTCTCAGTCTTTTGGAGTTGTAAATCTGCAATAATTGAAAAATAGCAGGCTGATTATTTTGTTCGCTGTGTGACATGGACATCCATACAGTCGCTGCTACTAGAAACCCATTGGGATGTTGGTATTTTGCTTCAGTGCTTCATATAAATTATTCAATCCAACTAAAATTAGCCATCCTTGTTCTCCCAGATACCTTCCTCAACAAAATCTACTCTCTTTATATAAAATCCTAAGCTTAAAAATGCAATGATTTTGTGCAACGATTTTATGTGATGTTTTAATGTCACATTTTTTGTCACGCTTTAAATTGGGCTTATTTTAAAACCTACATATATATGTTTGGTATCATTCTTTTCAGAATTTATCTAACTTTAATGTGATGTTGTTAGATTTTCAGATTCGTATTCTATTTTTAAATTATAAACTAAAATATCAAGAAAGTCATGGTTTTTAATATCAAGAAAGTCGTGGTTTTTATTTTTGATCAATTAAGCTTTCTTTCACAGAAACAAAGTATTAAAAAAAATTATCTATTCATAACACCAGTGTTTGTATTTAGGTGATTTAGTTAGCTGAAGGTCGAGTTACGATGACCTATTGCATACCACTTTAGTTTTCACGTCATTTTTCCTGTTATTTAAATGAGTCATTTTTTAAAAAAAGTTTTTTTTTTATCTATAGGAATGTCAGTTAAAACGAATGGATCGTTTATTTAGTCTCTTATAAATACTTATCGAGCATAGTGGACCTCAGTTTAACAGGAATACTCCAATCGGTAAGACAGTAAATACTTTATTCTCATTTCATGATTTTTACTCTATTAAACAATAATTCATTTTTCTTTTACATATTTATAGAATTTCATGATTTTGACTCCAATAAATAATAATTTTTCTTTTGTACATTTAGAAATTTTACTAATATTCTGGCTGCAACTGGGGTTGGGTGCCAAAGGCACCAGGGGGGCTTGTCCCCCTATAAATCTATAACTGCAATATAGCTGATAATATTCTTATAGCACAGTTTTGTTTTTTAATATTGAATCCTTCCACTGTCAGACACTTATTGTATTTATTTTTTATATTAAATTCAATACAATTCTCTACACAAACCTGTTGCTGTTTCTCATGTTGGTTCTTATATGCTTCTTTTTCAAGTTGAAGAGCGAATTTCTCCTGGCCAAACAGCACCTTTTCACTACATAAACATAAAAGAAAAATGTGATATTATTTAACTGTAGAGAAGATATATATCTTCTATTTAGGGGTGAGTAATCAAGCACTAGGAGAAAGAGATCAGCATCTTGCTTCACCACTCTTCATACCGGTTGGTCTGTTGGGTGATTTCCTGCAACCCATAGTACAGTGTGGCACTGTGAATGGGCAGATGCTGAAGAATCGCAGTAAATGGTGTTTGCTATGTGATTAGCTCAAGTCATTGTTTTTAATTTCTTTTTCTTTTCTTAAAAAGCTGGCAATTATCAATCAGATTGAAAAAAATAAAGATACTAGCCAAGGCCAGATTAAGACCCCTATAGGCCCTAGGGTGTCAAAACTCAAATGGTCCCCTTCAGTTCATTTCACTTCATTACCCCACTAGGCACATGCATATGCTCACATTATATGAAAATCACAAATGTCAATATTATCAGGTACAGGGAATACAAAAGTGAAAAATAAAACAGTAAAAAACAAAAAAAAACTTTACACTAAGTAAACTTTACTCTTCTTTCTTTGTTAATTAGTGTATTACTATATGAAACTCACAAATGTCAATATTATCAGGTACAGGGAATAAAGTAAAAAAAAACTTTAAATCAAGTCAACTTGGAACTTGGAGTCAAAATGGAAACAAATAATTTAGATTTATTTTGATTTCATATACTTTATTAATCCCAAAGGGGAAATTGTCTTTATGCATGACCTTTGAGGGTCAACTGTGGTACTCTCGTTTTTGCTAACTTATTGGATGCATTGGTCCCATTTACACCTACAGGTGGTTGGTGCGTTCATCAGGAAGTATCTACTGTCAAGCATGCAGGAATGGCGATTCTCTTAAATGGACAATTTTTTAGTGTACACTGGGAGTACAGCAAGGAGAGGAAGGCAGTGTATGTTTTCCTCTTTAGAATGGAGGTAACAGTGGCCAGAAGTTGCCCAATGTCACTTTTCACTAATTTTCTGGCCCTTCCGCTAATAAAAGGGACAACTGGTCAACAGGATGTGTCATTCGACCAGAGAAGCATGAGCTAGACAGATACTCCTGCAGTTCCTCTCCTAGCACCACTAGTGGGTGTCAAAATACTTTTTTTCCCACCTTTATTTCCATATACAGTATTTACAATATACATTAAACAGGGATCTCCTGGTTGATGTCCCAAACCTTTTACTGTTGACAGCTTTTTTTTTTGTTTACACCATTTTGATAAAGTATTTAGGAAGAAATTGAACAGAAAAAGAGGAAAATACAGAGTATTCCTAATCTCCTCCTGGCTACAAATCATTTGTATACCATCCTTGGAAATATACAGTATAAGAATACCTTGACATGGCAGAATAAAAACACAAACAAGCCATAAAATTAAATAAGTTCTTTTATCAGAAAGCTTTGGCTTCTAATTAAGCAACTGGGTTGGAACAAAAACTTCCAGTCAATACAGCTCTCCAGGTTTAGACCTCAGGCTCTACATCACTCTGACTGCATTTACAGCGGCACGTTAGTGCAGTGCAGTGCATGGAGCGGCCACCTCAAGGATTCACACACCTGGGTTTGGATCCCTCATCATTTGTTGTCTGTGTGGAGTTTTCATGTTCTCCCCATAATTTTCTTTTCTCAAGGTATGCTGGTTTTCCTTAATGTAGTTGCTAAATTGGCCCCATATGGCTGTGCACATTGGTGAGTAGGTGTGTGCACTCTGATGGACTGGTGCCTAACCAGGGTCATTTCTTGCTTTGCTGCCAGGACAGGCTTTGTACCCCAAGGAACTTGAAATGGAATAAGCAGGTATGGGGATATTAGGAAATGTAGCCAGCCAGCAGGTATAAATAACAATTGATTATTGGAAAGCTTCCATATTAAAAACACACACTGTACCAATTGTTTATATTATTATTAATGAATCAGACTTTATTGTTACTCCTTCCTGATTTTCCTGATTGTGGCTCAGTTTTAATTAAATAAATTAATGAATTAATCAATTTAATTAAGCTAGTTTTGAGAATGGTGTGTTAAGCTAGTTTTGAGAATGGTGTGTTAAGTTTTAAAAAATAAATAACTAATGGCATCTAAGGTGGATTTCAAATCCAGCAGAGTTCAGCGAAATCACAGAAATGTTTGGTAATTTCGCCAATCTCTGCGAAATGCATTGAAGTCAATAGAGAAGGTCGAACTAAACAACTTTGATGCAATGGTCTTTCAATTGACACGGAGGGTCTGGGAAAAGTGTGCCAACTATGCTGGACTGATTATGGTGGCCATATATGTGATCTGTGCTGTGAGGCAGCAGTGCCTCAAACAACAAAAGGTATAGCGGGAATGAATGCCACTAACAAAATACAAACAATGGTCAGAATCTAGCAATAGGTAACTAAAATATCGATCATTGCGGACACAGAGTTCCATCCTTGGGGCACACATTGTCTTTGTCGCTAAGCGGCAGCATGAGACTGGCTCATTCCATTGTTTGACATAGATCTGTGCGCAGCTTGGACGTCTGTTTTGTTTCTGATTTAGATACTTTCATCAAGAAAAAAGAAACGCCTTGTAAACAGTAATAAATCTTTTCTTTGTTATTATTTCATAGCATGTCTTGTGTTTTCTGATGAGGGGAGGGCTTCTTTAAGGCTTATGTTGTTATTGTAGCTGGGCGCGCAGCTAATCTCCATGCATAATTAGCCATGCAGTGCTGCACTACCAGCACATATGGATCAGTGTTATATATTTGGCGACAGTATTCGTAATATTCTTATTATGGTCAGCTAGTTTACCCCTGAATTAAAAATACTATAAATATCTGAATTTAATTTTTTTTATGCATTTGGTATGAAAATGCAGATAGTTGAAACAACTATGAATGGAAGAGCGGGGTTTCTCCTTGAAAAACTGTGTGCAGTTAGAGATGGGGAAAATTTCACGCTGGACTTTCAAGCATGACTGGACATTTATTTATATATTTTTTCCTGATGTGCTTGTGGTCCAGCAACTGCCTCTTTTGCAACGATTTTACAGTAAGCTTCTGTGATGTCATGCTGGTCTTGTGAAGCATCATGGGCCACTTGAAAAAAAAGGTAGCGGCCCAGTGAATTTCCAGGAAAATATCTGACAAACACAGCACATTCACTGCAAAAACGCTTTGGTAAATTTCACCGATCAAAACTATTCATAGACATTAAAAAGTTAAAAAAAGGTAACATAATGAAAAACAGATCATACTTGTCTAATTTTTGAAATTCATTATCCAGCACAGTGAAGGCTTTTGTTATCAGCTCTGTGGTTTGATTCCTTATCGTTGTGAAGTCTCTGTGATTTGTTGGCTGTAAAACATTAAAGCAACAATCAGAATTATAGTCAGAATTATAAATGAAACCAACAAATTGACAGTCCATTAAGCAATCCATCCATTAACAAATCTTCAAAATCCACTAAAGGTTCATGGGGCTGGAGTCCATCTTAACTGCAGTGTCATAGTTTCAGCTACCTGCTACTCAGAATTTTACAAAGCAAGTTTATAAAGCTGGATGTATTTTTTAAAGAAAATAAATATGTTAATTAATTGCATGCATCAAATTAAATGCTTTCTTTTCCTGTAGACTGCATGGTGGTCCATTGTTAGATATGATGCTTTACAACTCCAGAGTTGAACCCCTGTCTTGATTGTGGCTTTTGCATTATCTCTTTGTTCCCAGAAATACATATATTAGTTTAGACAAATGCAGAGTTGAAGATGAATGTGAGTGACTGAGGGTGCACATGAAAGTGTGTCTTCTGATAGGCTGGCATTCAATATTGCGTTAAGGGTTGGTTAATCACAGCTCTAAAAAAAATAAAACCACAACAAATGGAAAAAAAACAACACAAACACACTATAGAAATATTAGGACAATGTCTGCACGGAATGTTAAAGCAACACAAACACCTACCTGGATTGGAGGAGGTGATTCAATTCTGATGGGAAAAGGAGCCTCTGTTAGTTCATATTTGACTTTAGGAACTTTTGTTGGAGTAAATCTTCCAAATAAAAATGAAACAACATAAATACACGAGAAATAGAAATGTCAAAAATGATTCAATATACTGTGAACAGATGATGCTACCCATCCATTCACAAACCCTCTTCAAGAGCCCATCTCAGGAACAATGGAAAAGAAAAAAATCCATGGCCTGGCACTCACATACACACACTTAAAAGGGAACCAGTTGCTAATTAACATAATATCACTGGGTGATACTGGGAGATGGGAAAAGCAAAACAAAGCAAGAACATACAGATTTCACACAGACTGCTTATAGGATTTGAATCCGGCACTCTGGAGCTGTGAGTGCTAATCACTGCACCATCATGTATATACAGTACTGGTCAAAACTTTGGGATCACACAGAAATGTTATAGTTTTGATAGAAATTCACACTTTTTCCATTGAGATGCCATTAAATTGATTCAGAAATACAGCCTATAAACTACTAGTGCTTACAATGGCTATTACTGCTTGAAATGACTGATTTTTAATTCAATATTTCCATATGGCCACAAAGCCCCATTTTCAGCAGCAATTCCTTCAGTGTCCTAATGGTCAACTCCCTTAGCTTATCCTACATTTTTTAGCATATTTATGCGTCTGTATCTGTCCATTATCAAACCTATTCAATCCAGTTTAGGATTACAGAGGCTAGAGGCAGATTGACAAGTATGAAGCAGAAGGCAGGAACCAAACATGAATGAGGCATCCATGAACTCACATGAATGTCTTGTGGGAGAAAAACTGGTGTACTGGGAGGAGGAAATCCTAAGTGGACACGGGACAAACATGCAAACTCTACACCCAGAGCCCAGGCTTGGATTTAAAGATGGGTTTCTGGAGTTGTGAGGGTACAATGGTAGTCATTGTGCCTCTGTTATACACCTACAATGTATATGGGGAAAAAGCATTTATAATTTATTAGAATATCTTTCCATCCAAATATTTTCAAACTAGTTTAATCCAGTTCAGGGTCATAGTCTATGCCAGCATAATTGGATGCAAGGCAAGAATCAGCTTTACTGTAGAGTGTACCCAGTCCATCACAGGACACACCTATTTATGAGGGGATAGTTTAGAGTCAACAGTGTCCAGGCGTGGGAGGAAAAGTGGAGTACTGTAAGAAGTCTACATGGTCTTGAGAAGAACATGCAGGTTTCAGGCATATAGGGTCTGGGTCAGGATGTAAATCTGGGCCTCAGAAGCTGTGAGGTCATGCTAAACTCTGTAACACTCCTCTATCATGTAATATTTACAATTTAAAAAAATGAAAATGTAATAAACCAATTTGATCCTGCGATATCAACATCTGGCTTGCCAGTAATGGTTCCATTGTGCACATTAGCTCAATGATGAGACAGACAATGCTCAAGAAAAGTATTTAAATAAAAATTAATGAGTGAGTGATTGCTACATAGAAATTACATTCCAGTAACAGCAATCTGGCCCACCATCTATCAAATCAACTCCAGGAAACTTCAGATTTCTTTCAAAGCAAGCACTTCGAATCACATCATCTGTCTGGGGATGTGCCATGCTGTCCACCTGCATTGTCTGATTCACTTCACTCTCTGGAGAGGACACTTAGGAAAATCGGTAAATCGGTCTCTGACAAGTAAAGCTCTAAGCCATGTGCTTATCTTCACACTAATGAAAGACTGCTGCATAATCCATCCTAGTTTTACACCGTACATTTATACATTACACTGCAGTATTTTTAGCAACTAATTATGAGCCCAGCACATAGTAGCATAAGGGAATCATTCAAAAAAGAATAAGCAACTAATCAATCTTCTGCATGGCAATCTTGCTTTTATTCACATGGGATGCATTCTGGTAGCTATGGGATTTTCATAGGAACTTGAAATAACAGAAAATAAATAAAAAAGACACATAATGATGCAAAGAAACCTCAAAGAAAAGCATATATATATAGCTAGGAGGTGCCACAGAGCCCCAAACTCTAAACACAAATACATAAACAGTCCCAAGTTCAAAAATAAAGGGGTGTTTATTACATCTCTCTATCTTTATCACCAAATTGCTAATCCTCCAGTTGAATGTTGCCTTCCTTCCTCCCAGCTCCAAATCACTTGGACAAGGCAGTTTAGTCCCTTTTATTGAGAACCCGGAGTACTTCCGGTGTCAGGGCTTTGCCTGTTGTAAGCACTTCCAGGTCATGTAGAAGTCCCAAGTAGTAGGGAGTATAACTCTCTGCAGCGCCCTCTTGTGGCACAAACAGACCCCAGATGGGTTGTGCTACTAGACTACAATTCCCGGTATTCCCTGCTGGTGTCCGAATGGGTATCGATATCCAGAGCTGATGCCATCTAGCATCCTCAGGGTATAAACAGCCCTTATAGACAGTCCTTTCCTGTGCTTCCCTTTTATCCTGGCTAGGAAATGTATTGTAAATACATCCTATCAGGATGCGTGTCCATCCGCCTGGGGCTTCCCGGCTGGGCAAGGAACCTTCCTTTCTCCTGGTCAGGATGTCCATCCTTCCCGTATTGCACTTACTATATATACACTGATCCCTCGCTATATCACGCTTCGACTTTCGCAGCTTTACTCTATCGCGGATTTTAAATGTAAGCATATCTAAATATATATCACGGATTTTTTGCTGGTTCGCGGATTTCTGCGGACAATGGGTCTTTTAATTAATGGTACATGCTACCTCAGTTGCTTTGCCCAGTTGATTTTATACAAGGGACGCTATTGCAAGATGGCTGAGAAGCTACCCAATCAGAGCACGTATTACATATTAAATAAAACTCCTCAATGATATACGATATGCTTCCCGTGCGGTGCTTCGCATACTTGAAAGCCCAAACAGCACGTATTGATTTTTGATTGTTTACTTGTCTCTGTCAAACATTCTCTGCTCCTGACGGAGGGGGTGTGAGCAGAGGGGGTGTTCACACACTGGCCTAGAGGATACGGACGCTCCTCTAAAAAATGCTGAAAGACTACCTTCACATTGCTGCCTTCCTTGTAGCTGCTTTGTCCAGTGGTGCCTTGCATACTTATAAGCCCAAACAGCCCTATTGATTTTTGATTTTTTGCTTTTCTCGCTCTCTCTCTCTGACATTCTCTGCTCCTGACGCGCACTCCTTTGAAGAGGAAGATATGTTTGCATTCTTTTAATTGTGAGATGGAACTGTCATCTCTGTCTTGTCATGGAGCACAGTTTAAACATTTGACTAAAGGGTGTTATTTCATGTCTAGAGGGCTCTAATAATGTTAGAAAATGTATTTAGAAGGTCGTAAACAGGTTTTCTATGCTCTAACTGTGAAAATATTTGATTTATAAATAAAGAATCCTACTTTGCAGAAATTCATTTATCGCGGCAGAATCTGGAACGGATTAACCGCGATAAACGAGGGTTGACTGTATATGTAATTGATATATTTGAAATTTGATGGGATTAAACATATAGGACAGTAGGTATCCACTAATATCTCGATGTATCAATATTCAGGGATAAAAAAAGAAAAAATAAATACCAAAAAATCTCAAAAATGCTTTAAATAATTTGGTTGAAATTTTGTGATGTCATAAAAAAACTACACTAAATTAGCTGACCTGTGTTTTTTTATTTTTGATAACATTGCTGTAACAAGTGGGCTATACTAATACACTGCATCCTTTTTTTTGGCTTAGCACTGAGAACTAATCATGAAAAATGGGATAGTGATGGCAAGTGAAGAAGAGGAGGTGTTCTGTACAAGGAAAAGAGACTGGGTGACATACTGCATGGAAAATGAGCTGAGCAGTGAAAGAAGGAAAGTTAACTGACACTCAAGTAAGATGTGGTTAGCACCTGTGCTATCACTCTCAGCTGCATGCCAATTGCTGTGGCTGACACTAATTATAGGTGTGCCTTCACCACAGCTCAGTTAAGGAGCCCCCCATGGCCAGAAAAGAAACATAGGGTGTACACTGTACCTCTTCTTTTATGTACAGTTCTTAAAACTGTTCAGTTCAATCCATATGCCTATAAATGTCTTTGATGTTTGCAGTAAGTTAAAGGAAAACATGATTTAGTGTTTAGAACTTTATTGCCTGGCTGTGGCTTTGAAAATGACAGATATGAAAATGAGAGTGTATAAACAGAAATATCAGTAATAAATGGAGAAACAATTCTAATTTTTTAACTCTTTTCCATTTTTAGACTAACACAACTTTGGAGATTCTTTTGGCCTTGAATGCTGAGCTAAAATAAAGTTTAAGATTAAACCTTCTCAACTCCCCATACTCAATAGACCGTTGATTATGAAGTATAAATTAAATATTGTTCTCATACCAGACTGCAGTATATTAATAAAATTTTAACCAGAATGACAAAAGAAGTTTCAGAAGGACATCTAGGATGGGCATATTTTTTCTTCATTACAAACCCTTTGTTTCCTTTCAGTAAATGTCATTTTCTGGTGATGTCTCCCATTATGTTGTATACATTTGCAGCTTACCCTTCCAGTTATCTAGTAATTTACTGCACCCATTTAATCCAATTTAGGGTTGCGGGATATCAAAGTCTATTCTGAGTTACAGCATTAGGCTCAGGACCCAGTTGTGAATCAGAAATCAGTTTCTTACCATTTGTTTCATCAGTAATATCAGACATTACAAAACTTTATCAACTATCGAGTAAAAAAAAGAAAAAAAAAAGACATACCTATTGCTGACTCCATGGATTCCAAACCCAGACAGAATTTCTTTCATTACTTGAGTGCATAAAAAAGGACAAAGAAGATATAATTGACATTACAGGGATGCAAAAGGCTTTTGATTATGGTGCATGTGGTATTCATCCTTTCATCCATCTTCTGAACACACAGTTGGTTTCTTTGGAATTCTTGGGAATGGCATGGAGAATAAATATTATATGAATAATATACTTATATAAGTATAATTGGACCCTGCTGATTTAAGGTCTTTAATTTTAATATCCTGTTCAGTATGTAGGCCGTACGTTTTTTTTTAGGATAATATTGTGCTAGCTGTAGATTTAAATGAGGAAGAAGAAACTCTCAGTCTAGTTGTTACATTTCTGCTTTGAATGCCTTATTTCCCATTTCACCTTTCCCATAATTTTCTCTGTTCAGTTATAGACCGCTCCTAAAGGGCTACTCTTTCTGTTGCCTGTGTCTTTAAATCTTTAATAATCTATGGCTTGTTGCTATTATGGTGCCCATGTAGATTGAGTACAGACAGACCTCCGCATTCCCAGAGGGCATTTGATGACTTGACATCACTTCTACAGCTGATACCATAGCTCAGCATCAAGAAAAACGAAAAGGTCCAGGTTGGAAAATTTAACCACTGCATTCCATGACACTAGGGTTGCTAGACATCCTAATTTGAATGGGACTGTCCCAAGTTCAAGAGACAAATCCCGAGTCTTGCATTGCCTGCAGGTAGAAAAAAAATCTTACTTCAATTCTTATATTGAATATTTAGTTAAAGAGGGTCGCTAAAATTTTGTAGACAGCCTGGTGTACCACCTTTTATGAATATAATTTGTAACTGTCAGCTGAATCCAAGTGTTTGAATTGTGTGTGTTTGTGCACGTCGTGTGCTCGTGTTGTTGTATGTTTGTTGTGAATGATCATTTAAAAAAGAGTACTATTGTGATTATTGCATGACTATTTTATATATGTTCACTTCCATATATGTACTATTTACATATAGTTATATGTTAACATTATACATGTTTATATGTCTATAATTAGAATTTAATTAAAATTATCTATTTTTTTGTCTTCCTTAGTTCCTTAACATCTTTTTTTTTTGGAAACTCGACATAGTGGCTGTCCCGATCTGTGATGACATAGAGGCTGTCCCGATCTGTGATTTTGGAAATCTGGCAACCCTGCATGACACCAAACATCTTGTGAAATTCTTCTAAAAATATGAAGCAAACTTAATTTAAACAATATGATTCAAAAACAATCTCAGACATTTTAACACCTTCCATGGCTTTGTTGGATGAATTAAAATAAAGGAAAAATCAACTTCCCATCACAATGTTCATCCAGAAGCCTTAAATGACTTCAGATCACTTACCTTAAATTCTCATATCTTAAAAACCTGACTCAATAAATACCACACAAATGAAAAGTTAGCAGTCAGGAGAAAGGTATTGGCCATACAAATGAAAGCACCTTGGTCAAAAGTTTTTGTCATATGGACCTATTACAAAAGATGCAGCAAACAGTAGGCTGTGTCTGAACTTTAACTTTTAAAGAAAAAAAACTCATAAGAGATGTGTAAATTTCATCATATTAAAGAAAAGATCTCATGAGAAACTAGTTAGAGCAATCCATGAGTAATTTAAAGATGGTTTACTGCTGATATGGTTTTGTTCTTAAAAGTTTTGCCAAACAATTTACTGAATCTTTTGCCTGTGACCTTACTTAACATTCACGATTTTCATTTTATTCTACCCTCATTTTTATTTTTTGCCTCTCTCTAAACAAAACAAAACATCCAGTTTTCACATTGTAAGTTTGGTGTAGATCTTTCTCTTGAGGTTTCAGAAATTGGTACTGTTAAAAATAGCAAAAAATACTAGATGTTGATCAGAGGAGCAACTGCAAAATTTTAAGGTCGGGACGGGTCAGATTGCTAATAAAGGCAACAATGAAAATTGATTTCTTAAATTATTTTAATGAAAATTACAAATTTTATCATTCAAGTTTAAATATATTTGTGTCCGAATACAGTAATCTTGTATTTTACATTAAATAAAAATTGCTCCAAAAATGCAAAAAAAAAAACCTGAAGCTGGTGTGATGGCCAATCCATTTACATTCATTTCCTGGACTTGCTATTTCCATAGAAGAATCCTGAGGAACCCCTGACCTTCTTCTCAACAACAATGAGCATAAAACAGAAGCTAACCTTGGATAAGAGATTAGCCATCGTAGGACGCATCCTGGACAAGTGTAAAGCCTCCAAATTAACCTAACATGTACAGATTAGGAATTTGGAAGGGAAACTGAATGTCTGCGGGAAATAGAAACAAAACGGGGAAAACATGCCCTGTATCACTGTGCAGACCACTCGGAACTTATTTAACAAAAAAAGGAAACTTACTTGGCTGCCTTTCAGAAGGATTTATTAGCTTCATCACTTTCAAATCATTAAACTCCTGCTCTTCATTAACTCCTCCAAAGATGTACATCTAAACCACAAAAAACAAGAGCGGTATATAACCAACAGCAATGATAGCAAAAGTATATAAGAACCAAGTAAAATTAAAAATTCTAATGTTTGAATTCTGTCAAGTTTATTGTAATGTGTAAATGGAATAATAATAGTCATCCTTTCTTGTCTCCTCAGAAGAGTTGACAAAAATACAACACAAAAATAAATAAAATATAGAAGTTATCATGTAGTATTTTACATACACTATGGACAACATTAAACCCACTGACAGCTGAAATGAATGACGTTGGTTATCTCTTTACAA
>JANRMT010062837.1:73433568-73543544 GCA_026402145.1 Polypterus bichir lapradei | reverse complement strand
AGACAGACAGACAGACAGACAGACAGACAGACAGACAGACAGACAGATAGATAGATAGATAGATAGATAGATAGATATGAAAAGACACTATATAATAGATAGATAGATAGATAGATAGATATGAAAAGACACTATATAATAGATAGATAGATAGATAGATAGATAGATAGATAGATAGATAGATAGATAGATAGATAGATAGACTTGAAAGGCCCTGTAAAATAGGTAATATTTAGTTTAATTTAAATACGGACCTTCTGTAAAAAGGCTGCTGCTTGCACAGTGCCCGAATATGTAAAATATTGTAATAAGGTACTAAAGATCTTAATTCTACTACTGATTTCATAATGTATTAAATTATTTCAGAACATTTACCTGTTAGTATGTAAAAATCATTAAAGTACCTTGGCTGTCCGTCCTGGAAGAACAAACAAAATTAAAATTAAGAGAAGCTGGGAGAGAAGGAGTGGGTATGCATTTGCATGTCACGGCACATGCAACAGTTTGCCATGACTGCATAGGGTCAGTTTACAAAAGGTATCGTTGTTTGCTCAGGCAGTGTATTCTAGGAAAGCTGCCAACACATAAAGTATTTAAATCAATAGCAACTGCTTAAATGGTCATAAATGTAGGCAGTCAGAGGAATCATATGTAGGGGATCTCATTCTGGAAATGGTTACCAAAACTTACAATTTGCACCTGTCTCTTTAATTTTTTGCAGCCACAGAAAGGGTGGCTAATGAGTTGGATATAAAATTACAAAATCAATAATTCAAATCAGTTTAGTAGCTGGCTGTGCAACAATGAGCACTTACCTGTTTGCACTATCATATTTGAATATATCTGTTATGACACAACATTTGAGAAGTTATTGGCTAAAGGGTACTATAAAAATGCACTAACTGCTGTCTTTAAGATTACTTGCATTTCTTTATTGATGATACCCTCAAAGTAGATGTTTCTAATATATTGATTAACAAGGTGCTATAAAAACAAATTGATCATTATATCTTAAGATGGATTTCTTTTCCTTTTACTGATGTGCACACAAAGATATAATCACCGCAGGTCATTTCATGTTACAGCATGCTAAAATTCCTTTGGAAGCTCATAAAGCTGAATGTGCTGTGTTTCTCATTAAAGTATCCCAGTTGCTTGGACACGTGGCACTTTGTTGATAGGAAATTAACTCAACTCACAGCGTATGTCAAGTAGGAGGTGACATGATCAGTTAGAGTCTTACAATTAATTGCTTAAACTGTGAATGTAAAATAGCTGCTCTTTAGCCATTTAGTCAATGTGAGATTACACTGGACAACAAATATTTTACATCCTGAACACATTTAGGTGTATTTTATGGATTTTGGCCTGCTGATCACAAAAATCACCTTTACATTTTCCTATACCTTGCCATTTTATTGCAACTGCTTATTTCTGTGATTTTATATTATAAGTATACATATACAGTACAAGTACACCTGGAACATTTGGCATTCTAAACGTAGTTGTACTGCTACTAAAAATGCAATGTGAACGTACCAAGTACTAAATAGGTCAGCCACTACAAAGAGTCTCATTACAGTAAAGGAAATGGCTGCTCCAGGGCATAGAAGTGTGGCACATAAACCACTTGTCAACCCAAAAAAAGATATTTCTGTCTTCTCTTCATATAAAATATGGACTGATGAAAAATTTTGTAAGAGGGATGAGCACGGAAGGTGATGGATTTCGATATTTGAGGCAGATGTTTCCACAAATAACTGATGCCGAGATTAAGGAAGGCATTTTAGTGGGTCCACAAATCAGATCAGATCTGTTAGTGGGGCAAGAGAAAACTAAATAGAAGGCATTCAAGGAGGTTTTAAGAATTGTCTTGGCAACTACAGAGTATCAAATTATGTTCAGTTGGTTTGCAACATGCTTCAAGAATGCAAAACCATGAAGTGCAACATGCCATTAAGGATTCATTTCCTGAATTCAAACTTGGACCCTTTCCTGTTTTACCTACATGCACATAGGAGACAGCTTAAGGGCTTAATAGCAATTACCAGCCAAACCAGAGGGTGGCGCTGTTATGTAATTACTTTTCTCTTCCTCCCTCGGCAGGACTGAAGACTGACAACCTCACCATCTCCGAAGTCACTTCCGCCATCTGCCCTCCTGCACCCACCCCTTCCTGCCTGGGCTTTACAAGACTGGATACACCACCATTTTGAGGCTGTCCACTTGTTACCTCCTGCCTGAAATGACTTTCTCATGTTCTTCTTTTGCATTCAATTATACAGGGTTAACCATTGTGCCCAAACCTTTCCCAGACTTTTTTGTTCTTTGCTGCACCAGCTAACCTTAGCGCAGTCAATGATGAATATGGTGCAAAGTTTCATCAGAACATTGCAAAGATTAAAAAAAGGCATCAGGGCAAATGGAATCCATCAATGCTGGGTGACTATTGTTGGACACTGAAATAAGAAGTGTCAGATGCAGAGTACAAACAAAAACTAGCAGCTAAACGTTTTTAGTTTAATTTAATTATTGCAATGTACCAGCATCATTACATGATTAAACACAGTATCTTATATATAAATGTCTACACGTGGAAGTGTGTGTATCTGTCTGGCCTGGAAGTGTGAGGTAGCCGAGAAGTGCGAGGCTACAGCATGAAGCCTGAAGAGCCGGCAAGGCAGCCCCAAATTAACGAGTCAGAAGAAGAAAGAAATACAAGGCTACAGCATGAAGCTAAAAGAAAGCGACTCCATCACCAAAGTGAAACCACCGAGGAAAGACAAATGAGACAAGGGGGGCAAACACGTCTGTGAAACGAAACAGCTGACTCTGCAGTTCAATTCTTTTTCTGACGATTTCAATAGCTTCTAGGAGCCCGGGATTTTTACAGCATGGGCTTACACAGCTAGTATTCAATAAAAGTTAATTTCATGTTCCTTCAAATTCCTACGTGATATGTCAGTCTAATATCAGATTTGTATTCCACTTGACGCTGTCATCATAATCACCAAACATTTTCAGGAAGAAAACTTTTGAAGTAATTTGTTTTCCAGTGTTATTAAAAAGCATGTGCACCACCCACCATCCAAGAAAACCTTTCAACCTTTCACTGCCAAAAAGGAAGGGGGCTGATGGTACTGATGTCAACCTTAGGTTTATTATGTGCCCCATAAGACTCTCAGAACCCAAAAAGCTTTACTCCATGTGTTTCAGACCTGCTGATTTGCTATGGTCATATACATAACTAAGAAGTTTACAAATGTTTACAGGTATACTCACAAGTGAATATTTGTTAGAAACACCTCCAAAGAAGAACACTATGTTTCCAGCCACTGCTATTGCTTGCCCATACCTGAGGAAAGAGATTCAAGAATTTTATACGTAGCACCTAGTACTGTGTCTTACGAGCAACATACTATAATCTTTGTTCCTTTTGTCACCATTATAAATAACTTGATTAATAGGTGAATTGCGCAGGGAGATTGTTTTTCTTAATTGATTTTTTGCTGAGTATCTTCAGTTGGCATTATAATAAATTTACAACAGACTTGTGGAGGAAACTTGTAACCTTTCCTAAAAGGTTCCTACACCTAGGCTCAGGAGAGGCGGTCACATTAATGACCTGCAAGAAGCCAGTCATGTTGGCTGAACAGACTGGATCCCTCCTAGCAGCAGGAACAGTACAGAACTTAAAGGTTGAGCCTTCAAATGGAGAGTACGTCAAGCCAGCTATCCATAGGCAAGCAGAAAGCTTCTTTGAAGAGGACTGGGCTTCTATTCATTCTGTTAATTTAGTGAGAAATCTAGATTGATGCTATTTCTGATTTTTTTTTTTCACTTAATATTCCATTTATCGAGTAGCAGCAACATATTATGTAGTATACGCACTTACTGGCCCTACAGTCCTTGGAACAAATGAACTGTGCAAAGGTGGGAGAAATATAAAAATCTGTATCCATCAGTCCATTTTCAAAACCTACTTTTTACTGATTGGAGTTATGTGAGGCCAGAGAGCTGGAGATACTAAAAGGCATACCATTCACGCAGGGCATTACATATATTACAAAGTATGATATCATTATGTATGCAAAATATTTTGGGCTGCAAGCAACTCCTACTTTATTTGACTTCTGCAATCAACTGTGTTATGGACTGCCACCCTGCACAGGTTTGCTTCCTGCTTTGCTACCCACAGATTAGAATTGAATTAGAAGGATGACAGTTGCCTTTAAACTTAGTGTCCATCTATGTCCGCTCACAAAACTCTTGATGTATAATACTTGTGTGTCCACTCAATCCTCCTTCTCATTCATATTACCTGCACGTGTTTCGGTGTGCTGCACATGCTGATAATGTTGAAAGTTTTTACACATGCACACAGAGCACAAGGAATCTGGTTTTCATGGGGCTCTGAATTTTCAACTGCACTGGCAGTAACAGGTACAATTCAGTAACCAGCTCTACACAATATGCCAGACCGTCCATAAAAAATTAGGTTAACATATACTTGCAAATCAACCTAAATGCATGTCTCTGAAACTTGAACAAAAAAATTCATTCTGAGACTAAACTGAAACAAAAACATCAGTGAACTTGGAAATCATAATGTAATGGGGATCTGACCACACCAAATAAATGTACAGTAATGCAGGAAGATAAGGCATCTGTGTTTTAGGTTGGATGAGCTGCAAAATATCAATTATCAATTGTGGTGAACAAGTGAAATTGCAGAGTCCCAAAAATAGTTGGGGTGCCAACCTGGTCTCCCCGTTTAACATTTTTCTCAAACACAAAAGCTGATGTAAAATAAACTTGAGATATTCATCTGCTTTGTCTAACTGGGACCTCTGTCCTGCTGCGAGTTTGGTTTGAAGCGAGACGCTGGCTTCCAGGGATGGGCTCTTTTTATATGTTTCAGACTGGGAGTGGCGGGGTTTGAGGAAGCAATGGGGTTGTTTTCAGTCATCGTTCTGGGTTGCCTTCTTTGTGTCACGGAGGGAATAGACAAGACAGTCAGTGACAGAACCCCCTCTTGCCCTGGGGTGGTACTGCATACCTGATGGGAGCTTGCAAGATGATCCTCAGACGTGCATGCATCACACAAGATATTGCCTCAAAAATCCTGCACATTTTACCGTGGTGAAGTTAGCATAACATTCGACATTTGTTTGAATTTCGCACTTTGGAGCTCGCATTGTTGATTTTACTGTAGAGTGAGAAGTTTTCTCGCTGTGAACCCCAAATAGAGAAGAGACGACTCCATGGTCAAAAGTGAAGAGGAGACACCCCTTTACTCAGAAGCGCAGTTAGCCACTTGACCTGAAGGAATTCTTATTTGGCTCGACTGGCTTTGACTACTGGGAATGCGGACCTCAACTCACCTCCTGGGATTTCAATGAGAGGGACCTACACGCTTAAAAATAATGATCCTGTAACACCACTGTACTACATTGTGAGGTATCTTGTGGAATCTTTGCTTGAACGGGTTCTTGTCCTATGAAGTTTGTTCTTTTGAAAAGTTTCTTAATATATGAGCAAAACACATGTGTTTAATATGCATTAGATAACTGACAGGATACTAACACATAAAGAAGACCGGAATCCAGCCTGCGAGTCATTTTAAAATCAGTAACCCTGATTTTAAGTTATCTACCAGTTATCTACTCATGGTTAATGTTGTAATCTGTTACAGATCTAATCACATAATGGTTCTTTCTAGAACTGTCTGGAACAACCTGGTGGAGGGTTATTTTGAGAAGTAAATATGGCTTCCATATAGCATCACTCTGAGCATGAAAAGAAGCATGTTGATAAATTATAAATGATTTTGAAACAAAGCATTGTTTACAACCTGCATTGATAACAAAAGGTAAAGTGATCAGAATATGTATCAATGACACAACCCCAACAATAATAAACTGTAGGACATGTAACACAATCCTGAAGCACAGTGATGTACACCCACCCTTAAAAATCCAGACCAATATAATAATGTCACCAAATAGCATTACTTTAAAGTTTTAGGGAGTAATAAAGGAAAATCAGTAAACCCTGAGATAAACCAGCGTAGACATATAGAAGAACATACAAACTCCAATCTGACATCACTGGCCTGGGGGTTCATACCCACATTTCGGAAGCGATCAGCAGAACTTAACACTGCTACAACTTGCTGCATCATGAATTTTAGAAAATATTTATTTACAGTAGCTTATCCAATTCAGGGTTGTGAGTAGCTGCTGTACATCCAGAAAGCATTTTAAACAAGACACAGACCAACCCAGGACGGGGCACCAGTGCCTAGAAGGGCACACCAATGCATGGATCTATACTCGCTCATACACGTGGAATATGGAGTTGCCAGTTAAACTAACATGCCCACATTTAAGGTGACTTTCTCAAAAGATACCAGAGAGAAAACCCGAGTGTAGCCAGAGGGAGCTCCTGCAAACTAGATAGCTACAGGGACCAGCTAGATCAGAACGCTATGCACTGCCACACCATGTCACCCCGAATATATATATCAAATGAAAATAATGATTTTTAGTTTAATAAACACTTGTATTTAATATATCACGTTCACATTTAACATTAATCAAATATTTTATCAGTTAAATATGCTTGCAATAAAATGTTACCTTGGACTTGGTGGTTCACCCTTGATGTTTTTGTCTACCCAATGTCCACTTGCCAAAGCCATTCTTTTTTTCTGGAAGAAAAAAACATACTGGCTAACAATTCCGTCATACAGCAACGATGTATAAATATTGTAATTACAGTTAAAAAGAAACAGCATTCATGATGTTATCACTGAGTAACCTATATTTCAGAAAATGTAAATGCTGTAAAGAAAAATCACCTCAACTTTAAATTCTGCAAAGTTTGTAGCGCACTTGTTCAACACCTAAAGCGGACTCCTGTGACGACTGCAATAAGTGGGTCCCGCAGGTGAGCAGCCGCCTGCTGTCACGCACCTTACTGCCGAGCGCCTTTCCTACTCATTCAGCTTTTGATCGCGACCCTGGTTGCTAGGAAACTCGGACTCAACTTTGGTGCCTTGCATTAATGAATGGCTTTTTTTTTTTTATTTCCGGGTGTAAAGCGGTGCGAGGAAGCAGGATGAATTTCCATTGCGTACTGTCCTCAACTAAATAGAGCAATTTAGGAAGACGGAGCTCGCGCATTGGATGTCAGGCTGCGGTGTTATGCATATTACAAAAAGAGCCTTTTCGTTATATTGACTTCGATTTTCAACTGACAAACTCGTTCTGTTACCCATAAAACATGCTTTGAACGTTTTTGGAAGGATGTATTGTCTACGCACAGATGTGCGTTTCTTTGTGTTTATTAGGTTAAGAGAATCACAGAGAACAAATGGACAGATTCTTGCACACCTTTGTCACGAGAACTGATCAGGTTTGGACTTCAAGCTTTCTAAAGTTTAACAGTTTAAGCGGACACCAACTGAAGCCACGTAAGTGCGCATAACCTCACAAATGCCCAGTTATGCATTTTGGAACTTTGGAAGAACACCATTCGTGAAGTTTTAAGGTTTTAAAGTTTAAAATTTCTGAACGCAGTTGTCACAACAACTAAGCTCTAAATGCAAATTAACATTCATTAGAGTTACATCTTTACTAAATGAACAGAGTGTTTGTTCATGGCAGGTATTTAATTTGTTTCGTTTGTGTAAAAAGAGAAAAAAATCCTTCTTGACATTTTTAGTTTATGAGAGATGCATCTTAAATGAAACAAAAGCATGATTTAAGTCAAAATTCATGTAGGTACAGGTAAAGTGAGCTATTTATTAATTGTTCAAATTTAAACCAAAAAAATTATGTTAAAAATATTAGCTACATAAAAATATAAATTATGTTTCTGATTGAATAGTCCATCCATCCATTATCTAACCCGCTATATCCAAATTACAGGGTCACGGGGGTCTGCTGGGGCCAAATACACTAGTGGACAAATACACTAGTAGCGTCAATTTAGCATCACCAAATCTCATAACTTGCATGCTTTTGGAAGGAAACCAAAGCATGCAAAGAAATCCTACCAGGAAAATATACAAAGTCTAAACAGCAGACAGCCAGGATGTGACCCCCTTACTGCAAGGCAGCAGCACTTCTGCCATGCCACCGCACCCCCACATGTTTAAATATTAACAGTATATATTATTTAAATGAAGTTAATTTATCTTTAAAATGTAATATACATACTTTAATGCATGTCATCATAAAAATATCAGCTATGCATCCTCTTATTCTAACAGCACACGGCTCCATGGAAATCATCATCTTGGGACAAGAAATCAGTATGATATCTAAATGTGCGCTCTCTTCTAATTGTTCTATTTGCAATGTCTTCTAACAACACTAAAGCAGCCATGGTAGTTGGAATAGTCTTGCCATTCCATGCACCATTATATTGTTCTTTCTGATTACAATTAAGTACCTTACATTTGTAAATGATATGCAGTTAATTTTGGTGCATTTGATTAAGTCTGCGTCGTTAAGCATGAAAAAGAAAGGGAAACTTCACAGGAACTGTAGCACTGCTTTGACGCTGGGTGCCAACTGTTTGCAAAACAGAGCAAAATGTACTTATGCATGGTCTGAGGCTGCTGAGAAGATGTGAGTGGCTTTACGCTAAGTTTAGTTTTTATACATCTTGATGTGAGCGTGGAAACGGGTGTATGCAACAATTTGTTTTACATACGAACCGTTTATACATGAGACCCCTATTCTGAAGCACATGTAGTATTATAGTACTAAGGTGGAGTTCTCAGAACACTCTAGTAGAAAGTGGAATTTTCCAGAACTTTCCCAGTAGTTTGTAGGAGTTTCAAGAACCTTCTAGTAGAAAGTAGGGGTTTCTATTTAAGCCTCTTTTCCTGACAGAGTCTCAGCAGAAACAAAAGAAAAGATGGTGCAAAGCCTTCTGCAGCCACCGTTACCAGACTATTCCTTGGCATCTTAAGCTGATGAGTGAATCTCAACAGTTGAAGCTGAAGGATCTGGTAACAGAAAGATCAATATCCTTCCTTGATATCCATATGGAAAATGACAAAGAAAGGTCTCTGTCATTTCTCAAGAAACCACCAGAACAATGGACAGATGATCTAATCTTCAACGAATTTTGTGAACTGTCAGCACGCATTCCAGTAGTGAATGACACAGCTGAAAGAGTAATGAGTCCCATCAAAAAGTACAATGACATACTGACAAAGGGCAAGGAACAGTTTATTCTTTGACTGGTCGCAAATCATCGCAAGAATTTGCCAACTTCAGCAAAGACAGTGCTCATGTAGTAGATCTGCAAGCATGGAACAGTGGTCTGCTGTTCAGTTCAAATGGCATAAAAGCTGCCAGATGGAGTGACCTCTAAATGATGTTTATTTTCATTAAAATGTTGTGTTATAAATAAGAATAAAACTAGCTTATTTGTTAAAACCACCCAACTGTTGAATAATTCAATACAACAGTTAATTTAGTAGATACAATTCTATTTCATTATAAAAGCCTACTGAGTTCAGTTTTTAACTTATGTTTATTTTTTTGATTATGTAGAGTCTTATTTTTGAACAATTTTCAGATTTTTTTTATAAGATTAAGACAATTATTATGATTTTTTTAATTATCTCAGATTTTACTTCTTTTTTTAAAATGAGATTTTTATTTTTAAGGTTACCAAGATGTTTTCAGTAATAAAACACATGAATCCTTTCCCCCACACTATGAATGTGATTGTCACATCTCCTTTTAACAAGCAATCTATCCCAGGAATTTACTTGAATATTTAAGTCTCAAGGTTATGTAAATTACAGGACAATGGGAACCAAGCTTCACAGCAGCCTAAAGTAAGATGTACTAATGTTAAACCGAGTAAATTCAATTTAATAGACTGAGGTAATGATTTATGTAAGTATTCAGCCGACCGGAGAGTGAACATAAGCATGGATCCTAAAATGTGTTTGTTATCTTTGCAAGGCTAACCTTTTAAGAAATGTCTAAACATATTGTGGTCTATGAACTAATTGATCTATTTTTAATTAATAATTATTATTAAACTTTCTTGAAAATTTTTGATGAGAACAAGCCATTCAGCCAAACAAAGCTCAACAATCCTATGCACCTAATTCAAGTTTTAGATATCTGTAAAGTCCTACGCTGTCTAGCACACTACTTGGTAACTTATTCCATTTGTCTATGTATCCATGGATCTCCGTGTGAAGGAAAAAGTTTTTAACGTTTCTGTGAAATTTACCCTTAACAAACTTCCAACTCTGCCCCCATGTTCTTGATCTGCTGTACTAATTCCTTTTAAAATTTTAAAAACTTCAGTCATGTCACCTCTTAATCTCTATTTGCTTAACATGAAAGGTTTGGCTCTTTTAACCTTTCCTCATAATTTCTTGCAGTCTTCGAATCAGCCTGCTTGCTCTACTCTGTATTTTCTGTAGCACTGCTGTGTCTTTTTTGTAGCGTGGAGACCAAAACTGCATGTAGTACTCCAGGTGAGGTGTAACCAGTACATTATAAAGCTTTTGCTTATCCTCCTTTGTATTGTATACCACACATCATGCTATATAACGTAACATTCTGTTAGCCATCATAATGGCTTCTATACAATGTCCAGATGACTCCAAGTTTCTTCTCATAGAAGGTAGACCTCTCTTTGTATACTCAAATTTAACATGTCTACTTCCTACATTTAATTCCCTACATTGGTTCAACTGAATTTCATATGCTATAAGTCTGACCAAGTCTATAATATGTCCAAATCCCTCAGTTGTGATTCAGCTGACTCCAGATTAGATGCTGTTCCATCTAGTTTGCCATCATCTGCAAATTTAACCAGCTTGTTATTTATACTCCAGTTCAGGTCATTTATATATATTTAAAATAGCAGCTGCGCCACCACAAAACCCTGAGGGACACCACTTTTAACATCACCTAATTTTGGTAAGGTCCCTCACACCATAACCCTTCAAGGCCAAATTAACCTTTGAGTGGTTTAACAACAAAAAGTTTAATATTCTGTGGTAGCCCAGTCACAGGCCTGGACTTACTTTGGTCAAGAATGTATGACACTATTTGAAAATTATGATGCATAGGTGAAATCAAACTAACCGGAACCACCTGAAACACATATGTTGGTAAGAAAGGCCAAAGTCACCCCCAAACCTTTATTAGCCAGCTGCTGTTCTCCATTGGCCAGCTGTAGTTATTCATTGGCCAATTATAGACCAATATCATTCACTTGCAGATATCCAATGTCCAGTTGCAGACTTTTATTAGTCAGCTGCAGATCTCCATTGGCCAGCTGTCTCCATTGTCTAGTTGCATACCATTTTAGTTAGCTACAGATTGGACAACTGCAGACCTCTTTTGCCCAGCAGCCACCCTCCATTGGTCAGCTGCACTTGACCATTGGCCACCTTCAGATGCTCATTGGCCAACTGCAGTCCTCTGTTTATTGGCCAGCTGTAGTCCTCCATTGGCCAGCTGCAGACCTTTATTAGTCAGCTGCTGACCTCCATTGACCAGCATCATATCTCTTTTAGCCATTTGTAGATCATCATTGGCCAGCTCTCCATTATACAGCTACAAATCTTGGCCAGCTTTAGATCTCCATTGGCTAGTTGCAGGTCATCATTGTCCAACTGCAATATTCTGTACTTTGTTGTCAAGCTGCAGATTTCCATTGCATAACTGCAGACCTTTATTAGTCTGCTGCAGATTTCTATTGGTTATCTGCAAATCTCCATTGGCCATCTGTAGTTCTATACAGGCCAGCCACACTTCCCCAATGGCCAGCTGCAGTCCTCCATTTTCCATCTGCAGACCCCCATTGGCAAGATGTGGATTTTTATCATTTAGCTGCATAGGGTTGCATAGGTCTATTGGCCAGCTGCACAACTCCTTTAGTAGGTTTCAGATCATAATAATGAATACCTACATTAACCAGCTATAAATCTACATTTGTCAGTTGCGGACCTGTATTAGTTAGCTCCAGATGTTCTTTAACCAGCTGTGGATCTCCACTAGCCAACTGCAGTCCTCCATTGGCTAGCTGCAAACCCCCATTGGCCAGCTGCAGTTCTTTAATGTATACATGAGTTTCTCCATTGGCCAGCTGCAAACCTCCATGGCCCAGATGCAGTCCTTTATCAGTCAGTTGCAAATCTCCATTGGCTAGCTGTACACCTCCATTAGCCAGCTGCAGATCTCCATTGGCCAGTTGCAGACCTATTTGGCCAAATGTAGACCACCATTAGACAGCAGCAGACATCCATTAGACACCTGCACTTGTCCATTGGATAGCTACAGACCCCCATTGTGCACCTGCAGCCATTTGTTGGCAAGCTGAAGCTCTCCATTATTCAGTTACAGACCTTTGTCTGTTGTAGATTTCCATTGGCCAGCAGCAGATCTCCATTGGCCAGATGCACTTTTCCTTTGACCTGTTGCAGACCTTTATTAGTCTGGTGCAGATCTCCATTGGCCAGCTGCAGATGTCCTTTGGTTAGGTTCAGATATCCATTTGCCAGTTGCAGATCTACATTGGCTAGCTTCATTTTTCCATTGGCCAACTTCAGTCCTCCACTGGCCTGCTGCAGATCTCCTTTGCCCAGCTGCAGACCTTTATCAGTCAGCTTCAGATCTCCATTGAGCAGCTGCAGTCATCCTTTGGCCAGCTGCTACTGTCTATTGATTAGTTGCAGACCTCCAATGTCCAGCTGTAGACATCCATTGGCTAGCTGGAGTTTTTCATCGGCCAGTTAGGCAAAGCTAGGACATGCTCTTCCAAAATACTTAAATTTGTCTGTAACTGCTTACGTAAACTCCAAATTTCTTTTTCTTATTATTTTTGTAGCAAAAACAACAGTACAATTAAAATATTAATTAAGCAGTTAGTGCTTTGAAATATAATTATCGACAAAAATAAACTTTTAGTGTTTTATTCAGGAAAACTAGGGAAATAAAGTGAGCTTTGTTCATAGAATAATATCTCAAGTAAAGAAGGTAAATTGGCTACATGTTTGTCTGCAGTTAACTAGAGGCCTGGGATGAAAATTTACTGGTAGAAGGAAAAGATGCCAAGGTCCAAGGAGAGAGAGTGAGAAAGAGAGAACTGGAAGGTGAGATAAAGGATGATTTGGTTGGTAAACTGATTAAGCAAGCTGCTTTAATCTGAGAAAGCAGAAAACTGTCTGTTAAGGATGGCCTCAAAGTTCAGCACCATTTTGTTTTCTTCTCAAATGTGCTTTCCTTTTTTTGGACCTCCCTTGTCTGTCTTTGTAAACAAATAGTGGCCGTACTGCACCCCAAGCCCAAAACATAACTGATTCACTCTCGAGTTAAAGTTCAAAGTCTCTTTATTTAGGCACAGTGTCTGTGTTTAAGATTCAGAACCCCTCCAGAAGATACTGCCAGCCAGCCATCACAATAATCCTGGTTTCCTCCTTCACCTCCTCCTTGTTAGTGTTTCCCTCCTAATCTCCCTACTCAAATTCATCTTGCTGAGGAGGAGACGCCTCTTTAAAGTCATAAACAGGAGTAATTCTGGCACAACCGAGGTCAGATGCAGCTCCATAGTCACAGGGAAGCCTCCTCCCAATGTCACCTCCAGCATCCTCTGATCATTGCAGAGACTGATGTGAAACTTAAACCTACCCCATGTTAAAAATAGCTGCTACATGTCAATAGTACATTGAACTGAGGGTCATGAAGAGGTCACAAGAAAAACTGGCATGAAGACACATTGAGTAGCTGAACATCATGTCATGATGTATTTGAAAATTGTACAGGAGATGAAACTGAATAATTACTCATTGTTCCTCACCAGTTAAGCTAAAATGCACAGATGGGTTTAATGAAGCAACAAGCATTATATCAGATCTTGTTTTGTACTGTGTTGATGAAATTTCCAAAGGTTGCAAGCATTTTGCTGGTGAACTCCCATGTTTACAATTTTTCAGTGCAGACAATTGCATAAGATCTCATCTGAGCTTGTGTAACAATATTGCATTCGTGAAGCTAGCATTTCAGCAGTTTAACATAGGTAGGTATAAATAGGTGCTGTCTAGATTGCCCCGCCCCAATCCCAGAGTGATGTTAGAGAAATGTTGTGATGGTAAACTTCCATCCATGCATTATCCAACCCACTATATCCTAACTACAGGGTCACGGGGGTCTGCTGGAGCCAATCCCAGAGCGCAAGGCTGGAAACAAACCCTGGGCAGGGCGCCAGTCCACTGCAGGGCGCGCACACACACACCAAGCACAAACTAGGGACAATTTAGAATCACCAATGCACCTAACCTACATGTCTTTGGACTGTTGGAGAGATATGCAGACATGGGGAGAACATGCAAACTCCACTCGTAACTGTGAGGCAGCAGCGCTACCCACTGAGCCACCGTGTCACCCCGATGGTAAACCTGAGTTGAAAATTTGTTTCTACATGCTACTGTAATTGACTTTCTACAGGTTACTGTTACAAGACACATCAACCTAACCAGAAGCTTACGGTGATGGTGGCAAAATATAATTTTACCAAAATGTATGAATTCAATTTAGGTACCTAAAATAAACTGACTACAGTAACCCAATGTAATAACATTTTACAACTGAAATGCAATTATCATCATTAAACATTGAACATTCATTCCTGGTTACATATCCACGTCGGCGTATGCAGAGCATGCAATATCACCATCCGCTCAATGCATAAATTCATAAAGTCAAACCAGAATCCGGTTACAGAGAACTTTTTAGCAAGCCAGGAGAGAAAAGTGAAGAGGGTCATCAATCAAGTCATAGATGATAATGAACAACAGAGGCATATTTGACAGTTTTGTTGTAATGGTTTTACATGTACAGTATTTTGCATTATTTTATTTATTTATTTTTTTTAGCATGGGCAATTTATTTATGAAGATTTTTAACCATTTTAAAGTATTTTTGCAAAGTTTAATTTTGTTTAATTTTGTCCTATTCTTTTTTAACAAAACATGGGTGACGAATCACATCACAGATAGTGTCATTATAAATACGACGGCATTTCTGTGTTTCAGTATCCTTTGGTTAGATAAAGAAATAAAGACTGCAGCGTAATTAGTTTCTAAGCAAGAAGGCCAAGTGCTAGGTATTGTTTTTTTTAATGCCCTTTTGGGTCTCTGACGTTTGATTCTCTGGTTTGCTCTCATATGTCTTACTTGCTTGGTCTCTATGATTATTCCAGCCTTGACCCCTTTCCCTCACTAAGTTTAGTGACATGTTTGCTTTTCCTGGTTATCTATTCTCTTCTCTCAGTTATACCTGGAGATAGACATCCTATTTCAAGTTTTAATTAGAGTTTTAATGTCTTTAGTAACACATTCAAAGCCTATGGTTACAGTCAGGTTGATCATTTTCCCTTTCTGGGTTTATTATGCTATTCCATTTTTAGGATTATTATTATTATTGTTGTTGTATTTTTAATTTGTTTTTGCTGTAGTGGTTATGCTGGAAGTGGATATTATTTTATAAAAAATTAAGCACTATAAATACAAATTCAAGGCAAAGAATTTACATAGATCTAATTCTTAGAAACAACCCCAACTGAGAAAAAAAATTTAGATGGTATGGAAAATGCAAACAAAAATAGAAAGCAATGCTAAGTAAAAGATAGGAAATGATCATTGCCCTGAAAACAATACAACAGTCCATAATTTATGATGTTGCAACTAATGGATTTTATTGTTTTTTCAAAAAATTGATTTTGATTCTTGCAAGATATTCCAAAAATGTTTGGACAGTAAAAATTTTACCACTTTGTAATGTTTCCTTTCCTGCTCACAGTATTTAATAAATGTTTAGGCATTGAAGACACCCATTTATTGTTTCAGGTGTAATTTTGTCTCATTTCTCTTGTAAAAAAGTCTTAAGGTTTGCAACAGTATGGAGTCTTCATTCTAACCCTTTGCATTTCAAAATGTGCCACACATCCTCGATATTAGACAGGTGAGGGCTGCAGGCAGGCCAGTCGAGGACTCGTACCCACTTCCTGTGCAGCCATACCTTTGTAATGTAATGCAGTTTTGCGTTGTCTTGCTGAATTATGCATAGGTGCCAATGGAAATGGAAGATATTTTGTCTTGAAGTCAGCATATGTTGCTTCAAAATCTGTATGTACTTCTCATTAATAATGGTCCCTTCACAGAAGTGCAAGTCACCCATGCCCAGGGCACTGACACTTTTAGCTGGTAAAATTCTAGATGGTCCTTTTGTTCCTTTTGTTCTTTGGTCTGGAAGTCACTATGTTCATTTCTTCCAAAAAAGACCTGAAATAATAATTTGTCTGACAACCATACGCATTTTACTATGTGATGGTCTATCCTGGATGCCAAACAGTGGTACCGGATGTTGTTAACATATGGCTTCCTTTTTGCACAGTACATCTGTAACCAGCATTTGTGGTTCTAACTATGCATTGTGTATCTGTGATGGTCCAGATCGGCTCCATTATCCCTTGTCACTTCCTGTACTGAGATGAGCTGGGCAAATGAGGACACACATGCAGCAAGAGGTAGGTGCAAAAGTGCTCAGTGCTTTTATTAAAATTAATAAAAAAAAAAAAAACAAGCAGTGTTCCAAACAAATAATGCAATACCTCAGACTTTCAGTTAATAAATAAATAATCCAATAAAAAAATGCATGTGACTGTGGAGGTTTAAAAAAAATCTATAAATAGACATCCTTTTAAAATCGAGTTTAAAATCCCAAAGCAGGAAAATCTCTGTCCCCAGTGCCTCCTTTCTAAAACCAGCATCTCATCTGCCTACAGGTCCTTGCTGTCCCATAGGTTTCGGCAGAGCAGCATGTTGAGCCTCCCACCTCGACCCTCTTGTTGCAACTCCTCAGCCTTGCAAGACAGTGGACATCGGGTAGCTCCAACTACCCTAAAAAATGCTCTTTTGAATGGTCCTCTTCAACCCCCAAGCCTCTGAAAGACTCTTCTTCCGGCTAACTGCATCCCAGTAGCTCCACATCCTGCCCTCGTTCTCCTGTCTTTAACCTCTGTATCTTTCTTTTCTATTCATTCCCTATCTTCTTTCTTTCTGTTCTGCCCCATCTTGTCCTATGCAGGCTCATTTTATCTGGCCTGACTGGTGTACCACATCTGATGTGTGAATGAAGCACCTGACTGACACTCGCCTTCTCACATGTATGCGTGATCAGCCAAGCATCCCAATCAACCCTGGAGTGAAGCGCGCTCATGCACACCCACAACTCACTGGAGCCCACACTTCCCAGGATGTGATTACTTAATTAAAACCAATCCAAAGCCACGGACCACTTATCACTCTGTCATACATGTGCATTGGAGGATCACCTTCCACGTTTGTCAGAGGTAAGCAATACCACCCTAGGGCGAGATGGGGGTTCAATCACTAACACCTGTAGGAAACCCATGCAGATATGGGGAGAACAGGCAAACTCCACACAGGGAGGACCTGTGACACAAACGCAGATCTCCTAACTGCAGAGCAGCAGCAGCACTCCCACTGAGCCACTGTCCACCCAACTATCAAAGTACTGAATTAATTTTAGCTCTGTTTTATTACTCCACATCAGCTTCAAAACAATTATGTTGGCTTACTAAGCTGTCAGAAACTTTCAATGCACCTCCAGAGCATGATTCTCCATTTTTAGACTTTATTTAACTTCTGAGGCATAACCCAGCCACTGGGGATGCACAAACCAGTGTGTTTCTTCGTGCCAGTCCCAAGCCCGGATAAATGGGAAGGGTTACATCAGGAAGGGCTTCCAGTGTACAATTTTGCCAGATCAATATGATACAAATAACAGTTAAATACAAATAACGATACAAATTTCCATACCGGATTGGTCAAGACCCAGGTTAACAACGGCCACCACCAGTATTGTTAGCCAACACGGTGCTGGTGGAAATTGAGCTACTGTTGGCCGAAAAAGGAGAAGAAGAGGGGGAAGATGTGTCCGGAGGCAGATGGACAAGAGGAAGGTAAAGAGAGTGGAACTGAGGGTAGGAACTTTAAGAGAGGTGAAAAAGAGAGTGCAGGCAGGGTGGAATGGGTGGAGAAGACTGTCAGGAGTGATTTGTGACAGGCGGGTATCAGCAAGAGTGAAAGGGAAGGTCTACAGGACGGTAGTGAGACCAACCAAGTTATATGGGTTGGAGACAGTGGCAGTGACCAGAAAGCAGGAGACAGAGATGGAAGTGGTAGAGTTAAAGATGCTAAGATTTGCACTGGGTGTGATGAGGATGGACAGGATTAGAAAGTACATTAGAGAGTCAGCTCATGTTGGACGGTTCGGAGACAAAGTCAGAGAGGTGAGAATGCATTGGTTTGGACATGTGCAGAGGAGAGATGCTGGGTATATTGGGAAAAGGATGCTATGGATAGAGCTGCCAGGGAAGAGGAAAAGAGAAAGGCCTAAGAGAAGGTTTATGGATGTGGTGAGAGAGGACATGCAGGTGATGGGTGTAACAGAGCAAGATACAGAAGACAGGAGGCATGGAAGAAGATGATCCTCTGTGGCAGCCCCTAATGGGGGCAGACGAAAGAAGAAGAAGATTTAACTTCTGAGGTGTAAGTTCTTCACACGTGGCTTACAGAGTTATTCATATTCTTACTTTTAGATTTTTCTCACGCATAACTTGTAATTTTCTATATTTAATGTATTAGTAGCACTTGCATATTTAATACTTTGTTTTTTTATGCAAATCTGACTTGAAATTTATCTTGACAGTTAGATGTAATGTAATATTTAAATAACAACACTTACATAGTTGCACCTTATTCTTACATCTATGATGTGTACCTCTCTGTAAATGCTTTCTTTTTCAGAGTTTCTGTGCATGCATTAATTAACATATTCTAAAACATACAGTAATGAGGTGCCTGTCGTGTATGCTTGATAGTTTAACACAGTAAACACACTTGGCACATTTTTGAACTTGCTAGGTTTACACTGATGCAGAAGGGTGCTTTCCTTTTATAATGCACACAATAGAAAAGTAAATGTCTTTAAGAACCTGATTTTATTCATAGGAATTTCATTAGGTGTGTATTTTGCTGCCCTTCCTACTGAAGCACTGACATTGAACTTTGAGATATTACTGCATGCCATGGATGGGTTAGGCGAGATTCAGACCTGAAGGAATATGTTATGTACCGTGTAAGCTGTCATTGGGTGCCCTGCCCAGTGGGCTAGACCAGAACTTGTAGAGCAAGTTTCCAGTTTGTAACAGAGGACCTTACTGAACGATAAAGTCTTGGACAAGGCAAAATTAGATTCCACATAGCTGGTCTGATACAAAAAGTGTTGTTTGGAGGCTCACTCTTTAATTCTACTGTGGCTAAGGAATGGTAGTCCACTTTGGTGATTCCACCTGACATTGCATTGAGTCTTATATGGCAGCTGGCAGAGAGCTCCCCCATGCAGAGGCGGATCTACCATTAGGGCAATTCTTGATGCATGCCATGGGGCCTGTGACGGAAAGTGACCTTTTCATCTAAAACCCAACCCTACAATCTGTGAAACTATGGAGTACCTTCACGCCAAAATGTTCCCAGAGTCAGAATGACTGAGTCTTGTGCTGAAAACTAGAGTGCGAGAAGTATTGCACTGAATTAAAAGGCACTATGTCTGTGTGCTTCATTGTTAAAACTAGGATCAACTCTCTGTTATGGAGATTGGTTACCCAGGGGCCTTTGGGGGTCTTAGTCCAACCTTGCTTCCATGTGATTTTTGCACATTCTTTCTATGTTTACATGGGACTTCCCTGCAGCCTTTTCTCGGCCCTTCTCACGAGGGAGATTGTGCTTAGGTTTGGCCTGCCATTGGTCCAGGTTTGGCTGCAGGGAGAGATACAGTACATGCTCCATGATATCCTTTAGTGGTGAAAGTAGGATCAGAAAATGTTCAACTGGTCAGTCACTATATGATTCAGATGTGCTTTTACCTTTCTTAAAGTACTTTTTTTTACTTTAAAATGCTTTTGGTTTATTATCATGAAATTAATAAAAGCTTTAAGATTTGTATCTGCGGTATTACACATATTTTATATTGTTACAATATATTTTTATTCATCTGCTTATAACACTGGATTTTCCAAACTTTACAGAAGTTCTGAAAAATCTGAAATAACCTCTGTTAGGCCCAACAGCTGCATACGGAATTCCACAAGCGATATATTAATCTTCTACAGATGGAAAGTGTATCCTGATTTTCAAAAGCAGGATAAAATGTGCATGCTGGAAACTAAGACACATTCCTAAAGCATGGTGTATACTGGGAAAATATCCGGGCTGTATAAATTTATTGTAAAATAAGAGTTACTGAGCTTTGTTAAGAAAAATAAGAATTTACCCTTCTTTCTAGAAAAAGAGCCACAAATGCCTAGAAAGAAATGTACAATGCAGAAAACAATTCAAGTAATGTTAATAGACTGTTTATTTATACAAAGTACATACCATTGGAGAGGGGAGTGGTGCTGGAGACTTGTATGACGACTGGAGCATGGGTGCGCAGTGCCCTTGTCTTTGTCTCCACTCCCTTCATAAACAGCAAAACTTAATTTACAAAAGATGTGGCTTTGGTCCACATCTTACAGACTGCACACTTCTGTGCTCTCACACAGTCCTCTTACAAGCAGACAAGGCAAGTAGCAACAAGGGCAATAAGAGCCAATGCTGGACCCAGGAAAAGATTTTCTCCCCTTTATGTTTTAGCGGCAGATTAAGAGCAGTATGTTCCCTAAACCTATTTTGGGGTTGGGGGCTTATTAAAGTAAAGAACAATATATAGGAATCACAGGTCTGGGGATCATCGGGCCTGAGCCAGCACCAGTGCTGTAGAGCTTATTTCTAAGGTAGATATTTGATTGTTTATAAAATTAAACACTATTTAAAGTGGGCGGCATTGTGGCACAGTGGTAGCACTGCTGCCTTGCAGTAAGGAGACATGGGTTTGCTTCCCGGGTCCTCCCTGTGTGGAGTTTCCATGTTCTCCCCGTGGCTGTGTGGGTTTCCTCCGGGTGCTTCAGTTTCCTCCCACAGTCCAAAGACATGCAGGTTAGGTGCATTGGCGATCTTAAATTGTCCCTAGTGTGTGCTTGGTGTGTGGGTGTGTGTCCTGTGGTGGGCTGGCGCCCTGCTCGGGGTTTGTTCCTGCCTTGCACCCTGTGCTGGCTGGGATTGGCTCCAGCAGACCCACGTGACCCTGTGTTAGAATATAGTAGGTTGGAAAATGACTGACTATTTAAAGTTGTTAGGAACAACTTTGATATGGCAGACACTAAATCAGATTAATTATAGTATTAGTATTAATATTATGAGAAAGGAAAACAATAACCGGGAAATGATCAACATGAGATGAAAATCATACTAAGAGAATAAGCTGAGGTCATAACCAAATGGGACAAACGATCAGGGAAGCCATGAGGGAAGACAGAAGTTTGTCAGTCGGGGACAGAATGGAGTTCAATAAGTTGAAATGAAAGCTGACACTTTGGACCTCTTATTTTGAAGCTGATTATCACTAACAAGAAGTTCAAGGATTTTATCCAACCCAGGGGTAAAGTACCACGGAAGCACCACCATATTAATGTTGTAATATCCAATTATGTAATTGATGCGATGATCGCTGTCATGTGATGTATCCTGCTGCATCATGTAAACAAAATACGAGACAGGAATGAAAAAATTCACTTAAGAAAATAATTCAGAATGACCCAAAAACCCACGAAATTGAATCAACACAATGAAAAAACATACCAGAACGAAAAATATATGCATTAAATGCCTTAATCATTACAGATGGTACTGGTAATCCTTCACATTCAGACAAAAAACATGGAGCCTTTAGCAAAATAGTCAATGGAACAACAAACAAGGGACAACTAATCAAGTGCATCTTGGGACAAAAAGGTCTATACTACTCTGACAGGCTAAGGGAACTAAACCTCTGTGGTCTTGAGCAGATGATGCCACCTGAGGGCCTAATTCAGGTCTTCAAATATCTTAGAGCCATCAATAAAATTGATCTAGGAGAATTCTTTTAATTAAACACTAAATGATATAATCAAGAACACCAATGGAATTTTAGAGGAAGTTCATTTAACAATGAAATCAGGAAGCAGTATTTAGCCAAAAGGGTCATGGAAAACAGGAGCAAACACACTGACAAGTATCTGGATAAGGTGTTGAGGCCCCTTAGCTATTAGTTAACCCAATGAGCAAGACAGACTGAATGGTCTCCTCTCATTTGTTAAATTTGATCTATTCTTATGTTCTGTTTTTCTAACTGGTTATGCTTTTTGACTAGAGGATTATATTGTTATGATAAAGTAAACACCTAAATGCTGTTCATTGTTTTAGTGTAGATCATTGTTGCCAGTCTTGAGCTTAAATGTTTAATTTTAGCTGCACCTCTCACATTAATAAGAGCATTTTCCAGAATTTACAGGTTTAAAGATTATCCAGGTCTTTCTGTATTATTTTTTGCTGCTCATCACTACTTGTTTTTAATTTGATATGATTCAAAGTGTTTCTTCTGTCATTAGGTCCACTTCCAGGGTTGCTAGGGGCGTGGCCACTGAGGTTGGGACCCTTGAATAATCAACATGACGGGATAAAAGGACAGTTATGGGTGCTATCCTTATCTGTGGGTACCAAATCTCTGAACTTTTCAAAGTGTATTTTTGTGCCTTTTTCTAACATGTATTTTCAGTTTTGACCCTCTTGTTCACTCGACCAGCATTACTGTCTCTCATATTGGGCTTCGGTTTCATTTTGCTTTATATATATATGTTTTTTGTTTTGTTTTTTATGTGCATCTCGCAGTTTTTGCTCAAAAGCTTATCTGCCAGTTCACTGACAGAACAATTCTTCCAAATCTAATATTATTTGATCTACATACTGTCACGATTCAAGTTTATGTTGATTTTTTTCTGTTTTTTGTTTTGTTTTGTTTTGAGGCTTCTTGGACACCATTTTGGGTCTTAGGATGCTGCCATTTTAAATTCCTGTCTTTAGGTCCGCTTCCCGTGTTTCTAGGGGTGTGGTTTCTGAGTTTGTGAGATGTGAGTATGTGAGATGTTAGTTAGTTTACTTCTCTGATCTGCAATTACCAAACCCCTAAAAAAAAATCTTGTTTAAACTCTTCTTGCATTTCGCTTTCAGGTGTGACCTATTTTTTTGTTCATTTTTCTGATTCTTGTTTTGGATTTTGGTTTCATTTTGTTCTTCACCTTTTCATTTGTTTTGTTTTGTTTTCTTACGTGCTCTTCCAGTCGTACTCTGTCTTTACCAGACATACTCAAAGCTGCTTAATCTTTGATTATAGACTATACTTCCAAAATTAGTATACAGTGGACTGGTGCTATCCTGAGTTGTCTCCTGCCTGTACCCAGTGCTGCTGGGATAGGATCTGGGTCCCTGTGGATTGAGAATATTATGTAATGCCATTAACTTCAATAGTGTGTTTTACATACATAAAATGTATAAAAATGTAGCTAGCATTCATGTGAGTATTTGAGGAGGACTGAAAATTCAGGGTTTAAGCAGTACTAGGGTGTTGTACCGTGTTAGCCATTACGAATGTAGAGAAGAGCCAAGCAAAATGACACCTTTTATTGGCTAACTAAAAAGAATACAATATGCAAGCTTTCGAGGCAACTCAGGCCCCTTCTTCAGGCAAGATGAAGGGTTTAAGCAGTGAGGTACATTTACGCATAATGGAATACTTCAAAAAGGATTATTTCTTGTATAGATCAGGACATATAATGGAATCAAGTTTTACTAATCCATGAAATATTTATGAAAATTTTTTAGTAAGTACAAAATCGTTAGTTTTTTTCAACATTAGAAAATGTAATATAGGGCGGTGTAGTGGTTACCACTGCTGCCTTAAGGATCCAGCATCCTGGGTTTCATTTCTGTACCCATTTGGTGTCTTAGTGGAATATGCACAGTTATCCCATGCTGGCATGGGTTTTTTTCCTGGGGCTGTGGTTTATCTAAAAGATGTACATGTTAACTTGATTGGCAACTCAGTTTGGATATATGCATGAGTAGATCCTGTGATAGACTGGCACCCTGTATAGGTTTATTTGCGCAAAGCTGCCAGGATAGCTAAATTGAACCCATAAATCTGATTTGGATTAAGAGATTTTGAGATTTTGACACTATGTTAGTTAATAATTCAAACGTCTTACAGACCCTGAAAAAAACTGTCCATTTAAATAGAAAATGGACCATAAAAAGTTTCTTTTCAAGATATAAATTGAGTGGCACTTATCCATGTAATAGTGAGTTATATTCCTTAGTGCTCAATTAATAGCATGATTTCATAAGAATACAGACATAAAAGATGAGTTAATTGGCCACCCAAGGATGCTAGCCCATGACAATTCCAAAACATTGAACATTCCATAGCTTTTGCAGATAAGCCAGTTATGGGTCTCTATATTGAGTAATTTGTTATTTCATTCCACATGTGCTTAACTGGATTAACAACTAGTGACTAGTCAGTTCCACAAAACCATTACATTTCAGCACTTTTCCAACTTTGTGACATGAAAGAATATCTTGCTGAAAAAGCATTAGCAGAGGGGTACACTACTCACATAAAGGAATGTAACACTTTGTCAACAATGTTCAGCTCTCCTAAGGAATTCAAACATTGGTCTGCTTGCGTCAAGGAACGGGAAAAAAATGTGATGCAGTCCCATGTGTTTCTTAAGACATCATGTTGTGCTCTGCTGTTATTTTATTGACTGTGGTTCATCTGTTACTGTGCATAGGTCTTGCCAGCCACTGTTGGATACTCTCTGTTCCTGATTACAGGAGAGCCATTGACTGCAAGTTATTTGGGTGGCCCATTCTTAATACACCCATGAGAACATCTACAAAGCTGCTGTCACTGACTGCAGGGCTGCATTATCCCAGGGAACTACAGGGGCTATAGCCCAGGGCCCTGCCCACTAACAGTGCCCACTGATCATCAATGCAAATGTATCATTATTATGTAAATTCATCCATCCATCCATTATCCAACCCGCTAAAATTCAATATTAATAAGTGTGTGGAAACAAATTTATGGTTGGTTGAGGTGCAATTTGTTTTTTCAGTTTTTGATAGCCCTTTACCTTTGAATTTATGCACAGGCACTATCAAGTAGTGAGCCTTTGCCAATTTGAACATAGGTGTGACCCTGGCACCTCTCCCAATGGCACTCGACAACCAATCAACTGCGCTGTGTGCTGACACTCTGTTAAAATAGGCAGGAATTTGTTGTCACCTGCTGCTTCCACTGCAAGTTTGCAGGCTCACCTTGTAACATGTCTGTCGCCGAGTGGTTGATGTGGGGAACGTTTAAAACCGGCCACTGACCTGGCTGTGTGCTCACTTTATCATCTCTCCTCAAGAATGTGCTTGCTCCAGCCACTGAACCTGCGTGATGAATGAGGATATTTGTTATTTTAATCTGAAGAAGGGAGCTCAAGCAGGAAGACTGTCACTCCTTGCTTGCTTGCTGTATATTTGAGTGATGAAAGTGAAAGCTCCCATTTGAATAAAAATGCTCGACACTGTTCCTGTCATCAAAACAATAAAGCTGATTTTCTCAGAGACCTGAACTTACCTCCTTCAAACGTTAACATCTGCAGTGTACCATCTATCTATTTATCTATCTATACGAATGTATTTTGTAATCCATCCTTCTATATAAAAGCGGTCGGGATTGTCCTTCCGTCCCGTGAGTGCTACGCAGGCGCGGAGTTTCACACACGCCCCGTCCATTTTGCAATGCACGATGGGATTTGTAGTTTCGTTTTTCCAGGTAAAAGATGATTTTCTACTCCAAACTGTGCGAGTAGCACGGAGTTTCACACACGCCCTGTCCATTTTGCAATGCACGATGGGATTTGTAGTTTCGTTTTTCCAGGTAAAAGATGATTTTCTACTCCAGACTGTGCGATATCTTCTTCTTCTTTCTTACTATATAAAAGCGGTCGGGATTGTCCTTCCGTCCCATGAGTGGAAAGCGTAGCGGTATTCCTCTTATCACAGACTTACTACTTGCAGCTTGAGGTATGAAGCGACATGATGTGAGCAGAGTTCTTGTGCTCCCATCGTTCCCTTGCTTTTGTGCGCGATGCTCTGGAAAAATAGACAAAATTATGTCTCTGGAAATAATTAATGTTGATGGAGTACAAATGCCTCACTGCATAGTAAATATCAGGGGGGTTCAAAAGGGCAACCTCAATATAGAAAAAAAGTTAAATTTCATCACAAAAATAACTGAAATTACGAGTATTAAAGTAATACCGCTCAAATGCAATATAACCAAATTAATGAGTTTGTATAAAATATCAAATTGATCTACATATTGAATTGCCTTAAGAACTGGTCAACTTAAAAGTCGGTTGCCTTAAAAGGCGGGTCAGCCTAGTGCAATAATAAAATGCATTGCATTTTTCATTGCAACAGATGACACATCACAAACATTAGCACTGCTTTTATGAATTGTATTTTCTAATGCATGCAGTAATATAATATTTTGAATTTTTCATTCCAGTAGATGGTGCATCACAAACATTAGCACTGCCTTTACGAAGAGCATATAACAGAGACATACTAACTGGATGGATACACAGACATGGATACCTGGGTCCTTTTTTTAAGGTGAAAGTGTGCTCATTATTTTATTAACTACTAATTTAGTTGTATATGTTATTTTAACATTTCTTTAACTTGGGGTAACACAAACAGAAACTCAATGTGTAGTTTCATACTAGTTTATCAGATGTCTTTATACATTTCCCAAAATCACATTTAATTTTCTCAGGCTTTTTGTGACAAAAGCAACAATATTATTTTTATAATAGTGCATTCTGATTTGAATTGTTAATTACCTGTCATTACCTGTTCTTTAGAATGGAAGAAAAGCACCCAAAAGATGCCTGAGGTCACTTTAGCTTCAGTGCCACAAGCGCTGGCTGTTTCAGTACAGCAACCATATAAGCATCCATCATCCCAGACGTCAGCATTCATTTGTAAACTACATGTATTTTTACATTGGAAATAATCTGTTGATTATCATATTAAATTGTATTGAATGAAAATTATATCTAAATTAAACTTTAATCTAATACACCCACAGTATAGAAAAATAATTATGTGATCACTATTTTAGATTAACCCATGTAAATGTTTCTGTCATATAAAGGCTATAACTGTTGAAACAATTATAAATTGAGATTATATATGTTTTTTTCTTTACCAGTGAAATAACAAAATTAATTTCAACACGAAACAGAATACACAAGTTGTGGTAATGACAGGACATTATTAAAAATATTATAGTGTATTTAGTTTGCATTTAATATAATTAAAATAAACTCATTCTTAGCATTAAAAATATAGTGTATTTAGTTTGCATTTAATATATATAAAATAAACTCATTCTTAGCATTATTTTGTGTTTATATACTGCAAAGTCTGTGGTGGGCTGGCGCCCTGCCCGGGGTTTGTTTCCTGCCTTGCACCCTGTATTGGCTGGGATTGGCTCCAGCATACCCCCGCGACCCTGTAGTTAGGATATTGCGGGTTGGATAATGGATGGATGGATACTGCAAAGCTGGCTAATCTATAGGTACTTTATAAAACTCAATTGCTTTCCCAATTATTTCCAGAATTTCTTGAAAGTCATTTTGATCATCATTAAAAGTATTAATTCTCACAAAGACCTTTAAACGAGATCCATCACATGATCAGACTGTATATTGTATTGTCATGTTATTTTCTAACCTGCTTAATGCAGACCAGGGTCGCTTGGCGGAGTTGGAGCCTATACCAGCTAGCATAGGGTGCAAGGCAGGAACAAACTGTGAAGAGGGTGCAAGTCCATCGCAAAGCAAACGGCCACATTCCCACACAACAAACACATTACAGTCAATTTAGCGTTGCCAGTTCATCTAACTGGCATGTCTTTGGACAGTAGGAGGAAAGGCAGAACATGCAAACTTCATGCATCAAGAACCCAGGGATGTTAAATTGTGTTAAATACAATTTCATCTAGACTAATTTTACCAATTAATATAAAATTACATATTAATATAAAATTCACTAAGTTACCACTTTATTAGATTCATCTGTCTAATACTGGGTAGGAACCCCTTTAATGAATTTCTAGGCATTGGAAACATTCCTTAGAGATTTTAGCCCATGTTGACTTAGGAACATCATGCAGTATTGTAGAAGAAATAAATTAGAAAGAAATCATTATAAAAGAATATCTGTCCTCAACTAGGATTGCTTAGAGTCAGGAACCAGGCAGGAGGAAACTTGTTCATTGCATCTTTTCTTTTCAGCAAATGCTTGAAGAAGGAGCATCCTGTTACAACAATCTACTAAGGGACAATGCTCTGAACAGAGGTTGTCAGCAAATGGTCACAACACAGAGACAGAGAGTCATTCTTAGAGATAACTGAATTTGCATAACAGTGCATTAAGTATTGCTTACATAGTCATCTGACATTTACTCTGATTAGTTCAAAAGACTTGAGGTGTTTAGCACAGAGCATATCAAGTTTATATACCCCAAAATAAAAGTCTCATTTCACTATATACTTGGTCTTTACAATACATTCCAGTATTTCTTTAGGACCTGTGTATGTGACATCTGCAAGTCTTACTGGGTATATGATAGTCAGCTAACTTCTTGAACCATCACCCAGAACCTTCTTGTTCTTTCTTGTTCACTTGGTCTTTATCTAGTTTTCTGATATGCTTGAACAAGTTTCTGACATTTATTATCCATGCCATACTATATTTAAGACATGCTACTGTATATATTAATGTGGGAAGCATACCAACACACTTTATGCACAATATCTACAGTATATTATCTCTAAATGACTATGCGACCCCTAAGTGTCATTTTCCTTCCACAGTACCTTGAGTTTAGGGAGTTGGCAAAAACAGGCACTGGGTGGCAGTGAAGAGTTGCCTGACAGCTGGGCAACCACAGCAGAAGCAGTAAGGGTGACATCAAGAAGGGTGTTAGCTTGACATCTGGACAGAGGAAGGAGGAAAAGGAAACCTTGTAGTGGAATGGGGAAGTACAGGAGAGTATACAGAGAAAGAGGATGGCGAAGAGGAAGTGGTATAGTCAGAAAAATACAAAAAGAATTTAAGAGAATAAGGGGATAAGGTGCAAGATGAAGAGAGAGGTGATTAAGGCTAAAGAAAAGGCGTATGATGAGTTTTATGAGAGGTTGGACAATAAGGAGAGAAAAAAGGACCTGTACCAATTGGTTAGACAGAGGGACCATGCTGGGAAAGATGTGCAGCAGGTTAGGTGGATAAAGGATAAAGATGGACACATACTCACAAGCGAGGAGGGAGTGTTGGACAAATGGAAAGAATACTGTGAGAGGCTGATAAATGAAGAGGATGAGAAAGAGAGAAGGTTGGATGTGGAGATAGTGAATCAGGAAGTGCAACGAATTAGCAAAGAGGAAGTAAGGGCAGCTATGAAAAGAATGAAGAATGGAAACGCTGTTGGTCCAGATGATATACCTGTGGAAGCATGGAGGTGTATAGGAGAGATGGCAGTGGAGTTTTTAATCAGATTGTTTAATGGAATCTTGGAAGTTGAGAGGATGACTGAGGAGTGGAGAAGAAGTGTACTGGTGCTGATTTTTAAGAAAAAGGGGGGATGTGCAGAACTGTAATAACTACAGGGGGATGAAAATGATGAGCCACAGCATGAAGTTATGGGAAAGAGTAGGTGAAGCTTGGTTAAGAAGGGAGGCAATCATTAGTAAGCAACAGTATGGTTTCATGCCAAGAAAGAGCACTACAGATGCAATGTTTGCTCTGAGGGTGTTGATGGAGAAGTACAGAGAAGGCCAGAAAGAGCTGCATTGCGTCTTTGTGGACCTGGAAAAAGCATATGACTAACAGGAGCAGTCGAAAGAAGAAGAAGAAATACCTGCAGACATTTTTCAACTATACATTTATACTTTGAACCTTCCTTTTCAAGCTTTGTTTCAAAGGTGCATTGTTGGATTGAGATCTGTAGACTGTGCAGATCACTGGTTTAAAACAAACTCATTGTCATGTAAGTGGAATAAGCTTCAGTTAAGACATGCTTTGTGACATGACACAATATCTACTGCACGTATTCATTTGAAAAGAGTAAAATGTGGCTATAAATAAATACACACAGTCAGCATGTAGATGTCATTCAGTTTATATGATATGAACACATTCCTCACACCATTACTCGACTACCATCAGCTTGTACTATTGACAAAAACCAAGATGGATTTTTGTTGTTTAAGCAAATGTCTAATTTTACCATCTAAATGTCTGAGCAGCAAGTGAGATTAACCAAACCAAGCACGTTTTTTCCTGTCTACAGTCATCTTATTTTGGTAATTAGGTGCCCACTATAGTCACATTGTATTATTCCTAATTGAGAGTTGTCGAACATGGTATTTACAAACATGTTTTCACCCAGAGAAATGCTACTTACAGGATTGTTTTGTTGGTTGCTTCATTCTGTGTTACTCTATTGTGCAGGGCAGCCACTTCTGAGATGCTGGAATTGTTATGTCTGGCACCAACAATCACAGCACACTCAAAGTCACTCAGATCACTTGTCTTGCCCATTTTAATGTTTGGTTCAACAAGGATTAAACTTTTTGATCCTGTCTGTATGTTACACATACTGAGTTATAGCCACATGATAGGCTATCTGGAGGATCAAGGTATTTGGATTTTTGAATAGCTGTGTCCAAACAGACATTAACTGTCCTCATTATTAGGTACATCTTTTGGGGGCAGTGAGGATGGTTTGCATTCAACCAACCAGTACACAAACTCTCAGTGAATTTTCTATTTCTTTGCAAAAGGAATGTGTTTAATAGAGCCTTGTCTTTAATGTATCATGATAAAATAAAATTAAACCCATTAGACTCACTGTCCTTCTCTTGTCCAGATTTCAGAGATGATCTCTTTATTAAATACATGTATCATTTTAAGTTCTTGATACTTTCAAGCTCTGAAGTTGCTTGTTTCCAGGTAAATAGGGTGGTTACCCTTTTGCAATCAAAATGGTAAGTCCAGGCAGATTTGATCCTTTATTGACTGCCAGAAGTGCCCTGAACCTCCTGTTTCCTATTCCCCTTAGACCAAAGGAATTGGTCCTCCAGTTCAGGGCTTTGACTTCACTCTGGGTTTCCTCCCACAGTCCAAAGACATGCAGGTTAGGTAGACTGGCAATGCTACATTGGCCTTCTTGTATATACAGTATGTGTATATATTTCTGTGTATCAGTGGATTTGCCCCATGATGGGCTGGCACCCTGTCTGGGGGTTGTTTCTTCCTTGTGCTCCCTGCTTACTGACATAGGCTCCAAATTCCCCATGAACCTACTCAAGAAAAAGCAGGTTTGCAAGATGGATGGATAATGCAAGCAGTCTGTTCTGGTCTTTGTTTTCCTCCAGTGTATTACAAAAAAACAAAGAGATAATATATTGCTATTTTATTCACTGATTATTTTATTGCTATTATAAACTTAAATTTCATGATCTGATGTCATTATTATTTTAAGTATATATATATATATATATATATATATATATATATATATATATATATAGGTATAGTGAATCCAAAATGCATTTCGATGGATGACACTGTGATTAAAGCAATGCATCTTTTAACTTTTCCCTCTGTTTACCTGGTGACCCCAAAACCTCAAAGATGCCAAGGTTAGATTTACTGTTGATTCCTAAATATGCATGGTTTGGGTGTGTGTGTGGAGCAATTGATTGATGTCCTGTATAAGGGAAAGTTCCTGTCAAATGTTGCATATTAGGCTCTGGTTCCCTGAAACTCTATAATGGATAAATATGAGTTAGGGAAATGGACGCGATTACAGGTTCACTACCTCCCAGGCAGATGCAATGTTTCATAACAAAATTTACAGTCATGAAAGTGAGGTGCGTCTAAACATATTTTTTATTAAATGCTCAAAGCATGCATAGAGAGCTCTTTAGAAAGAAGAAACAAAATGACTCGAACAGACATTGAAAACTGTTTCGATCGCAATTGATACCAAATCTCTTAATAAACAAAAAGATATGATCTATTATCTTTTTAAACTTTTACAAGAAAGTATCACTGTTTTTTCTTTGTTATATTTCGTGCATTTCGTTTAAGGTGTTATTTTTTCTATTCTAAATATTATTTCAATGTATTTTCTGAGCCCACTTTCCAAATCAATGCCAACTGCTGGCGATACTTACTTAAGTGGCAGGTGGGTAGAAAACGCCAAACGGCACAATTTTTAAGCTATCAAAACGTATTCATGAAATCTAAATAATGTAACATTATCCTACTGGAGAATAATTACGTTAGTGTGTCTTTCGGCGAAAATGATGTGACAGCAGCTGGGGAAGCTTCGGCAGTTAACTGATTGCTCCAGCGCCCTGCGGTGTAGCGCCTAGTAAGATTAGTACCGGAGCCGAATGACATTAAGTAGCAGAAGGACTGATCCTGTTCGGCGCCTGCTTGATTAGGGACAGAATTTTACAGCGAATCTGAACGTAAACGTGTAACAGTACTGATGGATTCAGTTGACGTCTGAAACAACGCTATCGTTTTCCGTAGTACTCATCTACCACTTAACTCGATGATACTGTAAAACAATACAGAGACACCGAAAGATGATGATCGTGTAAGGTGTCGATGGCTTTTTGTTGCCTGGTAAGCGCGCGTCACTTATGACGTAAGTTCCGCTTGAGTGTCAGAGGCGGTGGCGGCAGGAAGAGAGCGCGCAGAGCTGAAGAAACTGGCAAAGGGACAGAGAGAGAAAAGAATAAGAAGGAATCCATAACCCGAAGCTTGGTTCGTGCTCCTGCCACTAAGCACCTCTCTCCATTAACCTTTTATAGCAATAAAAAGAAAACAAAACACGGCAACCTGGAAGAGCCGGGCATAACCGCGATAACGGCCCAACATGGATTATATATGATTCCTGGAAAATGTGAAGAAATGAGTCAGGGGAAGAAGAAGAACCAGCCGACCAACGGCATCATGCTGGTCAAAAAGATCATCATGAAAGATGGGACTACAGTAAGTAGTGATTTTTATTCTTCTTGAACTGTCCAAGGAGGCATTCGTTGAAGAATGCATTGATGTGTGGAAGGTGGATTCGGGTGTGAACTGCTGCATGAAGGCATCTATAAAGCGCCAAGTACAGTACAGTCTAGTACAGTTTCGATTTGACTTGACTTTATCGAAATTCTCCCCGCCTCTTTTCCCAAATTAATAGCACCATAACTGTCTTGCTGTTTGACCTTTCGGAGCTTTTATTCGTATTTATTGGAAGGAGTATTTTTTTGGGATGTTTTTCTTCGAGGTTGTAGTTTTAACTCATACAGAATCAGACTATCCGATATTGACGTGGCTTGCACCCACTACTATACTTTCTGTCTGCGCAGACAATTCCGTTTAAACAGCGTGATCAATGTACGACGTCTCTGCGGTTGCTTATTTTTCAACAGTGCAGTGTCAATGGCAAATCGTAAAGAAATGACCATTAAAATTACCCAGACATTGTGGCTTAAGGACTAAGAAGCTTGATCTGTAATCCCAAAGAACCGCTGTACACATCCCAGCCTGAATCCCTGAGCACGGCACCGCCTGTGTTAAGAATGTGCAAGTTGCGGCATGTGTGGTGTTTTTAGATAGGAGAAATAGCGCTACATAGGTTTCGTTTCTTTCTTCATAACTTAATGACTTTTATCAAAAACATTCACTGCAGTGTTTTTGTCATAACACACAGCCGAATGTTAAAAGCGTCCTGCTGGCATTACTAAAATACACAATAATGTGAGAAACTTGACGTGGATACAGCATAATGCTCAGCAGGGCCGTGTATTCACTTGTGAGCAAAGTTGCATTTGTGTTAACAAAGCCAATGGTTGTGTGTGCACAGAAGAAAGTACAGTAGAATGCAGTATATAAGGAATAATAATGTATAATTAAGAAATGCTCTACAGATCCTTAAAAAAGTAAATACAACCACAGTTTTAATTTTGATACAAATTTCAGGTAGGACACCGTAAATATCGGTAGAATAGCTTGACTGTCTTCAAGTCTAAGCCGTGTACTGTACAGTACATTTAAATACACTTCAATCCTTTTTTGTAACGTGCTTATTCATTTCATAGCAGCAGGGCACCAGTGCCCATTACAGCAGCATTGGATTCAAGGCAGGAACCCACCCTGGGCTGGACGCCAGTCTATCCCAGTGCACACCCAGACTCACTCATTTATTATCAATTTATAATTGCCAGTTTACCTAGTATGCACATCTTTGGGAGGAAACTATACACCTCTAAATTCCTTTGATGGCTTTTTTTAGTATTTAAAACCTGCTTTGTAGCGTTGAACTTGTTGGAGGAGTGGCTATATAAAGGAACTTTGTAACTAAGTTACAATTTAACAAATAACCTGAAGGCATAAGTGACTATCCTTGAATTGTATACCACAGCAGACACATTTCCTGCAAGAATAGAGCAAAGCTTTGACTTAAAATGGAGTTTAATTGACACCTTCTGTAATACTCTTTCCAGAAGACGGGAAGAGACAAAGATGTTTATTTTGCATCTGAGGTTTTGATATGAGGCCAATGACCAACTCAAAGGAGAGATACTTGAATCTGTTTTACAAAGATGAGGCAGTAATGTCTTGTATTTTATTCTGTGTTAACTTTTACACAGTGCAAAACTTCAAATGCCTTCAGCAGCCAATATGGTTTTTTGACATCTTTTAGTGTTCAAGTTTCTGTTTCATTTGTTCATTTTTGCCAGAAACAGTTTTAAGTTTGAGATGACTGTATATATGCAGCTGTCTATGTACAGTTGGGTCTTAAAATATTTAAATTCTTGAAACCCCAGTTAGTGCCAAGGAATGCAAAATAAAGTGTGTTTAAAAAAAAAAAAACACAAACACAAAATATAGAGGGATGAGATGGAAATTGCATTTACTATTATACAGTAAACGCTCTGTAAGTCTAATTAATATACTTAATATACAGTAAGTGTTGTATTTTTTTCATAAATTTTATTGCTAAAAATATACATGATATGTGTAATAATAATAACTAATGTCATGCTTAAGGATAATTAGAAAATATTTGGTATATATTCAACATTATATGCCACATAAAAAGTAACAGGTCAAAAAAGTTACAAAATATTCATTTTATTAAGCTGCTTGGAGCCGTCCTCTTCATCAGATCCTTTGGAAGCAGCATCAGGAAAATGTGAACAGTGAAGTGATATAAACATGTTCAAATTCTGCTTTCCACTTTGTATTATTTTCCTGTCTAGAGTATTTACTGATTTTTATTTTGGAAGTGACCCTTTTGTTGTTGATAATCAAGAATATATCATAGGTCATGTGGTGCAGTGGTTATTTTAGGAAACCGATACAATCACCTCAGTGATTTCTCTGGTCATTTGGAAGCCAGATGCTGGCAGCCATTTAGGGTATGCCAGGTGTATGTGCCACAAGTGTTTGTATATAGCATCAGAAAATTCTGCATTATCTTTAGTAGTATGAATGTTCTTCCTGTAATAGTTGCACACACAATCTATTTTATGCATAACATTTATAAATGCCTGCTTTTTAGTTTTATGAACCATGCATTACTATGTATGTCTTTATTTTAAAGAGATGGATTGGCTAATATGATTGTCTTTGTGGTGTTTACTTTGAACATGACCCATCAATGATTTTCACATTAACTAATTCAAACTGAGCATTTAAATATTTTATTTTTGAGAACAGGAGTAATAATTTAAGAATAATGTGGTTAAATATTGATGGATAACATATTATTGTACGTTTTCAAGAGAGCCAGATCTATACTGAATACTGAATCGCCTACTTTGCTGAGTTTATCTTTTACCTGACCTATTACCCTTTAGGAGTCAAAGGACCTCAAGTAAAGCAGATATAACTTAAGAGATTTATGTTAGACATGAGAATACATTCTGTACTTGCTTTCAGTAATAAACTGTATGAACTGCATACCTCTATGTACTGAGGTAAGTTATGGGCTTATGAGGAAGTTTTGTGATCAAGAGGAGTGGTGGTTTGTGCCAGAACAGTAAGAGAGTGTGGCACAGTGATTGGGGCTAATGGGACAGGTCAGATAGCCAACATGCAAAGTAAAAAGTTGCAGTTTTTGTTTTATCAGTCAATCTAACTAATTTATTACCTTTGTTTTGCCAAAAAAAAGATGCTACAGTGCCTGTGTGAGACTAGAACATATTTGCAATGTAAAATCAGAGAAAAAATTGATGAATCTGATTCAACGTGGCAAGCTTATATTATAAATAAAAAAACTGTTGTATATTCTTATTGGCTGATCACTATTTTTTAATTGTTTTTAGATACAAGAATTTGCTTGCAAGTTGATGCTTAAATTTGTATGTAATCTATAACTGATTTAGACCAATTCAATTTTATATAGTGTTCTTTCCTGAATATAGGCTGCAAGAGCTCTTGTACAAATTTGCAAATATAGTACGACAATAATAAAATATAGCTTTATAATGTTTACATACCTGCACATATATGTTCACTGTAAATCAGTGAAAATACAGAGGTCAGTTTTATAATCATAAAATTTCTTACAAACCAAGGTGTGATTCCTTCTGAAATCCTTACTAAGCTTCAAGCTCATTTTGAAGGTGAAGTTTGCTAAGGGTATAATGTTGGGCCAAATCAAGTACAGAAGGACAAGATTGTGTAAAAAATAAATAAAATTTACTCTCACAGTTCAAGAACATGTCACTCCCAGTAATGTTTGGAAAATAAATAAGTTATCCAGTTGTCCAATGAAACCAAGGTGACACTACATGACTTGGAGTCTTAAAGCAGGTCACACTTAATGAGTGCAGTTGTTGTATCTAATTGCATTGTGGATGTCTGATTATATGACTAGGAATCTTAGGGGATGGCAGATTACATGACTCGTTCTCAATACAGTTTCACATTTTCTGTTGCACCATGAATGTTTTGTGAGGCTGGCACATTTCGGTAGTTAGTCAGTATGGTGTATCAAAATAAGAATTGGCGCGCCACGTGAAAGTAAACAATCAAAATGGAGGAAAAACAAGTAGTAGTTTATGTAGCCATTGTTGTGTGTTTAATTTGTGAAGGTAAAAAAAAAACAAAAAACAAAGAAGGGATTCTTTGCAAAACCTGTAGAAGACCATATTTGTTTGGTCTTGGACAACAACAGTGTATATATGTTTGAAAGAGCCCATTGGTTGTCAACACTGCCACTCACAGTGGTCCATCCATCCATTATCCAACCCGCTATATCCCAACTACAGGGCCACGGGGGTCTGCTGGAGCCAATCCCAGCCAACACAGGGTGCAAGTCAGGAAACAAACCCCGGGCAGGGTGCCAACTCACAGTGGTCTACACTTCCAATTTGATTTTGTCATGGCTAGTCACAGGGTGCTATGTGTGAATTTTTGTGAGTGCCTTGCTACACTACTGATAACAGGTATTCACTATCACTCACTATGATTGTATAAATGAAAGCTGCAATTAAAATGGCTATAAAAGTCTTGTAATTTGACCAGGCTTTAATCATTCATACACTTTCAGAGGAGACCAGAATTAGTGTAGAGAATGTTGTGGAAATTGTACACACAGAGTTGAAACTGAGCAAAGTAAGGGCAAGGTGGGTCAAATGACTTCTGATGTCCGAGCACAAAGAAAGATGTTTAGTAATTTGTTACTTAACTTTTTCAATGATTTGAGAAAGAAGAAGTTGAATTTTAAATTGTGGTGTTAACTGTGATGAGCTCTGAGTCCACCATTTCTCTTCTGAGTTTAAAAAAAGTGATAATGCAGTTTAAACACACTAATTCTCGAAAAGCAGCTTTTCACTAGCAAAGATTATGACTAATGTTTTCTTAGATTTTGTTTATGTAGGCTGTATCTCTTGACTAAAGGACAGAAAATTTGTTTAAAAGAAAGCAACTGCAGGATTCAGTTTGTTTTCTCCATAAAAACATTTCTCCTCAAACTGCCATTTTAATGATTGAAACTCTACAGATACTGATGTGGGATGGACTGCCTCATCCACCCAACATTCCTGAATCGGCTCTTTCTGATTACGACTTGATTGGACTACTGAAGGAGTTTGTACTTCATTGCACCTGTACGATGCTGGACTGATCAGCAACCAAGGCTATTATATTTGTTAATTTTTATACTAGTTTTTACTTCTATATTATTTATCATCTTACTTGGAAATTCAGTTTAGTTTTAGCTTTGCTTCATAATATATTTTTAGTTTAGTTTTTATTTCACAAAAATATTTCTACTCTATTAGGTTTAGTTTAAGTAGTTTTAATATGGTTAAAAAGTTATTTTGGAGTTTAGTTTTCTGTCACAATCAGAAAGAACTTGTGTATAATATTTGTTTTAATCTTCGTAGAAGCCTATAGGTATGTAACTGTAAAAACAAACAAAAACAAAACCAGATACTGAATGTGAACAGTTTATTAAGGTGCTTATATTTATGAATGATTTAATGTCTTCGTGTTAGCTTTTGTTTGTTTACGATAATAGCCTGGCCAGCAACCAGAACTTTTTTTGACACTGGAATTGAAAAGTTGCAGAATATTGTGACAAATGCATTGCATTTCACAGAAACCTTCAAAACATTTTAACATATAAGTCTTAGATATATTGAATAGCCCCCTATTTACTGTATGTATGAAGTTCAAGTTTATGTTATGTTAAAATACTTCAGCTAGATTCTTATGGAGGAGTAAGGAAAAACGAAAATGGTCAGTAGCTGTCATTGAACAAATAAATATCTTGGAATTGACAGCCTTTTTTAACAACCAGAGGTTATTAGGCTGGCCTTCTTGATCCCAATGATTATACTGGCACCAAAATTAGTGGCAAATGTAGATAAACACCATAGACAGGTGACATAACGGTTATGCCAGCAAGTACTATTATTCTAAAAACCAGAAGAAGCTGCGTGAGTGAAGAAACATTCCCATTATAATATATCATTACATACTGCATAATATCAAACTAAAAGTAGTAGTTATGAAGCTGTACTTCTTTTTTGATTGTTTAGTTTTGTTATTGTGTATCTGGCTGATGATGATGGCTTTGTCAAAGATGACATAGAAGGTTAATATTGAGTTCAGATGTTTAGATACACATTTTGTTTTAGCACTTGAAGTGCAAACGGGTTCAATGACTTTCTCAAGGTAACACTGTGAGTCGTAGCAGGAAATGCACTAGCAACCTTGTGAGTTAATGCTCAGTGCCTTGGCTGGCGCGCTTCTTTGTAATAGAACTTTGGCACTTCAGCTATGATTGCTTATGACCCTTTCCTGGCCAAGGCAAAATATTTCAACAAATGTTCTACATTTTGTTTGAAGTGGCGTGTTTCTAGTAAATTTAAATATGCGGCCTACCTGTAGTTTCTGTGACCTAAATTTTTATTGCTAATCCATCAATGCTTTCTTTAGGCCCACATGTATATTCTAATAACAGGACCACTGCAGAATTCAACACAAAAGTTTTGATATTCTGAAGGAATAGAAGAATGGAAAAAAGTCCATCCATTATCCAACCCACTATATTCTAATTACAAGGTCATGGGGGTCTGCTGGAGCCAATCCCAGCCAACACAGGGCGCAAGGCAGGAAACAAATCCCAAGCAGGGTGCCAGCCCACTGCAGGGCGCACACACTAGGGACAACCGGAGTACCCGGAGAAAACCCACGCAGACACAGGGAGAACATGCAAACTCCACGCATGGAGGACCCAGAAAGCGAACCGGGGTCTCCTAACTGCGAGGCAGCAGCGCTACCACTGCACCACTCTGCCACCCAATGGAAAAAAGTGACCCTGGCAAATCACTACTACACTTCATCTAAAGCACTTTAGATACAGTAAGTAATAGGATGAACAAGATTTAATTTTGTGTGTGGCATCACACATATGTTTGCAGATGTAAGACTAAACAAAACAGTCATTAAATAAATTTGGGACCTTTTTCTTGAATTGGATTGTCATCTTTAAAGCTGAAGCCACGCAGACTTGTGTATGGCAAGCTACTATAAAACTGAATGTCAAATTCTAATTTTAGATATCCACAATTAAATTTTCATCAGACAAATTTTAATCCATAGATTATAACTGTAAATACATTTTAACAAGATGAATTCTTAATGTCGGATATCTATAATTTCATTTTAAGTAGAGGAAACAAACGACCTTTCCCATATTGTGCTTTTATTAGGAAGTATGTATAATTACATTTCTACAAACCAAAATTGAGATTACAGATATTTGCAGTCTGTTTTAAAGATATCAATTTTATATATTTTAGACAACTAAATGCAGTGTTTTTTGAACATCCAAAATGCAATTTTTCCTGTTCCAAAGTAGATGAAGATGTGAAATCAGTAATGAAATTAATGAAACTGATTAAAGTTAACAAGAATTTGAAAAATATACTAGAGCCATAACCTGTATACTGGTGAACCTCACAGAAGACCATTTCCAAGGACTGACATGTAATAATTATTTTTTTTTTTAATTAAAATTCTTTTTAATTATTTGTAAAATCAATTCTCATTAGTTTCAAGACAGACCTAACTGGTCAAAATTACAGATATCTTCAATTCAGATTTTGGCTGCTGAGAGTGCCATTCTAGATACAGTATTTGTAATTTGAGTTTTAACTAGTCAGAATATAATTACAGATGTCTTGAACTGGGTCCTCCAAATAAACAGGAAAAGCCTGTCAGTTACGAATATCTCTGTTTTTCTTCTTACTATATTACAGTTATCTACAATTTAGTTCTTGATGGCAGTATGGCAGTGCAATGGAAGATACTGCTGCCTCACAAATATTGCAACCTGGTTCAAATTCTGCTGCTAAGTAATGCCTATTTGAAGTTTAAACTTTTTCCCTGTAACATTTTTTTCCTCTAGGGTTTCTATATTTCTCCTTACATTCCTAAAAATGCATGTTTTAGATTAATTGGTAATTCTAAATTGCTCCAGTACTAGCAGTCAGTACTAGCACTCAGTCCTGGTAGAATAGACTCCAGAATTACAATACCCTGCAATAGATTAAGCAAATGTGATGGTGTATGTATGCCATTCTCATTTTGACTAGTCAAAAATATATTCTAAAAATCTGAATTTAGAATTCTGTGTAGTTAAAACTATATTTTAGATATCTAAAATATTATTTTGATTTTTGAGAATATAATTATGATAAAGTTAAAAGGTGGTATTCAATTTTCCTTTTTTTTTTTTTTTTTTTTATTAATTTTATTACAATCCATACAAAGCAATCAAGTTTTTACAAAGAGAAAAATTAAGAACAGATCGATCCCCACCCCTGAGAGAGAGCAAGCCAAACGGCGTTAAATTTAAGGCTTGGAGACATACCTAAATTAATAAATTCTCTGTGCCTTTTGAACTTATTTTAAAATATTACTGATTAGATCCTGCCATGTTTTGAAAAAAGTCTGTACGGATCCTCTGAGTATTTGATTTTTTCCAACTTCAAATAATATAACACATCGGTTTCCCACTGACTTAAAAGAGGAGAGTTTGGGTTCTTCCAGTTTATGAGAATAAGTCTACGTGCCAGAAGTGTAGTGAATGCAATCACAATTTGTTTGTCTTCCTCCGCTTTAAACCCATCTGGAAGAACACCAAACACAGCTGTTAATGGGTTTGGAGAGATTGTAAGTCCAAGGCTATCTGAAAGGTAATTAAAAATGTTTGTCCAGAATAATGTTAATTTGGTGCAGGACCAGAACATGTGACCTAGTGAGGCTGGGACTTGGTTACAACGTTCGCAGGTTGGATCATGCCCTGGGAACATTTTGGAGAGTTTTAGTCGAGACAGATGTGCTCGATATATAATTTTGAGTTGTATAATTGTATGCTTTGCGCATATGGAGCTCGAGTGAATTCTCTGCATTGCTACTTTCCACTCCTTTTCTGATATATTAATTGAAAGATCTTTTTCCCAGTGTCCTCTTGGATCTTTAAAAGGGAGGGATTGTAAAATGATTTTATATATTGTAGAGATGGAGTCTAAATCCTTGAGATTAAGCAATATTTTTTCCAGCATGGATGAGGGTGCAAGATGAGGAAAATCTGGAAGGTTTTGTTTAACAAAGTTTCTGATTTGAAGATAGTGAAAGAAATGTGTAGCTGGAATGTTAAATTTGGAATGTAATTGCTCATAGGATGCAAAGACGTTGTCTATATAAAGATCTCTAAGCAAGTTAATTCCAAATTTTTTCCAAATATTAAAAACTGCATATGTTTGTGAGGGTTGAAAGAGGTGGTTCTCTTGCAGGGGTGCCACAGATAGAAGCTTCTCCGTCTTAAAATGCTTTCTACATTGGTTCCAGATTCTAAGTGAGTGGAGCACAATTGGGTTATTAGTGTATTGCCGATGGTGGTATTCAATTTTAAAAGTTTGTCATATTAAAAGTCTCCTACAGCCAAAGTAAAGACAGAAATTGTTGAAGTGAAGGCGTCCATAGAAAAGAAGATGGTTAAGGGTCACATTTTCACGTTTTAGAAATGATCTTCATAGGCAGTAACAGAGAGCAGTTATACCTCAGTTTAATACATGAAACATATTGATTAACACATTGAAAGAAATATCCAGATTCCAAATTTATTGTAACTCTGAATTATTAAAAAAAACAGTGAATCACTTTCATCATGAAGATAAAGTGGTTTCCCAGTAGTTTTCAAAACATTATTACAACGTCATTTCCCGAAAACAAAGCTGCATGAGTGTCTAGATTAGGTTTAAAAGAAAATTTGCAAGTGTAAGAAGTAAAGGTAGACATACTGGTTGCAACACTTCAGCTGTTAAAAGCAGCAGCTAAAGAAATGTATTCAGACTGTGGCTTGAAGGGACACATCAGGTCCCCAAACCCGACACAGACAGACACAAGGCACAAGTTCAGCAACACAAATGGCTTGTTATTCACTGTGGGAAATGCTTTCCAACAGTTTCCCACCAATGCACAGAGCAATAAGCACAGTATTTACAGCACTTCTCTTCTCTCCACCTCCACTCCGCCTCCATCAAGCTTCGTCCTCCTCCTCCTCCTCCTCCTCCTGTACTCTGACTCCCTGAATTAAATGAGGTGCTCTCTTTTATGCTGCACCCAGGAGCCCTTCAAGTGGTCCGTCAGCATGATCTGGATGAACTCCCTGGTATGGTGAAAGCCCAATGTAGTAGGGTTACATCGTTCCTCCAGCACCCCCTGACGGCACCCACGGAACCCAACAGGGGTGTGCCAAACTTCAACTCCCATGTCGCCCTATGGCAGTCCAAGACACTGCTGCAACCCAGAGGGGCTGCCATCTTGCACTCCGGGGAAGGTAGTGTCCTGTGCATATCCGCTCCCCCTGTCCTTCCATTTACTAATTCAACATTAAATACTTTGTCTGAAACCAACAGGCTATTGCCAAGCACTGTAATGAACTATGTATGCACAGGGAGTGACACAGAAATACAAAATTTTGGCTTTAACAGTCCTGTCTTAGTGTCCATAAGCAGTTCATGTTCATTTTGAATCCTGTTCAATGAATGCATAATAATATACATGTTCATGCAACAGTGAAACAAATCCCATATGTGCTGAGCATTTTAGAAATATATGAGATTGGAGCAGATGGAATTGGCAGTGTGAATATAGCTATTACAAATACTTTTGATCATTAAAAGAAATTAAAGTACTTTCAATTTTAAAAACAAACAAATCACCTTTTGCTATTTGCATAGCCAAGCTAATTTTTGTATTTTGTTGTCACAAGTGAATTTAGCTTTTGTTCAAGCTGAATTTTACTTTTTTAACACTTAGTTCTATAATGCACACAGAAGCCAATAAACAGCAGTTATTTGTATATTTTGATTTCTTATAAAATCTAAAGAGCTTTCTAAGCACTAGTAACACTGGCCTATCATGATATTAGCAGTTGTAGGGGCACTAATACCCCTCTTGGCATTCAGAAGCCAGTACATATGCAATGTAGTGGGAAACTTTCCAGATCCCTCCTGTTCATTTCCACATTGTTCACTTTGCACAGTCCTATAACCAGAGCATTGTTAGGCATTCTGCAGCCCATTGTGAGGATGGAAAACATCTCCAGTGTCACTATCAGCCGTACAATCAAAATAATATATGAAGTACTGTGCTTTCTTACCAAGAATGCTTAGTCCAATATATAATCGGGGGAGCTATTTGTGATCCACTTGAATGTGAATTAGAGTGTTTTTAGTGTACAATTTGTTTTACTTAGCATTACAAGCACAGTTCTTGAGTCTTAAACTGGCTTCAATCTCCAACTAACTCGCATAATTAAAATTGTAAAATGATTTGTCCAAAACCAGTCCATTCTCTAAATCTGAAATAGTTTGAAACATTGCATATTAGTTCAGACTTATGGTTTATGTAGATTTTAATTCCAGAATTTATGAAGATGTCAAGCAATACCCTAAGTTATCCCTGTGGAAAAAATGTACCCAAGAGCATGGGTTTCCAAACTTAATCTTTCCATTTTAGCAATAAATTATTTTTGATTTTTGTGCACAATAAATTGGCTTTAATTGCCAGAATTTTAGACTGGTTGATTAATTTTTGATTTATCATGTCCACAGTCTTGTTTACTAGCACACAGAGACAGATAGACAGAAATTGGTCAGATATTAGTCAGAGATGCCTTAAAATGTATTGAAAACTCAGCTGAAATTTTGACCTAGTTGGAATACTGCATGCTCTCTATATGTTATATCTAGTTTTATTTTGTAAGGTTTCTAAACACTTTTGGTACTCACAAAGGGATGACACGCCGAAGAGTGTCCCGAAGTGCAATCGGCGCGTCTGTGGAAGATGGCCTATCCATTGCCGGGGCAACTGCAGGCTCCCAGCACTGTAGCGGCTCACAGCGAAAGCAAATCCGAGCTGACCTCGTTCGGGCTCTAAGTGCCTGTCGTCAATGGGTGAATATTGTAAATGTAAAGAGCAGTATTCCTTGGCCACTAACCTGGCCACGACCCTGACTGATTGCTGTGTCTGTGTATAAGAGAGTGGTAGATCTCGCTACAATAAATAACCCTGCTGTCCCTGTTTCAAGCTGATTAAAGCTGGTTTTGCTAAAGTACTGAGATTTCAGACTCGTGTTTTGGAGTGTAAGACAGGGACTCGCATGTCACAATTTGTAGTGCAAACTCTACTGGGGTGATTTAGCTCAAACTCAGCAGACTTCTGTCATTTTACAATACTATGAACTGTGCCAAGTTCATTCAGACTGAGTGATTCATTATTGAGTTATCGTGTCCACAGACTTACATACAGACAGGCGAAACTTCCTTATTCATTTTAGCCATAAATAAGATGCATAAATAAGATGCGAGCCATTGAGGAAGTAGGTTGCAGATTTCAGATTGAATCAATAATATCTTTCCTAAATTAGTGTCAGTCTTAGCTGTATGGTACTGTGTTTCTATATTACTTGAAGCCAAGTTATTTTGTACATCTTTGCAGATATTCATTAAACTTTGACTCATATTAAAACATTTTGTACTTGTTCAAATTGGAGTTCATTTTTAATTGTTCTTTTCCTTTCCTAGTAATGATTTAATAGGTATAAGTTTTGTACTGCAACTTGGATTTGACATTCCAATACCATCTTTCTTTATATCCTCTCCCTATTCGGCCTTTGGTATGCTGACCATGTAAATGTTCCTATGAGCAGAAGCCATTGTACAACAAGTTACTTCAAAACCTGCAACATGAAGGGCACCATCACCTTCACCAAAACAAAATCTTGTAACTATTATTGGGTCGATCTACCAGCCATTGAAATGCATTTTTATAAAATATCTTGAATATATTGCTAGGTGTACTGAGTTTTTCGTCATGGTATTGCTAAAGCGGCTCGTGATTTTGTGAATGGTAGAGTGAAATTTAAAAAAAAAATAAAAGTATAGCACTGATTGAATAAGTATCACATATTTGCACACCGTGAATGATGGTTAATCAACTTAATCTCATTGATAATGGTTTATGAATGGTTTAAAATTAAACATGTTATTTTGGGGAAATTAGAAGAACAAAAACATGCAAAAGGAAATGGGAAATTTCATTTTATGTCAGTGTCTTAAAGATAATGGTAAGTGTGGATTTGTATATGAACGATATGAGCCTATAACTTTAAGATCACTATCCTTAGTGATATGTGCTTCTGCTTAATTGGTGAATCGGTGCTGGCTCTGGCCTATCATGATTCTTTGTTGGATTAAGCTGTTTTTGTAAAACATAGTTATGTTTAGAGGTTGCAGTTTGAAGCAAAGAGAGGAAAGGACAAAAATGTATCCTTCGTTTATTTGATGGTGGTGATGGAATGAGTGAATGGGTAAGAAGCTGCACTTGAGGTGAATACCTGCTATCAGATCCATTTGAGAAGCAGAAAGTTGTCAAGAGGTTTACTTACCTCGGCAGTGACGTTCATGTCTCTGCTGACTCTTCCTATGAAGTCAGTATACGGATTGGGAGAGCATGGGGGGGGGTCATGAGGTCACTGGAAAGGGGTTTGTGGCGCTCTTGATATTGTTGCAAAAGGGCGAAGGTCCAAGTCTTTAGAGTCCTGGTGCTCCCTGTCTTGCTGGTTGCAAGGTATGGATGCTATCCAGTAACCTGAGACAAAGACTGGACTCCTTTTGGTACTGTGTTTCTTTGGAGAATCCTTGGGTTTGACTTTGTGTCGAATGAGTGGTTGCTCATGGAGTTCTGAATAAGGCACATTTACCTGCATTATGAGGGAGTGTCAGTTACGGCACTATGGCCATGCACCGTGATTCCCCAAGGGTGATCTGGCTCGCGGGATGGGATCCTCATTGTTGAGGACCTGAGTGGCTGGAACAGGAGAAGGGGATGCCCATGTAACTCCTGGCTGCGGCAGATAGAGGGTCATTTCCGGAGGGTGGGACTGGACCTTCAGTCTGCCTGGGGGGTTGCCAACCGGGATCCTGAGCTGTTTCGTGGTGTGGGTGCGGCAACACACTGTAACAGTGCATGCTCCCCAACCTGACCTGAAAGAGATGAGTCTGTGTGTACATTTAATCAGTAATACATTTGTTTTTTAAGTTTTTAATATTTTTTTATTAAATGTATATGCAAACATTATACCAATATCTGTCTAACCCATTAGAATTTTTAATTATACCATGAATCAAATTTTTTGGTAATACCTTCTATTCTTGTTGCATTATTAATCAGTATTTTTCTAAGATTAAGAAACATTGGCAATTATAAATTGCAGCAACTTTATCGAACCTTTTTGGCTGAAGGCTTGTTCTTTTAAATGAAACTGACAAAAAGTTCTTTAGCTCTAAATGAAATTCTTTGCAGCATTGTTGTCCATTACCTGCAACTATAAATTAGATAAAGTAGGGTAGAGAATGTTCCATAATAATCCTTGCTATGGAGCATGATGACACAGTAGTTTAACCTGCTGCCACATTGCTCCAGGAAACTGGGATCAAATCCTATTCTAATCACTGTCTGCATTTAATGTACAATTTAGAAAAGAGTAATAAATACAACAGGTAAGCTTGTATGGGTTTTCTGTTAATTCAAATGAAGTTAAGTAAACATTCTTATCCTTCATGGTGCCAGAGAGTGGCAACATGTTTCATGTTGGTTAGGCATGCAAGGAAGAATTTCACATTACTCTGTACATGTAACAGTACAACTACTACTACATAGACCAGGAGCTGTGTAATTTAACAAGATTTGACATTGTTGGATGTCAAACAAACACATGGACCGTTGAACTTCCTAGAACCTGCCCACCTACACTTATGTCACAACAGCTTTGTTCATACCTTTTTCCCATTATAATGGTTGTTTTTCAACATTCTACCGTGGTGTGGGTTAAACTGCAATTTTTACATGCTTGGAAATAGTTGAGATCTTATGATTGTAAATCTCTGTTTCAGTAAACTGTTTATTGTAATAGAAATGTATGCCATCTGTAGTCTGGTTGTAACAAAATATTGTGTGGGTTGTGAGCAGATTAATGTATTCAACTGGATACAGTGGTCTAATTGACAGTACTTGGTAGGGAGTATTTGTTGCATTTTTAACTCCTAGGCTTGTCTTTCAAATGTCACATATTGTTTTGAGATGGAATTTACATCATATATGATATTTATGAAAATATAATTACATTAGTGGATTGTACAGCTGGCTATTATTTGAACAAAGAAAAGTCTATCATTGAGTTAAATTTAATAGCTGACAACTTTTATGCTCATTGTTTGCTGCAAATCAGTGTGTGCTTAAATACAATCTTTAAACAGAACACATTCAGGCATGCATGAGTTAGTGTATGTACATACTGTATATAAATGATGTATTAGTATGTGTTTGTGAAAAATACTAATTCACCTTTTTTGCTAAGTCATTCTTGTAAGTATGGATTGTTTTAGCTGGGTCTAGATTAAATAATTGTAATCTAATTGTTAGTATATGTTTGGCAGATACCTCAAAATCTGACAAAATATAAAACTGGTACAAAAATTAAGATTTTTTTATTTTTATTTGGAGTATATTGATTTGTTCTGAATTTCATGATGGACTATAAATGAGGATGCCAACTGCCAACTTTAATATTTAAAATGCATTGCCACAATCACTATGCCGTACTGCCTTTAGGCTTACATTTTCATCTTTGAGGGAAAATTGTTGTGGGTGCTGTTGTTACACAATACACAATACACAAATTACCAAGCTTCACAACAACCGGACTAAATGTAGTTTGGAGCCTTACAATTTTTTAAAAGTCTGTTGTGCCCTTTCATTTTTCAAGAATTAAAACTTTGTATGCTTGTCAATACTTACTAGCACATTTTGTTCTAGCAAAGTACATAAATACTTTCAAAATATATATAAACATTAGTTTGATGCTTGTGCATCAGGTAGCAGGGCTGCCCCATATTGCTTTAGTTTGATTCCTTGATTGGGAGTTCTCTTCATGCTCATGTGGAGATGTCCTGCTGTCTTCTGGAGACATGTTGTCTAGCTAACAGGACATTAGTTTGGTTGGTTTGAGTTTGATTGTGTCTTTGTGATCCAAATAGGTAAAAGCAGATAAAGACAGTTGACAGACAGATCGCAGTTAGTTAAGATAAAAGAAATTTACAATTGGTGACACTGACATAAATGCATGCAGACTGAGGCATAAATGCACATCAACAAAACATTTACCTTTTATTTTTGATTCATAGCATTAAATGCTGACAGATGTCTGTATCTTCAGGCATTTTAATATTTCAGGACAGTACTCACAAAGGGCTGACTGTTTTCATTTCATAATACTTTCATGCAGTGTGAAAAGTAAAAGTTTCACATTGCATTACAGCAACCAATATTGTATAATTTATATTTGAGCTGCATGTAATTAATAAAAAAATGTTTCAGTGTTTCCTTTGGTAAACATGGTTTAGAGTTTTTTTTTTTTTTAATCATACAGTTAATTTTCGAGGATATGATGATTTTTAGTAATATCAAAATAAAAATTATTTTTAAAGGTGGTTGCCGTTATAACTAAAATATTTTAAAACTGAGTGTAACATGCATCCATGTCCCTGATTTTGCCATGGTAGTCTGGCTCTCAGCCGCCCTGTAAAGAAATGCAAGGATACTTGAATAGTAAAGTGAAAAAAATGTAACGGATTTGGCTAAAGTAGTGTTATATCATCAACTTTACATTTTTTATATTTATCAGTCCAGTCTTCTATTTTTCTGCCCCTGCTTTATGTATTGTAATATCACAGGGATAGGAGTCAATCCTGGTTATACAGTAGTTTTTTTTTTCTGTTGCGGGGCATTCTTGGAGGGGATGTGGGGTTGGGGGATTTGACTTTCGCAGAGGTGTGAAATTTTTGTCAAAGCAGTTTGCTCTTTTGCCAATATGTTAGTTCTCAATAGAAAGTTCTTCAGTAAGACTCCATACTAGACTGGTTTCATCTCACACCTACCTGCTGCATAGAGGTAACTTCCTGCCATATGCACACTGCCTATTTCACTGCTGCTTCCTTGCCACTTCCATGTTAGAAAGATTTGTCTGTGGACAAAGCAGGGGAAGAGATTAATTTCTTAACACCTTCTTTTACCAAATACAATAAAAATGTAAAAAACACAATTAAAAAGCAAATGTCATATTGGCCTGGGAGGACTCCCTTTTGAAACAACAGGGGCAACCTTCTCTACTCCATGTATGCAGTTAGACAGTAGCTGTTCTTTTCCACATCAACACTGTTTTTCAGACTGTGCATGTGAAGGTGCAGTGAACAAAACATGCAGAGAAAATATATTTCCCAGTCCTGAAAAATAGCACACATACAGCATAGCAGTAAGCATCAAGTTTCTACTATCATGTCTACATTGGAAAATAAAAATGTGTTTTGCTGCAGAGCAGATGTGCATTTAGATCCACTGGAGAAGCGCCCACTAGTAGTCCTGCAATACTTATTTTTAATTCATTAATGTAAAAAAAGGCAAAGTAAATCCACTGCGATTCAATGTTTTATGATAATAAATTGTATAAACTTCCAAGAAACTTGGTACTGTAACTCTACACTCTCAGCTATAGCAATTGCTGTTTCATACCAGCCCCTCCTTCCCCTTGGAGCTGAAATGTTTTTTTTTTAGCAACATAGCACACCTCCAGGCTTATTAACCAAGCTTTTAGAGGCAATTCTTACAAAATTCTAACTTTACATGAATGTACTTACCTAATTCCTAAAAGCTGTTCTCCTTGGAGACCTGCTACATATAGTAAGTAAAACATGAACACATTACTCTACCTTATAAAATACAGGGCACCTCTAGACACTACATGCCATCAAAAAGACATGCAGAATTTTCTCCACCAAGCTTTAGCTGGAGGAGGTACTAAGAATGCTTCTTTGTATGACAGGTTAGAAGTAATGTCATTTGGTTTTTGGGATGGGTGAATATGGCTGTAATGTGTTGAGACTACCTTTGTAAAATGTTAACTGTATTTGCTGAAGAAGAGGCATGGTTTAATTTCGCCTATAATGCTCAGTGCTGTTGAAAACATTCTACTGTAAGTATTTAAATATATCATTATCAGTGTAATAGACATTTTCAAAGATTACCCAGGGTAGCTGGTTGCCCCATAAATGTTTTAATCTTTTATATCCTGGACGTCCTCTGGTACAAGACACAATCTTTTCCATTCATCCAGAAACTGTTGGTGTTTGAATACATGACTACATTTTTTACAATATGATAACCTTTGTTAAGGTGCACTTTTAAAGGTACGTAGAACACTATAAAACACAGTGCAGGAATGAGTTGACAAGGATTTTATGCAATAAATTTTACTGATTCTTTCCTTTTACTTCTATTAATGGTGTACACATCACTACCTTACTCTCCCTTGTCAATCTTATTTCTTGCTGACGTTCACTGTTATAGAGCTGCTTACCTATGATAACAGCCTTAATTATGAGGCTGCCTAAAACTGGAACAAAACTGTCATCTGGACCTATTTCAATTACTTCATGGCACCATTAGTCATAATGGTTAGGCTCGCTTCCATGCTAATATGTTCTCACCAGTCTTCTGCTGCAAAGCAAAGTATTGTGACCATTATTTCTTTTACACATGTAGATACTTAAACATATTGTAAACATCCTAGCTAAGGGAATATTTTTTAACTGATGAAATTATTCAGAGTTGAAACCGTTCTGCAGTAGTTTGTGCTCTTGTCTGAATGCTTCAGCACTGAGGGGTCAGTTTCCTGCCTGGTCAGAGTGGGGTTTCTCTGGGTAATCCTTATTCTTTCCAAATTCCAAATATATTTATGCTAGATTAATCATAAGCCTTGTTTAATTTACTGGTCTAGCGCTTGTCCCCACCTCTAATATGATGAGGCTTACATAAGATGTGGCACGTTATGGTCACAAATTGGATTAATTTGGTTTGAGAACGTCATGCTATGCTATGCTATTCTCAACTTTAAAAAGACTCGGCATGAGTAAATGCCAAGTTGCATATGACAATGTGTACTTCGGATGACTAACACCTCATTTGAGGTTGGTGCTTGCCTTTCCAGGTCCCTGCAGTCCTGGAATAAACAAACTGGGTTTAGTAATTGAACTAAAGGGATTTATTCAGTGATTTAAAGCTCAGTTGTATTGAAGAGAAGACAGCTGCAATATAGTATAGCTCACATGACTGGAATAATACAATATATACACACAGCTTATTTTAAAATTTCAGTATTGCTAATTGTGTTATTTAATAAGGTTAGATTGCTAATAAATTAATTATTGCTTATGTTGCTAGGTTTAGAATATCCTGCATAATAAAGGGCTATTCAAAATGAAAGAGCATATTTCAAAAATTTATTTCAAACAAACTGTATAAGAAAGAAACACATTCCGTACATCATTGGATAGAGGAAAGTTCAAAGCTTGGTCTTATGGCCCTTGAGGTTATGGAGGAATATTTCGGACAAAATTAAATAAATAAATAAATAAATGCGTAAATAAATAAAAGTACTGTGAAATGTGAGCATAAATAAATAAATGTGTCATGAAATGAGAGCCTAAATAAATAAATATGTCATGAAATGAGAGCATAAATAAATAAATGTGTCACGAAATATGTTTTTCGTTGCTTATTTATTTATTTCATTTTGTCCGTAACATTCCTGCAAACCGTCATGAAATACGGCTTGAAATAAAACTGTCATTTTCACTCGTCAAAGTTGAGAGGGTGGGCTCTAACACGCCCTCTAGTTACTGATTGGTGAATCGATAGCACAAGAATTAATTAGAAAAATGCTTACTACTGCCGATGAAATGGATTCTGCCGAAGATATTACGTATTTCAGAGAGAGAATTGAAGATTTATCGGAAGAATGTTGGTGGCCCTTTTAGACTCCGATATAGATGAAACTATTTTTTAAATTATCGAAGAACAGGTGGAACGGACTCTACTACACTCCAGTTCAGGTGATGCAGTACCCTGCTCTGGACGTCCATCCTTTGACATTCCAGCTGAGTCAATAGGACACCTTCTGTTATGCGGTTTAAAAGTACGACAGATTGCAGATCTATATGGTGTATCGGAGAAGACGATCACAAGGCGAATGAGCCAGTTTGATATACGGTAAACTGCAACGGCTGTATTAGTTTAGGTACTTTGACATGGAATGCCCAAAGCAGCTCCAACTAATATTTTGAACTGAGTATTTGACACTTGTTGTACGAGTATAAAATCAGGTGCATATTCGCAGCTACTTTTTCAAACAACTGTACAGTTCTGATCAGTGGCAAAGTTGTTCAGTTCAAAATATTAACAGAAGGTGTTCTATTGACTCAGCTGGAATGTCTATATCTATATCGGAGTCTAAAAGGACCGCCAACATTGTAATTTCTTCCGATAAATCTTCAATTCTCTCTCTGAAATACGTAATATCTTCGGCAGAATCCATTTCATCGGCAGTAGTAAGCATTTTTCTAATTAATTCTTGTGCTATCGATTCATTTATGTTAGGTAGAATGCCCAGAGGGGACTGGGTGGTCTCATGGTCTGGAATCCCTACAGATTTTATTTTTTTCTCCAGCTGTCTGGAGTTTGTTTTTTCTGTCCACCCTGGCCATCGGACCTTACTCTTATTCTATGTTAATTAATGTTGACTTATTTTATTTTCTTACTGTGTCTTTTATTCTTCTATTCTTTATTATGTAGAGCATTTTGAGCTACATTTTTGTATGAAAATGTGCTATATAAATAAATGTTGTTGTTATTGTTGTTGTTGAAATAAATTTCTGAAATCTGCTCCTTCATTTTGAATAGCCTGGTGTAATGTATCATGCAGGTCCTTTCAAAATAGCAAATGTTTGTTCTAGTGCAATACTTCATATGACTATTCAAGATAAAATTAAATCTTAAGCTTCCAGTTTTAATGAGATTTGGAAAAATGAGGGACCATTGAATGTTTTAATTAGTTATTCTAATGATTAAATGAAAACATTGAATTGTTATGATGCGGTTATTTGTAAGTTGTATTGTTTCATTCAGTGCCTATTTTATATAATAATTAAAGTGAACAATTTAAGTATATCACGGAAAATGAAAACTTTGAACTATAGAATACTGAAATGAACACACAGTTAGTCAGACTGTAGTGTGTCCCATGAGAGTGGCACAGTGGTGTAGCTCTTTTGCCTTACAGCTGTCTGGTCTTTGGTTCAGGTCCTAGCCTGGCCACTGTCTTTGTGTAAACTGCATGTTGCCCCTGTGTCTAGTTAGGTTTTTCTTCCATTTCCCAAAACTGCACAGGCTTCATTAATTGTCAATTTTACATTCTTTTACTGCAGCCAGTCCTGCAAGGAGAGGCACCAACTTCCAAAGATAATAAACTGGTTAAAAAAATCTCTCCTTATCTCATCCCTTTTACTGTATGCAGTATTATATTTGTGTCTACTAACTGAGGAGGTCACTGGATTAAGCAGAGTTTATAATAATGTCCCCATTCTAGGACTTTTGTAGCCTTGGCATGGCATATCACGTTACCTTAGACATAATCACAGCTCATTTACATTGTTGTTCTGAAGGGATGTTGTCTCATTCTGAATTGATTCTACAGACTCCACTCACTGGTACCAGCCTGTTGGATTTAAATAACTTTATCTAATGATGTGATGAAACATTTACAATATACATAAAAAATAATTTAACCATACAAAATGTCACATTAGCATGTATTCTCATAAACCTATAACAACTCACATATCACTAATACTCTTCTTTTTCAAAGACAACATCCAAAAGCTCAATTTTATACAGTTATTAAGTCTGAGCTATACAGATGCATTTATTAACTATTGGAAAGTTTTTAAAAGTGTCAAAATATACCTTTTTGATGTTAATATTAGTAATTTATTCATACAAATGTACAATTTCTTAAACTGCCATAAAATGAAAATGTGACCTTTGTAATTAGTTTGAATGTGGAATTTGTATTTTTTCAGCATATTGGCTTAATTTTTCTTTTCCTTCATCTAAAATCCCTGATTCACACTCATGTATTTATTAACTGATTTTGCATAAAACGCCATATGAAAATACTGTCTGAGTTTGTTTTGAGTGAGTGCAGAGTGAATCAAATGCATGGTATGTTTTGAAGCGAGAATTTATTGAAGATTAAGTATTTTGCATAAGTATGAAATATTGTCAGTAAAACTAAAAGGATTTTATACATTTAGATGTGATTTATTTATTTATTTATTTATTTATTTTTGTCTGGTTATACTTTTGACAACTAATAAACCAGATTAGGAATTTGTCACAGAGGGTGAGGAACCAGGAAACAATATAAACTGTAGTACTGTTATATCAGAAATTACAAAACCTCTGCATGCTTTACAGTTTTAATTAAATTATTTTCAACATTTTATCATTCTGCATTATGCTTGAAAGATTTGTGAATTTACTTTGAATAGGTCATGACACTATTATACCTGAACACTGAGTCAACAATTTTGATTTGTCTCACTCTATCTGGATATTTAAAGTTAACCGTAAAACTCTAGAAAGTTCATTTTTTGGCAATATTTTTAGCTTTCTTTGTTTAAAACTAACTAGGTATAGTGTGAAACGTATCCCTTTATCATTGTTTCCTTAAAACTGAAGAGAGAGAATTTAATTATTGTGGAAGTTTAGGGGAACGTTTGTGGTATAAATCTTATCATATATACAAATCACATCTCTCCCTGTTATTAATTGTATATCTGTTGCATTCCATACTTTTAAGATATGCTGCTTTGAACCAAAGCTCCCAATAGAACCAGAGCTGCTGCATAAAAACCTCGGTAGTTCTTGTGACACCTCTTGATAAAGGCAGTCTAAATGCTCTGGACACCTTGATGTGAATGGCAGTATAAGCGCATCACTGTAGTGCTAAAACCAAATTGTTTCACTTTAGGCAACACAATTCACAAATGCAAGAGGACCATGAACATTTTGAAGTGTCAAGTGTGACACTGCTACTCTGCACAACATCTGGAATTCCAGAAATGACTGGAATTGTAACATTTGCAGCACTGCTCCATAACAAGATATTATTTTAGAAAAAAAAGATGTGTGTGTATTATGCCACATTTCAGTTTGTTTCTTTGGCCTCAATGTTGAAAATATAACCTTATTACAGTCACAAGGTAGAGGTAGATAAATTTTATTTTTAAAATTAACTGTAAACATATAAAAGTTACCAGTTTACACAAGATACATATTTTCTTAATAAACGTTTTAAAAGAAACAAATATATAAACTACATACTAATCTTAATTCTGAAATAAATATCTAGATGAAATATGCTTTTCAAATGTCAGGGGATGGATATTTTCCAAAAACAGTACCATTTCAGATCTATTGCAAGTCACTCTGCTTTTTATCTTATTCTGAGAGGCCTTTTAAACAGCAGATATAATTTTTTTTTCCCAGCCAAAGATGACACACTACTGTAATATCTGGAGTAAAGGAGTACTACATTTTAAATTACCGTAAAGATTAGAAAAGCAGAGGCTGAAATTTATTTTTTTTTGTGTTATTTACCAGTTTACTGATCACTGATAAGAGTCATTTGCAGTGAACATCGGCCGATTTAAGTTGGCAACCGATCAGTCAGAGCATCACTAATTTCCAGATTTTGCCCAAAAAAACATGGCCAATGTTTTGAAAAAAAAAATCAAGTTTTAGGAAAATTGTCAGTGTTGGTAAATATGCTACAAAGTCCTCTGGTAAAATTATTTTAGTTTGTATGTGATTTAAGAAAATGTTTGATTTACAAGGGTTTGCTGCTTTAATTTTAAAGGTTAACCATACCTCATTGTAATCAGGTAGGATTTTTTTTTTTTTACTTATTCAGTCAACATTACATTTTAAGTGTTGGTGTTCACGTTTTCATTTCATTTAAGTCTTTGTAAGTACTTAGTGTTATGTCAGCTTTGTACATTTTGTTTAACCCCAAATAATGAATCTAAGTCACAATTTTCTAGAAGAAGAGAGTCAACACACACGTCCCAGTGTTGTTGTTGACAATAAATGGCTATCAGAGTCAAATTTGTGCACACGTGCTTAGGCTTAAAATCATACATTTGTACCTATTAATATAGGATTTCACAAATTCTGCATCTTTTTACAGCAGGTACTGTCAAAATGGTTTGAATTTTAAAGTTAAGAATTGTTAAATCCTTCCCAACACAGCTATAGCAGATTTGTCATAGGGGATCCTTTAAGTGAATTGTAAATACTTTTCCTTTCTGGTAGTTTGACTGTAATTTGTATCTTGTATTTCACCAACAAAATCCTGCCTTCCTGCACATCACAAACTTATCTACTCTCCATTTATTCTATGAATAAAAACGTTTTTTTAGCTTAAAAAATATTTTTCCCATTTTTTTATGTTTTTAATTTATGGAAAACAGAATATTTTAAAGGTTCTTGAAAATTTGTGTTAAATCTTTTATAGCTGTTGTCGTGGAAATAATGGTGAGATGTGTTGAAGCTTAATTTTCCTCAGTAGTACAATGAATATGACTGTCTTACTGAATTATTTATTTACCTATTTTTTATTATTTTACAGCAACAGGGAATTGGAAGTGCTAGTGTTACCCATGCGGTGATTGTTATTTTTCTAGAATTCTTTGCATGGGGCTTGCTAACAACACCAATGTTAACTGTAAGTATATAGAACCTTTTTTTTATTATTTTCAAAGTTTATGCAGTGAATCCATTTACGAAACGCATGTTATATGTGTGGAGTTTATATATTATCCTTGTGTCTACATGAGTTTTCTTTAATTAATAAATTTATGCATTCTCTAAACTCATATTGTCTGCATGGAGTTTGCAGGTTGTCACTGAATCTATGTGGGCATGTCTCTGGATATTCTGTTTTCCTACCATCCTCCATCCACACACACACACACATACATTATCTTAATCAGAGATTATAAATTGACCCTTATGTGAGTGTGTGTGAGTATATAGTGCATGTGGTAGACTGATTCCCCATCTTAGGTTGTTTCCTGTCTTGAACCCTCTATTGCCAGAGTAATCTTCAGCTCCCTTTGACACTGATGTAGATTAAATGGGTCAGAGAATTTTTTTGATGTGTTATGTTCATTTTGACATGGCAGTGTCAAGGGGATCTATGGCTTATTTGGACTGCATGGAGTGCTAATTCAGAAAGCAGCTATGGAAAAGGCACCATTACATTGCAAAACAAACACCCTGTCATGGCACTTGGTGATTTTGGATCACAAAGTAATCTAACATGCACTTATTTGGGATGTGGGAAGATGCAGAAGTTATTAAAGAAAAACAAAGCAAACATTTCAACAATGTGTACAATTTACATGGACAAGCAGTAGTCTTGAGATTAAAAGCCAGATCAAGAGGCCCCTTGATTTATGTTAAAATAACAATAATCACTGAACAATTATGCTGTCTGAATTAAGTAATCTATTAGCAAAAAAGACAAGTTCCATAGGTTTTTTGCATTACACTTTAATTGTTAATTTGTAAACTTAAAGTTTTGTTATGCATGTTTAGAAATGTATCTGCTTTTTTATAAATGAGGTGAGGAATGCTGTCTGGGTAATTTGTTGTAACATGAAAATGTAAAATGCCTGCATTATGACCTGCCTTGAAAATACACATGTAGTTGTGGCCTTTCTTCAACAGCCCTCTCTTTTATTGAGAAGAAAACTTAGTTGCTGGTAATTTTTATTTTGCTGTTGCTGATGCGCATCACAATAATATATTATTAATATTATTCATTTTAATTTAAAACTGTGGGGGTGGGGTTGATGTAGCCTATGCCAGCTAGCATAGGGCAGAAGGCAGGAACAAACCTTGGAGAGGGTGCCAGTCCATCACAGTATTTCCTTAAAGTGCTCCTATTTTTTTTAAATAAAAAAGTTTTAATAGGTTCATAGGGTTAATATTATCATATGTAAAGTGTACAGTGATATTCTTGCTGGCGTGTGCTGTTCAACATACAACACATTGACACTCTCTGGTGTTATGATCAGTGAGTATTACTGCCTTACCTTGAAACATATATTTTCTTTTTCTAAATTGTCTACCTTACTTCAAAGTTAAAATAATAATAAAACTCCATATAATATTGTGTTGTTTGGCTATAGTGAGAATCAGGAAATAATTCTAGATGAAAGAAACAAATTCAAAAATGGAGTAGAGGTTACAATACTAAAAGCAGAAATAAAAACAAAAACTTGCAAATATTGACCAACACTAATTTATTTTCTAAGGTTGAAATTTTAAACTTTAAATGACGGACACTTGAATTTTGAAAACATGAAGAAAAGTACAAGACAATTACTATTTTATAATTGATTATTATTTATAAATTCTCTGTTGAAACCCTGTTATTATTAATAAACTCTTCTTGTTTTGTTGTATAATCCCTAATTTGTAATTGTGATTTGCTACATAAAAAAATACTTCACCTAATATTTAAATTTAATCACCTACAAGGTGAAGTATGAATGTTACATGGAATTTGGTTGATAGGCATGTTCAGCAAAGTCCACTCACGACCTTGCTGAGTTTTATGAGCTGATTAAAAAATGTAAAATTGGTTTTGTCATCTTCACCTTCAGAAGTAATATTGGCTGTGGAACCTTTGTGCTCGATCAGAATTTGTGTGTTGCCAATTCTTGGGCTTCTCTGTGGGTGGACTCATTACTGGGTGATAGGGCTTACATAATATATCAGGTTGCAGAGAGGTAAACTTCAAATATTGTTTGTACATAAACCTCTTATAACTATTCTGAGTGCTTAGCTTTTTTGTAGACAGTAGGCTTGGTGATTTTATGGGTACTGTCTACTAAGTATGAATGTCGTATCAAGAAAGTGCTCATTGTTTTGGGAATCTATTTTGGATAGCTCTGCACCACTTCCATGACTTCGCCCTGAATGATGATTGGTATCAGAGGCTTCTTGTCACACCAGAAGTCCACCTGCAGCTCTTTTGTCTTTCTGATGTTGAGTTACAGGTTGTTGTTCATGCACAAGACCAAGTCCTCCATGACTTTCCTGTTCTCTGATTCATCTCCATTGTTAATGCAGCATATGATGGATGAGTCATCTGAAAATTTCTGCAGATGGGCAAGCGCTAGTATTGTGCTGGAAGTCTCTGTTGTATCGAGGGTGAACAGGAAGGGAGACTGGACAGTTTGCTGAGGTGCTCCAGTTTTACACACCACCATTTCTGACACACAGTCCCTTAGCTTCACAAACTGCTGTCTGTGAAGTCCATGACCTAGTAGACTGTGGGAGCATCAAGATTCAAAGCCTTGAGGTTTTTCCTCAGTCGATGTGCTGGTTTTGTCCAAGTGGGAGTAGGCTCTATGGAGCATGTAAATTAGTGTGTCCTCCACACCTATATTTTTGACAGTCAAACTGCAGAGGATCCAGATGTTCTGAAACCAGGGGTCGTAGCTGTTCTAGGTCCAGCCTCTCAAAGACACACACAGTATATTATTAAGCGTCCACTTATAGCATCTTGGAAATTTCCAGATTAGGCTGGCAAGTTACTGGTAGCAGCCAACTGTGATGTGAGCCATGCTTCCTGTTTGTGGATTACTTTCATTTTTCCAGATATTTTTATTGAACAGCCTTTCAGCAAAAAATAGCATATGTTTTGCAAATTGTTAAGTCATCCAGTCATAAACACACATATGCAACACAAGTAACAATAGATTTTTTTTTTTTGGACATTTTTGATATTAAATGCTTGTCCAGCATTGTTCCCCATAGTCTCCTATTCTTTCACAAATGTTGTTAGTTCTGTTCTCATTGAAAGCACGAGATTATTTTTTTATTTGGCCATCACTAAAAACCACATGTGATAAATAACATATAAAAATTTTGGGGGTGGCATGTTCTTTTAAATCTATATTGTAGAAAATATCCACCCTGAAGGCTTTTATTTAGCACTGTTTTTCTTTTTGCCTGTGTATCAGCGAGTGTTTGTGGGGCTGCTAAAACTGATAAACAGTAAATATTTTTTGAAATGTCACTTAAAGATGTGCTTTGTTCTTTAAAGGTATTATTAGGCCTGAAGTGGCTTCCATAACCCAAGCTTACTGATTTTGAAGTGGCAGCCTTGTGTAAGCAGGATTTTGGTAGAGCCAGCCATACAATATACTACATTACATGAAGCATACTGAATATACACCTGTACTGGGAAGAAAAACAACATAAAATGAAGGGTTTTGGTTGTTTAACTTATATGAGTCATCTATTTGTGGTACCTGAGCCACAAATAAATGACTTGGTAACAGATCAAGTTTAAACACTTAATTCTATTACATTAGATGTGAAAACTAATTTTCAAAATTAATGTTGAATTCTGTTTTTAGGAAGCAGATTGTTGTGTTTATTTACTGTTAATTTGCAAATATATGTACTTTACATTGCAGGTCCTGCATGAAACCTTCCCTCAACATACATTTTTAATGAATGGGTTAATTCAAGGCGTAAAGGTAAGCAAGATTATTGGTTATGCCTTCATATTTGTCTTACTGCAAAACATTTAATTAAGCCTGCAATTTAGAACTCTAAATGTTTGTCAATTTTACTTTATGAACTGAAGTCAACATAGCTGGAGTTTTGTGTTTATTAGCTTCACATTTTATTCCCTTCCCTCATATGAAACAAACCACATTTTTTTTTTTTTGTAGTTGATGTTTCTTATCAGTATGATAATTGCTTGGAATTTCTGAAATGATGGGGTGGACATACCATTTCATTTAAAAGACAGTGAAATGCTGTTTCTTTCATGAGGGATTGGCCATACTTACAATTTAAATATCTAAAGAATTTGCCAGTACTTATGTTACATAATGTTCAACTTAATTCTTTTAAATTTAGTATATTTATAAATAGTAGTTACTATGTCAGAAAATAGTTTTGGAAAAAACAGACACATTTACTGCATGTGCTTCAGTCTTATTCACTAATAATCACTGTTCATTATCTTAGTTTGAACAGCAAAATTCGTTTGATCGTATTGTACAAATTATTTGCTTTCCTCGAGATTAAACTTAATGTCCTGTTATTTATTTTATAAGACATACTGTCATTTTATGTGTGCAAGACACTTAGACAATGACATATGATAGTCTATGGCTAGTTTAGTCACTTTCCACAAGTTTGTTTTCAAAGGTTAGTTATTTGAAATAGAGTTAGTAGATTTTACATATTCTGAAATAAGTGAGCCAAATTGGTAAGCCTGTTACCATTAGGCACAGCCAGTAGGTTTCTGCTTCACAGAAGCCATTCTCCATCCGCTAAGGAAGTGATGCACTGAGGTTGGCAGTGAAACAATGAAACAGGGTATGTTTGGGATTATCTGGTGAAAAACTCTGAAAATGGAAAAAAGCAATATATCCTATTTCTTTAGGTTCTTGCTACTTAATATTTGGTGCTCAGTAATAGTACTGTTTATGTCTGCAGCATGACTTCATGATCTTTATGCAAAAAATAAATACTTGATAGGCATAATTCTTGATCTGTAGTATTCACCATCTTATTTTCATGTACACAACGTTGATGCTCATGGACTTTTTATGATTGTGAGCCCTTTCACATGTGTGAAAGTCCAGGGACCTTATGTATAATGCCGTGCGTAGAATTCACACTAAAACATGGCATGCGGACAAAACTGAAAATGTGTGTACGCAAAGTTCCATGCACTTTCCCTTAATTAATCCCAATCAACATAAATTTTAATGCACATGAATATACCTAAAGCCCAACCCCGACTCCTCCCTGAATTTCACTTATTTGATTATGCAAATCTATATAACTAGTCCCTTCCATTCAGTGTTTTGTTAAAAGACAATGGTAAAAGCACATGGAAAAAAGAATTTTAGCAAATGTGAACTGGAGTCAAGGAAAAATGTACTATTTGTTGGCTTAAGCAGTGGTATAAGCAAGAAAAGGAAAGTGATGGAGTGATGAACTTTTGAGGTCTCTGCCATGCTTTAAGTTCAGAAAGTCACACAGTGCTTAAAATAAAAAAGAAGTGGTCAGATATCATAGACTGGAAATGCCCAAATTCATTCTCTGAAGTTGCCTTAGAGTTTAGTGTCGACACTGCAACAGATACATTCTCTACTCTTTACATGGCTCTTTGAGGTGACTCGATATCCTTAAAAGGACTGCTTGCCTTTTGCTACACTAGTTGGAAAAAGCACCTGCGACTGTGTGGAGCTGCCGTTTTTATAGTCTGTCCTGCTATAGATGATGTATGGCCAGCCCATTCTTTTGATGATTCATCCCTGGCTGATGTAACTTGTCCAATACTATTGCAGTAGCAATGTGCATGCAGCTGACCGCTCCAATTACATTTGGGAAACTGGATGTTGCTGCAAATTGTGCTTTGATGTTTCCCAGTTCAACCACAGATTAAGGAAATCTTATGTATCTGAATGACAAGTGGGTAGTTCGTGGCATGGTGCGACTCAGTGATGATTGTAAAATACCTGATTATATCAGCAAGTTCAATTTGAAAAGCTCCTTTTGCTACAAACCCAAGAATGGACAGAACTTGCAAAGCAGGTAGAGCAGAATTCCTTAAAGTCTGCCTTTTTAAAGTCAGCCCCCTTTCAATCACACAGCTCCATGAAGATAGCTCTTGGAAATCTAAATCAACTTAGAGGCCAGTCATCATCATCTATAAATGTGAGCTCTCTTCTAATTCTTCTATTTGCTATGTCTTCTAACAACATCAAAATAGCAAAATAGCTATGTTATTTGGAATAGTTTAACCATTCCATGCATCATTATATTATTATAGAATTATTGCAATCATTTGCCTTAAATTTGCAAACGATCTGCAGTTAATTTTGGTGTATTTGATAAAGCTCATATCATGGATGCTAATATGAAAAGAAGGGAAACGACACAAACATTTACACTGCTTTGATGCTGGGTGCTGCCCATTTGCAAAACCAAGCAGAAAAGTGTGTATGCACAAATGAAAATGTGCATGGCTTTATGCCAAGTTTAGTTTTTATACATCTTGAAGTGAGTGTGGAAACAGGCAAACGCAACATTTTTGAACGTTTGCATCATTTATACATTAGGCCCCGGATCCTAGTAAATTTCCTTGATAGTTATACCAGCACATTTTTTAAGGTTTTATATGTAAAAAAAAAAAAACCGTACTAAATGCCATCTTTTAACAGAATGTTGTAAAATGTCTGCCTTTGTGAACAACTTGTGTTTTTTCCATTTTGAAAGGTTTTGGAGAAAGACAGTTGGTCGTAAGTAAAAATACATTACTGAAATAATAATACTAATAATAAATCGGCTCTTTAAACAGCACGTGTCATGCATTCAAGGGATTGTGTAACAATAGTTCACTAGGGCTTGGAAATAGAAATTTTCTAACTTAATCATTAAATCCAACTCTGGTCTCCTTCTCTTTCCCACTTTCAAAATTTTTCTGTGGTTGTATAAATAGTTGTTCTATAAAGAATCCTTGCTTAGCCATTCTAGTGGAAAGGGAGACTTCACCAATTTCTCAAAATGCGTATTCAATCCTGAGTCAAATCCCTACATTTTTTTTCACTGCCCAGTTTGGAATCAATCCACCTTTCAATATAAGTCAGTATGTGTCATGATGTGAAAGGCCACAGTGGTTTTGTGTGGAAGTGATCAAGCGACAGAGTCTCCTTAGAGCTTCCATATTGTGTTGGACTTTGGTTTACAGTTTATTGAATTGCTTCTTTTCCAGTTAATAAGTCAACAATTGCTGGGAGAACATTCTAAGATGTGGTTTGTCCATCTTGCTTTCTTAACACTTGCTCATATTGTGGTGCATTTATATTAGAATTTAATATAGTGTGCCACAAATACGTTGACTAGAATGGTCTTGTAAATGGTGCTGAAATGGAAATAAACCCCATTTTCTAACAAGTGGAAATAAAAGATCTTACCAAGTGGTTACCACATTCCATTTAATTTCCACACCTAAATAAACCACACTCGATATGCTATAGATATTAATGAGCTGAGTCTCTGCACATGGAGTAACTCTGCTGAATCAGGTGAAACCTTTCGTAGGATTTATTGCTAAGACTTTATGCAACAAAACACTGTCTCTTTAGGACAGAGTAGAGGAGATTGAGAATGTCCAGGGAAGTTTTAGGCTTCAGATAAGCTCACAATCAAGAATTGGAAATATTTTATCAATAAATCATTATTAGCGCTATTTATTAACACTGTTTCATATCCTTTAACTTAAAAGAAACATTGTTTTCATGTGTACCACTGAACATAAAATGGCCAGAGGCTGTGGTGGTTTTTTAGCTCATGACTAAAATGCCCAATTTCATGTGGTTGTGTTCGGAACAGCAGCACCACTGCATATGAATAATGACAGCCATAGCTGCACAACTCTGGACAAGATAAGTACGTGAAAGTTATTTTCATGCAGAAATAACATCCAGTGCCTACTGTGCATACAGTGAGACAAAAAGATAAACAGTCATGGTTAATGATTATGAATACTATAAAAGCGTTATAGTTTATTATAAATTGGGTAAAACACCAGCCTGACCACTGATATTGGATTACCTATCTCCTTGCCGAGACAGACTGTCCCAAGTCAAATTCAGTATTGAAAGTGGCCGGCTACTAGGGATATTTCAAACCAATTAAGCCACAATGATTTATTAAGAGCAAAATACATTCAATAATGCATCCAAACAAAATAAAACGAAACCTAATTTGTTTTATAATTATGTAAAATAGTACAATACTATTGTCTGACATGTGACACCTATGGCAGGGAAAGAAACCAACCATTAATAATTAAAACAGATGCACACTTTTAAGGTTATAAATGTGGCCTTAGAGTCTGTAAAGGGACTTTGCAAAAAACAACTTAATCAATGCATGCGAATTGTCTAGATCACTTTATTGTTTTGGGAAACAATTTGGGAAAATCAGTCTAGACACAAATGAACATCAAAAAGGAAAGAGGTGTTCCCTGGGAGTTTTGTAAAAGGGCACATGGAGTTAATTGTTCCTTTTTGTCACCTTCTGTGCCATTCCTTTTCAGTAGGATGCGTTGGAGTTTTGCATTCAGGAAGACACCTAATAATTAACTAGAACTAAAGTACTAGGCTTCCTAGTGCATTTTGTGTTTTTTCAGTGTTTTTTTGGCAGTAGTTTTATATATTCACCATATGAAAATAATTAAAGCATGTAACACTGTAAATAACATTTGCTAATTCTGATCTTCAGATCTATAACATCAAAATCTGGTTTCTCTGATTGAAGGCAAAGACATTTTTTATTAGTCTGAAAGTCTTACTCGTTATCTTAAAAAGAGGAATTTTATGTTTCCAAAAAAAAAGAAAAAACAAAATGTGTTAATAGAAAAGATAATGCCATATTCCTGCCTGTGAAATTATGTAATATTTACCTTTGTGTTATTCATATTCCAACAATTACAGTCAGTGCTTTACATTTCGATAAGGTTTTGTCTCTGTTTGTGCTTAGGGTGTAACTCGTATTCTCTTTTTTTCAGGGTTTTCTATCATTTATGAGTGCCCCCCTGATTGGTGCCCTTTCCGATGTGTGGGGAAGAAAGTCATTCCTTCTTGTTACTGTGTTCTTTACCTGTGTCCCAATTCCACTAATGAGGATAAGTCCCTGGTAAGAGGCATGGCCTACAGCCCAGTTCTTTCAGTTTAATAACAAGGCAGTAAAATGCATGATTGTTGAATTAAGTGTTTTTCATGTTCAATAACTCTCTAATTCCTGTGTGAGGATCAGCATACTTACATAACTCAAGAAAAGTGAGTGCTTTCACAACGCTGAGCTGCCTAAAATATCCAGAAAAGTTAAAAGTAGTCCTAAACATGTGAAATGTCTATAGCTGAGTTGAGTTAGAATGTTTTTACTTTACTGTTTATAACATAATCATGTGGCATAGCTTGGAAATAGGAAAAGGTTATTTAAGCAATGTTTACATATTCAAGTATAGTCGGTATCTAAGTGAGGTTTGTTATGTTGTATTTTTTCCATAGTTCCTCTTAATCCTTCTTGATTTTTCTTGCATTTGAATAAAAAGGTGTGGATAAAGTTGTTTTCCTGTAGAAGATTCATAATAATTTTCTGTTGTTAAGACAACTTCTGTTTTCTGTGATTTGGAATAAGATATTAATTCTTTTACTTTAAACATAAAATAAGCAAATAGCTAAAATGGCAAATCCGGCCAAACATACAACCACAGTTTAAAATTCTTTGTGAAGAATAACAGTGGTGACTGATTTCAGATTAGTTAATAAATAACTTATATAACCTATGAAAAAAAAAATGAAATTCTGCAGTACAATATATTTTTGTCTCTTAGCAAAATTAGTAAGAATAAGTTGGAAAATGTAAAGAGAGTATGGCATTTGAATCGAGAAGCTTCATAAAAGTACAAATACAAATAATTCTTTATCAGAAACACTAAGCTCCTTTGTTTTCTTTCACTATAGACCATTAAAGTTTGCAAACAAATTCACAAAATTGTGACATAGAGTATTTAAGATGATATGTCACTTTAACTTGTTAATTAGGAAAAAACTGTTCATGCTCATACATGAAATAAAACTTTATGATCTACTGACTATTGTTTATATAAAAAATGTGCTGTAAATCCAATGAAAGACATTATAATGTTTTATAGGCTTTTAGACAGTTAATTTGAAGTTCAATGTAAAGGTATTTTCTGTGAGCTTTACTTTTTACTCTTCCTGTGTATTTAAAATAGTAAGAAGGATGTAATCATGGAAGACTTTATTAACAAAATTCTAGAAATATCGGCAAATGAGAACGCCCATCCATCCATTATCCAACCCACTATATCCTAACAACAGGGTCACGGGGGTCTGTTGGAGTCAATCCCAGCCAACACAGTCCGCAAGGCAGGAAACAAACCCCAAATGAGAACAGTTTTTAGAATTCTAACACTTGTGAATAATTTTCACTCTGAGACATTTTATACTTGAGCTCAGATTTTTGAACTTAAGTTTTTCTTGTTTTTTTTTTTTATGTTTTCCTGATCTTCATCCCTTTTCATTTACATTTGTTCATGTTTTAAATTCTGTTTTGATTGTCAGGTATTTGTGAAAGGTACATGCATTTATTATATGATTATTCTAAGTGTTACATTCTTAATCATATTTCTAGACTTTGAGGCACCCTGTTATTTTCAAAGTTGTTAATAGTTGCTTTATCATGTTTTTTCTCATCTCCAAACTGTTCCAAATGTTTAGAAAAAAAATTATAAGAATTTCTACAACTTAAAGTCTGAGTGATTCAGGTCTTTGTATTAGAAAAGTTGAAATTGTTAAGTAACTGAACTAGATGTCTAAGTAATTGTTTCGATATTGTGATGTGTACCTGTGAATATTTGTTTTACACAATCGTATTATGAGGTAATGTTTTGTGTTTTTACTAAAATGATAAGACATATTATTTGGATTTTCCTCTTATTGTAGTAATTGTTTAATGTTTTGTCAGTTGCAAGTTTTTAATATTTTGCTTAACATGAGTTAATTTTTACATTTCTTTTAAAACTGATCTTCTTCTTCTTCTTCTTTCGCCTGCTCCCATTATGGGTTGCCTCAGTGGATCATGTTTTTCCATTTCATCTTGTCTACGTAGAAAAAAAAAAAGCTTTTTCTTAAATAAGATTTTTAAGTAACCATTTTTAAAATTTTTTTTTTTGCAGGTGGTACTTTGCGATGATTTCTTTTTCAGGAGTCTTTTCTGTCACATTTTCTGTTATATTTGCATATGTAGCAGATGTAACCCAGGAGCATGAGAGGAGTACAGCATACGGGCTGGTAAGAATTGTGTAATACTTTGGTAATATGAATTTACATGTTAAAATAGTGTATTAATTGTTTTTCTAATTGTATTGATTGGACAGTCAAACTCTATTTTATTTTATTTTATTTTTATATGTTTTCTTTATTTAAAAAGTAACAGACCTCTATAAAGTTCTGCCAATATTAATCCATAATACACTATACATACTGTATATACTAACACAAAGAAAGATGAAGCTAATTTGATTACTTATTCTAAATGTTTTTGATTGACTGATTATAATATATTTACTTCTTTTTCTAAAAGCTGCAGGTGCAGTTTTACATGAGGAAAAGAAAGTTTGTAGTGGCCTGAGACTATTGCAGAAAATTAATACACTTGTAATTCAGTGATGCAGTAGTTACTGCTGCCTTACAGCTTCATTGGACTGGTCTCATGTTGTTGTGCATTAGAACTGTTGTCTTGTCATTGTGTATTCTTGTAATTTTCTGTGCGCTCTACAATTTTCTACTCCCACCCCAAAATATGCATAGGTTAGGGTGATTAATGACTCATAATTTTCTTTGGTACAAGAGAGCACATGAATAACTACTGTGGTGGACAGGTACCCCTGTTCCTGTATTTTCCTGTGCTGGCAGGATAGGTTTTAGCTTCTCACAATTTTGAAATTAGATTAAGTGGATTCAGTGAATGTATAGAAGAATAAAAATGAATACATATAATAAAACTTCAAGGTTTTCCTGATATCAAAATAAATATAATCAATAAACTTAAATATTTGGAAAAACCTATTAAGGGATGAATTGAGAAACAGCATTTCTGTCTTTGTATAATTTCCATAATTTTCTATGATGATTCTCTTGAGTTGGTTATGCAGTTGTGTGTCATAACAAGAAAGTTAGATTTTTTTTCTGTATTCATAAGTGCAGTCTGAACATTGTAAACATTAATTGTACTTTTTCATTAAATTTTTACTTTGTAGCTTTTTTCTAAAAGAGACAAGGAATCAGTAGATTCAGTGGTTTGTTTAGCATAATTGATGGTATGTATTATAATAAGACCTGTTTTCAAGGCAGTTCAGCATCCACTTAATAGTAAAATTAAAATCTGGAAGTTGAGCTTTTCGTACTTAAAAGTGGGAGCTGTTTCTTGAATGATCCTTGTTCATTTCACAATGCCTTTTTTCTTTTTTTTCTTTTTTTTAACAATTCTACATTGAATTTGCTCCTGAGCATATGCAGAAAATATTCTGCTATGGGGTTGCGCTGGGCTCAAAATTTTTATGTGAACTGTAAAATTAAGGAATGTTGACATATGCCAGAAGCAGTATTGTAAAAAGATGTAAACTAAAATTGTATATTTATTTTATACTAAACAGCAGCATAATGCAAATTAAAACTCCAAATGACATAATTTCTTGATTCAAATTTTATGTAAAATAAGTATGTCCGTTAGTGACATTCTGTACACCAAAAACTGATACAAGTCCAAGATAGTGAAGTTAACCACAGAAGACTATGAGAGGTAAAATCACAGTTACTTGTACAGCTGTTGTAGTCAGCATGCTTCTTTATGGAACGTGTTAATAACTTTCATAGTTAGTTCATTCTTATGCTCAAAAATCTTAGTTCGATGAACACTCATTATGCATAGTCCAGATGAACATAACATCTAACATACCGTTTTCGTTAATTGACTTTTCCACTCTGCAGGTTGTTACATGTAACGTTAGAATAATAAGAATGACTTGAATATAAGAAAAAAGATCAGCGTAGTTCAGCAAGTCCATAGATTGACATTTACATTGTAGACATTTCGTGTTTTTTGCTTATATTAACTTGATAAAAAGCATAGTGTCTGGGATTCTGGTATTGGCTCAGCTAATAAAGTGTTCATTTTATTTTTCATTTGAATAGTGCCCTTTGAATGTCAAGTGTTATAACATTGAAAGTTTTGCAAAGAAGGATTAAAAATAGGAAAGGACTGGACAACCAAGTAGTAAAAGTGAGCAATGCAGCTGGTATACAAATACGGCGAATTTGAAATGTTTTCATAACAAAAGTAAAATTAAAGGCAATATAATTAATAGCTTTTGCCATAGTAATTGACAGTAGTACTGGGAAAAAAATTAAACTTTATAGCCCCATTATGCCGATGATTTTGTTGTAATTGTAAGTGTATGTTCTCATACCTTAATCAAGTAAATAAATATTTACTAAATTGATATCTTTATTAAAACAGTTTTCATAGAAATTGCACTTTTATAAATAAGATAGACACTAAGAAAAATAATCAAAATGAGATTTATTTGATTTAGGGAGAAAATTGTAAATATATAATATTCACCCAAAGCTGTAAAAGCAAATATGACTCTGATCTAGAGTTTGTAAAAATTAGTGAAAAAATAGGAATTGTGATTGATTCTTCTTGATGTTTGAAAAATTCTGCAGCATCTCAGTGTTAGACAAAAAACATCACAGACCTGGAAAAGAAAACCCTGGAGAGTGTTCACATATTATTTACTTTAATCAGTGTTATGGGTTAAAAAATACATTCATTTTTAGTATTATTATTTTCAGCTTTATTTAATTATATTTTTATGTACGTATTGTGTGTGTATATGTAGATGCTGTCTGTGGTTTCTCAGTAATCTACTTATTTTATTATGTAAAAATGTCAAGTTGTGTGAAATGGAGTAACCTTCTTTGCAAACATAATTCCAGGTTTGCTTACAGCTACACTTTTACAGATATTTGCAGCTGTACAGTATAAACACAGTCAGCCTAAGTAACTTTCTCAAGGTTGAATCTCTTGTGGTTTCCAGTGCAGATGCTTAATTCCACATTGACTGTTTACAAAATTATTTGAATTGGACCAGCATATTTGTCAGACATGTATGCTTTGGAAAGGCTATACTGCCTGGTGGAAAAGGTGTTTGATTTTAAAAAATCAGGTTGCTGGCTTAGTACCTTTCAGAATTACTTTCTGACTAACACAACAATCTGCTTGTGATATAACTTTAAAAAACGCATGCAAATGATTCAACTGTAGCTCTGCCAATGTAAAAAAAAACTTTGTATGAAATATTTTATTGTAGGCCAGAACCTATCCCAGTGCCAAGGTGCAGTTCATCACAGGTCATATTCAAATCTAAATTACCAGAGGACATTTGCATAGACAAAGGCTGAACGTGCGAACTGTGCACAGCAAATTTCTGAGAAAGCAGGACTCTAGAGCAAACCTCTCTGTATTATAGCAAACTTAATATTATAGGGCATCACAGAGCCCATTTGGTAGCAGCTGTCTCCAGTCCTTGTCCACATGCATTTTACTTATACATATTGTGTGAGTGGGTCTTTTCGATGTACTAGTGTTCTGTCTTGTACTGTTTCCTGCATTATGCACACTCTACCTCTGTCTATAACTCACTGAAATAATTGTGTTCTTTTAACTTTCAGGTTTCTGCCACTTTTGCTGCTAGTTTAGTTACAAGTCCTGCAATTGGTGCTTATTTATCTACCAATTATGGAGATAACTTGGTGGTGCTGGTTGCAACAATTATTGCACTTGCAGACATTTGCTTTATTCTCTTGGCTGTGCCAGAATCTTTGCCTGAGAAGATGCGCCCTGTTTCATGGGGAGCACCTATATCATGGGAACAAGCAGATCCTTTTGGTGTATGTATACAACTTTGTTTTAAATTTATACATGGACATATTCTTGATGTTCAGTTTGTGTTGTAATTAACATTTGATGAATTTGGAATTGTTTCTAATTTTAAAAAAAAAAAGCTTAATTAAAGTAGTGTCATCATCTATAGATTGTCATGTCAGTTCACATGAAGTAAAAACGATCAAATTAAAGGTGTCAATAAATTAAATTTTATTGTACAGAAGTCTCTTTTGGATATTTCAAAATTGTTTTAGAAAAATTGTTAAAAGACAATACAGGAGAGACTACAATTATTTAATGTGAAATGCAGTTTGCATGTGATTCTTCTAAAGAGGAGACAGAATACATGTTTTATGTATTATTACATTATTTGCAACTTTATGTTCCAGCCATATCGGCCTTAGAAAGCACGATTTATATAATCGTATGAGTAACGCTTTTGCAAACCTCAAATATACTTGATGACTGCTCATTTTTTTTCCTACCATTTCATTAATTCAGGATCAATTGCTGCAGTTAATTGAGCTCTTTATTTAATTAGAGATTTGCTCTCAGTCTGTGATGCACCAGTGTTGTGTTTTTCTTCCCAATGAAATATAGACCTTTAAAGTTATATGTAGACCATTTATATATTATATATCCATTTTATATTCAATATACTCAATTGTAGTTTGTTAAAAATAGCATACAAAATGCAAAAACATGGAACATACACATTTTTCCAGTGAAGATTTGCCAATTCAGTGTTTTAGCTACAATATCTACTTTATCAATTTATCTTAAAAATAAATCTGAAATAAATACAAAACACCATAACTAATTTCAAGAGAGATGCTCTGTTGCCTGATAAAGGATACGCTCAATACTGCTATATTATTTAAGAAGTAAATCATAAAACCAGCACTTATGATATTTCATTGTAAAGGCTAACACTAAAACTAAAAATTAAGCTATGCTAAAATATAGTTTACATAAACACAGGAATTTTTCTTTATTAAGAAGCTAGTAAGCAGTGGTAGTTTTCATGGGTATCTGCTTTGGACACAGTGCTTATTTTCACAATCAGTAATACATTTTTATTTTTTGATTGATCTCATTGTTTAATCAACTTTCCTCTTTTACTCACTCTGTTTTTAGAAAGTTACAGCAGTTGGAGATTTACATTTATCTAAAATTTAGAAAGTATTGTATAATTTGCTATACCTTTATAAATAGTTAACAAATACAGTTTTCATTTATGGATTTATACAACAATTGTAGAAACCAGAAAACAACTATATCCTTGATAAAATAGAAGTCTAGATAAAAGCAGAAGTTGTTGGAATAAAAAGCCACAGGGGTCCCACAGCACTGAATTGGAGAACACTTGGTTTTTTGCAAAACAGAGCAACAAAACTACAAAGGTACTTAAGGGTAGGGACAGATTGGAGCAGACAGCTCGGAATAGTAAATTACTGGGTTTTTTTTTTTGGCATTCTCATAATGTGTAATAGCTTGATATTTCACTAAGAGAAACTGATGCAAAAGCCTCCAAAGTACATTCATACTAAATTTCCTCTTGGGAACAAATATAGTTTTATTCTGTCTTTCTAGCTACCTAACTAGTACCAATGATACCAATAAATCTATACTAACACTCTGCGGAGGTCAATTATTTTTAAAAATTCAATGAAAAATTGAAAGAGGCTACTTGAATTAAATTAATATAGTGAAAGTACTTTAGTACAGATAAATACAGCATCACATGTCTTGATAATACCATTATTATAAGAAGCTATAAAATGACTGAGCAAAATACAGTCACTTCTTTCATTGCCATATTCATTCTGATTTTTCACTGGTTGTTTAATATTTGTTTGAAATTTAAAGCACATTGTTCTAAGAACTCGAAATTCCTTAAAACAATTTAATAGGCAGAGGTTCTTTCATGTAAATGGAACAACAATATGTTTAGGTTTCACAGAGCTATTTTATTATTAATGCAATGTATGTTTCTTATATACAGATCATCACAGAATTTTTATTAATGCTCATTATTTCTTACTTTTTGTGACTGATTTTATTTATTTAATGCTCTAGTCTTTGAAGAAAGTTTGGAAGGATTCAACAGTCCTGCTCATATGCATTACAGTATTTCTGTCATACTTACCAGAGGCAGGACAGTACTCGAGTTTTTTCCTGTATTTAAGACAGGTAATTAATGTTCTTGTTTTCTCCCCTTTTATTTTTCCATTACACCAGTATGTTAATGTTATATACCTTATATCAGCCCGTAAAGTATATTAAAAATGTAACAGATTTTATTATTGAGTAGTAAGAAATTTTGTGCGTTTTTTGCTTTTATTTTGTGTTTCTTTTAACTTGGCACGTAAAGACAAAAATGTTGGGATTATTCATTGGGAAAATACTGTATACTGTACCTTCAGGGGATTTTAGTTTAATGTATATAGTATATTATATTATGTAATGTGCAGTACTGTATTAGTGTATTTTATTTGAGTCTTCTAATAATTTTTATGTTGTCACATGTTCCTCTTCTCTCTGCAGATCATTGGATTCACATCTATCAGTATTGCTGCCTTTATAGCGGCTGTTGGAATTCTTTCTATTGTAGCTCAGGTATTTTATTTTTACAGCTTGTTTTGTAATTTCACATTTTAAGTATAATTTGCATCATAGACTTTATTCTTAGGTTAGTTATTTTTGAATATTAATTTGCATTGTTATCATTTTCAGGTGTCAAATGCCCTCTAAATGCCTTCTAATAATGCACACAAACTGGCAATCAGAAAGCAGAGATGCATTGAGTCTGACCGTTTGTTCTTTTAATTTGCCTTATTTGTACCAAATGGAAATTAACACATCACCCCTTTGTGAACTATATTTCCACTCTTTCCCATATTATCTTTCAAATTCTGCTACTGACTAAGAAAGCTGTAAATTGTAAAACAGTTGGCATTCTCATCATATAGCTCACCTTATATCAGCCCCGCTGAGACTTCATATGCTCTGACATCAACCTTCTTACTGTTCCAAAACCACACCATGCAATTTTTAGTGAGTGCTCTTTTAGCTTTGCAAGTCTGCTTCCTAATATGCTCATCTTTGGTCTGTTAGTGCCACGGCATCAGCATTATATAATATGAAATATATATATAGGAAAACCAGTATTTAAGATAGAGGATGTATAGATAAAAAAGGATATATGTAACTAAACTGAGATAGATCATTCTTAATTAATTTATTAAGAGAAATTCACTTGCTCTGGCGCCAACATAGAATAATAAATAAAGCAATAATAGTAGTATAAATAAACATTATGTCTATGCTAGTATGTATGTTATAAATGCCAAGGATGTAGATGGGTGGAATAGGAGACGGCATTATGCAGTCTCATGGCTGTGGGCAAAAAAAGCCTCAGTAGCATCTTTTAGCACACCTTGATGGAATTAGACTGTGGTGGATAGCATAGACATGCTGTACAAAAAGTGCTGGAGCAGGTGTTTCTTTCTAGGGAGACTCGGATTGTTAAATGTATATGATAGGATGATGGGGATGTTCTATTAGTTGTCCATTTACATTTTACTATGCTGTGTTCTGCTTGGGGGAAACACCAGCTCAGACGAACCAAACCCCTGAATAAATTTATGTGGAAGGACAGCTGCATTGCAGGAATGACCCCCACGTCACACTCACTGTATTTTCCATTTAAAAAAAAAATGTGCATGTTTTATTCCTTCTATTACCAAATTATTTTTATGTTGGTGCATTCTTTCATTTGTTTACATCTACATATTTATATCACATATTTCAGTTATCTTCTGTGGTGGTTTGGTCTGTAAAAGACTTACACTAAAGGGTAAACAGTGGTTATTTGTTTGTTTTTGTTTTGATAGAGGCATTACCTTCTAAAAAGTACACAACTTGTGTGTAAAATGGCTAAAATGTTTTTCATTTTCCTTTTTCTTCCATTAGACATTATTCCTCAGAATCTTTATGAGGTCAATAGGCAACAAAAATACAGTCCTGCTTGGTTTAGGGTTTCAAATGCTCCAGCTGGCCTGGTATGGATTTGGCTCAGAACCATGGTAAGTGGAGAATTTGTGCTGTCTGTCTGCTTAAGATCTACTTTTTTCACAGATGATTTTGCCTTTGTGCATAGTCATACTGTTTACTTAGTGCTTTAATTTCAGGACAGTGGCAGAGTAATTTGCTCCAAATGTTCTTAACTTACTAAATGTCTGAGTTGGTATATTGTTAGTGTACTTAGAGTTCAAAACAGGTGCTGTTTTAGTTCTTTATGCATTCGAAAAGAATTGTATGGAAGCCATAAATATATCTTTTTTGATTTAGAGTGAAACTAATAGGAATTCATGCATTAGAGTTTTTAAAATGTTTTGGAAGCCAACAACTTGGCAACTTTTTGCATATCTTGTGTCTAACTAAATTGCTTCTATTCTTCAGGATGATGTGGGCAGCAGGAGCAGTAGCAGCGATGTCAAGTATAACGTTTCCGGCTGTAAGTGCTCTAGTCTCCCGAAGTGCAGAATCTGATCAGCAAGGTATGTAGTTAATGAACTTTCATTTTATGTGTTTTTTAAGAAATATTATAATAAGCTGTATCATAATCCCAGTTAATTGCTTAACATACTTTTAAAAGATTCTACAAATTAAATGTTAAAAAAATATAAAATAATGTGACATTTTAAACTGAATACTGATTTTAGGAGTTGCCTTTTGTCTGATTGTGGCCTTGCATTAATATTGTAATGAGCATTTCTGAAACAAATTTATTTTAGCGCTGCTGCAGGTATTAATTGAATTAGGAATGACACAGACCAGTCACCTTTATCTTGTAAGAAAGATTGTTCTTTCAAATATTGCTGTGAAAATTATAATGGTGAGTGATGAAATAGAATGATCATATAAGTGGCTAACATTGAATTGAGGAGACTGAATTTCTATTCTTCTAGTAAAGTTTTCTTCATGTATAAATGGAAGTTTGTTTAAAGCATGCAGAATCTATTCTAACCTAACCTTCAAATTAAAAAAAAAAAAACTCTTTATCAGAACTGTATACAATTACAATCATTACTGTATTATGGTTACAGCAGAATTTACTTTTAATTAATATATATATGTTTTACTTTTACAATTGATATTGTAGCTGCAGCCACACTCTAGCTGTGTCATTGTAGAAGACTCAAGGATGTGCAGAAGTTTCATACTATAAGTCCTCTTTCTCATTGGAACGGACATTTTAATTATGGAAAAGGATGCTTTTTATTAGAGTTGTATATTTTACTGTAAAACAGCATTATAAATAACACTTTTTTACTATATGCATCTTTAATTCTTTACCTCAGCCTATCTCCCAGTTTTCTCATATAAAATGTAGTTCAAAGCAGAGAGAGATCCATTAGATGTGCTCCAACAGCTTTGATAGTAGAACATATACTTTTCTATTTTCATAGACTATACTCAAGTCACATCTTGATTAACCTTTAAAACAAAATGTGTAGCCACTGACTTTTCTTCTGAAATTGTTTGTTATAATGCAGTTTTTGTTTTTGTAGAGTGCATATATCTAGTTTATCAAATCTATTTAGTCCAATTAAGGGTTGAGAGATTCATTCTAGCAGCATCAGGTGCAAGGCATGAACTAGCCCAAGATGGGGTACCAGTCCATCACAGGACACACTCAAACACCCACACTCACTCAGGCAAGGCCCCATTTAGTCTCCTGTGAACCTAACAAGCATGTGAATGTAGTGTCAGAGTAAATTTTGAGTTCTTTAGCAAAACTGGCAAGATTCAATAATTTGCCAGTTTATACAGTGGAGGAAATAATTATTTGACCCCTCACTGATTTTGTAAGCTTGTCCAATGACAAAGAAATGAAAAGTCTCAGAACAGTATCATTTCAATGGTAGGTTTATTTCAACAGTGGCAGATTGCACATCAAAAGGAAAATCGAAAAAATAACTTTAAATAAAAGATAGAAATTGATTTGCATTTCATTGAGGGAAATAAGTTTTTGAACCCTCTAACAAAAAAAAACTTAATACTTAGTGGAAAAACCCTTGTTTGCAAGCACAGAGGTCAAACGTTTCTTGTAATTGATGACCAAGTTTGCGCACATTTTAGGAGGAATGTTGGTCCACTCCTCTTTGCAGATCATCTCTAAATCCCTAAGGTTTCGAGGCTGTCTCTGTGCTACTCTGAGCTTGAGCTCCCTCCATAGGTTTTCTATTGGATTAAGGTCCGGAGACTGACTAGGCCACTCCATGACCTTAATGTGCTTCTTCTTGAGCCACTCCTTTGTTGCCTTTGCTGTATGTTTTGGGTCATTGTCGTGCTGGAACACCCATCCACGACCCATTTTCAGTTTCCTGGCAGAGGGAAGGAGATTGTCGCTCAGGATTTCACGATACATGGCTCCGTCCATTTTCCCGTTAATGCGATTAAGTTGTCCTGTGCCCTTAGCAGAAAAACACCCCCAAAGCAAAATGTTTCCACCCCCATGCTTGACGGTGGGGACGGTGTTTTGGGGGTCATAGGCAGCATTTTTTTTTTTTTAGCAGCGAGTTGAGTTAATGCCAAAGAGCTCTATTTTGGTCTCATCAGACCACAGCACCTTCTCCCAGTCACTCTCTGAATCATTCAGGTGTTCATTGGCAAACTTCAGACGGGCCTGCACATGTGCCTTCTTGAGCAGGGGGGACCTTGCGAGCCCTGCAGGATTTTAATCCATTGCGGTGTAATGTGTTTCCAATGGTTTTCTTGGTGACTGTGGTCCCTGCTAATTTGAGGTCATTAACTAACTCCTCCCGTGTAGTTCTAGGATTCTTTTTCACCTTTCTCAGAACCATTGACACCCCACGAGGTGAGATCTTGCGTGGAGCCCCAGAGCGAGGTCGATTGATGGTCATTTTGTGCTCCTTCCATTTTCGAACAATCGCACCAACAGTTGTCACCTTCTCTCCCAGCTTCTTGCTAATGGTTTTGTAGCCCATTCCAGCCTTGTGCAGGTCTACAATTTTGTCTCTGACATCCTTGGACAGCTCTTTGGTCTTTCCCATGTTGTAGAGTGTGGAGTCTGCTTGATTGATTGATTCTGTGGACAGGTGTCTTTTATACAGGTGACTAGTTAAGACAGGTGTCCTTAATGAGGGTGACTAATTGAGTAGAAGTGTCTAACCACTCTGTGGGAGCCAGAACTCTTAATGGTTGGTAGGGGTTCAAAAACTTATTTCCCTCAATGAAATGCAAATCAATTTCTATCTTTTATTTAAAGTTATTTTTTCGATTTTCCTTTTGATGTGCAATCTGCCACTGTTGAAATAAACCTACCATTGAAATGATACTGTTCTGAGACTTTTCATTTCTTTGTCATTGGACAAACTTACAAAATCAGTGAGGGGTCAAATAATTATTTCCTCCACTGTAATTTTATGTAATTGCTTTAGCATTCATTCTTGGTTGATTTTTCATGATCAGGCAAGTGTTTTCACAAAAATGTATTGAGTATTTTTTTTTTTTTTTTTTTTTTTATCCATTTGTTAACATTTTATTTTCCCCCGGTGTTCACCCAGGTGTTTTATTCAACAGTATTACATTGCCACCTAGTGGTAGTTATTTAGAAGTGCAATATTTAAAATTGAATTAAATACCTGGTCATTCAAGCTCATTTATTTAATCTATAAAAATATGAAAGCAAAATTGTTTTTCAACACAATGTGTATTTGACACGTATTTGTCCATCTGATGCTAACACTGATTAGTACACACTCTGTCATGATACAGTACATGTATGTCATGTGAGCTACTTTTTACCTGTTTGCTTTAATCACATAGGGATTCTATATTTTGGTTATAGCAACTTGTTGGAACATTGATTGACTAGAAAAATACAGAAAAGAGATTCATTCTCATTACTATTACAAATGCTAGAGGTTTTAATTGATGTGTAGTCAGTGTGGCGTAGTGAGTATTCACTGGACTGTACATCAGAAGTTCTCACTTCTGAGTCCCTGAGTAACTCTGAGGAGGCCACTTAATCCAGCCATAGTACCCCCTGAGACCGAACTTGAGAACCACTGCGCTGATACACATTTTCAGTTTAAAACGTATCTATTATAAAATATTCATGCTGAATATTGTTACTGAATAATTAAAGGAAAGTATGTGCTACTATGATGAATGGAGAATTAATAATTATAATTTGATGATCATACTGTAAATACTAACTTTTAATACAGACTATTACAGGGTAGATTTTATTACTGTACATGTGAAATGCAAGGAAGGCACACACAAAGGGGACTTCCAGAAGCTTTTATGTTATAATTTTGGTAATAAAAATGTAATATTCAGCAGACCTTACAGACATTATATTACTTTGGTCTATTTTTTGCTACGAACAGTTATTGTTGGTCCTTATAAATGTGCCATTGTAATGAATCATACCATAAGGTTATCTTAAATTTTTAGAATGACACTTTCATTATTACTAGTCCCATTTCATGCACAATATTTAAAACTCACATTTGCTATACACAGATTTTGTTAAATTCATATTTTACGTTTCTAAATTACAAATAGAAAATAGTTACAAATATATTGGTGTCATTCTTAGGCCTAGTCTATACTAACACAGATAAATTTGAACATTTTTTTTTTTTTTTGTCCACACTGAAACATGAATATTCAATGTTTTGCTTTCAACTTTATACTTATTTGACTCCTTTAAAAGCAGTTGTTAACATTTCAATTTACTTTACTTTTAAAGTAAAAACAGTGTTTTAAAATGTATCCTTCCTAATATGGACTAAGCCTCAGGATGTGTTATAGTGTTTTACCTCTCAAGAAATTTCTGTGCAAGAAAAAATATTTTAGAAGCATTTAAGGATTTTTCAGAATGCTTTATGTAGTAATTTTTCCCTGTTTTTCCTGTTCTTTATTATTGTGAGTCATGATATGCAAAACAGGTCAAAGTTAATTTTTGATTGAACTTTTAACTGTGTAAACTTTACCTTTTAAAACTGTAATAACTTCACAACAGAAGACTAGCTATCTATTATGATTTAAAATTGATTCAGCTTACCTAGATGTTTTACTTTACCATTAATTTTGATTGTTAACTATAAAATATATCTTTCTTTTGGACAGGTGTTGTCCAAGGAATGATCACAGGAATTAGAGGCTTATGTAATGGTCTTGGACCGGCCCTCTATGGCTTCATATTCTTTTTGTTCCATGTGGAACTCAATGAGATTGTTCCTGATCAACATACAGATAAAACTACTGCTATGCTAGACCCCAGTGATGAGGTATGTAGAAAGCGTCACACCATCTCATACTAGGCTTAAAGATATGAAACAATATCATTTTTAACAGCAAATGATTTTATTTTCACTGCAGCATACTTCTTTCTATAGGAAAGGTGGTTTTGTTCAGTTCTTTTACTAGTACTCATTACACATTTACTAGTATTCATGCATTGTGCCTTTGAGTTAAGTGATTTAAATTACAATTTTTAGTTTTTATTAGTGTTTTTATTTATTCTGTAAAGTATTTCATTTTTGAATAGGGCTTTCTTTTATAGGATCCCTAATGTTTTCAGTCATGAATGCATTGTTGCTTTTAAATACATTTACCTTTATCAGTGGATGCAAGATGGTACTTGCCTAGATTATTGGACTGTGATAAAATTTGACATGGACATGTAACTTCCTCATAGAAAAGATATATAAATATAGTAGTCCATACATAATGACAGTTTAAAATGTATCTATTTCTTCCAACATATTGTATACATGACCTAATGAATTTTTAAAAACACATTTATTGAGAATTGATTGGTACAAATTGCCTTTGAAAAAGGATGTTTTTATGTGAATTCCTCATCCATTCCTCAACTAAATGTTTCTGTATTACAATCTTAATATACATGATGTGGTTTTATCCTATGTGTTGTGCACTACAATGATATGTACTACAGCATTTATATTAAAAAAAAAAAAAAAGAAAATAATAAACTTACTTTTTGCTCTGCTAGGGTGGCAAAAAGTATTGTATGTACAATTCAAAATACGCCCTGTTGCATATCCACAAACTTACACCCTAGTTGGAAGTCACACACTTTTTTCAGTTTCTTTTTTTTATTCAGAGCCCATATTGGGTCCTTGTTGAGTTGACTAACATTTGGACAAATAATTCAATTAGCCTGCTTAGGGCTGCAATAACAGAAGGTTTAAACAGGTGTTCTCTAATGATTTGGTAGTTGTTTGATAAAAAACGATTATATAAATAAATATTGCAAAAATGGGAAACTTGTGCTTGGGCCTTTTACAAATTTTTAAATATGTTATCACTTTGCACAGATAGGATCAGTGATTTAAAGCAAGTTAATAATAATAATAATAATTCTTTGCATTTATATAGCGCTTTTCTCACTACTCAAAGCGCTCAGCAATTGCAGGTTAAGGGCCTTGCTCAAGGTCCCGACAGAGCAGAGTCTAAGAGTTCAGTTTCCTTTTACTTGTGTGATAATATACAGTGCATCCGGAAAGTATTCACAGCACATCACTTTTTCCACATTTTGTTATGTTACAGCCTTATTCCAAAATGGATTAAATTCATTTTTTTCCTCAGAATTCTACACACTAAAATACCCCATAATGACAACGTGAAAAAAGTTTACTCGAGGTTTTTGCAAATTTATTAAAAATAAAAAAACTGAGAAATCACATGTACATAAGTATTCACAGCCTTTGCTCAATACTTTGTCGATGCACCTTTGGCAGCAATTACAGCCTCAAGTCTTTTTGAATATGATGCCACAAGCTTGGCACACCTATCCTTGGCCAGTTTTACCCATTCCTCTTTGCAGCACCTCTCAAGCTCCATCAGGTTAGATGGGAAGCGTTGGTGCACAGCCATTTTAAGATCTCTCCAGAGATGTTCAATCGGATTCAAGTATGGGCTCTAGCTGAGCCACTCAAGGACATTCACAGAGTTGTCCTTAAGCCACTCCTTTGATATCTTGGCTGTGTGCTTAGGGTCTTTGTCCTGCTGAAAGATGAACCGTCGCCCCAGTCTGAGGTCAAGAGCGCTCTGGAGCAGGTTTTCATCCAGGATGTCTCTGTACATTGCTGCAGTCATCTTTCCCTTTATCCTGACTAGTCTCCCAGTTCCTGCCGCTGAAAAACATCCCCACAGCATGATGCTGCTACCACCGTGCTTCACTGTAGGGATGGTATTGGCCTGGTGATGAGTGGTGCCTGGTTTCCTCCAAACGTGATGCCTGGCTTTCACACCAAAGAGTTCAATCTTTGTCTCATCAGACCAGAGAATTTTGTTCTGTTTTGGTCTTCAGGTGCCTTTCGGCAAACTCCAGGCGGGCTGCCATGTGCCTTTTACTAAGGAGTGGCTTCCGTCTGGCCACTCTACCATACAGGCCTGATTGGTGGATTGCTGCAGAGATGGTTGTCTTTCTGGAAGGTTCGTCTCCCTCCACAGAGGACCTCTGGAGCTCTGACAGAGTGATCATCAGGTTCTTGGTCACCTCCCTGACCTCCTTCTCCCCCAATTGCTCAGTTTAGATGACTGGCCAGCTCTAGGAAGAGTCCTGGTGGTTTCGAACTTCTTTCACTTACGGATGATGGAGGCCACTGTGCTTATTGGGACCTTCAAAGCAGCAGAAATTTTTCTGTAACCTTCCCCAGATTTGTGCCTCGAGACAATCCTGTCTCAGAGGTCTACAGACAATTCCTTTGACTTCATGCTTGGTTTATGCTCTGACATGAACTGTCAACTGTGGAACCTTATATAGACAGGTGTGTGTCTTTCCAAATCATGTCCAATCAACTGAAATTACCACAGATGGACTCCAATTAAGCTGCAGAAACATCTCAAGGATGATTAGAGGAAACAGAATGCACCTGAGCTCAATTTTGAGCTTCATGGCAAAGGCTGTGAATACTTATGTACATGTGATTTCTCAGTTTTTTTATTTTTAATAAATTTGCAAAAATCTCAAGTAAACTTTTTTCACGTTGTCATTATGGGGTGTTGTGTGTAGAATTCTGAGGAAAAAAATGAATTTAGTCCATTTTGGAATAAGGCTGTAACATAACAAAATGTGGAAAAAGTGATGCGCTGTGAATATTTTCCGGATGCACTGTAAAGGATTGTAGTATTTCTCTTTGGTGACCTTTAACTCATGCATAAGTAGACCACCAAGTTTGGCTACATGTAAACTTAACAAGGATATATTATTATTATTATTAAAACATAATGCTGGATGGTGTATACACATGGCATATATATTTTAATAAATAAGCACAAGAAATAGCAGCATAGCTAATCATCATTTCAGGCGAAGCAAATTATTTGTAGTTGTTTCAAATTAATACTTTGAATTTTCCTATAAGGATTTCATTCCATGACAAATGTTGCTGCCTTTATCTTGACATTATTTTCTGAATGTCTGCTTTAATCTCATTTTTCTAAAACCAAAATGATCTATTAGCTGTTGAAGAATTTCTCTGAATGCATCCTAATATTTATTTTTATACTGTCTACCAAGTAAGCTGTTATAACTATATTAAAATAATATATTATAAAAATTATATTAAAATTTAAATTTTAAAATTGTGGATTTCCCCTTGGGATTAATAAAGTATCTATCTATCTATCTATCTATCTAGCTAGCTAGCTAGCCTTTTACCAGGTACTTACAGCTAAATATGTGTTTGCATTTTTTTTCACTCCTAGAGTTCAATTATTCCTGGTCCCCCATTCCTGTTTGGTGCTTGTGCCGTCCTTCTTGCTTTCTTGGTTGCCTTATTTATTCCTGAACATAACCATCTTACAGTGAAGACTTGTAATGCTAGAAGACACAGTGGCAGTGTGGTTACAAGTCAGAGCAACAACCCACTTCCAGGCAGCGATGAAGACATTGAGCCCCTGCTGCAGGACAGCAGTGTTTGAGAGCATCCCGATGGAAAATGCAGTCTTCATTTTTGTTTTCTTAAAAAGAAAAAGAAAACTAACCTTCACAGTTTACATCTAGAGACAAGACAAGACAGAATGTATTCTTCACCTTTTTACTGATGAACAGATGTCTTTTGGGTTGACAGTTGTTTGTTGGCTTTAGGTGGAAATAAAGGTCATCGTAATTTTTTTGAGCTGTATATTCTGTTTTTATGATCGGTATTATGTTACTTTAATGCTACGAAAGTTATTGTAAAAGACAGTAGTATGTTTATGCAGTGAATTGCAGGGTTTGTGCACTTAATGGTAGATGAACATTCCATAGCAGTCAGGTAATCGTGAATAGTGAAATCAGGGGGAAAAAGACAGTTTTCTAAGGCGAACTAAACTGACATTTGTCTGGAGTAGCTGTTGATAATCTAACCAAAAATCAACTGAAGGCTAAAAGCTGCAATGTTACTAAAGGATAACAAATTGCATACATAAGTGGATACACGTACACATGATATATTGTAATATATAGGTGTGTATGTGTATATAATATGTGGTATTTTATATAGTATAGATTTAATTCATATAAAATTAGAAAGTGCTATTCATAGAAGATATATATAGTAAAAAGTGTATTTCAAAATGGTATTTTTCATCTAAAGATTTCACTACTTGTACATTAAAAGTACTGTAGTGATCCTAACAATTTGTTTCATAAGTAGGCTCTGAAGTTCTACATTTTTTCCATTTGTTGTTTTATCTTTGTCAGTAACTTGTTTACTAAACTGATAATAAATGTTTTGTTTGTTTAGTTACAGAGTAAGAGGATAAGTAGTCTAGCTCTGAATGCCAAACCTGTGCATTGAATTGCACCTGTACATCTATGTGCGTAAAACTAATAAATGTAACATATATATGCACTCACAAATCATATATATATATATATAAAGCAGATCTTCCAAATTGGATGTGTGGAGTCTCCAAGGCCATTCCTCACACCTAAAATGTATTTGTAAATGCTAAACTAATTGGTGATGCTAAATTTCCTAATGTCTGTGAGTGTGCCTTGCTATAAATGGGAGTGACTGGCAAATGACTGAATTGTTGACTGCCTGTGTCACAACAACTGGAATGCTAAAGAAAAAAGTGGGTTCGGAAAACCGTATGGGTGGATGGAATTTCAGAAACAAAGGAGCGTACAGACTTCAGTCTTAAAAGAGACAAACAGCATATTTTAACGTCAGTCAGATATCCATGTCTGTGCAATATGCATATACACACCTGAAGTGATAGATGGACAAGATGTTTATTCTTTAAATTGCTTTCTTGTGGGAGATGACTTGATGATTTTTTTTTTCTAAATTATTTAAAAGTACAGAGACACCAGCATCTTGATTATACAGTATCTCTAAATATTTAGCATTGGTTTTAGTTATGAGATGTACTAATGAGGTGTGAGTGTGTTTTGTATTTTTAAATATGTGAAAGACCAGTTTATTTATTTATTTTTATTTTGTTTTGTTGAAAGAGCTAATATTCTGACCAAACTATTTTTGAAAGACTTTCATATTGAAATGTTTAGGCGAACTATATCTAATATGCTTTTTTTATACTTTACAATGCATAGATTTTTAACAAATATTATTTCTGCCGAGTGAAGGTAAGAAAATATGTAACTTGTTACCTTTTTCTTAAAGACAAGAGAGTATATTATAGCCCCCAGCTTGCAGTCTTTCCTGCTACCTCAGCCGCACCTATTTTTTTTATGTCAGTTAGATTGAATATTTTTGTAAAGGTCTTGATATTTAGCAACTATGCACAAAAACAATTTTGTAATCATAGTTTTTATCTTCCCATCCTTTCTGCTTGTAAGTTGCTTCCAAATATTTTGTGAAGTTTTGTTGCTTTAAGAGCAGCCAGGCAAATGGACAAAGCTAATAGCTTGAGGCAGACTTTGACTGATTCTTCATCATACCATACCCCACCCCTGAATACCTGGCCTTATAGTATGCTGTGTATGTGTATTGTCTGGTTAGGTGACTTGTTTTTGTAGTACCCGCTGCCTTTTTAAACATGGTTGCTACACCTCTGTTTGGTTCCTTCCCATTAGATTGTGCTCCTTCATCTGTATGCTAACCCCATGAGTACAATTTAAGACTCAAAATTCGTACTAGCAATTTGTCCAAAACTGGATGAAAATAAAATAAAACCAGAGTAGTTAATTATACTTTATTTTAAATGCACATTTTTAAGTAAAATGTATCAAACCTTATTTTTATTAAAAGCAAGTTAGTTTCAAATTACGAACAATCAGGACATTAGTATCTGTTTGATTTAGACTGTCATTTAAAACGTAATGCAGTAAATGTAATGCCTTTTGAAGCGTTCATATACCAGACTTTAAAGATAATAAAAAATTTAGGATGTGCAGTAACGAGCCTCAGTTCACAGCAAATCTTAAAAACATCATGTCCCTTTATCCAGTAAATGATTCTGATATAAAAAGTTACAGCATTTTTATTATATATATTTTTTATTTTTTTTGGTATAAAGCCACTAACACCATTATCACTAAATGTAAATATTCTCATTAATTTTTCTGTGCTTGTATGAGATGCAGTGGTTAATGAAATGACACTGTTTATAGTCAAAAAGGTTATGAATACACAAACATGAATTGACAAGAATATGAGCATTTAATGTATCATGTTTTTTCAATGTTTTTGTATCAGATTGTAATTTTTATTCTTCATGTATAACAAATGTATATTTTTGAAAACCTTTATGATGTGGAATTTTAATTTTGCTTTGCCTACCTAAAATACTGTACATATATTCTCTGTTCACAGTAGATTGTTATAAAACTGAGTTTGCTTAATATTTTTTTCTTGGGGGAAAAAAAAAAAGAATGAAAGAAATGCAACCAGGCATATGGTCATTTATTTTGCATTAGCAGAGTATATGGTCCATTTATTTGCAGTACTCTGCTTTTTTTGAATTAATATTCAAATGTGCCTAATGTGTAAACCTGTAAATACAGAATGCAAAAACTATTTATTATAAATATATATTAAGCAGTTATTGTTTTAATGTTCGTTTTTTAACTTTCTGCAAATGTTATGTACACAGTTTAACTATTTATATTTGCTTTTTGTCTTGCACTGTCAACTTCTAAACAAGCGGCAATAAAAGCTGGTATGTTTTAATATTTTAATTTTGCTTTTGACTTTATTTTAATTTGTTTTAGTTGCTTATTGGTAATGCTCCAGTCTTGACCTTTTTTTCCCCAAGAAGAATATGCCCTTTCAGACTGGAATGTGATTTTTACTTTATGGCACAAACGATTTAAAACAACCATGCAACAAAATTTTGGGATGTTAATGAAAGATTCAAGTCTTTGCATCCAGAAGAATGTGCCCAGCCATTGTTCCTACATTCGGGTCAGGTACTGTTGTTCATTGTTATCTGTGGCTTCCGACAAGTCTTCAGTAAGATATAATGAGTCAGAATAATCATTTTTGTGTTACAATTCCTATAATTGTTTTTATTTATTAATTGTATTAAATTACAGTAAATATGACTAGGGGGCTTCGCTTGCCCACCCCCAGGTTTTGTTTACCGGATATACAATTTAAAGGGGTTCTTATTTTCATGGGAATTGTTACATATGCATTATTTTCACTTTTACTTTACAATTTTTGTAAAAACAATTCTTGTCCTTTATTTGCGGCCCCGGGCGTGGGTAAATCTTTTCTCATAGGACGTATAACGCTGCTCGTGTTGGGGGGGGTGGGGATGGGGGTGGGGGGTGCAGCTGAACACACGCTAAGGAGATGCCGTCGGATCATCTGCTGTCTTTTTGCTGCTGGCGAGCTGCGTGTTCTTTTTGTCGCGCTGCACATCAGTCATTTAAAAGCCTGTACAGCAGCTGCACTTTTGCCACTTCGTGTCTCTGCCGCTAGCATTGTGAAGGCGGGGCTGAACGCACGCTAAGGAGTTGCAGTCGGATCATCTGCTGGCTTGTTGCTGCTGGCGAGCTGTGTTTTCTGCTTGTCGCGCTTTGCGTCAATCATATCAAAGCCTGTACATCAGCTTTCCTTTTACCAAATTACGTCTCTGCGGGGGTGAGGGGGGTTCTAGGGCTGAACGCACGCTAAGGAGAAGCGGTCGGAACATCTGCTGGCAAGCTGTGTGTTCTGCTTGTTGTTTTAAGAGCTGGGTGCACATGATGTCTGTCTACCAAAAGCATTCCAACAACTGCTTGGTTAGATGTCCGTGAACTTGATTTAAATGTTGTCTCATTGCCTTGTCTCGCATGACGTTAAAGTGTGTCTCGCGGGATGTCAAGTTGTCTTCCAAGAAGATGTCATATTGTCTTCGCGTGACGGTAAAGTGTCTGTCACGGGACGTCAGATTGTCTTCCGAGAAGATCACGTCTCGTCTCCCTAGTCTCCCTCCCAAGATTTTCTTTATAATAGAGAGATAAGTTAAGCATGCAATTATTAACATCAGAAAATTCTACTTCAAAACCATCTCTAACCCATCTAGAGAGAGCTATGAAACTGAATAGCCCGATATGAATTAGTCTTTCAAAAGAGATTGAAGCATTTTACGGGTTAGTAGAAGCCGTGGCAACTTATTTAACAATATTGACATTTTTACAAAGTTCTAAAGAAGCTTTGGACAGCAATATGGATGGATTTTTACTTCTGATTAGATAACATTTTCCAGCTTTTTCCTGTAATATTATTCCATCAGATATTTTAAATACTGCTACAAGAGCATTAGGAGTTATTGTGGTTGTAATACTGTGTGACTAGTAAGCAAAGATTTTTCTTTTAGTATGATCTTATTGTGGGGCAAACCTAAACACATGACTGAGCAAAGCCTGATGCCCACTGATGTTGCTTACAATTAGGGTCTTGACCTGAGTACATTTTAGGTATTCCAAATTGAAGTACTATTAATGCATATAGTGTAAAATGTTTAGCTGGGTTACACTACACTTCCCTCTAACTAGAGTTTAGTTTTATTTCTCAGTGGTCACCTTGCTCAGACATACCTGACCCTCTGCTGCTACCTGAAACCCTAGTAGCTCATAACTGAGATGGACCAGTGGCAAGTGAGTAGACAGTTTAATTATAAACAAACTGACAAGTGCTGTTATAAGTAAGTCTTCATAAATAAATACTGTCTTTAAAAATATGATCAACAGTATTGAGGTCAATAAGTAAATAAAAATAAAAAGCTAGAAAACCAAAAATGTCCTGAATACCGAGTCCTTCCTACAGAAAAAAAACGGAGTCGAGTGTTCTATCCAAAAATGCAGCCACATCGCCAATGTTGCCCCATTACAGCAAAATACAAGTCAACAGCTACATCACAGCCTTTACTCCATCCTTGCTTGGTTATGCCATTCCTGAGCTTATTGTTCTATCACTGGCGACCCTCATATCCTTGTTCCTTCAGCTGTGACCCTTGAGGTTCGCCGCAAAACACAGCCTGCCCAACTATCTCACTGCCCGTTCTCTCAGGGAATATTATGTAATGATTCAAAAGAGCCAAATTCTCCCCTGCACCTCCAGAGCTTTGCCAGGATACACTGTGGTTAAGATTAGCATTGTAGGAGGGTTATCTGAGTCAAATAGTGACAACGGGCCATTAACTCAACTCCAGTGTGGAGGCTCTGGCCTGCAGGAATACCAGACTCTCATTCAGAGCACTAGGACAACCTTGTGTGGGTTACCTGCTACCTGCCTGCCCTTCTTTGGTATTCACGTTCCTACACATCTTATAGTATTATTCCATTATTTTTCTGGATCAAAAACTCCTTAGACCAGCAGTTTGTATTTGCTCTGGAGACTTTCTGGGTCACTGTCCATGCTCACCTGTGCTCAACTTTTCTTCCCCTGCTGTGCCGCTCTGCCTTACTGACCCAGTGTTCTGTCTCTTTGTTAGATTTGCTATTTCTTGAGTAATGACTGGATTTCTAAATTTGAGGGGTGGCCACTGTGTTTTTTCTTTCTCGTATACAGTATAATCCCTCATAACTGGCCTTGCATTAACTGGCCGACTGATTAACTGGCCTGATAAAATAATTATTATTTTTTTTTAATCCTGAGTTCTTCTTTATATTATTTGTATGCACTTCCTTTTTTCCTGGCAGGTGACAGGTATTTTAAAACCAGCAAACAACAAAACAGTGTTCAAATTAAACAAAGTGCAGTGTATCAAAAGTCTTCTTTAAATAAATAATCCATTAAAATGAGTGAATTAGTGGAGGTTAAAATCCATTCGTAATAAAACAAGTCCTTTTAAAAACAACGCAAACGAGGTTAAAACAATGGCTGGAAGCTGTCTCTTAAAATCCAAAGCACCGTGCCTTCTTTCTACCTGCAGGTGCAGCTGCCTTCCACACTGGTTCGGTAGCCCTCCAATCCCTGGCTATGTCGGGCTCCATCTGGATCGAGACTTGGGTTCTTTTCCCAGCGGTCAGGGTTCTCACCCTGGTTCTTAACCAGCCCAAAGCCTCCACTGCCTTTCAATGGCCAGTCGTCTTCAATACCGGTCACTCCAGCTCCGTGATCGCTCAGCTGGAGCGACCGCTTTCTTCAGCCCCACCGAGTGCTGGCCAAACACTCGTCTGCAGGGGTTCACCTCCCAGCTGCCTGCCTTTGCTCCATTGAATCTGCTCTCTCTCGCTTGCTCTCCTGCACCGACTTTCTTCTACCTGTTTCCTTCTACATTAACTTCCCGTTCTTTCCTGTTCTCCCCCTAGCCGCCTCGTGCTTCTGTTTATCATAAGGACGTGGATCAGATGTGGCAATTAGCAGTTCCCAGGAACAATTACGGATGTGGACGACTCCTCACCTGTGCACTTAAGCCAAGTTCGCCCGCATCACGAATTACCCAGAACAATCGACCACACATACCACGCCCCCTCGCTAAGCCGTGAGTGTCATGATTATTTATTTAAAAAGTGGCCTTTTTGACTTGAGCTGTGGACATGCTACACCACACTGTCCAGTCGTTGTACAAGAAAAAAACCCGTGTGCAAAATCGTGGATGAAGCCTTGTGGATATGGTTTCTTCAGGAACATCGAAGAGGTACAGTACATTCCTTAGAAATATTTTTCTGCATGAAAATAGGTATGGGTTGGATTAACCACCCAAAATGGCAACCGGCCATGGGTCCAGTCCCGAGGTGGCCGGTTAAGAGGGATTGTACTGTACGAGGTATATAGGGCTAGTATTACAATCGTCCAAAAATTCGACTTCAAGATTTTGATTAATCTTGACGTTTTAGACCTCCCTGAGAAAATACCATTTTTGGAATGATGTCTGTGTGTCTGTCTGTGTGTGTATGTAAACACAATAACTCGAGTACACTTTCACTTAGGTCAACCAAATTTTGCCTACAAGTATTAGGCACAAAACATACATTTCTATCAACTTTTGAGCTATTTCCGCTAACCGGAAGTTGTACTTTTTTTATTCATGCAGCTGCAGAGTCTGGTTTATTCAACTTTACCTTCATAAGAATAGTTCAACATATTATTCATTTGATTTGATTTGTTGTTGATGGTTCTTTAATGTACATAATATAAAAATATAATCATTGTCTTGCAGTTTACTCCTCAAATATCCATCACTATATCTGAGTATACGAGAAAGTCTAGGGGAGACCACTCCCGATTTTTAAAACCTTGTACTGTCCTGGATGGAGGTGACTGGCCTGTGAAAGGCACTGCTAACTGATGAGATGGTCATTCAGATGGATGGCTCATGCCACAAACTACCGGAGGCTTGTCTTGTGAGCTTGTGTGCCACATGACTCAAGTCGATCAGGCATTAGGCCCCTGTCGGGTGACACTCTGGACGGTATACAAGATTTACCAATAGTTAGGTGAAGTGTGGGAACATCAATAGAATAATTGATTTAAAGGATATGGAAGAAGGCTCAGAAGAACTGTAATAAATAAATAAATAAACAATCAAAGGAAGGTTTAGCAGGTAGAAAGTGAAGGAGAATTTTCTTAGGCAAAAATTCCACCCCAGCTTTTTACAAAACCTATTGATGAAAAAGGAAAACGTCAAAAGAAGGAGCTTTAAAAAATACATTGCATCATATTGGTATGGTCATTTACAAATACACACAGATGGTTTCAATTTCCAAACTAAGGAAGAGTGGGAGCAGCAGTGTATATATTACTCAGTTCAAAGTAAATATTATGAAGAGATGCACAGATCATTTATCAGTCTTTTCAATAGAATTAATGGCTATAATTTTGCCATTAGTATGTATAAAGGAAATAAGACCTTATAATGTGGTAATTTGTTTTGATTCAATGACAGCTTTACTATCAAATCAAAATGAGGAAAGTAAATCAAGACCTCATAGGATTATGGAAATTCTGCATATGCTATGGGTTCTATACAACCAAGGTGAAACCATGGAGTTTTTGTTGGTTTCAGCACATGTGGATAATAGTGAGCTATAAATGTTTGATGGACTATCTAGGAAAGGGTCATTTAAAATGGATAGAGATATTAAAGTGTAACTGAGTATGTCAGAAATAATCTCTTTAATAGGAAAACTGGGACATTGTGGCAAGAAAGGTGGGCATTTATTCCAAATTCAGTTGCTGGGAATGCTTTTGGAGAGAAGCACAGTAGGGATAATATCATTATAAGATTACTAAGAATATATCACTGTGGACTAAATAGTAACCTAGAACTGACCATTTAACAACATGATTTAATCTAGTGTCAAAAATATGTAATGAAACAAGGTCTGAAATGACAGTTAAGGGGGTTTAGGTTTTTATCACCCAACTTAAAAAAAAATAAAAAAATCTTGGGTCGATCTCATGTAAGTAAAAAAAAAAAATATATGACGAAGTACTAAAATTTAAAATACACACAGAACTTGTATAATAGAATATAAGGATACTACCTCCACCAGCACAGAAGGTGGCAGTAATGCACCACAGGGTATAAAAACTGACAATAAAAGAAGAAGAAGAACAGTTAGATTGGATTAGTCTAGGACAGGGTGAACTGCTTTGGCCAACTTTATCTTGGTAATATCAGTGTCTTGGAGTGTGCTGTCATTTATTAGTTAGTGCTCCTGTTCTACGAAGTGAGAAGAATCAAGCATTGCACACACAATTGTCAGTCAGTCATCTTCCAACCTGCTATTTCCTAACACAGGGTCATGGGGGTCTGCTGGAGCCAATCCCAGCCAACACAGGGCGCAAGGCAAGAAACAAACCCCGGGCAGGGCACCAGCCCACCGCAGGGCCCACGCACACACACACCCACACACCAAGCACACACTAGGGACAATTTAGGATCGCCAATGCACCTAACCTGCATGTCTTTGGACTATGGGAGGAAACCCATGCAGACACGGGGAGGACATGCAAACTCCACGCAGGGAGGACCCCCTGGGAAGTGAACTCATTTCTCCTTATGAGTTCACTTATAGAGCCTTATAGTTCTCCTTATAGAGCCACCGTGCCGCCGCACACACAATTGTCACCTGTGAATGAGCTGCAGAAATACACGTTCTTGCAGGTTCCTTCCGGCGTGTGGAGCATTTGTAAAGCCGAATAACTTTTTTTTTTTTTTAAGAAAATTAAATTTAGACTTTGCACTGATCCATAGAGAAGGGTGAGGTCTAGTATTGATTTCCATTCCGTTTGTTCCGTTCAAGCCCTGATCATGAAATGTCATTGATTTTAAGGCTTGTTTGACATTTTTGCCAGTGGGGACAAAGGGGAATGAGTTGGATGCCACACCTGCTGCTTACACTCCCACCCATCTCTCCTGCTGGTTGTCCTGGCACTACTGCAGCAAGTTTAACTGTAAGGCAGTGTTATAAGCTGAGTCCACAGACACTTCAAAAGTGGCAATTATTATAGTTATCTTTAGCTTATCATGTTTGTTAGGTCTCCAGCTAGGAAGAACACTGTGGAGGGTATAGCCACACCAGTGTTTTGTGGCCTTCCGAGTTGCCCCCTACCTTGAAAGCCTGAAAGGAGAAGGATTCTCTAGGATTCTCCTGGTTTGGACCGGCACTATGCTGCAGTGCATGTCTAAAGCTGCTATTTTATCTCAAGGCATGCTCTCAAATGGAAGTGGCCTGATGGCAAAGCGCATGTCCAAAGCCGCTGCGGGAAGGAAAGAGCAGAATACTGTGGCTAAGAGGCCGCCAGGGTGAGAAAAAAAGTAGGTGGAAGCTCTATGTGCAACTTAACCTGAAGCTGTGAATGAGCAGCCAGCGTGATGTGGTTTCAAATACATACGTGCACGTTAAAAGAAATGTTTAAAACAGTGACACTGCATCTGATCAGAGGAGGACATGTGGTACGTGACTGGACATCGTTTGCTATCGGGAGCCCCAGAAGACTTGAACAATGATTGGATAGGCAAACACACTAGTAGTATAAATACTGAAGTCTTTTGTCTTTTGACAGGTCTTGAGGAGTTGCAGACACTTCTTTACTGCTGAGCAGGTAGGGCAGGGAGTTCAAAGTTTGTATTACGAGGGGCAGTCAAGCTAAAGTTAGAAAATAAAATGACACCAGTAATAAAGAGTGTGAATATTGGACCACCACTGTGTACCACGCTCTCTGATGAGTGTTTTTTATCCTGAACTATGCTTTTGCTTACGTAATAATGAGGACCAGTATGGCTCGAAAATGGCAGGACAGCTGGAAACTTACTCCAAGGAACAAGTGCGGTCAGGCATCCATTTCTTACACACTAAAGTTGAGAACCCTTCAGAAATCCATCAACAGATATCCGAGGTGTACGGGGAAGGCTGTAATTCAAGAAATGATGCAGACTGGCTTGAAAGAGAAAAGACAGCTATGATGGCGGAAAACAGTGAAGCCATGGACAATCTGATTCAACAAAATTGTCGTATCACAATTGACCAAATAGCGTGTCCATCAGTCACGGTTCAGTCTCTACAATCATTCGTAAGGAGCAGGGATACCAAAAAGTCTGCACCCAGATGGGTGCCAAGAGGTTTCGGTGGCATGTCAGGAATATTTGAATCGTTTTGAGCAGGAAGGTCAGGCATATCTGGATCGAATTGTCATGACTGATGAATCATGGGTTCATCATTTCACACCTGAGTCAACAATGACCAGCAAAGAGTGCCGTCATTTGTCATCACCGCCACCCAGGAAATTTTGAGCCTAACCTTTGGCTGGAAAATTGATGCTGACCGTGTTTTTAGTGAGGTCAGCTTACTTGCGATTTGTATATACGTTTTGGGTGGAAGTAATCTGTGTTTGTGGGTGCTCACTTTTTCATAATCATCTTTGGGCATTATAATTTTTCACTTTTTGTTTTTGATTAATTTTCTGTCTGTTCTTTATGAACTGTCAGAAGACGAAGAAGGCAGAAGAAAAGGTTTTTGTTTATTTTTGTTGAATTTCTCATCATAATTGTTTGTTTTGGAGTCACTGTACTTACTGTATATACCACCTGAACTTATATTTCTAGTTTTTGTTAATGTTCTTGCATTGAACTCTATATATTTGCAAGACATTTTTGTAAATAGTTTTTGGCACATCTGGAATAAACCATGGAACAGTATCATTGTCCCATCCCCTGCTCATTTATTATGGCTCCAGATGCCTGGAGTCTGTGCAACTGCCATAGCACAGGGCATCACAGGCACATTAGTTTTTGTACTACAGTGCAGGTGTTATCGTGGGACAAAGTTCATTGACTGTGTTTCATTGCTTAGTTACGCCAATACTTATTACTTTCAGGGGGTGTCTCCAATCCCCCAAAACCCTTGATAATTGATTGTGTGTCATTTCCTTGTGGTACTTGATGCTTCATGGGATATCCCATCCACCGGGTCACCAATCGAGCATCTGAGCTTCACGGTGGACATATGTACAAGATTATTGAGGTTTATAAAGGTAAATTACTCAATTTATAATTAGATTTTATGCACTGAGTTAAAAGCTTATTTTTTAGTTCAATTTGTTCACCATGTGGTTTAATTTCTGGTTCAAAAATTGTAAATTTGATTACTTTTGTAGGAGGTGCAAACATAAATGAAACATCTTCAAGTGGTGTGGGGTATAGAAAAGGTTGGGAATTACTGGTCTAGGATCTGGAGATGTCAGTACAAGCACGCTGAGAGTTCTGTTTAAATCTAGGGGCACATGGGAAGAGACTTTAACGCTATGTTCACATTACCAGCCTGATTTTTGCCATTAATGTGCCACAAATCTGAAGTTTTTAGGGCTATGTGGACACAAATCCGATCTTTTTAAATCATATTTGAATCACTTCCATGTGTGGTATTGAGTCGGAGGGTGATCAGATCTGAATTCATGTTTTTTTTTTTTGTTTTTTTGTTTGCCTTTACGCATGGGTTGAGCACAGCGTGGCAAAACAACAATGGAGGGGAGCTACAGCTTTGATAACAGTCACAGTCCCACCATTGCTGCCTCTTTTCTCATACTAAAACATCTTTTGGTGCAGCAGTGATAGCAATAGGAGTGAAAACAGCAAACGCTAGCCATCTTGCTTTTTTGCCTTCTCGACCTAATCATGTAAATCTGATGAATTGTTTGCTGTCCTCCAGAGCAAAATGCAATGCATACACTCGCTACTAGCGCGTCCATTTTGTCAGGTTTAATACCATGAGTTGTCTCACGAATATGACATTTTTTGTTGTTGGTGATGCAGATAACTCATGCACAAACGTATCTATGTGCACGTGTGTGCCATTTCAGAGGACAAATGCATTCACATTAGAGGTCTCTTGTACTTATGAATGTGAACCAAATCGGATCAGAGCAAAAAATCAGAAATTAAGCAATTAGGCTTGCAATGTGAACATACTGTAGTCTAAGTTTCTTCGGTGCCCCCACGGAAATCTAAAACATCAGAGCTGAGCACTTTAGAGCCCTTTAAATGGAAGGATCGTTTTTGTCATTTATTTGTTATGGGTGTGCAATCCATCCAACCATCCCTCCATTTTCTGCCATTTATCTGGATCCATGTTGTAATGGGAGCAGAGTAGGCAATGATGCCCAGATGTCCCTTTTCCTCACCATCTCCTTCAACTCCTCCAGGAGTTTTACCAAGGTGTTTGAGAGATATAATCAGTGTCTTCTGGGTCTGCCTTGAGGTCTCCCCCCACTTGGACATGCCCAAAACAGAGAGGGATCAAGGAGAGGTGTCTTTATTAGATGCCTAAACCACCTCAACTGGCTCTTTTTGATGTGGTGGAGCAGCGACTCTACTTTGAGCTCCACCTAAATGTCTACTCCTCTCATCCCATCTCTAAGTTCTGAGCCCTTGTGTGTGTAACATTGATATTTTTGTGAGTATTTAATGAACATTTTATATTATTTGCATTTTTATCTCCTGTTTATATTCAAGTGCACTTTATGTATACATGCAATAGAGAGGGAGAATGGTCAAGAATAAAGATTGATGTGGTTTTGAAGAGTTGTGCTTGAGTGAATGAATCAGTAACAGTGATGCCTATGGTGTTTACGTGCAATAAACCTCAAAAAGAAGCCAGTAGTGAACATTTCTGATGGTGGCTACCACAACCAGAACAGCTGGGCTCCCAACAAACAACTAAAAGCTGAAAGGTGCTGAAAGATGAGATCCCAGAATGGACAACTCGTTGTACAATGCCACAGATGAAGCATGAAAACTAACGACCAAAAATAGTTCTGTTCTTTGAGCAATACTTGAAAGCCACAGGGTATAAGACCATCATTGCCTTAATGGCTGCAGTATTCCCACCAGAAACTTGATTTTTTTTCCCTGCAATGGATACTGCTCCATTCCTCAAGGCCAGAAAAGTCCCAGAAACTGGACAGTGAAATCATCTTAATGCAGTGGGCTCGCTAGTCGCCTGATCTTGGTCTAACTGAGAAGCGGTTTGTGATAGAATGGATTGACAGTCACCAGTACCAAATTTATTAAAAAAAAAAAAAACAAACTGGTGGGAGTAATTGGCTTGAATTAATGGATGGATGGATGTGGAATACACTGGAATCACTTTTGAGACATCCACATGTTATGAGCTGCACCTTTTCACACCTTATAGAGTCCATACCTTAACAAGATCAGGCAGTAAGGTAAATGGAGGACCAGCATACAGTAGTGTTGCATAGGTGAACATATTAAAATGGACACTCAATATGTACTGTCTTGTCTAGCTGTAAGAATAACTAGTACATCAATAGTAATTTTCATTTGTATTTTACTTTAATAAATCTGTATCATAAATAGTTAACCCTCACAGCTCTGGCCACACAAATGTTATGTACTGTATAGATACATAAATTCCAGTCAGAGTGAAAAGTAACGCTCGTGCATGTGCCTGCTATCCCGCCCCAACTCCTCCCAGAATTACGCCTCTTTGAATATGCAAATCAATATAAATAGCCCTTAAGCTCAGCGTTCTGTGAAAAGACATTGGGAAAAACAAGAGGGAAAATGGAAGAATTTCAGCGAATACCAAGTGGAGGGAAGGAAAAACATACTATTTGTTGTCGCACAGTGCCCGAAATAAAAAAGAAGTTGTCAGATATCAAAGTTGCCGTGAAAAGGCGAGTCATAGCCCACCGTCTGAGTGTCATATGAAAGCTTATTAGGGTACAGAGAAAAAAAAAAAGGCACACAGTTGGGAAAAAGCACGAAATGTCAACTTCAGTCTCGAAATTTTCACTTTAATCTCGTAGTTTATTTTGTCATTAAAGTAGAACATCATAAACTTCATCTTAAAATTGTTTAATTTACTAGTTTCTCAAATCCCATCATAATGAAGTAGCATGTTAAATGCTGTATGTGCTCTATGTGTGTGAATCACTATGTGCTTCATAAACTGGCTTTCTCTAACTCCGACAGGACACAGAATCCATTACATTCGTGATATTACAGCTCTCTGAATAACTAAAATACTGAGATGTATACGTGATATTTTCATGATGATAGGAATTAAAGCACATTATTAAACATGGGTTTCACGATGGTGTAGTGATTGTGCGTGACCTTCGATGAAATAATTTATTGCAGCAGTACTCAGGGGCGGCTCTAGGCTCGTGGTGGCTCTGGGCAGAGAAAGAATCGGTGGCCCCTTCGCCCACCAATGTCAATATGGTATCTTATGCATGGCGGATGGCCAAGTCCGTTGCGGACACTGCATAGCCGCCTCGTGCTCATGACACAAGCGTTTAACTTTTGCCGAAATTTGCCGTTGCGTTTTTAGCTGTGTCGTTATTTTCTCTTTCTGTTTTATATTCAATATATATCAGTGTGGCGGCCCTGTGCAGGTGCACAGTTTTCACCTGCCTAAGGCCGCCCGTGCAGTACTGTCTCTTTCAAACGTACTAACCTCCAATTCCTGTCCTTCGTTTTCTTTCTCCAAGTAACCGATCGCCACATAATCAGCTCTGTAATAGACGTTAAGCCATCTGTAAGCTTAGAACGCTGATTCTTCAAAACTTTTAAGGAACATTGAAATATCTTCGTAGTACATGTTTAATTATTCTATCCTTCACGCCAGTCCCAGTGAAGCATACAGCGTGAGGCAGGAACAACCTTTAATTATTAACAATATAGATTATTTAAATGAAGTTAAAGTTTTATCTGTATAATATAATAAACATATTTTGCTTCATTTCATCTTAAAAATGATATCGTCATCATATGTAAATACGTGCTTTATAAAGTGGCGCAGGTTGTGCAATATTAATAACTGTAGTGCAAGTTTACAGTGAGGTAATTCTACTTATAAGTACAGATAGTTCTACAAGGGGCACTTGATTGAGTGCGTTTAGAGCTCTTGGGATGAAACTCTTTCTGAACCGCAAGGTCCGTACAGGAAAGGTTTGAAGCGTTTGCCGTGTGAGAAACATTTCAAATAGGAAGCATGGCTGAGGCAGCGTGTGCTTGATGCTGTATACCGATAATTCTCTTTCCGATCAGCTGCTCTGAGTGGTGCAGTGAGAGTAATATGGAAAAAGATGATCTGCTGTGGCAACCCCTAACGGGAGCAGCTGAAAGAAGAAAAAGAAGGTGCAGTGAAAGTAACAACGTTAAAGCAGTTATGGTATTTGGAAATTGTTTGACCATTCCGTGGACCATTATATTGTTACTGGTTAATTACAATCAGATGCATTAAACTAAAAACAATATGCGGCTAATTTCAGTGTATTTATAAAGCCGCGTCAAGAAGAAAGGATAACCACACAGGAACAGTAGCACTGCTTTGACGCTGGGTGCCGCCAGTCTGCAAAATCAAGCGGAGAACTTGCATACGACAGGGTATGAGGTACCGTGGAAATGTGCATGACTTTACGCCAAGTTTAGGTTTTATACATCGCGATTTGAACGTGGAAATGTTCTTATGCAACATTTCTGTGTGTACGCACTGTTTATACATGAGGCCCCTGGTCTGGATTGGGAACTACAAGTCTGCATGCTAGCCTGAACCTCAACTTGAAAATTCACTACTGCTAAAACACCAACATAAACTTCTTCATGATGAAAGTGGTGGCTAACTGGGGCTTACAGTCAGTTCACTATGGAGTGGAGATAGTGGATGGCAAGAACTTACCTACTGGTGGAAAGAACGGCCAAAGATTCATAAAGAGAATGTGTGAAGGTTAAAGCAGAAGGAAGGAAAAACCTACTTTGAGACAGGGAAGTTTAGAAACCACCCTACATAACAAATATGGCAGACGACCTGAGAAGGAAGGACCAGATAGCCAGAGTCAGGCATTGTCAATTTCTGTTCATTTTATCATTTCTGTTTTCCATCACTTCTTCACTCTTCTATTTTTTTAATATTATGTATAAATCTTTCCTCTGAGGATCTTGGACACTATGCCATTATTTTGGGTTCAGAGATGGTCTGTGAGTGCCCCCTTCAGGTCACAATGAACCATGAACGTGCTTAAGATCTGGCATATCTGAAACACTCCCAATTACACCATTCACCGTGCCTGCTGTTAACATTTTCTAAATTACTAATGATTACCTTTTAATTTTTGTGCGTATCCTAAAGTGTAAGATGATTATGCTATTATTTAACTTAAAATGAATAAAACATGAAGCTGATTACAAGCAAGTCTATAGAGAAGTATAATCTTCCTGTTTGCCTCTAATCAAAGGATAATGGAGGATTCGTCTTTCAGTCCCTGGAGTCTTGCTTAGTTCATAACACAGATTCTCAATGAATAAAAGAGCATGTCATGTCAGGTTTTGAATACATGAGAATTTATAGTTTATCTTGGGTCAGAGATCAAAAAAAAAGACGAAAAAATATAGTGAAGAAATGAAAATCATTTCTCTTCCCCACAGGCTTACAAATCTATAGAGGTAAATATCTTCCTGCTCTGTTTTTTGTTTATTCATATTTTACCGGTGTTTGTACACCTAGGAGATTTAAAATGACTCATCCTCATTTGTTAAAAAATGAGAGCCAGCAGGCTGAAAACTTTTCTTTTTTTAATAGCTCTAGATGCTGTTTAAAGATTTCAAGATAAAAGTCGATAACTTGGCAAGCATTCGAGAATCCCCCAGCCTAAATGAGATGTCAAGTTTTTGATACCTGCTGTACCTTCATCAGAAAACAAACTTATTTTTTTTTAAATTAGTTTTCAATCTAGCATCAATGCACGCTCAGGGGGAGCTGGTGTCCAGCCGGGTAGTAATCGCATGAGACTGGAAACAACTGGGATCACGACCGCACCGACCGACCTAACTAGGTGTCTGTGAAAGGGAAATGGAGTCTATTCTGGAAAATTAAAAATGAGGAAGAACGTGCAGAACCTACAAAGGAAACATCCTAGGTGAGAAACAAAGCATTTTAAGATTCATTTTCATAATTTAATGTGTTTTATTTGTCACATTCATCTAATTTATACATTTACCTGTGCACCTAGATGACATGGTGGCCTCATGGTTCCAACATAGTGGGGTTTAAGCCTGCTTCAGGTCCCTTTCTGTGTGGAACTGCTACATTCTCTCTGTGTTGTTTTTTTTGAGACTTTTCCATGATTTGTCTTTTGTTTCTCCCACAACCTGAAAGATGTGCTTGTTAGGTTAACTAGCTATTTGAAAATGGCTTTGGTGTTGGTGTGAGGGTGGGTGGGTGCCATCCTGCTCCATCCAATGCACCCCAATTGAATTAAGCAGCTTTGAGAATGGCATGGCACATCTGCATCATAGGTTACAGGCTGCTGTATTGTGCATTTGCTGTTGTTAGATAGTGTAATAAGTGTATATGTTTAATATGTCACTGTGCTCTGTACAAATATTTTATAAATCTACTTTTCTTTCTACTCACATGCACAGCTAATACAAAGCCAGATTTAGCACAGGGGCTCATCATTTAGAACTGCTAGGCAAGCATTAGAAGACAAGACAGGAACAACTGCAAAATGGGCATTGTATACTGTGGCAGGCGGATGGGCGCCATACCCAGCCGGGAAGGACCGGGAGAGGGATTATACTTCCCCCGGGCCATGACAGGACAGCTGCCCTGATTGGTATGGGAGTCACGGGAAGCTCAACCCTATAGGGGCCCGTGGCCACTGCCAGGGTGCGTCTGGTGGATCCTAGAGCCCTGGAAGCCAACACTTCTGCCAGACCTGGAAGTGCTGGCAGAAGGAATTCCAGGGTCACCCGGAGTGCTTCCGGGTGCTCATGCAGCACTTCTGCCACACCAGGAAGTGCCGGCGGAGGTTCATCAAGGGGCACCTGGAGCATATCCGGGTTAGCATAAAAGGAGCCGCATTCCAACAGTTGAGGAGCGGGATGTTGGGAGGAAGCAGACAAGGCTTCGGAGAGTGGAGAGAAGGTGGCCCGAAGAGGACCATTGAGAGGCCCAAGAAAAGGGTGTTTGGTGCAGGAGCACTGTGTGCTGTGCCGGACTGTGTTGGACCTTGTACATAGTGTAAATAAACCGTGTGTGGCGGACTTAAGAACGGTGTCTGTCTGTCTGTATTCGTGCTGGCCTGCACATGAAGAAAGAGTATAAAGCCTTAGAACATTGCCCGGCATGCCTTTGAAGCTGACAGAAAGATGGGAGATAACGTCATCCGATCCGGAAAATCCATCCAACGCAGCAACGAAAATGGCAGACTCTACACACTGGGCCCCTACTCCCGAAGGTCTTGTCACGCCTTCCTTCGTCTGTTATGCCACATAATTCGTCATTAAAGAAAGCAAAGTTATTTCTCCTATGTGATTTCTTACCGCAGTATCACTAAGGGAGGGTTATCGTCTTTTTGTATTATATCTATAGTTTTGAGTTATGTAACACACCACAATTAAAAAAGAACTCATTCCAACAAGGGAGCTAGTGCCCCCTGCTGGTTACAGGTAGGTGGATAGATATTCTGTGGATAGCTTTGATGTGGTAACGTGCCTACATAAGCTTTACCAAAGAAAGAACAAAAACGATTTTCGAGTATCTACATTGTCAAGGAACGGACAGCAGAAAAGAAAGAATGGCATTTCCCTTTCTTGTTCAGCAGATAAGAAGGAGAGGTGACACTTTCACTAGTGTTGTTGTGCTGCTTCAGCAATGCAATGTAGGTCGCCATGGAGGCCTAAATGGCTTCACATGCAGTCCAGTTTCCAGCTAGCAGCTTGTTGCCACCTGTTGCTGATATAAGACAGAAAAAAGGTGTAAAGCATTTAGTTTGGCTTACCATGAAAAGTAAAATGCATTCTGGAGGTTAACCTACTCATAGGTTCACAAAGAGTGATATTAACTTACCTTCAGTACGGAATTGGAAAATGCTCAAGCTCATTCTCTGCACATGTGTTTGGGCTTCACCGCCTGCATGGCTGTTTGTATTTGCAGAGGCTGGGGGGTGAAGTGACGTATGAACGTGCTTGCATCAGAGGGTGACATACTGTATAGCTTCAGGATTGGTCGGCAAAACAGCGCAGAATATAAAGGGCACTTCCTTCCTGCAGGGGTAGTCTTTTGACAGAGTCGTAGTGGTGAGTGTTTGGTGTACCTCAGTCTTTAAAGTGCATCAAGCAGAGTGGCTTCTGCCTTATTTATGTGAATTAGGTTTGTGGTGCACTTTTTGTCTTTTTGTCTATACTCTGGTTTTTCTCTTTGTAAATGCTTTTTGTGATTCATGCTATTTGTGTAGTATTTTTATTGAGCAAGACAGCCAAATTTTATCTATATACATTTATTTTTGTTGCTTCTTTTTTTATTTGGGGAGTTACCATACTCGTTGTAAATATGGTATAGTTTCACTATAATTTTTTGGAGTCAATGCTTCTTTGTGTTTTCTGTGTCAGTTGTGGTGTGGTGTGTAAAAAGCCCACCTGTTACTATTTGACCTGCACCCATAGATAAAAACACTTTTTTTTTTTGGACCATTAACCTTTTTTTGTGTCTGACATCTAACATCTCTCATTTGTGATCCCAATTGGTACTGAACTGCAAGACGCTCAGTCTCTAGTCAGGTGCCATTTTTCCCACTACACGGGGTGTCACATTTGAGAAGATTGCAATCTTGCTTTATTTTATTGATTGAATCTGTGCTGCAAACATCACAGTGAAATCTGCACTAGAACTTTTCCTTTATTATTTTTGAGTCTATTTCAGGATTGTAACCTTGGTGTGCTTCTAGGTTAGGTTCAGTTAGATAGACTTTTATTATCCCAGAAGGAAATGTGTTTGGGGCAGGAAAGTATAAAACATAAGACATTTTTACACAGATACAAAACAACAACTGACAACTAGTGTTATCATAAGTACCACACACTCAGGATTAGTACAAAGAAGAATTACCTTAAAAACTATACAAAATAATAATTCAGACGTGTTCAGCATCCCTACAAGTAACGTAATTCAAACTGCTTATAGCTTTGAGAATAAAAGAGTTCTTAAATGCTGCTCTTGTGACGGATGGATTACCCAGCCAGGATGCCTCCGAGGCGGAAGGACAGTTAGAGAGGACTTCCGGGGGATGCTCTCTTCACGGAACTGTTATTTGGCAGCCCACCTGGGTTGCGACACCATCTCATATTCCTGAAGTGCTCTGTGGGAGTTACTATTTGCCAGCTCAGCCCTGTTGGGATCCGTGGATGCCGCAAAGGGGAGCTGTGGGACCTGCAGGTGCTGCAGAGCCCTGCTTTCTGCATCAGGTGCACCTGGGAGAAATTCCAGACCTCCTTAATGAACTAGCTGGAGTGCTCCCAGGTGTGGCTTAAAAAGGAGCCAGATGTCTCCCAAGAGGAGCCAGAGTCGGAGGATAACACTGATGAGGCTCGCCTATGAAGGAGAAAAGACTCTGGAGGAAAGGGATGGAGTTTCACTGTACTTGTGACTTGTTGATACCAGTCTTTTGAGACTACTTTGTGTCTGGCTGCCTTTCTATAAATAATGGCTCTTGTTGGGCTGAGCTGGTGTAGTAGCCTATTTGTGTCGGATTGAGGCGGCAGGTGCACTCTTGGCCTTCACACTCTGTATCCTTGAGAACCTAAATCTGCAGCCTGATGAAAACAACTAAAAATTAGAGAAAAGTCCTTGCAGCATGGAGACCATTGTTTGCTTCCCAGGTCCTCCTCATGTACAATTTGTAAGTTATCTCCGTGTCTGGGTGGGTTTCCTCTGCGTACTCCTGTTCCCTCCCACAGTCTGGCGCCATGTCTACAGTTTGTTCCTGCCTCCTTGGAATTTCTAGTGCTCTTCCAGGCACTAACCTTCTTCTGACTTTTTCAGTTCTATCCTAAAAAGAGATTGGAATATTCCTTGAGACATCTGGAGATCTTTGTTGTTTCCGCCAGGACTTTCTTTCCCTTTGCTCTCAACCTGGCTCTCCTGGAGAGGTGGTGTAAATTTCAATCATATATACTGCGTATAAAGGGGTGCCAAACAAGCAGTTCACCAAGTTTTGCAATATATGGTGTGTCACATGGGAGCCAGTGACAGGGACCAAAGAAGGGAATTCCATGCCAGGCTAGGGGCTGGTGGGGTGCACTAAACCTTCTTATTAAACCAGACACGGGAAATTTTGCCTGAGTTTGAAGATGTCACTTCCAGTTTGGCTCTGAGGCTGTCCCTTCTGGTCCAGACCCCGAGGACGACGTTACTTCCTTTGACCTCCCTATAAAACCCGACCTCCTCCCACCATTAATCAGTTCTGTTTTGGACTCCATTCTGTACACTATTGTACTGAAATTTTGCCTTTTGCAGCCAAGGTCAAGTACACAGGTGGCTGCCCCAAACCTTTGTCATGTGTCAATTCTCTTCATTTTTCAGGAGTTAATTTTTAAAACATCAAACTACATGGGTGGCATTGTAGTGCATGTTCTCCCACTGTCTAAGCGTTTTTTTGTATTTTCCTCCCACAATCCAAACATATTAGCCTAGTTGACAGTTCCAGATTGATCTTGTGTAAGTGTTCCCTGCAATAACTGGACACTCCTTTCATGGCTGGTTCCTGGGCTTGCACTCCATGCTTCTGAGCAGCACATCCTGAACAGGGGTAAGCATGTTTAAGAATGTCAAATCAAATGTGACATATAGAGCGAAAATAGCACTGTGAAGTATAGCTATAACATTAATGAATTCATAGCAACCGATAAGAATCACCCAGTGAATAATGCAAAATACTGTATATCACAGTGCGTGAGGAAGAAGGTTGAACGTTTTGAAAAAAATCCAAACAGATGAAAAAGTGGATGTTATCCAAATGGATATTTGCAGTTTAACTGATATGATAATCCATTTCTTTTTATCAGGATATTAAAATGCCAAAAGCAATAAATGAGTGATAAATTACAGTGTCACTTATGATGCATTCTCCCTCAATAGAAAGCAATGAAATGCATGGGTGCAGTACTCCATAAGGCCACACAGTGTCATTGGTGTTCTTTTTTAAAAGTCCTTTCTGACGAGCTCAAACTTCATGAAATGGATGGAATGGTCACCAGGAATTATATGAAAAGGAAAAACCAGAAAGTGTCAACAAAGTTCTCAGGTAAAGTGGACTTTAAGACTGGATAATTTAAAAAATTTACAGTCCTCTCCCCTTTTATCTTAGTATGGAATAGATGAGTGAAATATCCTTACATGCAGATTCCAAAATCATAATTTTCAGTTGCTTTAGAAATGACAGAATGGGTCAAGAATTCATTTGTATTCATTTGAGGTTTGTTTTGTAGAGGTCAGAACAATCTGTGGCAGTGGTAACAGTACAGAGAATGATTTATTTTCACCTCTCTGCTCCAAGAACACTGCCTGGCTATTTGCTTTATTAACTTGTATTCCCTTTTGATTAAACAGCCCAGCAATTTCAACACTTCTGACAAACAGAGTGGGAAATGGAGGAAAAAAATGCATGTAGTAAAATATAATGAAACACCCACATTGCATGAGGAATTTTATTTACAGGCTTTGGAATGGATGCAAAGATGCATGTGTTTTTAAAATGCCTGGTTGTGTGTGAATGACGCCATATAAAATAAAGACTGACTGAAGTGATCAGAGTGGTAATTCGTTATTTTTTTTGGCCTTTCTGATCATTCTTCCATCATTTTTTCTTACTTGCATTCCTTCATTTTGTACATCTTTGATTATAATTCCACAACAGTGGTGAGGCCGTCAGGTCTGTTGACCAAAATGTTAGTCTCCCTGACTAGGTAATTCGTCAAGTGATAACTTAAACCAATGCCATTTCTACTTCATCATGTCTGAACAGGTGGCAGCACTCAGCTTCCCCTCCTCAATCAGTGCGTTTACCTGCACACACATACCCGGGTTAAGTTGAATAACCCAATTAAGGCAGAAACCCAATTTTTAGTAATCTGTGTTTACAGAGTTCTCTAGAAGAGAGAGCTAAGATGTCATTAAACTGCGCAAAACGAGTAAAACATCATCATATGTGACCATGAATTCAAAAATAAGCGTAATGCCTGTAATCATTTTCTTGTGTTTATAAATATGTTTAGTCAACTTGATGCTTTACATACATGCAGCATACTCTTTTCTGCCTGGCAGTGTGATTGAGCCTTGCAAAGGACTAAGCCGGTGCGTGTGCTTCTTGACTTACACCCAGTGCTGCCAGAATAATAATAATAATAATAATAATAATAATAATAATAATAATAATAA
>JANRMT010062837.1:73384117-73430883 GCA_026402145.1 Polypterus bichir lapradei | reverse complement strand
TAGATAGATAGATAGATAGATACTTTATTAATCCCAAGGGGAAATTCACATACTCCAGCAGCAGCATACTGATAAAAAACAATATTAAATTAAAGAGTGATAAAAATGCAGGCAAAACAGACAATAACTTTGTATAATGTCTCCATTGACTTTCATTCCACATGTCAGACCAACAGTTAACATCCCATAAGCCTTCTTAATGGCTTCTCTACAAGGTCTGGATGTATGAATTGCAAGATTTGAGAATTAATGAATGAAGTTCAAAGCTAAAGTTTTGATGCCATTTTTCATGAATGTTTTTATATAAAAATTTGACTTTACGCCAATGTTCAGTACCTAATATTTATTTGTGGCAGGTAGCAGTTTCTGGAGTTTCATCATGAAATCCACTCATTTACTGAACCCAACTATAAGGGCTAGTGTTGAGCAAAATAGGCAAGCTTCAATTCACATGCAGTTTTGCAGGTGATTTTCCAAATGTGAAATGTGAAACTCACTAAAAAGACTTTTTTGGAGAGTTTACAGGTTTGTTGCAGTAGAAGACAAGTAACATTACTACTTCTATGCGTAAAGCAAGTAATCCGCACTCCGGTAAACTCAGTTCAGTTTAGCCTCTTGTTTATATCCCTTTGGAAGAATGCAGCATACTTTTTAAAAATATGACATGCTGCATATTTTCCAAATGAAGACACAATAAAATGCAATACCATGCAAATTACTGCGTTTTCATAACTAGGAGATCTCTAGTACATGGTGTGAAAGGATTCCACAAGACAAAGAGAAAGGTTTGGAGGCATATACTTGAAATAGGCTGCCAAATCAGAATTTGTGGTTCAAATGGTACAGACTTCAGTCCAACACAGAACAGTACAGACAGGCAAACATGGCGGTTTTAAAGCCTGGCAGGGGAAGTAATGCCATCGGGGCCGGAAGTGACGTCAATGAGGCCAGGTGAAATTTCCCATAGTTGGTCTGCCGATGATAAAGAGGAAGGATCAGTGTACTCTGCCACACCTTGGTCTGGCATGGAATTATCCCTTTGTGAGCCCTCCAGCTGCCTCCCTGGCACACGTGTCTGACAACAGGAAGTCAATTTCCAGCCCACTCACCATTACCCAGCAGCTACCCTTTCTTTTCTCATGCTTCTTAAAGAAGTAGAGGTAAAGGATATGGTCTCTCCTAGTGACACGGAGCTTCAGGTTTATTTTCCTTATGCCATACATCTTTACGATTGTGATTGCCACAACTGTCATCATAATTTTCATAGTTGGTACTGTACTACCAGGACATGTTTGTTGGCTCAATAAAATGTCTACATGTGATAGGAAATGAGTCAGGTAATTATTTTTATTGTGACTTTATCTTTATTTAAATACTAAATGACAGGTATGCACATGTGGAATTAATGCATGTACATACTTCCATACAAAAACTAAATGCCTTCTTTTTTATGTCAATGACATAAATTGCAAAAGAAGCAAAATGCAATTTGCACCATGAATCTTTTTGCAAAGTAAAATATTGAGTTTCACATTGTTTTACTCATCATTAGCAGAAGCCTATACACCTTTATCTATAGATTTTCTGAACCAAGTTCAAAGACTGTAGAGAAGCTGAAGTCTGTCCCTGCAGCATTAGACAACCTGGATGGGGAACCAGTCTATGCATTGGACCAGATGTAGAGTTATAATTTAACAAAACTTTCACATCTTTGACATATAAGAAAAAAAAATGGAATGCCTGGAGAATGATCATTATTCAAAGATCTAAATAGTCTGCAGTTTGTGCCACCCCTACATAAATGGTAACAGTCTATAAATGGCCATCTAGGCATATCTAATAGTCAAGTTTTGATATGAAACCTTAATAAATTCTTTGTTTAGTCTTTATAAGGCTAACAAGGCGTCAGTCACGCCTTAGAATATGGCCTACCTATGGAGGATCCATCAAGCGCTTTATGCCATGCAACAAGATCTTAAAAAACATTTTCATTTGTCTTAATACAAGTTAAAGCATGCAAGACAACTTTAGCAATGAGAAAATGAATATAGTGAAGAGTATGACGATTCAGAAAATACCAAAGGTGGATTAACGAAAAGTCAATGCTGTAAAGCCATAGTAGGAAGGATGAAGATGAAGAAGAAGAAGACGGCAACTTTAAAACGTGGGTTACCTATAATGCCACACTACCAATCATAAGTCTGGAAACACTCAGAAATGTTCATGTTTTTAAATAGAAATGAATACCTTTTTATCAAATTACCATTAAATTGATTTAAAACTATAGTTTGCCATTATTACTATTTTAAGAGAAGAGGGCATATGTGAAATGTTGCAGATGGCACAGACCTTGATGTCTTTCTCCACTTTTGCAGTTGTGCACCTGGGCCTTCCTCTTGTTTTTCTCTCCTGGTTAGAACCAGTTTGCCTTCTTCTCCACAGGCAGTAGTGGATGCGTTTGAAGGAAAATTTCAGGTTCTTGACAATCTATCACATGGGATAACCTTAATAAACAATATTAACAGACATGTTTCTTGAGAAAGTTGTTCCATTTTGGTAATTTTTGTATCCAGAACTGATGTTTAGGAATGTTTAGGAACAGTACCCAAGTGATCAGAATAACAGGTTTCAGTGGTGCTAATGCAATTACAAAGTTTTCTCTAAAAACCAATTAGCATCCACCTTACTGAAAGGAAAACTGTCTTTGTATCTGTGTGTCTGTTTAGATGGTACGTCTCTGTCATTCCAACAGATGGCATATCACATCTGTGATGATGCATTTTATTTCTACAAATGTTTGTGATGCACCATCTGCTGTGATGCAAATGCAGTGCATTTTATTACTATATACAGTGGAACCTCAGTTTGCGAGTAACTTGGTTTACGAGTGTTTTGCAAAACAAGATAAAATTTTTAATAAATTTTGACTTGATAAGCGAAAGACGTCTTGCAATACGAGTAGTATGTATATGCTTTGTCTGCTGAGCGTCATGTAATCACAAATGAGCTGATGGTTCTTCTCTCTCTCTCTCTCTCTCTCTCTCTTACTGAGGGATTGTGGGCAATCGTCTCCTATTCTCCATCTGAGTCGGCGTGCCTCACTCATATAGTCAACATCTGTACGAGTGTATACTGTTTACTACAGCATTGTGACTCTGTGTGTGTGTGTGTGTGTGTGTGTGCTGTGACGTGTGAGTCCCTGTCTTGCACCACCAGCTTTATTCAGCTTGAAACAGCAACAGCGCGGTTATTTATTGTAGCGGGATCTGCCACTCTCCTATACACAGACACAGCAGTCAGGCAGGGTCGTGGCCAAGCAGTACTGTGCCCTGCACATTTAGAATGTTACTTGTTCCTTGTAACACCCATCGACGGCAGGAGCTTATAGCATGACCACAATCATTTCTGATTCGCTTTTCTGGCAAACTGCTACAGCGCTGAGAGACTGTGATTGCTTTGGGACTCTCTTCCGCGTGTCGACCCGTTGGGTGGAATCCCACAAGAGTTTAGAAACTCACTCACACCAGCCATGATTCTTTTCAAAGGTAAAGTGCAGGTTAATTTGTTTTATGTATTTTTACTATATATTTTGTATTAATTATTTTTATATGAATAGTTTTGTGTTGTGGAACGAATCATCTGAGTTTCCATTATTTCTTATGGGGAAATTCACTTTGATATATGAGTGCTTTGGACTGCGAGATCATTTCCGGAATGAATTATGCTCGCAAACCGAGGTTCCACTGTATATATATTACACAATACATTCCAATAGGGGGTGCACTGTGGTCTACATTGATTACTTAGATCTTAACCTGTCTAAAACATGTAATATAACTAGTATAGAATAACTACAGTAATTAAGGATGTGCTAAGGAAGCTGACCATTAGGACACTAAAGAAATAGCTGCTGAAAATGGGGCTTTATAGTTAGATGTGAATAATAAATTAAAAGCGAGTCATTTCAAGCAGTAAATGCCACCAGCAACACATGTGATGTCTGAGATGTATTTGTAAATCAATTTAATGGTATCCTGGTTAAAAAAAGTATCAATTACTACCAAAAAAATGTTTGGAGGTGCCCAAATGTTGGACTGGTAGTGTATTTGAAAAGACCCCAACAAAGCCTTTATTTGTGTTACATAGTCATAAGTGATTAATGGTTTATGATATAACGCATTTATTTTAAACTGTTACCAACAAATTATACTCCCTTAATTCAGCCCAGACATTTTCAAAAAAGAAGTCTTATTTACCAATAAGCAAGTTACTTTTACACAACATTTTGAATAAGACTTAATTTTGATATCTTCATTCAAAATCTCCCACCATGGCCAAATTCTGCACTCTGGATTATTTGTCCGCTGTTACTTTAGCAGTTTTAATGAAAGAATCGGTTTGTTTTTAATTTTTTTTTTTCTATTCTAAGACTATTTTGCTGTCTGGACAGATGTTTTCATAGGCCATTACTTATCTTCCAGTGGAGGCATCCCATGAAAAGGTTTTTTTTTTGCTTTGGCAGCCCCAGGGAGCTCCTCATTACAGCTTTACAGTGGTTTCCACTGGGAAACTGAGTCTCAGAAATGTGTACTTTGCCTACTACAAAAGAAAACTCCTTTCTGTCTTCCCCTCCTCCTCGTCTTGTCACTCACACAGGCTCACAGGTGGAATGCTCTCTCGTGGACTGTTCCTCCCCAAGGACGTCAAACGTCTGCTTTGTCTGATCTGTGTGATTGGTTCTGTTTGATTACGGATATCAAGGCCTCCTTTTTTTGTTCTGTGCAGAATGAAAGTATAGAGGGTGAATGTGAGCTGCCTGCCATCTCACACGAGGAAGATGCTCAGCACGTTTTAGAAACGCTCTCTCCTTAGGGGCCAGGATTCTAGGACAAAATCCAGCATCTAAGAAGTCATCAGCAGTCTGTAAGGCTTCTGAAGTTCAGAGGACCCTCTCTGATATTTACCAGTCAGGCATTTAAATAAAATCCTGGTTTATGTCCTTTTTTTTAGTAACCAATCAATGTTTATTTTATACAACACCTTTCAGGATAAAACATGTCACTACATTCTCATTTTTTTTTCATAAGCATTATTAGAAAGTCTTTTGCAAACCAAGCAGTCTGTTTTAATTTATGTAAACTTTCAGAGTAAACACTGTCAGTATTCCCCGAACAAATCGATGTCTCAATCAACCTTTATTTCATTTTGTTTTTTTCAGTTCTGTTCATTGCATACACCATGAAAAAGCCTTTCATAAAAATTTCCTATGAGGAAACTACTGAAGTAGAAGTTCTAAGTGTTCTTAAGCATCAAAAGTACAAGTAAATGTGGGATCTCTCTCTGTGTTATCTTCTTCTTCTTTTGGCTGCTGCCATTAGGGGTCACCACAGCGGATCATCTTCCGCATATACAATCAAAAAAGTTCTTACAAATTTAAAATAATTCAACCACCCTTCGATTTACATGTCAGTCCTGTTACAATCACTAAAAGATGAGCCAAGTAACTACAGCTTGAAGCAGTGACATTCAGCCTGAGTGGACATCTTAATAATCATATCCTTATTTAGTAGGGTAGTCAATAATAGCTGAGTTGTTCAGGCCTCCCCCCCAATTTAAGGAGCTAATCCACTCCTGAAAGCCACCTCATAAAGTGAATTTTCAGAATGTGAACACCCAATTACAAATAATTTAAATGGAAAACTTTTTTAAAGATTCACTGGCCCTAAAAAGAACTCTGTTTTCTTCAATAACACTGGACTACATGAAAATCGACATAATTGGTTTAATAATATTATTCATCCAGACAAACACGGATAAGACATTGCCTTTCATTGAATAATGTTTAATAAAATGCTTTACCTGGACTTTATCACATCTAATTTTAAAATCAAAGGAATGGCCTTTCCAACTAGTTCACAATATGCTTTGGAGTTGTGATATCCAGCATAATGTGAGCAGATATGTAAGCAACACATGGTACAAGGTGAGCGAATCACAGCATGTGAATGCACAAGAACACCTCTCTCCAGCCTGTTGATTGGCTCTGCTCTGTCTGACAATCTGCAGTGAGGACAGAGTCTGATGGCATCATCTTTGGAAATAACTGAGATTGGGATTGTGTGTCACCAATGTCCAGCCCCACCCCATTCCCTAGGCTGCAGCAAGGTGTACTTGAATAACTGTGCAGATGACAAGGTGTCAGTGTTAGCAGTTTGAAAATCATCTCATATTCTTTATATACACAAACTGTCCTAAAGCAGGGGAAGCCCATATTTTTGATAATTGACTTAGTAAAATATTCTGCAAATTTGGTTTAATATTGCTGTACTGCAGCGTTTCTCAACCTTTAAGTATTTGCGGCCCGAGTTTTCATAATAGTTTTAATTGCGCCCCCCTAACGTTTTTTTGAAACCGTAATAAAATGTATTCTTATATTTTTTGCTTCCGATACACAGCTACAAGTTTTATTATACCTACTTAACTTTTATCAAAATTTATCTAACTCTATATTTATTTGTCTAGTATCAGAATGTAGTTTAACTTCATTTGTTTTGGTTTCAATAGATGTATTTTTTCATATTTTCGTTTCTTGTTTTCTTTTTTCACATCTTCGCGCCCCCTTTTTTGTTACTTCCCCACAGGTTGAGAACCGCCGCTGTAATGTATGTGTATAGCAAAATATCCATCCATCCATTCATTATCCAACCCACTATATCCTAACTACAGGGTCATGGGGGTCTGCTGGAGCCAATCCCAGCCAACACAGGGCACAAGGCAGGAAACAAACCCCGGGCAGGGCGCCAGCCCACTGCAGTAGCAAAATATATTGGGGTTAAAGTAACCATTTGTGTTTGACAATGTAGAGCAGTAAAAGTTAAAACAGACTGAAAATTTTAAAGTCAAGTAAAGTACAAATATTCTCAAAATATATTCAGCTACAGTAACAATATTTTTACTTTGTTACTATATAACACTCTGTGAGCGTGAGTGGGCTTTGCAATAGACTGGCATACCCTCCCTCAACTCTGAATTAAATTCAGTGGATTTGTAGATGTTTAAAGAGAGCTGTATTAAAAGTGCTTTACAAAGCAAATAGCTTCATTAGATCATCTGCTCTTGATAAATGTCACTTATTTACAACATAAAAAACAATGAATGGAAAATTTCAGTATATAATGACACTAGCAAAAAGTGGCAGCCAAATTGTCCCTGTGCTGTTTAAAATGCCACATACATAAAAATATTTCTTGTCCAGCACTGTGCACATATTGTAATCTCAGACTGCAAAGTTGAAATAGATTAATATTTTATACTCCATGTGAAATCAATAGGGAAATGCCAAAACATCTAGAAAATTTGCACAAAATGAACAGAGGATATCATACCATAAACATTGATAAACTTGTTTAATCCAGTTCAGGGTCATTGGGTGAAAATGGAAATCATCCAAAAATGAAACACAGTTTTGTGATGGACACTGCCTGTGTGTGAAATTAGCAGATCACTTGCTTTGAAGGAGTTTCAAAAAGCATTAATGTCTGGGAGGCCCTACAGGTTAGTAAAGACTTTCAAAGGAAAAAAATTGAAAATGACCACAAAAGGGCACTGTGGGCAGTTTAGAGTTGTGATTACGAAACTGTATACATCCAGAAAATCACTTAACACTAACATAAGTTCTGGGCAGCACACTGAACAGATCTCCCTATTATAATAAAAAACATCTTGGGTCGATACATGGACGACACTTTGAGATCTCGCAAGAGACACTTTAATGTCCCGTGAGAGTAGGCAGTGAGACAAAAGTACAGCTGCTGTACAGGCTTTTAAATGATCGACGCGCAGTGCAACAAGGAGAACATGCAGCTCGGCAGAAGCAGCAGCAGAAAGCCAGCAGCTGATCCGTTCACATCTCCTTAGCGTGTGTTTACCTCCACCCTTCACAACAAAGAGACGCAAAGTGGCTGGAGTGTAGCACGCCCTGGGGGTGGAGGGGGCAAAGCCCCCTAGTTTAAAAAAAAAAAATCTTAACCCTACCCCTAACCAACACACTACTTATAGTGTCACAAAAAAGTATAGACAAACACAATATGCTTATAATTTGATACTATCTGTATGTATGGTGTTCGCATCAATACCCTCGACTCAATACAAATTAGATCCATGCAATGGGACTCTACCTATGTAGTTAGAACATAATGTGGCAAACATGGACGCAATATTGCATGATTGGCTAAGAATGTTAGAATGCTTCAGTGACACCACTGGACAGCCGAGTATAGTAAGTCGGTGTTGGTTCGAGCACATAACAGTAAGTTAAGGTTTGGTGGGGCATACTTTCCAGGACTAACATCGTCGACTGACTTAAACCCTTCGACAGCTCCGGAACCGTATGTAAATTAGAACGTATCGCCATTTGCTTGGTACGTCGAAATCTATCTTTGGGCAATTCAGTTTTGACATCCGTCCTTCTGACATCTATTGGCAAACTGAGTAATGACGGCTGGGTATTAACAACGGTCATTGTTTAAATTTTAGCCGATGTCAGATCTGAAATGACCACGGCAACATAATTATTACTCTGACTCTGATTAGAGTCGTAAAATACGGTTTGTTTTGAAACTTTGTTTACCAGAAAAAATCAAATGAGGTGCGCCGAAGAGCTGAATTCACGTCTCGTAGCCCCGTTTAAACAGGAAACTCATCATTACATCGGCCGAAAAGGTCTATTTTAAGCACAAATCAGTGCTATGATAACAAAATCATTTCAAGGACTTAAAAAAACAAATAATTCTTTGCAGAGAAAGTATGGATTTCACAAACATAGAATTTGTAGCCCGATTCGATCGGGCTCCCAGTCGCTACTTATAATTATTCATGTCTTTATTAAACACACCCATCAAACATTCACAGTGTTTTGTGAAAAAGTAAGATTAGATTTAATATCTGGTTGAACCTCCACTGTGCCATGTCTCAGGTAGAGTTCCACCCCTGGCTAGGATTCAAATTTATGTTTGCTGTCTCTTTTGTTAATTTTTGATTCTTTTTGTTCTGTTTATGTGTAATTTTCTCTATTTTTGGTTTTGTCTATGTATACAAGCTGCCTGTTTCATGTGCTTTGTGAGTGGTCCCCAAAGAGGTCAGCCCACCTGACAATCACCATCAGGGACTGCACTCCATCCTATAAATCTGGAGGGTCGCCCACAGTTACTGGTGGTTCCATTTGAATTTCCTCTGGAGTTTAGTGTTTCTTAGTATTAATTTGCACACTAGGTTGCTGTTTCTTAGATTAGTTCTGTGCTTGTGAGTTTCATTGGATGTGTTTTGACTTTGCCATTAGATTGTATATTGGGACATGTTCACCTTCGATTGCCCTTGCTTGCAACTCTTTTTTTGCCTTTGGTTTTCCATGGAGATTAATTTGTTTAGAGAGCTTTTTGTGAAGTAAATCTTTTTATTTTATAAAGGATTCAGTTCTTTCCCTTATTACTAGCAGGGGTCTGACGGTAGTGCCTCAAGTGGGCATTATTGGAAGTGTTTGGTAATACGTGCCCTGGAACTTATTGGGACTTATGTGCTTTGGGATTCCACTTTGGAAGCAATAACCTTAGTTACGTACTTCTGGTAGCTGGACAGTAGACCTGCTGAACATTTAATTAATTCTGGACCATTCTTTCTTACATAGCTGCCTAATCTCAAGTATATTCTTAGGATGCTTGGTGTGAACGGCTGTCTTGAGGTCATTCCATAGCATTTTTATTGTTTAAAGTCTGACCTGTAAATACTAAAACATAAACCCAGTTTATAAATTCTTCACTGGCAAAATTTGGCACAAATGTCATATCATTAGCTATATTTGAGGGAAAATATTTGTTCTTCAGTATATTTTAAGATAAATTAAAAAAATATCTGGAAGGAAGGGTTCAACCACAGTAGCAGCCACAAATCATTCAGGGGGTAATATAATCTATGCTTCAGCAGAAGGTTCTGTTTTATTTTGTTGTTTATATAGAATATTGCACTCTGAATTCTTATTCACTACATGATATGCTATGGTAATATTACACCTACTGAAGAAAAAGGGACCAATGAACTTGCCAGCTTTAACGCATTTATTCAATTTCAGAGAAATTACGTGGCAATTATCTGTAGATATGACAAAAGGATGCTCAGCCTTCTCATGCCAATGGTGCCACTCCCAAGAACTAACTTAATTGTTAACTCTTCATTTCTAACATCATAAGTCTCTTCCATATAGGATAGTTTTCTAGAAAAGGTTAAAGTCTACACTTATCTGGGAATTGCTATGACAAAACTGTTCCGATCTCCATGACAACAAGAACAACAACATTTATTTATATAGCACATTTTCATACAAATGTGTAGCTCAAAGTGATTTAAAAGATGAAGAAAAACAAGTTTATATGAAACAAAAATAAGATTAGTCAATACCAAGTACCAAAGAATCAAGTAAGGTCAGATGGTCAGGAGGGCAGAAATAAACAAAAAACAAAAAAAAAACTCCAGATGGGCTAAATAATAAAAAAAAAAATCTGCAGGGGTTCCAAGGCCAATAGACCACTCAGCCCCTACTGGGCATTCTACCTAACATAAATGATCTCAATTAGTCCTTGTGGCTTTCAGGCTTTGTGTGCAAGAATTTAATGATGACGGTCATATGGACATCTGGCCTTTGAACTTTGTAGGGACTGCACAGTGCTTTGATCAGGTGGTGGTGGCGCAGAACGCCACCACAGAAAGCCAGAAAAAGAACAGCGGAGAATAGTAGGGCTTAGTACGGATTTGCAGAGCCTTGATGAAAATGGTAATTTAATGCAAATACATCTTATTAGGGATACACAAAAATGTAGCTATAAGAAAGTCTCATTAAAATAATGGGTTCTTAGCAGTTTTTTAAAGTGCTCCACCTTATTAGCCTGGTGAATTTCTATCGGTAAGCTATTCCAGATTTTAGGTGCATAACAGCAGAAGGCTGCCTCAGCACTTCTTTTAAGTTTACCTCTTGTAATTATAAGTAGACACTCATTTGAAGATCTAAGGTTACAACCTGGAGTGTAAGGTGGCAGGCATTCCAATACTGTATATAGAACAGAGAGGGATTATTTAAGGCTTTCTAAACCATAAGCAGTATTTTAAAGTCAATTTTGAATGGCAGGGCAAACCAATATAATGATATCAAAACTGCAGAGATGTGCTCAGATTTTCTTTTCCTAGTTAAGATTCTGGCAGCTGCATTCTGTACTCGGTGCAACCAACTGATGTCTTTCTTTGGTAGTCCTGAAAGGAGTGCGTTACAGTAATCTAGTTGACTAAAAACAAAAGCGTGAACTAATTTTTCAGAATCTTGCAAAGTTATAAGGGGTCTAATTTTTGCTATATTACTTAAGTAAAAAAATGCTGTCCTAGTAATCTGATTAATTTGTGATTTAAAAATTAGGTCGGAGTCAATAATTACCCCTAAATTCTTTATGTCTGTCTTGACTTTTAAGCCTAATGGATCAAGTTTATTTCTAATACCCTCATTATATCCATTTTTGACAATCACTAAGATTTCTATTTTCTTCTTTTTAGTTTGAGAAAATTACTACTCATCCACTCAAAAACACAAGTTAGACATTAGGTCAGCGAACCAAGAGAGTCGGGATCATCAGGCGCTAGTGATAAATACAGTTGTGTGTCTTCAGCATAGCTGTGGTAGCTCCCATTATGTATTGAGATAATCTGACCTAATGGAAGTATGGAGATCGAAAAGAGCAGCGGACCTAGGATAGATCCTTGTGGAACACCATATGGAATATCATGTATCTTTGAAATATAATTACCACAACTAACAAAGAATTTTCTACCTGTTAAGTAAGAGTCAAACCAATTTAAAAACATTGTTAGATAGGCCCACCCACTGACTAAGGCGATTTATAAGAATATTGTGATCAATGGTATCAAATGAGACACTCAGATCTAAGAGGATGTAAACAGATAAACGGCCTCTGTCTGCATTCACCCACAAGTCATGTACTACTTTAACTAGCACAGTTTCTATACTGTGATTTGTTCTAAAACCTGACTGAATCTTGTCAAGAATGGCATGCTTATTCAACTGATCATTTAACTGCGTAATTTCTGCCTTTTGTACAGCTGTATTTAAAAAAACAGGTGAGAAATTGGCCTAATACAGTCAAAAAACAGAAGAGTCAAGATTATTTTTTTTGGGCAATGGTTTAACAACAGTAGTCTTAAGACAGTCTGGGAAGACCTCCATATCTAATGATGAATTTACTATGTCAAGAACACTCTCAGTTAGCACATCTGATACTTCTTTGAAAAAGCTTATTGGTTTTGGGTGTAGGATGCAAGTTGAGGGTTTCAGTTGAGAAATCATTCTACATAGATTGGGTAAATCTATCCTGGTTAACAAATTTAATTTGCTTAAAAGGAAATACCAGAATTTAATAGGATCAGCTTTGGGGGAATGTACTATATTATTTCTAATAATATAATTAATAATTAATTACATATTTAACACAAAAATTCATATGATTATATCCTGTTTCCATACTCAAAGCATGATAACACAATTAAGATGCATAATTAAAATAAGGCGTTTTGTTACAGAATCACAAGTGAATGAGAATTGTGCATCTCATAGCGAATCATTCATAAATCAGATAAATGAGAATCGTTAGACTGTGTATCAGGTAGCAACTTGTTCACAAATCAAATGAGTCAAGACTCATGAGTCAGGTAGTTCTTAAACATCTATCAGCGAAATGAAAGACGCTGACAACATCAGCAGGAAGGACACGTGTGCACTTTAGCACTCCTGTTGAGCTCCATTGGATCAATTCATTTGAGCTCATGAATCAGTTCATATGATTTACTGAAAAGAGTCTTTAAAAAAGAACAAATCGTTCACGACTAGCCCATCATTACCAGAAACTAACGGCATGTTTTATAAGAAGCGTGTGCTTGCAGAGTGTTCAGTAATGTGCCACAGCCTATCAAGAGTTTTGTAGATATTGATAATTAAACAGAGAAGTAAGTACTTTTGTCTCTCTATTGTATTAAGCATTCAATGAGGTATGCTTTGAAAGTTAAATTATGTTTAACTTCTAGTTTGTTTGTGATAAATGTAAACATTGTGTGTTCAAATTAGTAAATGTCCAGCAAGACCCTATTGTTTGTTAAGGAATAGAACTTTTATTTCCAAGATTTAAAGTAAGATTTTTCCATGTGGAATACTGTATATATTATTAAAGTGTGTGAAGATTGATTTTTATTTATATTAGAAGTATTTTAAATTCAATTACATGCAAGTGTGAGGAGAATATAAGCAAGATATTGAAGTAAGTATAGTTTTCTGTGTAGGGTAAAACTGTGTAAGGTTTTATTCAAAGCTTGTGAATCACCATGATTAATAAGAAGTAGGAAGATAGAGTGTAGCTTTGTTTTTATCTTTGTTTATTTATTGCACTTCTCACAATGGTAATAATTTGGATAATGATCTTGCTTGGTGAACATCTGAATAAACCATCAGTTAAAGGAAAGAACTGTTGTGCTTATAATTACTGGAGGAATCTACAGTTGAGGCTTTAGCCCATAATAGGGTCAGTCAGTCGCACACACAAACATACACACACACACACACACAGGCAGTTTAGAATCACCACTTAACCCAACGTGCTTGTGTCTTGGATGTCAGAAAAAAACTGGAGTACCTCAGAAAAAGCCCCTACAGACACTGCCTGGGCTGGGGTTCAAACCAGGACTCTGCTGCTGCATGGTCTCAGTGTTAACTACCATTCCACCACCTTGCCCACAGTTATATTGCAATAGTGCTTATCAGGCAAAGAGTTATGTAAAATAAATATTGGGTGACTATTCTAATATTTTTTGTGGTAAATTAAAAATGCATTCACCACTTGTTACACATGCATTGTTTTACCAGACTGACTGATGGCTCTGTAAATCCTAGCAGTGACAAATCTACACTGACAGCCTGGCAGCCTTTGGTTTTAAATTTTTGTGAGTAAAAGTCCATGACTTCTCAGCAGTCTGCAGATCTGGAAGCACTGTATTAATTAAAGTAATATAACAAAAAACCATTGTCATTTTTCTTCCAATTTTGTAGGCTTTTATGGACTTGCTAATTTCTCTTGTATGCAGGAAAAGAATAAGCAGATGATCAATGGGGAAGTTAAATTGCTTTCAGCAGGAAATTCACCAGGAGAGCATCCTGTGGCTGGTATGAAATGAACAAACATGCAAATGTGCCTCATGATTGCTAGTATTGAAATAGTAACACTTTATTGTAGGGACGAGGTATAATGTAATTATTAACCACTTATCTGTGTGTGTGTGTAGTTATTCTGTTTATATACTTCCAGTTTCTTAATAACATTCTTTTTGTATCTTAGTCAGTGGATAAAAGCTCATCTCTAAAAAAATTACTATTGAAATAAGCTTTATATTTTGTTTTTATGCTTACAATAGACTATATATTGCAAATAAAAAATGGAGTCCGACAGGAAAAAAGCTGAGGAGGCAAACAGGTTTCCATTTACTAGTGGGACTAGAAGAAAACAGCAATGCTTCCTAAATGAGCAATAAAGAAATACTTTAAGCTAATTAGCTCACCCCATGACCGTTTCTTCATTCTTTGTTTTTTCCCATTTCCCTTTGTCTCACTGTCTCTTGGAGAGTCTGTTCCATGTACCTACCAAATCATGAGATTCAGTGTTTTGGGAAACCAGATTCATTCTTGCTTGGCATGTCTTTTATTATTAGTTTTCAAATTAGGAAATTAGAATTCTGGGTAGGCGGCACGGTGGCGCAGTGGGTAGCGCTGCTGCCTCGCAGTTAGGAGACCTGGGTTTGCTTCCCGGGTCCTCTCTGCATGGAGTTTGCATGTTCTCCCCGTGTCTGCATGGGTTTCCTTCCACAGTCCAAAGACATGCAGGTTAGGTACATTGGCGATTCTAAATTGTGTGTGTGTGTGCTCTGTGGTGGGCTGGTGCCCTGTCTGGGGTTTGTTTCCTGCTTTGCTCCCTGTGTTGGCTGGGATTGGCTCCAGCAGACCCCCGTGACCCTGTAGTTAGGATATAGCGGGTTGGATAATGGATGGATGGATGGAATTCTGGGTAGTTTCTATAAAATTTCTGTTTGCTTTACCTATATAAACTAAAAAAAAACAAATTTATGATGCTCAAGTTGCCCGTAGCTGGCCTACTCATCATTGAACCCAGGACATCGATAATCATAGACCAAAATGGACTACAACGAATGAGGACACAAAACAACAAGGGAGAGTACAAAGTACATCGTGCCAATTTATTTAACAGAAGTGTCCAAGAAATACAATTCAGTGCTAACTAAGTAAATAAATAATTCAATAAAAATGTTTAGGTGGCGGTTAACATCAACAATAGATAATCCAACAGACAAGCTAAAATAAAGGTTTAAAATAACCTCAGGATCAGTTCATTAAATGCCATGAGCCTCGATGTGTCTCTACTCAACCTCACCTCCTTTGCTTAGCCACCAAAGACGAGACATAACAAGTACAGTGAATTCTTCCCAATTTGTGTCCCCACCACCATCCCGTGGCATCTGTGGGACCACAATGGAGCAATCAGCCTCTCCTGCTTCTGCCCGATACTCAGCCAGAGCAACTTTACCGCTGAAGTGCCACTGTTCCACACAGGGCTTTTCTGACTGTGAAGCTTCATTTCCTTTTTGCAATGCTCCACCTTAATCCTAACGTCCTTCTCACGCTCTCATTCTCATTTTCTCTCTCTTGATTTGAGAGCAGGTGTGCCAAATGCTTGCAAGAACTTTAGCTACAATTAGCAAATTTCCTCATAAAAATCTCCACGGCCACATGGCTTTTCTCTCACACACCTGCACTCATGGGATCTGCTAAGCTTCACTGTTTTTATTAAAAAAATTAAAACAAACAGGTACTGCCATGGACCCGTTACTCACCTCACCACATTCCACTCCCCATAAGCTGACAGTTGCAAGGGGTCTGTGGCATGGCTTTGCACTAAAAGTACAATAAAACCCCACAAACCCAAGTCCACCATTTAAAATACAGGACATAAAAAGAAATATAACTTTCTAAAAATCTCAGTTAAACCAATAAATACATTTTTTAAAAAGTCCATAATTAAAACAGCCCTTCCAGGCTTGCGTATGTGGGTTCCTTAATGGCTCAGACACTAATTCCTCTCATTCTTTCCACTTCCATCTTGGTTTACACTGCCACTAATCCATCCCACTGCTGCCACCATTTGTGATTTCCACAGCTGTCTCAACCGTGTCTCCTCCATGTGGTGTGCTCAGCTGCTGAAGATGAGACCCTGGCAAGCACAGTCAGTACTCTTCGTCTTGTGTCACCACCGCCATCCCTTACCAATTAGCCAGGCCTGCTCCTAACCCATATGCAATAGGAGCTACTCTATGTCAAGAGTGCCTCTGTTCTGCAACCACCAAGCCACCTTTTAATTTTCCACCTTGATCCTAACATCCTTTTTACCTTCATTCTGTCCGCAGTATTTTTTTTCATCTTTTATTTTTCCTCACAGACAACTTTTATCCCCAATGAGTGCAAGTGTATTAAATGATCCACTGAACTCTGATGAGGGACAGCTACGTTGGCCGCTTGTGAGCACATTAACCACAATTAGCCAACTCCCTCATCAAGAAGGTACTGCGCTGCCTCAGTTTTTATTTTAAAAAACAAAGACGCACTGCCATGGACCCCTTACTCACTTCACCACAAAATGATGAGGTTATTATGTCTTCTTGATTTCCATTTCCGTACTTGTTCTTGCACTGTGCTCCTCTGTGAGATGCTGTAGTCTGATTTTGTAATGACTCCAGTGAATTCCCTAGCCTAGAAACATCAAATGCAGTTCCTGGAGGACTGCATGTTTTCATTGCAGACACTTCCTTAATTAATAACTTGTTACTGCTGCTCAATGACAAGCAAGACTTGGCCTCTAATTATAAATTGGGTGCAGACAATTTCTTGCAGAATCAGAGTGTCTAGTTAATGTAATACACATTGCTTTGGTATGGATGAAGAAAACTAAGCCAAGGCCAAATAAAGCCAATGAGGAGAACATGCAACCTTCACATGGAGAATTTCCTGGGCTGGGATTTGGAGGCAGGAGATGTGAAGCAGTAAACTGTCTCCACTGTGCTACTCTTTACCATTCAGCCTGGACAATTTTTGGCATATTCTGTTTATGAGCTTCCCCCAGCCATCCACCAAATTTAAGATAAGCAGCAATAAGCACTTCTTAAAATTAAAACAATTGACGGAGACGTCATGATTTAGATGCTGAAACAACTGCGGCAATTACAATAATTATAACGATTGAACACCTGCACACATTACACACAGTAAATGTTTTGCTTTCTCATTTCCCCAAAGTGACAAAGTTAAAAAGAAACACCAATTAAAAGTAACATTTTGAAAAAGCACTCATCACAAAGCCATTTCTTTCAGTGTAGGCAGGGCAGACATCTTCCACTTTGAATGTACTTCTGCAATGTCAATACAATTGTCTTGCATTTAAACAAGCATATTGTGTGCAGTCACACATGCATCCTTAGCTGTCTAGTAGACCAGATGTTGTGTAAAAGTGAAATACGTTCCCTGCCATCTTTTGTGCAAGAGTGCCAGACTGCTTCCTCATTCATGGCTCCTGATATTTACACTGAAGTTTGCACCCACTTGCACTGCATGTCTGAAGTTGAAGATATGGTGAAAGTATCAGTAAATTACTGAATTTATTGTCTGAATAGGCATTGTGCTGTGTATGATGTTAGGTTCTTTAAGGATTATGTTGCCAAATGCATTCACCGTTAAATTAGGGAAGCCCCAGTATTAGGCCTGAGTGGGCCTAGGCCAATCCTAACTTCCTCATTGACCCACCCCAAAGCTTAAGGTTTTACTTTTTTTTCTCAAATGAAGATTAGCCTCTACTACATACATGCATTTTATTACACATCTCTTTTGATTAAACTACAGTATCAGTTGTTTATAAACTCAAACAGTGACATCACCAGTGTTAACATTATCAGTAGAAAAATTCATTTAACTCCTAAAAAGTATTTGGATATCGATTATGTGGCATATGTCTACATAACAAGGTTTAAAAATTAAGATTGACTTAAAATGTTGCCAAATCATAGCTACTCAAATCATGTGACATTAATAGGAGGCTATCAGCTAGGTACTGTGGTATAGCGGGTCCACAGCTCTCTTGTCAAAGGCTAATTTTAAATAAATAATCATCGCGCTCGTGGCTTAGAGAGGGGGCATGGTGGTGTGTGGCCGGGCAGGTCTCGGGATGATTCGTGGCGTGGGCGTTTCTCGCCTACTGCACAGGTGAGAAATCGTCCACATCTGTGATTGTCCTGCGAACCGCTGATTGGCCACAACTGCCACGTTCTTAATTAAATAGAAGCTCGAGGCGGCTGGAAGGAGATTGAACGGAAAGAGAAAGAGACAGTGGTTGCTGGAAGGAAGTAAGGAGAAAGTCGGTGTGAGAGAGAGAGAGCGCGAAGGAGATCGTGCGAACGAGCGAGAGCAGGCTTGAATGTAGCTGAACTGTGGGCCCTAGTGAGGTGTTTATCTAACACCAGGGCAGTTGATTGTAGTCGCTCCCGCTGAGCATTTGGAGAAGAGAGGGAGTGACTAGTGAGGGAGGTGACTCACCATGGAAGACAGCGGGAGTTGGGAGACTTGAGCAGGTAATCTCCAGCGTGGGAGTCCTGGACATTGGAGAGAAGCTAAGTCCTGGTCTGGGATGAGTGTGCGACCGAAGCTAGTATCAGAAGGCCTCCAGACCTGTGTGATTGAAAGAAGGTCAGCTGCAGAGAGAGCGTCTCGCCTGCTGCAGGGCCCAAACGGGAGAAGCAGGTGAAATGCTAGAGTAAAAGAAGCACCGGGCTTGTCATTGTTTTAAAGGACTGCTTCCAGCAACGTTTTAACTTCATTTTTAAAGGATTGTGTTTGTATTGATTTTTAAACCTCCACATTTCTTTTATGGATTATTTATTTATTTAATGACCTTTGGAGAATCACTGCACTATTTATTTGAACACCTTGTTTTGTTGGATTTTGAAATAAAAGCACTTTTGCACTTTTGTACCATCCTCTTGCTATGTTGTTGCCTCACTGTCTAGCTCATCGGTAACATTACCAACAGTGTCGGGTTCAAGGGCTCCCAGAGGCAAGATGGGACCGTGGAGCGAACCCGCATCGTCACATTTGGCACTCCCGTTGAGCTCCGCTGATTCAATTCATACGAGTCACTGAAAAGAGTCGTTCAAAAAGAATTGCAATTCACCTATCACTGATTACTGTTCAGCTATGTCTCGACAAACAGTTGTTTTAGGTTTTATCACTGAAATAAACAAACAAGTGCCAAATGGCACTGAAAATTTCAGTGACACCACAATGGTGAGGGGAAACTCTGCTGCTAGCTGTGCTCACTTTAGCGATGGGTGTGCTACCAATGCTATTACTGAGAGTGCTAGAAAATCTACAACAAAATCTACAACCACCCACCCACAAAACATTGAAGGATTAACCATCTCATGGATTTGTCTGATATCCACGAACCACCAATATAATCAGTATTAAAGTTTTCAAATTCTGTTAAAGCTGGTAAGGCGTGCACTTTTGCGACTCATTAATGCAACAGAAAGCAGTGCATGTCTGTAATACAGGACATCAAATAATGCAATGCTTTGTAATAATCCAGTTGAGGACAGATTCACTCATGTATTCAGAGACTGGGAATGCACATATCAGATATTCATACACAAATTACAGGGAGTGGCAAAACCGTAGTCGGAATTTTTGCTGTTATATAATATTATACTGGCCAAAGTTGTTACAGACTAGCCGTCCCCTGCGGCTCCGCCTGTATATTAGTGAAACAGGACAGTGAAGACAGCCGTGCCCAGCTCCCTACTCCTGACGTCACGCTTCCCCCTCCCCTTGGCCTGCAAACTCTGTCTCGGATTAGTGCAAATATATCACTCCTGCAAGCGAACTGTGATACTTAGCGCGATGAGAGAAGTCGCAAAATCAACCGGAATGTTCAAGCAAATTATAGAAAAAAAAAATTGAAATTGTTAAGTAGTTCTTTCGTTTGCTAGCTAAGCGGAGGTAAGGAACACCCCAAGGCTGGAGCTTGAGTGAGGAGGTCCCTGCCCCCTTCCCCTCAGCCTGCAGTGTGTCTCTCAGATTCACGCAAATAAATCTGTACCGCAACGCAAACTATGATACATGGTGAAATGAGAGAAGTCGCAAAATCAACCGGAATGTTCAAGCAAATTATAGAAAAAACCTGATCTAAATCCATTAAGTAGTTCTCTTGTGAAAAGTGGACAGACGGACAGATAGGCAGACAGACAGACGTTAGATTTTATATGTACATTATTTGGGTGTTTCTGCCTTGCGATTGGCTGGTATGCCTTATGTATGAACAAAAGGTAGACAGTCAATTTATCTTCATCATTAGTAATATTAGAACTAGATATGCATTGTCTATTTTAGTATGGCTGGACTTCTAAAATTGTATTTTTTAATGAATATATATTTATCAGTAATAAAAATAGCATTAGGCACACTCATGACAAATTTAGGTTCCACTGCTGGTACATACATGTTCTCCATATTTGTAACATCATGAAAATCAGTGTTATTGCTCATTTACTGTAAGCTCAGATTACAAACCTTATTTCCTTTGTTATTAGGCAAAGTGTATATAACAACGTAAATGTACAAACAAGACTCTTTTAAGTTAAAGGCTTTAAGAGTCAAATGTGTCTTACAGATCCTAAACAGGCACACTAATGGGGGGAAAACGAAACACTTGTCCAGGGCCTTCAGCTTGTGGAGTTCCCCGGATGTTCTGTCCATCAATTTGTTGTTTTTTGTAACACCATCATCAATAACAACATCGACAAGAGTGGCGGCAACAACTACACAGGGCTGCAAGAGGTGGGGAGGCACAATGTCCCATAATGCAACAATTTACCAAGAGTGAACAGTCCGGAAGTCATGCCTAAATGGAAGCTTGTGTGTCAAGTGAGATTTGCAGATTTTATTAATGGCTTGGCAACTGCGAAAGCTCAAAGGTGGATTCTGCAGAAATCAGCACAGTAAGATTGGACCTGTTATTCACTATATTTGTTTTACATGATGCTAACAGGATATTTTGACTTATGGTGTTGCAAAATACAAATTCATAATTTATTGCATTTGGCTTGAAATGTTAAAAAAAATATTTGCTGGTAATGTTTTGCACTTGGATTGAAATATTACATAATAATTATGTGCTGATAATGTTTTGCATTTGGTTTATGATGTTATAAAATACACATTGATAATATTCTTGTCAAGAATTTGAGTCTCAGACAGCCAAAAGGATGTGAGGCCTTAAAAATGAGTCACCAAAGCAGTCCAGGTCCACTGCTGACCAATCCAAAGCTGCCTCACTCCAAATCATCCAGCCCGTAGTACTATCTGGGGAAAATGGGGAAAATGGATTTTAAAGTTCAAACTATACCTTAAAGTCTTGAAATAGCCAAAGATGTTTCTCATGGAAGTAACACTCTTGCAATGCTAGCTTATAGATACAGTGGCAAGTTAAAGTGTGTGAACCTTTTTGGAATTACCTGGCTTTCTGCATTAATTAGTCATAAACTGTGATCACATCTTTTTGTAAGTCACAAATATAGACAGACACAATATACTTGTGCAAATAACACAATTATCATATTTCATGTCCTTATCAAATCACCCATCAGACATTCAACAGAGCTGTGGAAATAGTAAATGAACCCTTGGATTGTATAACTGGTGAAACTCAGTTGAATACAAACTTAAAAATGTCTAAACCTTTTCTATTGGTCAAATTAGCTATAAACCACACCTCCCATCTCTTTTGATTAGTTGTACTCCAGGTGTGGTAACTCTTGACTCCGTTAGCTTTTGTCATCAGCCAAGGGGTTCACATGCTTTTTTCCTACTGTCGCGGATGCCAGGGGCGATGACCTGTCCGGGACGCCTTGGAGGACCGGAAGTGGGCGTGTGCCCATCTGGGATCACGTGGGGGCCGCCCTCCTGGTTGCTTAGGGGGCCACGGGTTCAGGCACCTTGTGACTTGTTGGCTACTGGCTTGCTGCCAGGATGCCCCACCATCTTCAAATGGATTAACCATGCATAACAAAGAATAGATGGATTAATTTTCAAGAACAAGGTTGGCATGCATGGAGTTATTTAAATGGGTTGTGGCAAGTTCTATAGGTTATTTTATGAGCTAATAAGAATACTATTGCATTAACCATCTTAAATTAATGTGTATGCTTCTCTATGTATTATAAATATAAGTTTAATGTAAAACTGCGTCTGAACAATAAAAGGATGTGGATTAGGCATGTCCTATGTATGAACTGATTATGTGAAGGGAGGCAGCAGTCTGGGTGTGGGTGATAAGAACCGCCCAGTTCAAAAAAGGAAGGACTGACTAGAGTAATGTGCCCACACACACACAAGAATCAGGGTTGAAACAAGGACATAAAAAGACTGTATACCATGATGTTTATAAAGCTGCTTCTTGAACCAGCTTAGACTCTGTTCCATGTGAATAAAGTCCTGTCTGATTTCACATGGCATCCAGAAACCTGGGGCCTCATGTATAATGGCGTGCATAGAATTCACACTAAAACATGGCGTATGGACAAAATTGGAAATGTGCGTACGTACAAAAAAATTCAGATGGACAAAACCATGCGTAAGCCAACTTCCACATATTTCCGCTCCATAAATCCCAATCAGTGTGAAATGTAATGCACATTCATGCACCTGATGCTGCACCCTGACTCCTCACAGAATTTTACATATTTTAATATGCAAATCAATATAAATATCACCATCTGTTTAGTAATTGATTAAAGGATAATGACAAAAGCACATGAAAAAACGAAGAATTTCAGTGAATGTGAAGTGGAGTCAAGAAAAAACATACTATTTGTTGGCTTATGCAGTGGTATAAGTAACAAAAGTGTGGCTAAAACACTCGAAAGTTCAAGTTCAGAAAGTCGCACCATGCCACAAATAAAAAAGAAGTGGTCAGATATCACAGTCGACATGAAAAGGCGAGATACCTGCCCACCATCTCTTTATTTTGTTTCAGACAATAGTACAAAACCTGATCCCCTTGCGATGCTCAGGTGGTGAAGGTGCTGCTGTGCCAAGCAAGTCTTCAGGCGCTGGCTACACACACACCTCTGCCTCGGAAACCGTTGGTAGGCCATCTGGCTGTGTGTTGACGAACGCTTTTCTGAGTCAGAAAATGCAATAGTTGATGCTGTAGGAGATGTGGCCAATGAACTAGTACCATCCTATACACCTGGCATGGTGCGACTCAGTGATGATCGTGAAATACCTAATCAGTCAGCAAGTTCGTGTTAAAAAGTTCCTGTAGCTAAAAACCCGAGAGTGGAGGGAACTTGTAAAGGAGCAGGTAGAGCACAATTCTTCAAAGTCTGCCTTTGTAAAACCGCCACCAGTTCAGCACGCAGCTCTATGAGGATACAACTTGGAAATTAAAATTGACTTGAAACCAGTCATCATCATCATCATCTATAAATACGTGCTCTCTTCTAATTCTTCCATTTGCGATGCCTTCTTACAACGCTGAAGCAGCCATGGAAGTTGGAATAGTTTGGCCATTCCATGCACCATTATATTGTTACAGATTGATTACAATCAAGTGAATTTAATTTGTAAATGACTTGCAATTAATTTCAGTGTATTTGATAAAACCTGCATCCTAGATGTGAATCCAAAAAAGAAAAGCAGACCATAAAAACAGTAGAACTGCTTTGATGCTGGGTGCCGCCAGTTTGCAAAACCAAGTAGAAACTTGCGTACGTAAGAGGCAAGGCTGCGGTGAAACTGTGCAACTGTACACCAAGTTTAGTTTTTATACATCTAAGTGAGGCGTATGCAATTTTTTTGGCCGTACACACCGTTCATACATGAGGCCCCTGGAGTTATTCTTTAGTTGTGGATGCACAAACACTGACAAAATGCATTTCGCGTCTGAAAAAATAATACTTTATTAACTTCTGCAGCCATTTTGTAGACTACACATTAATGACAGATTTATATGAACTGGAAGATGTGCACCATCTTCCATTCACTGAATTAATGAGACTTAAAAAAACTAAAACTAACATTTCCTCCTTAAAGTAGTTTAAATACATCATCGATGTAAGGAATGCAGAAAAAATCCACACATTTTTAAATTTCTAAACCGCTTGTTATTCTATGGTTTTTCAACGCTCTCACATAAAAATATTTTCTCTTGATTTTGATTCAGAAAGTTACTTAATCAAAATTAAAAAACAACCATATGATGGAGATTTTTTTGAAGAAACCAACCACTGAACTCTTGGTTAAAAAGATATTAATGTGATAGCCTCAATTTAAAGTATAATAACTATAATGCATGTGAAGGAAGCACTTTCTTGTATAAGCTTTTAATGCCACAAACAACAATTCTGCAATAAACCGAAATCATAATACAGTATTTGCTATACATAACAAAGATATGCTTCCTTAGTATTTTTGCTATATATTTTACTTTTTTAATAAGAATATTAGGACCTGTTGTCTTCTGAAATGTCATCACATCAACAGAAAGGCAGAACAAGGTGAGGGATACATGCCTCATTAATATTTTACCAGGGTCATCACTTCAGCCACTATTCATTATGGCATCAGAGTCAAATGTTCACTGTTTTCTCTCACCTCTTTAAACTGGACATTGGTATCAGTACTGCTACATCTCTAGGAACAGTTTCTCAGATTGCCACACATTTAATCCAACCAACAGACCAAACATTAAGTGAAAATCATAATGCCATGTATACATCCATCAGTTGTATAATCCCTCTAAATTGGAGGGTCATGTGCATCAGGAGCCCATTGTATCAGTGTCTGGCACAAGGCAGAAACCTAAGGGGATGCCAGTCCTTTTGGGAGTGGATGGTCTCTGTTCTGTGCCATTTGCTATGGGATTTGTAATCGCAGTGTTAACATTTGTGATGCACCGTCTATTGGAATGAGGGATACAATGCATTTTACTACTAACACATGGCACGCTCAGGCACACACCAGGGTCATTCTTAAGTATTCACTTAACCTAAAATGCCACCTTTTTTGGAGGGAAACCAGAGTACCTGAAGCAAAACTCACACAGACCTAAAGGGACATGCATATTCTCCACAGAATGTTAATGAGGTATCACGCATGTGTGTCAGAGGATCTCCTTACTGCTCTGTAGGACTTTTTCAAGGTATGTAATAACCTGCTGGGGTGAAAATGGGTGCTATTGCTAACTTTGTCTTCTCCTCCTCTCCAAGCAGCACAGAGAAACTGTCTGGTGAGGGCGCCTGACTTGGCCTTCTCTGGTCTCCCATCAATAAAAGCGCTGGATTCTCAGCAGGAGGCATCATTTGCTAGACAGATGGGCCGCTAGACAGAGCGTGCATTAAAGTGACCCAAAAAACTTTTTTTTTTCTATTTTTTGGCCTGATACCTTGGGCATTTTTACGCCAAGACGGGTGTTACTTTTGTTTATTTTTTATTTGTAATGAACAGGATGACCTGGTTGGCATCCCAAATTTTGTTCCGTCTGTCTGTCAGCCACAGGGGGTTGAGAGTCAAACAAAGTTTCATGGAGGCTTGAGGCAACTAACCACTCCAGTACTTCCCACCTTATTGCATACATATCTAGGTAACAATTCTAGCATTAGCACTTTCTGCTCTAGCAGAATTTAATTTTTCCGCAAATGGTACATGACATCTATTAGAAGATTATCCAAAAAGAGTTGTTGCCTGATGCTGTCCTGTAGTCCTTGCATGACTAGTGAAATCCTTTTTATGTATTCTATGGCCTGCACCCCATTTTGACATTTTTGGTTATTTCAATAAATGAGTTATTTATAATGTGTCTTCATTTACTGTTGTCTTTTAAGCCCGAGGTTCACAATCATCCTCTCCCCAAAGAACATTTTTGAGTATTTTTAACTTTAACCCTTAAACTGCCACATACTTGGTGTTTAATGAACCCCCGAACGTCAAATACTTTTTTTCTGCACTTTTTAAGGAAACGTCACAATTCACCAAGAAATAGTGAAATGTTAATGGAACACATATTTTTTTTATGCATCCCAATTACTGCAACGATGATCATTTTACACACTGCCAATGAACTGTAAAAACTATTTAAAAAACTATTGCAACAATCTACTATTATATGTACAAGGTGCAACTGACGCCATTGATGAAATTCATTAAATCACCGAGCCAATTGCGCTTGAACTGGCTGCACACAAGCACACCGAGGCCAAAGCTGATGCTTGCAGGCCAGTCTAGTGAAGTGGCTGAATCCCAGGGGCAGTGATGCTGATTCGCTAGGGGGCAGCAGTGGTCATAAGCTGGCTGCTCAACGAATGTACGGCACTGACTGATCAGCTCCAGCGTGCTGGCAAATTGCACTGGGAACTGACTATAGCCGGTTGTGGCGGTTTAAGGGTAAAAAAAAATCCTGAGATGCATTTTTTGTCCATGTAGGCCAAAAGCAGGCATGTGAATCCTGTGACTGTTATTATCAAGTGCAAAATTTCATCAATATCTCCATGGAAACTTCAAAGTGCCTTCATTATTGCCATTTTGTTGCTTGTGATTCCGTAAACTCATGACACTGTTCGTTCTGAAACTCCTACTCCACACTGGGAGTCGGTGTAAGATGCTTTATAAAGACTTTTAATATCCTACTCTGGGGTAGGACAAATCTTCATCCTAGTCAGACATCCAATGAGTAATTCTGGGACTCTGGCTTCTGCGTATTTTGGGGCATGCGCACCCTTTTTCCCTTTTTTGTGTTGCAGAAACACAACAAGCAAACCTAACTTCTGCATAACAGTTCTTCTTGTACATTATTTAACGTTTATTCACAGTTCATATGGAAAAAGACTGCATCATTACACCGCAGCTGTAGAGTTTATTTTTATTTTTGATTTTAGAGTATGTTCCTCTATTGTCCTGTGATGGATTGCTATTGTAGCCAAGCTGAGTTCTTGGAGAAAATGTAATGGACTAAAATCAGTATTTAAAAAAAAGGAACATTTCTGTATGTTGTTTTTATAATGAAAAAACTTGTAAATAACAAATGTAAAAGTCAATGGGTGAAGGGGCATATTTCCTGCATAATGCTGTTACAGGTTATTGGTGATTTATTTATTTACCAGTCTCACAAAAGAGTCACTTGTTTTGAAGATCAGACTGCTTTGAATGGAATCTCATCAACACAGCACACTGTGATTAAAGAACTACCTGCTTCCTTAGAGAAGTCAAGCAAAATGACACCTTTTACTGGCTAACTAAAAAAATTACATTATGCAAACTTTCGAGGCAACTCAGGCCCCTTCTTCTTTTCCCGAGAAGGTGTCATTTTGCTTGACTTCTCATTGCATCCATAATGGCTAACACGGTACCGCTCATGCAGCAGACGGAGGCTTGATGGGGCAGTTTGCTGCTCGTCCACCACCCAGTCTTGCAGTGTTCCTCGAACAGCTGCCCCATTCGTTCTCGGTGGGTGGCTGGTGATGCTGCAAGTGGTGACCTGGTTGTGGGTGAACGGAGGCCATTGAGGGTGAATGGAGCGGTGGGGGGCAGCATTGTAGTGTGCCTCAGGTGGGTGCCTGTTGAATGGGGGCGGTGGTGGGCAATTCACTATCCGCCTTTGGGCTGATGCTGCAGGCAGCATACTGTATGCAAGTGGAGGTGACTGTGTGGTGGGCGGGTGGTGATCCGCCCCTTGCCACCCCCATTTATTCTCAATAGCAAGCCTGCTTGTACTGTTACGTACATAGCAAAGAGCTAACCAATGAAGACGTTATGGGACTAGAACAGCAGATGATAGCATTCAGCAAAGAAAAGCAGAACCTAGGACTCCAACAAAAAAGTTTTCCACAAAAGAGTTAGCTGATGCATTTCGTCTCATCGAAGCAGGAATGGCAAGGCTATTTATGATGAGAAAAAGAAAAGCTCCATGCAACCCTCCCTTGATGCCTACTTTAAGAGACCAGTCCCATCCTCTTCATCAAGTCCATCAAGTTCTACCAACATTGTTTAAGGCTGTACTGTATTTGAAAATGTTTAAGCATTTACTGTGCATGCACAGAAAGCTAAAAATAAATAATATATTGAGACAAACATCTGTCTAAATTGCATTTATTAAAATGATCTACCTGTTCCAACTTACATACAAATTCAACTTGAAAACAAACCTACAGTCCCTATCTCATACGTAACCCCAGGGACTGCCTGTACACTAATCTTAACCAAAGCAAAATGGTATGGACTATTGTTTAACCAATTGACAGGATGATCTAGGCAGAGATTGAAACAGTTATACTGTATACCTCTGGGTAAATCAGAATAAAATCACATATGGGCAGAGATTCCTAACTGCTGAATGCTTCTTTTATGTTTTCAGCACCTTACAATGTAGTGATGAACCATTTGTACCTGGCCCAGGTTATCCTCTATTCCAGAGGCTGGTACCAAAAACATATACAGACATGAAAATAACATGAAAATTCCACGCACACAGTGCCTGTCCAGTATTCATTACCTGCAACTATAAGTTGGTGGCACTAACAAAAGTAACTTAATAGTAAAAAAGAATCCATGCATCCATATTTCTACCAATCCCATTTAATCCAAATCAGAGCTGCCAGAGCCTATCCTAGTGTTTCAGGGGCAGGATACGAACTAAAAATAGAGGAGGCTCCAATAGTAACAAAACATTTGAGGAAAATGAATATTTCTGTACGTTAAAGTCATTTTAAGCCATTCTTTAAAATAAATGTAAAATAGAAACCAGTAAGAAGTGATGTATGGTATGACCAATTAAATTTAAAATGTCGTGGGTGTTACTGCTGTGAAAAGAAGATGAAAGCGTCAGCTATTACTCTAAGTCTAATTAATTTAGCCTAAAAACATTGGCATTGGCAGTTACCTTTTACTCCGGCATGCTATTTTGCTTTTCCAAATGACTTTTCTTCACTGTGCTTTCGAGCTGTAATCTGCAGTGTTTTAACACTTACAAATAGCCGATGGATAACGAATGTGTCTACTCTCATCCTAAGTACTTGGGAGCGAAACCCAAAACAATTAGCTAAGTGCCAAAGACAGATCCACTTCGGAAAGACAACTTTCATCAGCACTTTGTTGTCTGAATGACCGCAGCTTCCATTAGTTGATGACCTTGCTGTCTTAAGAGCTATTTTATTCATTCAGGACTTCTCTTTGATGAATATGTAGCATGTCTGAGACAGCAGTGCCCTGTGAGAGGAGACTTGGCTCAGTATCTTCCAAATTTCATGCAAAACATATTAAGAACAAATAGCAAAATATGACCAGGGTTTCTAATTGTTCTAGAGTGCATCAGCAGATACCAAGATGCTGCAAACACCCAGCACAGCTTCCCATTGCTTTTAATAGTAAAACTTCAATAGGCAGGAATGGTTGAAGTCCTTATCCTGGAATATTCTATACCTCTAATAATGGGAAGAATACAGTCTTCTTTTTAATCTGTAAAAGATTAGAAGTCACAAGCATTTTTTGATATTCAATAAAAAACAAGAAACAATAACCAATGAAATATAGGATTACAATCAAGGTACGAAATATGAGGGATCCCCATGGGCATTGGCAGGTTTGGGACTCACTAATTAAACCTGAAAATCAAAATAGAGGAGGTCCCAGAAAATACATGGTTTTATAAATCACTTACTGAGTTTGTGAATAAATCATGTAGTAGCCAGCGACTGTTCTTCACAGACTGGGGTGAAAGGCGCTGACTGCTTCATTAGCGGGGCAGGAAGGAAGCTATGAGTTCTTAAGAGGCAGAGCAGCAGCTCATCCAGCAAACGAGTGGAGAGCAGCCTGTGAAAGTCCCCAGAAGGATTTGAGATTTAAGAAAAAAGTATCAACAGGAGCTCAGTGCAGTTTGCTTTGATTTCAGTGATGCAGAAGAATATACATTCTGTAAAAGAATGCAAAGGACACGTAATTTGGGGTCTTGTTGTAAAGCCCTGTTTACTTATGCTCATATGATGCATAAAAACAATTGAGACAAAAGTAAAGACTGACGTCCTCTTAGTGTAGCAGAATTTAAGTTGCTTCTGAGATGCGCGACCCCTCACCTTTAGTCGCTGGCTCAACAGTGAACGCAGACTCCCTGGGTTTGGCTTTCTTATATAGTAGCCCAGCCAGAAGGGCCAGGGCATTCAGAGTGGCACCAGAAGTGATGTCATGCCTTCTCTCGGGAACTGTCCTCTTTTCTGCAGGTAAAAACATAGAACTGGCTACCCGCTGTGCGTTCCCTTTTCCCAACGGCACTGTGCCTACCTGCTTTGAGCCTTGAAGATGCTCCTGTGGCACTCGTGTGAGACAATACTTAACAAGTTAGGCAGAGGTATTCATTGTTTTTTGCTTATTTATAACTTATACAGAGTAGTCTTTACTACAGTAACATATCAAATATTGCCCCAGTACACAGATAATTATGTTCACAGTTTCAAACTTCTGAATGTTTAAAGTGTCACTATTGTAATTCTGATCATAACAGCAATGCGACCATAGACACATTTCTTTGTAACACTATATAATTTTAACAGCCAAAGTGAAAATGGCAATGCCTGCTGACCACAGCAGCACCCCCACTACTGGACTGCCTACCAGAATCTTCACAGACCACAGCACTGCAAAAATGCACTGACATTATAAGCGGGAGAGCCCAGTTTCAGTCTGTCTCCTTTATCATTACATTTCTGTTTGTCTCCTCATAGTGACCTTGGTATTTTCCCTGGAATCAAGCAGGCTGCCTAATACCATGTCCAGCATCCTTTCATTGGTCTCTCCTTTTTCCTGTGCTGTCCTTTTTCATCTTCTTTGGACCTCCCTGCTTTACCAAATCTTACATGACCCCAATCACCCCTTGCTGCTAATGTGTCTTTTAGCATAAGGCAATCTGTAAACTAATTACGGAAAGCAACACATTAACTACATTAAAAAGCTGCTGACAGACACCTTTTTCTGCTTCTCACAACATTATGTTGGCAATATGTAAATTTTCTCAATTTAAAATATCGCCATCCCAATGCAGATTACTAATCCTAATGTAAATTAAGTTATAAAGTCTGCTGTTTTGTGCAAGTCACTGGGCATGATTGATGGAGGATTTCAACATGTTGCTCTCAGGTTCTTCTTAATGGTGGATCTTTACCATATATTTAGGGACCAAAGGTGGAGGAGTGTTTGCACAGAATTATACATTATATAGAAGAAAGAGTGGAACTGGTGGCCTGTTTGAAAGTCTACAGCAGGGGTGTCCAACTCTGGTCCTAGTGGGCCGCAGTGGCTGCAGGTTTTCATTCTAACCATCTTCTTAATTGGGGAGCTGTTTTTGCTGCTGATTAACTTGTTTTGCCTCAATTTTAATTGACGTGACTCAGACCCCTTAGTTGTTTATTTTTCCTTTAATGTGCAGCCAAGCAATAATGAGACACAAAACAAGCCACCACATGACCAGCTCACCTGAAAGTAAAGAAAGGTGAAGGTCTCGGTCATGTTGTCTACTCAGGTCACCAAAACATCTTGATGGAGGTCTTAGAAAAAACAGAAAATCAACAGTCTGCTGAGGCAGAATGAGAGCAGCAACAAGTCCTGATATTTAATAACAGCTTTAAGTAACAGCAAGTATCGGCTTCTTAAGAAACTGGTTGGAGTGAAATTGGCTGGAGTTTGACGTTCCAATTCAGCTGGTCATCTGTTGGCTCGTTTCACATCTCATTTCTGTTTGGCTGCCGTTTAATGAAGATACGAATCAACTCAGAGGACTGAATCCTTAAAAACTGGGCTATTAGAATGAAGGGAAAAGGAGTTAGCAGTGAAAACTGCTCACTGATTAAGAAAAGGGTTAGAATGAAAACCTACAGCCACTGCGGCCCTCCAGGACCAGAGTTGGACACCCCTGGTCTACAGCCTTAGCAGCTGGGCTGCTTTAATTAGTCAGATCAGCTACACTTACAAGAATGTCCCTTCATTTTATTGATCTTTTTCAATAAATGAACATTAGGGAGTATAATTGTCAACAGTGGGTGCAAGACAGGAAGCAAACCTGTACAGGACATCAATTCTTAAAAAAAAAATTAATAAAAAGATTAATAAGTGAATGTGTCTGTCAATAACAATGAAATGAAAATAAATGAACAGGGTGTATTTTTCCAGAGTAGAATTAGTGTAAGAATGTGGCTTTAAAAGTGTTGCATTAATTAATTCTGCCATCTTATTAGAACATTAGAGAAGGCCATTCAGCCCAAAAAAGCTCAGTAGTCCTATCCACGTAATTCATCCAAAATAATATCAAGTCTAATTTTGAAAATCCCAAAAGTCCTACTGCTTATCACACTAACTTGGTAGCTTATTCCGTGTGTCTATGTTTCTCTGAATAAAGAAAACTTCCTAATGTTTGTGCAAAGTTTGCAACTTTGTCCTCATATTCTTAATGAACTCATTTTAAAGTAACCATCTTAATTCATTGTACTAATTCCCTTCATAATATTAAATACTTCAATCATGTTTCCTCTTAATCCTCTTTTGCTTAAACTGAAAAGACTCAGCTCTTTTAATCTTTCCTACTAACTCATCCCCTGTAGCCCTGGAATGAGCCTAGTCACTCTTCTCTGGACATTTTCTTGTGCTGCTATGTCCATTTTGTAGCCTGCAGACCAAAACTGCCCACAGTACTCCAGATGAGGCCTCACCAGTGCATTATAAAGGTTGTCCATCACCTCCTTGGACTGGTACTCCACACATGGTGCTATATAACCTGACATTCTGTTAGCCTTCTTAATGGGTTCTGAACACTGTCTGGCGGTAAATGACTCCTAAATCCTACTCATAAGGTACACTTTCAGTTTCCAAATGTCCCATTTTATACTCAGACTTAATATTTTTATTTCCTATGTGTGATACTTTACATTTACTTACATTAAACTGCTTCTGTCACAAATCTGTCCAAGCCCTCTCTGTAATGATGCGACAGATTCCAGATTATCTGCCAATCTACCTAGTCTGGTATCATCTGCAAACTTAACCAGGTTGTTATTTGTATTCCTGTCCAAATCATTTACTGTATATATTTTAAAAATAGCAGCGGCCCTAGCACTGACCCCTGTGGAACACCACTCTTAACATCACCCAATTCTGGTTCCTCGCACCATAACCCTCTGCTTCATTACCTGCCTTCTTCCAGTATGTGGACTGTAACACCCGGGGAAATAGGACTATTGACCTAATGTATGCAAACGTTAAAGACACATACAGCGCCACCCCGCTGCCTGCGCTTGGGAAAGCAGATCATAACCTGGTTCTGCTTCAGCCTCACTACAAACCAAGAGTGAGGGTGCTACCTAGAACCACACGCTCATTCAGGAAGTGGTCCCCTGAGGCAGAGCAGGCTCTGAGAGACTGCTTTGGAACTACAGACTGGGATATCCTGCAGGGGTCACAAAGTGAGAACATTGAAGAGGCTGTTGACTGCACACCTGATTACATCAACTTCTGTATGGACATTGTAGTTCCAGTAAGAACAGTACACTGCTATGCTAACAACAAGCCATGGATTACAAGTGACATCAAAGGCCTTTTGATCCAGAAGAAAAGGGCTTTTAAAGACGGTGATCAGCATGAGCTCAAGCGCGTGCAGAAGGAACTCCGAGTCCAGCTCATGGCGGCGAAGGAGCAGTACAGGAGAAAGTTGGAGCAGAAGTTGCAGAATAACAGCATGAAGGAAGTGTGGGATGGGATGAAGATTATCACTGGCTGCAGCTCGAAGCGGGGTGCCACCATCGAGACAGACGTGGAGAGAGCAAACCAAATGAACAACTTCTTTAATAGGTTTGATCACCCTAACCCACTCTCACCTCGGAGTACTGCATCCTCCAACCATCCTTCTGTTGATACCAGCATAGGAGAGACATCCCCACCCACAATTACAGCAGCCCATGTGAGCAGAGAGCTGAGAAGACTTCGTGCCAGCAAAGCAGCGGGTCCAGATGGTGTATTGCCACGACTGCTGAAGGCGTGTGCGTTGGAACTGGGGAGTCCTCTACAGCACATCTTCAAACTGAGCCTGGAACAGGGGAGAGTCCCGAGGCTTTGGAAAACATCTTGTATCACCCCAGTCCCAAAGGTATCACGTCCTAGTGAGCTGAATGACTTCCGGCCTGTTGCTCTGACGTCACATGTGATGAAGACCATGGAGCGGCTGCTGCTTCACCACCTGAGGCCACAGGTCTGCCGTGCCCTCGACCTTCTGCAGTTCGCATACCAGGAGAAGGTGGGAGCGGAGGATGCCATCATCTATATGCTACACCGATCCCTCTCCCATTTGCACAGAGGCACTGGTGCTGAAAGAATTATGTTTTTGGACTTCTCTAGCACCTTCAACACCATCCAACCTCTGCTCCTTAGGGACAAGCTGACTGAGATGGGAGTAGACTCACACCTGGTGGCATGGATTGTGGACTATCTTACAGACAGACCTCAATATGTGCGTCTTGGGAACTGCAGGTCTGACATTGTGGTCAGCAACACAGGAGCGCCGCAGGTGACAGTACTTTCTCCGGTCCTGTTCAGTCTATATACATCAGACTTCTAATACAACTCGGAGTCCTACCACAGCAAAAGTTCGCTGATGACACTGCTATTGTTGGCTGCATTAGGAGTGGGCAGGAGGAGGAGTACAGGAAGCTAATCAAAGACTTTGTTAAATGGTGCGACTCAAGCCACTTACACCTGAACACCAGCAAGACCAAGAAGCTGGTGGTGGATGTTAGGAGGCCCAGGCCCCTCATGGACCCCTATGATCATCAGAGGTGACTGTGTGCAGAGGGTACAGACCTATAAATATCTGGGAGTGCAGCTGGATGACAAATTTGACTGGACTGCCAATACTGATGCTCTGTGTAAGAAAGGTCAGAGCCGACTATACTTTCTTAGAAGGTTGGCATCCTTCAACATCTGCAATAAGATGCTGCAGATGTTCTACCAGACGGTTGTGGCGAGTGCCCTCTTCTACGTGGTGGTGTGCTGGGGAGGCAGCATAAAGATGAAGGATGCCTCCCGCCTGGACAAACTTGTTAAGAAGGCAGGCTCTATTGTAGGAGTAAAGTTGGACAGTTTAACATCTGTAGCAGAGCAACGAGCATTAAGCAAACTCCTGTCAATCATGAAGAATCCACTGCATCCACTGAACAGTGTCATCTCCAGGCAGAGGAGTAGCTTCAGTGACAGACTTTTGTCACTGTCTTGCTCCACTAACAGACTGAGGAGATCGTTCCTCCCCCACACTATGCGACTCTTCAATTCTACCCGGGGGAGTAAATGCTAATATTACTCAAAGTTATTGTCTGCTTTTACATGCATTTTTATTACTATTTAATTTAATATTATTTTTTGTATCAGTATACTGCTGCTGGATTATGTGAATTTCCCCTTGGGATTAATAAAGTATCTATCTATCTATCTATCTATCTATCTATCTATCTATCTATCTATCTATCTATCTATCTATCTATGCTTCCTGTGTCTGAGCCAATTTGCACCCATCTAGGCACAACACCCTCAACTCCCACTTCTTTTAATTTTTATGCCCAGTTTCTTATATGGCACCTTAACAAATGCTTTCTGAAAGTGAAGATAAATAATATCACATGCTCAACTTTGATTGTATCCTTTTGCTGCTTCTTCATAGAATGCCAGCAAATTATTAAAACATGACCTCCCTTTTCTGAACCTATGTTGACCGTTTAGTAAAACTCCTGTTCTTGCAATTTGTTGCCCAATCTTAACCTTAATAATTCCTTGCATTATTTTGTCTGTGATGTACGTTAAGATTACTGGCATGTAGTTGCCTGGATCTGCCAGGTTAACCTTTTAATATAATTGGATAATATTTGCCATTTTCCAGTCCTTTGGAATTTCTTAAGTGAGCAGTGACTTCCCAAAAATATGTGTCAGTGGTTTATATACTGTATATATTTGCTAATCTCCTTAACAAAATAGAGTATAAAAATATCTGGTCCTGATGATTTGTTTGATTTCAGCCAGTTTAATCTAAGCAGCACTTCTCCCTCTACTGTAAAATTTCCATATCACTCCGTACCTCAGTAGTTTCTGTAACCACTGGAAGATAAACTACTTCCTCACATGGGAAGACCTCAGAAAAATGAGAGTTTATACGATTCTACTTTAATTCTACTTTATTATTCCTGGTGCACTTCACCACCTGCTTGACTGTTCTTTTACTACTAAAATACTAAAAGAATCTCTTTGGGTAATCTTTTGCCTTATCTGTTATATTCTTCTCCATCTGTCTTGAAACCTCCCTAATATCCTTCTTAATGGTTGTCCTCATGCAACCATGAGTTTAAATTTCATACCTGGCTGTGATCTTTGTTGCGTTTGTTTGTTCCCCTTGTGACAGTGTGGGTATTCCTCCGGGTCTTATGATTTTCATCTCCCATCCTCAAAGATGTACAGGTTAGATTTCTTGGAAATTCCAAATTAGCCCTGTATGGGTGGGTGTGTGATTGGACCCTGTAATGGACTGGCAGCTCATCCAGTTCCAGTTCCTACCTTGTAACCAGTTCTGCCATGAGAGTCTGCAGCACACCAGAACCCTGAATTAGATTGAAAAATTCTGAGAACATTTACATTTCAAACAAAGAACAAATTTGCAGATGAGAGGTCTAAATGCAATCTTGCATCTTCTGAGTTACTGTACATATAAATTAAACTCATTTGTATATAAAGTTTTCTCTCCATAAATGTGAGTTACATTACACAAGTTTAATATGGATGAAACGTTTGGACAGTATAAGGGCTCAGTGGTTAGCCAGCTGCCTCGCAGTTCTTCATTCTCATCCTACCCTGATTGTTCTCCATGTTTTTTCTGCTGCGGATTCCTTAAAAACTCCAGAAACAAGCAGATTAGGTTAACCAGTACAAGTGCAAGTGTAAATGTGCATTGTGGGGGCTCAGCACTCAATGTAAAGTTGGTTACTACCTTATAGCAAATGCTGCCAAGATAGGCTACAACTCCCTGCAACCCTAAAATTGGAAGAAGTACATTCAGAAACATGAATAGATGTATGATTTATAAATTAACTCCATGTGATGCTCATGTCTAGCCTTTAGGTCTACTCCTGGCATTTATCTAGCAATGCATTATCACAAATAAGGTGCAGTGAAACCTTTTTATAATAGAAGATTCCAACACTGGCTCGTGCACTTAGTGAAATGATCAATTCATATTACAGAGAGAGCCTTTTAAAGCAATTCATGCTAATTCCTAGGATCAACCAATTATGAGAATAAATAAATTAAAAATGTCACAGACATCAAAGAAATAAGGAGAATCCCAGATTTTATTCTGAATTCAAAAAGTGAATCCACTTAGATAAAAAATTGCAGCATCAAAGAAGTGGCTACCTGTGAGAAGAAGGTCTTTAATGACATTTATCTGACCGGGATGCATGAATATCCTGAATGCAGAACAGCATCAGACTCTTTGAATAACTCTTCAGCATTGCCACAATAAACCGTTCTGGAAGTTGTATGGATGCAATAGCCTAAAAGAAAACACTGAATCAGCACAAACTGAGACAGATGATATGGGAAAAAAACACTAATTGTGGGGGCTTTTTATTAAGTGAAGTAATGGTTGTGTTCCAATGTATACAATGAATTAATTTAATGGTTCCTTACAGACATTAATGGGAAGCACTACAGAGATCTGCTGTGAAGCTTAGGAGCAGCAGGAAGGTCTGATGTAAGATGCCTCAGATGTTGTATAACTGTGTTTGCTGTTGTATGGAAGACACTTTAACCATTTTAGCTGACAGATTTCAGGTAATTGGCCATAAATCTAAAAGGCTTGTCAAGCTGAAAAGGGATCTCAATTATAAAACTTTGCATGTTACGAAAATAATCAGTTCTGATTGGCCGTTAGCCCATGCTGTTGCACTCACACCCTTAGTAATAATAGGCTTTGAAAACCATGATAGACATCTCACCTTAAAGTTGTACTGTGCCCCCCGCCAGTTTGCTCATTAGACTGTTTGGGATGTTGGGGATGCTGTTATAATGTAATTGAATTTAATCATAGTCATCTGAGGGTTTTTTAAAAATATTTTAGCCAAACATTCTGGTTCAAAGAGTATTTTAATTTACCTTGAGTCTGACTTGACAATATCTGACATTTGGAGTGATGGATGTCAGTAATGCAAAAAGTACAAGGTTATTGTCCATCTGCACTGCTGTACATCCTTTACACCAATGACCATTGAAATTCTCATCCAGTAATTATGGAGATATTGCAGCTTTGGTGAGTTTATTTTAGGAGACAAGGAGAAGGTGCCAGTCATGTGAGACCTTGTCATGCTACTCTTATTTATAGCTGAAGAAGAGGCACATTCTTTTCTGCAAATGAACTGCATGTTCTCCCACCGAGCTTTATGAAAAGGCAGCGATAGACATCATGGACCATACATTACAAAGGACTTTTTAGGATAGTGGCCAAGGCACTGGACTTTAAACCACACATTTTCTGGTTCTGTCTACAACTCCTGCCTCACTATGTGACTCCATATAAGTCACCTTATCTGTCTTCGCTCCAATTGTAAAACATATTTGAAAGCTGAAAACTATCCATATCATGGATGAAAGCATCATATGCAAACATAATAAGGAAAAGTACAGAAATTATTTTAATGGTGACAATACATTTTACTATAGTTTACACAGAATTTAATTAAAATAATTTTAAAATTTTGTATTATTTATTGTGGGAAATACAGCAGTTGCATAGCGAAATATGTTAAGAAAAATAACACAGACTGCTAGTAAAGCTCTGAAATACTCCAGGACAACAGAGCAATACATTACATGCAGTCAAGTCAAGTTTATTGTAACATGTACAGTACATAGTACAATGAATTCATACTTTCATGTCTCCTCTGTACCAGGATGTGATGTGGCCGGTGAGGATGGAGTCACTGCGCACCTGCAGAAGTCCATGATAACAGATATAGAAATGTGACCTGCTGTCAGATGTTTGAGGAGGTAGAGGTATTCGTGAGATTTTTGACAAAAAGCTGAAATTTATTCTGCTCACATCAGTTAATCAGTGATTGCCACCCCAAGAAATGTAAAGCTGCTTAGTCTTTCAAGAACATTACCTCCAATGTAAATTGGAACTGTGGTCTGCTTTCTGCTTGGGTTTGCTGACATTAAGGATGAGACAATTGTTGTGGCATGACTGAGTCAGAAGGTAATCCCTCTGCTCTTCATCTCGCCTACTTCATCTCATCATTGTTGTTGATGAGACTTATTATGGTGGTGACATCAGCAAATTTAATGATGTAAATATTGCTAGTATGAAAGAATTTTCAAGAAAATAATCAACGATTGTAAATGAAGGCTGCCAGGCCAGCCTAAATGTTGATTTAATTCAGGATCATTGGATTCTGAGTCTATACAAGCAGCATTGGGCACAAGGCAGTAAACAACCCTTAGCAACCTTGTATTGAAATGCACCCTTACACACCTGATGCAGCTAGTCCAAATGCCTCAAGTCATTGAGTAGAATTTCAGTGTTGGGGTGTACTGTCCAGACAGTAGAATGATGCTCACTAGAACAAGACTACTGAGCAACCAAGTTGACTGACATGTTTCAGGAAATCTTCCCTTCTTCACAGCCAAGTCCAGCAACTGTGGATAAAAAGTATATGACCCCCAAATATTGAATAAATAAGGTATACGAATAGGATATAGGTACCAATGATCAAGGCCATCTGGTCAACATAAACATGTAAACAAAAGAGTACAAATAAAAATATAAAATACTAGGGGGCTCCCCCTCCTGCTCGCTTCGCTCATCAACCCATGAGTTTGGTTAACCAGATATACAATTTAAAGAGATTATTTTCATTTCATTCATTTTTTATTTTTTGATATTTGCCAGTAATAAAGCTGTAGTGAATGAGTTATTCCCTCTCCCCAGGGGGCGTGCTTTAAACCAACTGTCTCTTGTGCCATGCTGCGTGATCTGCATGTCGCACTGTGCATCAGTCATTTAAAAGCCTGTACAGTAGCTGTCCTTTGTGCTGTGTGATCTGCATGTCGCGCTGCGCGTCAATCATTTAAAAGCCTGTACAGCAGCTGTCTTTTGTCTCACTTCCTTGTCTTGTGGGACGTTAAAGTGTGTCCGAGAAATTGTGTGTAAGTAGGGCGTGACGTGAAAAAGTCACTGTCTCACGGGTCTTGTATCCTAAGGTTGTAATGTCTAGTCTCACGTGACGGCAAAGTGTCTCTCCGAGATGATCACGTCTCGCGTGACGTCAAAGTGTCTCTCTGAGATGATCATGTCTCGACCCACAATTTTTTAATAATAAATAGATATGTTCATTATCTTGTATACAGGCTTACATCAGAGAACTGCAAGTGATTACTATCTAACAACATCTAAAAGACACACATTGACCAAAGTGAATAAGGATACAATCTAAATACGACAACATGGAAACCATGATTACAATGAAAAAAGACAAAAAAGCAAAAAGTACCCACCTATGCAAGGAATGTGACGAGTGTAAAAACAGGGAAAGCATTGTTTGTGTGAAATACCATAGATATGAAACAGAAATGATCAGAAAGAAACAGTAGTCATATATTACCAAAACGCAACCTGGAGAGTGTCCACCGTCAAACCTAGTGAGCAGAAATGATGGTCAGAAGTGACAGACAGCTGGTTACGGTATGGGATGTATTATAGAAAGTAACCCAATTCATTTAATTCGATCATGTCTGGACCATTGCATGAATCAAGTTTATATGTATATCCAGAAATCTTCTCGACATAGAAACAGATTATTAAAATCCCCTACTCTAGGATGTAGGTGGAAAATTTTGAAAACTATATAGTTAAGATCAGTGAAAGCATGATTAGCCTCCGTGAAATGTCTTGAAATAATATGTTTGGCATTGCGTGCTCTTACATGCATTTTATTTTTCATAATTCTTATTATGACCTTGTGAAACATCTTGCCTATATAATCTAGGGAACAAGTACATAATATTAAATAAATGACAGTCTAATCTGTGATGCAGGGTAATAATGCCTTTCAGAGTAGCAAACTATACTTCATTTGAGGACATTACTTCAACAGGTGCAGTTCATGACCATTCTTGAGAAATGAATTACTTCCTGTGAATGAAAATGTGCTATAGAAATAAATGTTATTGTTACAAGCTGCATCCATTGCAACAGAATGGTAGCACTCATTGAAAAATATGAAGAACAGGAAAAAAAATCAAAACAACAAGGCAAGAATGAATATGACATCAGAAAAAAAGTAAAAACATCATTAAAATTAAACAGAAAGGTGTTTCTGACTGCAATGCTGCTGAAATAACCATAAAAGTCAATAGAAACGTGGAGTAATAAACATAAAAATCAGAAATTAATCAAACAAGCATTCCTAACAGTTTTTGTTGTGCGCTCCTCTTTTGTTTTGGATAATGTGTACTTTTATTTCTCCTGCGCTTTTCAGTTTTGTGGTATTTTATTTGTGACTTTGCATTTGGTTAACAGGTAGTTGCTGCATGCAGTGTGATGATTGAAGTAAACCCCTTGTGGGTTCATCGTAGGGCTGTTGCTTAGAGTCTTTCTTTTAAGCTAGTAAGGGTTTGATAAGGAGGCCCTTTACAAGAGCAAAACAGGAATAAATATGCAAAGGTCAAAGAATAAACCAAACACAAAATTAAATGTATGTGTAACACACAAAATCCTGACTCCCTGTTAAATTTTTGAACTAAATGAATGTTTCTCAATGTTCTTGAGTTTATCCAGAACACATAGAGGACACTGCCACCATCTTATATAGGCAGGTAGCCAAGACATAACCACAGGCATAGGGACCATAAACAGAATGGCCTCGGCTATGCAAAAACACACACAAAACTGTGGAGTAGAAATACAGTAATCCCTCCTCGATTGCGGGGGTTGCATTCCAAAAAACCCCGCGAAAGGTGAAAATCCGCGAAGTAAAAACCATACATTTATATTGTTATTTTTATATTGTCACGCTTGAGTCACAGATTTGCACAGAAACACATGAAGTTGTAGAGACAGGGACTTTAAAACACTGCAAACAAACATTTGTCTCTTTTTTAAAAGTTTAAACTGTGCTCCATGACAAGACAGAGATGACAGTTCCGTCTCACAATTAAAAGAATGCAAACATATCTTCCTCTTCAAAAGAGTGCGCGTCAGGAGCAGAGAATTTTAAAGAGAGACAGAGAGAGACAGAGAGAGAGAAAAGCAAACAATCAAAAATCAATACGTGCTGCTGGGCTTTTAAGTATGCAAAGCACCACGATAAAGCGGCCGCAAGGAAGGGAGCAATGTGAAAGTAGTCTTTCAGCATTTTTTAGAGGAGCATCTGTATCCTCTAGGCAAACAGCCTCTGTGCAAACAGCTGCTCTGCTCACACCCCCTCCGTCAGGAGCAGAGAATGTCAGAGAGAGAGAGAGAGAAAAGCAAACAATCAAAAATCAATAGGGCTGTTCGGGCTTTCAAGTATGTGAAGCACCGCACAGGAAGCATATCGTATATCATTGAGGAGTTTTATTTAATACGTAATACGTGCTCTGATTGGGTAGCTTCTCAGCCCTCCACCAATAGCATCCCTTGTATGAAATCAACTGGGCAAACCAACTGAGGAAGCATGTACCATAAATTAAAAGACCCATTGCCCGCAGAAATCCGCAAACCAGCAAAAAGTCTGTGATATATGTTTAGATATGCTTACATATAAAATCCGCGATCGAGTGAAGCCGCGAAAGTCGAAGCGCGATATAGTGAGGGATCACTCTACCACAACACCATAATAAAAAACTATTTACAAATTATTGAATGTACAAATAACTAGTGAATCTGAATCATAAGGATTAAAAACTAAGATTCATAGCAATTTGTCACCGTAACACATAAAAAAACCTTTTCCTGAAGATGACATTTTTCATATAATAAAACATAAATCTCTTTCCCTTAAAAAAGCAAAGACAAGCATTTAATGAAAATCTTTATTTAGGTATTAATTGTACCTCTGAAATATATTTGCTGAGCTTCATGTGGCTCTTAAACAGTGAAGTCCTAAGTCATTAGACAGTCTGAAGCCATAATCAATTATGGGACATTTGTGACTGTTGCCAGTGTACAGGCTGACACACCCATAAGTGTCATTATTACTTGTCATCGTCTTAACAAAAGCTCATACATTGATCAGACTTTGTTGTCACACCTTACCCTTATTTCTTCCTCATTCATTTTCTGTACTTCTGATTTATGCACATATTTCTTAATCCAAATTTCAAAAAGTATTAGGATTTGTGGAAATATAGCAAATCAAAACAATTTACATTTTATGCGTTGACTAAAAATGTTCAGCATGTGCATTTGCAAGGAAAATTTTGTAATCCTAGATCTTCATTGACCTTGAATATTTAAGCAATGTAGAACCTGTCATAAATGGCTAGGATGAAGACAGGCAGGATGGGAGGAAGTGATATTTACAATCTGATTGCTGTAAGCATAAAACACAAAAGCCCCAGTGTTGCCACTTAGTGCAGAGCAGAGGAATGAGCCAGTGGCTTAATGTGGTAATGTGCTCCACGACAACACATCAAATCAGACAGGAGCTGACAGTCTGATGACTCAGAGGAGAGGAAGGACAAGCTGCTTTGACAAGAAAAAACTTCTTGCAATAACGGTTAGGCCTGCACTGGATACTGGCAATGTGCTTGCAAGCCTTCTAGTTCAATAACAGAAAAGCTAAACTGAGAATCTTGGCTGGATCCCCAGCTTTCTGGTAGGTTTACTTCACAACATTTACATCTACAAACATTCATTGAATCAATGCTCTAGCACAGTGTAAGAGCTCAATCTTACAATATATCTCATTTTAAAATGTTTGTGTTAAGGGTACTTTATTTTTATCTTGTTTTAATTATTTGGCTTAAGAGAAATTAAACGAAAACTCTATTTTACTATTTGTTTTCATGTTTGTCTTCTAATTATTGTGTAATTATTCCATCAGTTATTAACGAACTGCCTCACTACATCCTAGGTACACAGTTAGCAAGGTCTGCTCATGTCAGATCATGATTTAGCTGATGCCATCTTTGGGTTATTGGCCTGAAGTTTTTACAACAACAACAACAACATCTATTTATATAGCACATTTTCATGCAAAAGTGCTTTACCGGATAAAGAAAGAATAAAAAAAAATATATATATATACATAAATTAAAATTAGGCAATACTAATTAACATAGAATAAAATTAAGGTCTGATGGCCAGGGAGTTGCAGTGGGCTGGCGCCCTGCCCGGGGTTTGTTTCCTGCCTTGCACCCTGTATTGGCTGGGATTGGCTCCAGTCGACCCCCGGGACCCTGTAGTTAGGATATAGCGGGTTGGATAATGGATGGATGGATGGCCAGGGAGGACAGAAAAAAACAAAAAAAAAAATCTCCAGATGGCTGGAGAAAACATCAAAATGTGCAGGGGTTCCAAGGCCACAAGACCGCCCAGCCCTCTCTTTGGATTCTAACCAACATAAATGACCTCAATCAGTCCTCATGGATTTCGGGCTTCACATGGAAGAATTTGATGATGTTGGCCATGTGGACCTCTGGCCTTCAATCCATCAATGTAGGGACAGCATGGTGCTTTGATCAGGTGGTGATGGGTTTACAACAAGGAAAAGATTGTTGACTTCATCTCAAATGAACAAACAAGAATTAAGACATTCAAGTCTTTGACTTTGTAAGTTTTAATTTAAAGTGATGGTTTTGTCACTGTTGTCGTTGAAACTTTAATCAATTTGCATTTTCTTCTTTTATGGTTGTGATTTTATTTCATACACCTCTGCCAGTGCCCTGCGGTGGCCTGGCGCCCTGCCCAGGGATTTGTTCCTGCCTTGCGCCCTCTGCTGGCTGGGATTGGCTCCAGCAGACCCCCGTGACCCTGTGTTAGGCATCATGGACAGACATAGTCAGTAGTCACAGATCTAGACTAATGCTAATTTTGAGCATCCTACCAACATGCAGACATCTTGCTGTAAATTCTGAATGGTTGATGAGTTCATGGCAGATTTTACCCATCTGTCCACCCTCTCTTGGCAGTCTTGGTGTTTATTAGAGTGAGTGTACCTTGTGCACTGGGCAGTTGATATGATATCATTCGGCTTTTAACAGATACATTCATATGAGGAAAATGAGCTTGAAGACCAGAGTAAGGCAACAGATCACTGCCATAAAGTACAGGAGACAAGCTGAGGAAAAAGTAGGTAAGAAATTGTGTCATGGACACCATTCCTGAACCTGTCTGGATTATATTTACACTTCAAGATGTGTAGTGGGCATGTGGAGCCTTAACTTTTGTTCAGCTCATTCACTCTGTATTCCATACCTCATTATTTTCTACATTACATTATCCTTTCTCACAGATGGCTCTGTTTTATATCTATTAAACCAAAAATCAAAAACTGTAATTCAATTACAGTTTAAATAAAATGGTACCTGAATTTGAAAAGTCATTCTATAGCACGCAGTGACATAGGAAAAAACACCCATTTGTAAGTATAGGTAGGTACATAAAATTCCTGTAATTTACACATCTTAGATCATTTATTTCAGTAAGTGGCACCTTAAGCACTGCCGTGTGGTGGCAAATAGACAGCTTCATTCTTTACACACAAGGCAGTTGCTCTTAAAGTATAATGACCAACACATCTGAAACATTTCCTCTCCTCATGGGTCTGCCGCCCAACCTAGCACTTATGACAGTTGCCTGGTGTTTCTGCTTAAAATCTGCTACTACATTGCTGTATTTTTTATGTAAGGCAGTATAAGTGCCTTATTTATATTTCTGTGATGAGGTGCCATCTGTCTCCAAAAAGTTATTTACTTTAAATTAATTTGAACAAAGACATTCTGATTCAGTGGATCATGAGTTAGCGGTGTAGGCATTTTGTGACCTGAAAGTTCTATGAAACCAGTTATGAACAAGATCTTCTTGCATTGGCTTTGTAATTTTATTATTAGCTGTGTAAAGTACTTTGTTATGGTCGATATGAAGGTGCTAATACAAATAAAAATGGAATGATTCTTTGCTACTGTATGGCAGTATACATTTTTGTTTCACCCCTGTCAAGGTGTGGTCACAAAACTGTAATAGCTGATTCGGAAGGCAATCATTCTATTACATTGAAAATGTTGAATTAAACAAGCAAAACAAATCACACTTACAATTAGCCATCTTTGTTAAAAGAATTGATGTCTTTAGCAACCAGTGCAATAGTCCTTCCCATGAATCCTTTTATGCAGTATGTCTGGTGGGTTTGTCCTCTCAAATACATACAGTATGAAACAGATAGATAGACAGATAGATAGATAGATAGATAGATAGATAGATAGATAGATAGATAGATAGATAGATAGATAGATAGAT
>JANRMT010062837.1:73349118-73359358 GCA_026402145.1 Polypterus bichir lapradei | reverse complement strand
CTATCTATCTATCTATCTATCTATCTATCTATCTATCTATCTATCTATCTATCTATCTCTTATAGTGCCTTTTAATATCTGTCTGTCTGTCTAAGATGAGCTATGAGTCTAGAGTGAGGAGGTGAACAGACAGAAATATAATGAGAGACAGGAATTTTTTTTTGTACTCAGATAGTCATAATCAAGTATGTTGAAAGAGACACCTCGTTTATTTGTTTTGTTTATTATTTTCTTTATTCAAGTACTCATTTTTCTCGCCCCCAACTTTGATTTTTTAGATGTCAGTATAATTTGTATTTACTACAAGTATTTGTATATTTTTGAACATATTGTGACCCCCTTGGCATCACCTTGGGTATGAGAATCCCAATGAAATGCCCCTCTGTGTGCTACAGTGTCTAAGACACATTAAATCAGTAAAGCAAGCACAAGAAGTGCCTAAAGCCAATTGGAATACTGATAAACCTACAACAAATGTGTCTGCAAGAAATTTTCAATGAATAGCAGGAAGGAAATAAATATTTTATACAAAAAATGGATAATGAGAGTGTAAAAGAAATTAACAAAACATGAACAGTTTGATGAAATGCCTGAGCAAAGCAAACAGAGAGGCCTTTCAGGCTAATGTATAATTCAGATGCGTGCTATTTTTATCTTTTCACGTGCATGTATACCGTATTTAATAATTAGCACTTATAAAGTAATCACAGGTGTTGGGGTAAGAGTTTTGAAGAAGCTAATTGCATGAAAGGTCAAAAGAAGGAAGAATATTTCAATTTTAATGAGACGGAAGATTATAAAAACTTCCTCTTTTAGTTAACTGCTATAGGCATTTAAATGTCATCCTCTTCCTCCTTAGACATAAAATTGTTATTCATCCATTTTGTGCACTTCTGGTTTGAAAAACAGGGTTGTGGGGGCCAGAGGCATTTTGACAGACCCCATCCTAGGATTAGGATTAAAAATCAAGATGGAGGTAAAAACCTTAGGGGTAATTGTTGACTGTAATCTGAATTTTAAATCGCATATTAATCAGATCACTAGGACAGCATTTCTTCACCTAAGAAACATAGCTAAAGTTAGACCTCTTATATCTTTGAAAGATGCTGAGAAATTAGTTCACGCATTTGTTTTCAGTCGACTAGATTACTGTAATGCACTCCTCTCAGGACTACCCAAAAAAGACATAAATCGTTTGCAACGAGTGCAGAATGCAGCTGCTAGAATCCTAACTAGGAAAAGAAAATCCGAGCACATCTCTCCAGTTTTGATGTCATTACACTGGTTACCTGTGTCATTCAGGATTGACTTTAAAATTCTCCTTATTGTTTATAAAGCCTTAAATAATCTCGCCCCTTCTTATATATCGGAATGTCTGACACCTTATATTCCAAATCGTAACCTTAGATCTTCAAATGAGTGTCTCCTTAGAATTCCAAGAACAAAACTTAAAAGAAGTGGTGAGGCGGCCTTCTGCTGTTATGCACCTAAAATCTGGAATAGCCTGCCAATAGGAATTCGCCAGGCTGATACGGTGGAGCACTTTAAAACACTGCTGAAAACATATTACTTTAACATGGCCTTTTTATAACTTCAATTTAACTTAATTTAACTTTATCCTGATACTCTGTATGTTCAATTCTTCATAATAACTATTCATGGTGGCTCTACAATCCGTACTGACCCCAACTCTCTCTTCTGTTTCTTTTTCCGGTTTCTTTGTGGTGGTGGCCTGCGCCACCTCCACCTACTCAAAGCTTCATGATGCTCCAACAATGACGGATGGATTAAAAGGCAGAAGTCTACGTGACCATCATCATCAAGTCCTTCCTGAGAACCCTAAATCTAAAGAGGACAGTTTCATTTATGTTAGGTAGAATGCCCAGAGGGGACTGGGCAGTCTAATGGTCTGGAATCCCTACAGATTGTATTTTTTTCTCCAGCCATCTGGAGTTTTTTTTTTTGTTTTTTCTGTCCCCCCTGGCCATTGGACCTTACTCTTATTCTATGTTAATTAATGTTGACTTATTTTGTTTTCTTATTGTGTCTTTTATTTTTTCTATTCTTTATTATGTAAAGCACTTTGAGCTACTGTTTGTATGAAAATGTGCTGTATAAATAAATGTTGTTGTTGTTGTTATCCTTCAACATGGTACCAATCCATCGCTGAGCACAAACTCCGCCACATTCACTCAATACAGGAGGATTTAGAGTCACTGATATGTGTACATCATTAGGTGCCAAACTTCAGACAGGCAGTGACCGGGTTAGGACTCAAGTCCAGATCCCTGATGCCGTCACACAGCAAAGCTATCCACTGCCATTTTCTTAAGCCTTGCTTACTTCATGAAGAGGCTGTACTGGATCAAAAAAAGGCAGCATATGCAAGGCTCAGTAATGAAGGCTTTAGCATTTTTATGCATAACATTAGACACACTGAGTCAGCAAAGCACACATTCTTTACCGATAACTTTAGCTAACTGTAGCTAAAAGAGAACCAGCTTTACTGTATAACCGGAAGTAGCTAAGTGCACTGTGCCTGCTGTCTTCAAGTAAAGTGAAAGGTGCACCAAGCCATCAAATTCTACAAACTTTTTTCAGTGTCACGGCATGAACACTTAGCATGTAGATGCTATTACTGCTCTCCTGTTGACTTTTTGGCATTGTCTTTTGAAAATCACACAACAAGAAACCTCTGTCAAATACTGAAGGGCGAGAAGTGAAAAGAGCCTGAAGTAAGTGACTCACTTGTTGAGCAACAGGGGTGGCAAGTGTACAGCACTTTAGAAACATGAAAATTGATGTGGGCCAAAACTGTGATAACAACTCACAACATGGAGAGTCAGCATGTGTCACATGAAGCAGATGCCAAGTTCAAAAATACTGAAGCAATCTTTGAGCAAAAAAAAAAAAAAATGTCCTTCCTCCGAGAAAATAAAATCAGAGGAGTTGATAGCTTTGTATTGTGAACGTGAAAAGGAATGCCACCTGTGTGTATAATAAAATTTAAATAATAATTCTCTTATTGCAACGGGTTATGGAGGGCATAAAGAATTTAAAGCACAAAATCCATACAACCACACATGCTATTCAGTGTACAACCAAAGGCATGTTCTTGAATGGCAGCAGCTAAACGTCTGCACCTTGAACTGGGACCAAAAGAATGTTTGTACTCCTTACAATCGATGGATAATAATGGGAACAGCTGGAAATGGCTAAATGGGGAGAAGCCAAATGAATGCTTTTAACGAGAAAAGAACTTTTGGCCTTTGCATTAAGTTTGCTCTGGGAGCCCTTGCTCCACTTCACAGGATTATGTCCAACAAAAAGTGAGCCATTCAGGCCAAATGCGGCAGCCTATTGTTAAAGTAATGGAACACATCCCCTGAATGTGATCGCAAATGGACATCTCTTGCTCTGGTTTGTGGGCCATTAAGTTTTGGGCAGCTCCACATTCTCCTTGAATTTAAAACCTGGTTCTTGCCTCAGCAAAATACTATATATATATATATATCCATCCATTTTCCAACGTGCTGAATCCGAACACAGGGTCATGGGGGTCTGCTGGAGCCAATCCCAGCCAACACAGGGCACAAGGCAGGAACCGATCCCGGGCAGGGTGCCAACCCACTGCAGGACACACACAAACACACCAGGGCCAATTTAGAATTGCCAATCCACCTAACCTGCATGTCTTTGGAGTGTGGGAGGAAACCAGAGAGCCCGGAGGAAACCCACGCAGACACGGGGAGAACATGCAAACTCCACGCAGGGAGGACCCGGGAAGTGAACCCGGGCCACCTAACTGCGAGGCAGCAGCGCTACCACTGCGCCACCGTGCCGCCCCTATATATATATATATATATATATAGGGGCCCTTTATCCATCCCTTTATGATTGCAATGTACTCATTTTGTGATGGCTACTACCAGCTGGGTAACATGCCATATCACAAAGCTCAAATCATCTCAAACTGGTTTCTTGAACATGAAAATGAGTTCACTGTAGTGAAATGGCCTCAATGCATTTAGGCATGTAGACATTGTTAAGATTATCTATTGAAGTTCAAACTGAGCATCAGAATGGGGAAGAAAGATGATTGAAGTGACTTTCAATGTGGCATGATTGTTCATGTCAGACAGGCAAATCTGAATATTTCAGAAACTGCTGATCTACTGGGATTTTCATGCACAACCATCTCTAGGGTTTACAGAGAATTGTCCAAAAATAGGAAAATATCCAGTGAGTGGCAGTTGTCCGGGCAAAAATGCCTTGTTGATGCAATAGGTCAGAGGCCAAATTGGTTCGAATTAATAGGCAACAGTAACTCAAATAACCGAGGTATGCAGAAGAGCATTTCTGAATGCACAACACATCAAACCTTGAAGCAGATGGACTACAGCAGCAGAAGACCACATTAGGTGCCACTCCTGTCAGCTAAGAACAGACAACTGAGGCTACAGTTTGCACAGGCGCGCCAAAATTGGACAATTAAAGACTGGTAAAACATTGCCTGATGAGTCTCAACTTTTGCTGCGACTTGCAGATGGCAGGGTCAGAACTTGCATCAACAGTTCAGTCTGGTGGTAGTGGTGTAATGGTGCGGGGAATATTTTCTTGGCATACTTTGGGCCCCTTAGTACCAATTGTGCATCATTTAAGTGCCATAGTCTACCTACCTATTGTTGCTGACTATGTCCATCCCTTTATGATTGCAATGTACTCATTTTCTGATGGCTACTACCAGCTGGGTAACATGCCATATCACAAAGCTCAAATCATCTAAAACTGGTTTCTTGAACATGAAAATGAGTTCACTGTAGTGAAATGGCCTCCAAAATCACCAGATCTCAATCCAATAGAGCACCTTTTAGATGTGGTGGAATAAGAGATTTGCATCATGGATGTGTGGCCAACAATTCCGTAGCAACTGTGCGATGCTGTCATGTCAATATGGACCAAAATCCCTGAGGAATGTTTCCTGCACCTTGTTGAATCTATGCCAGAATTATGGCAGTTCTGAAGGCAAAATGGGTCTAAACCAATACTAGCAAGGTGTACCTAATAAAGTGACAAGTGTGTGCATATACTAGCCACAGTACCTGTAATAGATAATAATTTAATAATTAAAAAAATATTTGCTCTCTCTTGGCCCACATGTACCTTCGCCACCTTTCCTCTGTATTTACGTGCGTGAACGTCTCTTCACCGGCACTTCCTTTTTCAAGCACGTTCCGATAAAGCCTTCTTCTCAGACTTCTGTCATTATTTTGAAGGCACCTTTTTTCACCTTCTGTCCAGTTTAATACATTTTTGAATGTGCCTTTCTCGATGTGTCGCATACAACTTTATTTTTTCACGTGTGTCTCACACTCACACTTTTTCTTTAGTCACATCACCAAATCCAAACTGACCATTTAGATTGCTCAGTGGGACTGGACACATAGACCTTACAGTTTTATTGTATAGTAGATTATTATATAGTAGATATATATTTATATAAACACAGTGATGCTTGTTATGTTGCAGCCTTGTGTTAAAATATTCTAATTCATTTTTCCCTACAACGAACAACACTCAGTACCCCAGAATGACAAAGCAAAAACAGCATTTTAGAAATGTTTGCAAATTTATTTAAAATTAAAAATTGAAATCTCACATTGACGTCCTTTCTGACATTCAGACCCTTTACTCAGTACTTTAATGAAGCGCCTTTATACCCTGGTGTCTTCTTGGGTTTGACACAATAAGCTTCTCATATCTGCATTTGGGTATTTTCTGCCATTCTTCTCTGCATTTCTTCTCAAATTCTGTCAAGTTGGATGGAGACCATCAGTGGAAATTTAGCATCAGGTCTCTGAAGATTGGATTCAAATCTAGGCTTGGGCTGGGCAACTCAAGAACATTCCCAGAGTTGTCCCTAAGTGCTGTTTTTCCATTGTGCTTAGGGCCAGTTTCCTTTCGCAAGGTGAATCTTTGGCTCATTTTGAAGCCCATATATCAAAATGTGAGATTAATATTTTTTTTCTGACCATCACTATAAACCACATGGGGCAAGTAGCATATAAAAAAATAATTTTATGGTGGATAATTCCTTTAAGAATGGGTTTCCAAAAGAGTAGTTTGGCAGGCTGGATCAATAAAACTGCATTCAATTCAGAGACCAAAAGAAGATAAGCAGTATTTGTGAAGTTAAAATATCAAAAGTAAAAAAAACCTAATTCTGAAAAGTAAAGGTTGTCTTCTTAAGCTAGTGAGTCTTTTTCTTTGAGAAACTAAGTGCAGGTCTTAAGAGAGGCAAGGCTTAAGCGTGTGACAATGACTTTACTGGCACAAAAAAATGACAAAAATCAACAAAAAACAAAATGGAAAAGCAAAAATCACTTACTTTCTTCTGACATTTCACCAGTTGAAAAAATAGTCATTTTCTGGAATTTGCCAGATCCGCCACTTATAACGATGAGTAAAGTTATCACTTAATCATGAAAAGTGCCAAGAAAACTGGCTGAAGAAGGTAAACTAGAGGTCAAGTGGTGCTGAACTCTGAGGGTCTTATAGTTCAATATCTGCTCTGGAGTTGGCTGAGGCTATCTGAGCTTTTATCCGTCTGCCTCATTTCTCTGATTGCTGCTTTCCCTCTTACTTGTCTATCTGTGCCAGCTGTATTCTCTGTTATTCTTTTTTATGCAGATGTTTTGTTTCTTGTCTTTCTGTATTCTGTGCCTGCTGTCTTATCTCTGTCTGTCTGCTTCAAGTCTGTGCTGGCAACCTTACCTCATTTCTTTTTACCTTCAATTAGCAGCCTTGCATCTTCTCTGTCCCTTTCCTTGCCAACTTCCTTATCTTTTTCTTGTATTTCCGTTGCTGTTATTTAAAGCGTGTAAAGACAATTTTGTGGTGTTCCAGATTTCTCGATATTGTAGATGTGTCTAAAAAAAGACATTGTTTGAAACAGAAAACCTCTGAGGCAGGCAAGCTTGGCCACTGTTCTGTAGAGTTTGGTTGAAGCTTTCTGTGCTTTCACCTGAAGGTTACACAAGGCCTCACTGATATACTTACAAATATACATCTATCTTTTTTGAAGAAACAATTTAAATGTATTCATTAATAACATGTTCTATAGTATGATCTTTTTCAATGGCAAATAACCACCCCTAATAAAATAGAAATATAGAGGTTGTTATTCAAAATTATGAGTGTTAACAGGCCCATTTAGGCCATTAGATGTACTGTAATATACCTGTATAACATCAGAAATATTTTGGTTAGCGTGCTTAGCGGGTATGTCTTATTATTTTGCACTTACTGCATTAATCAAGAACATAAGTTCAAGTACATAGGACTAGATGTTGGGTCATAAAATGGGGACCTTGAGGTGGGTTTTGATGGGTGGCAGAAGCTTTCCAGGAGTCATCAGGTGGGCATCTCCCTTCTTAAATGTTTCATTGATTTAGGCCTACATCTCCAGTGGATACAACCATGCACTCCTGCATCCCAGGTCAATACCCTCTGCATCTAGAAACCCATAGGTCATTTTGGGGCTCAGATGTCATGACTCCTCTTCATTAATAACCAGTAGCTTCTTCACTCAGCTGTCTCCAAAAGCCATTTTATATCTTTCCAATGTCTTCGAGCCTCTTTAGCATTCTGACCATAGAAGAACCACAAATCCTCAGCAGCCAACCTCTGCTGGAAGAGGCTGCACTGCCCATCTATGCTATTTAGCGTCTGTGGCCAACTCAGCATTCCTTAGATGTTTCTGCTTATATACCCTGCTAGCTTCACTGCCCCAGGGCACTGTGGGTGCTGAGAATAAAACAGCCTTCAGACTGATAGACCACAATTCCAAATGTGGTCTGAGGTTGGTAGTGGCTCTCTCTGGTGGAAATATTAGTCTTTTATCAAGGTCAACAGTCACGTTCCAGTCACAAGGTGGTTCCAGTGTGTCTGACACCAGTTGTGTCACTGTGGGAGGCACTGACTGTCTTTGCTGCACAAAGGAAATCCTGAATGTTCCAATTGTAAGGGGCATTGGTTGTTCTTAAGCCTTTGCTTCCCCACAGTTGATGCCAAACATTTAATGACCTTGTTGTGCCTCCATGTGCATATTCCTAGAGTGAGTCTTACTTTGCGATATAACAGGATGTTCTTAAGGTTTGCTGTTGTTCCACAAAGCGTACTGGTGGGGTCTTCACCTAGCCACTGGTTCAGATTTTTGGAAGTTGAAAGAACTCATAAACAGTTCTTATAAGGAAGTTAATCTTTCTTCCTTCCCTTTTCCATAAATCTTTTCAGTTGATTTTTCTTTCCTCAGTGTTTGACCTCCTTGTCCATATTCCCTGTTTTGCCTGAGACTCTGCTGCTCTTACACACCTCATTTGCTCCTCTTGTCACCATATGTTTTCCACCATCATAACTTGCCTTTGTGTTGACTTTTGCCACCTGTAACTATTTGAACCTGTGCCAAGGACCCCTCTTACTAATTGCTACTGGACCACAATGTCTGCTTATCTGAATGCTGGTTTTGCTTGCTTAATGAACTCGATTGAACAACAGTTCCTTCCTGTTAAGGCCCTGCATGCAATATCTTTATAACACTATCACAGGGTTCTATAAACTTGCACAATCTTCCACCAGCCCCGTGACAAACAACACCAGAGACCTTTGGCCATAAATTTAGATACGACTTAAAGATCTTTGTAGGCCATCCTCTTCTTAATGAAGTATGGTTACCAAACATCCGTGTTTCCATGGAAATGTCCTCTTTTTAGGAATCTATCCGGACATCCAAGTGGTTTTTACATACCTGGTAGTTTGTCTGGGTCATCATTCTCAACCAGGTTTATTGCTTTTCAATTCAGGATCTGTTTTACAGTTATGAACCACCTCAAATCTGTCCATTCTGTTGTCATATGCCTTGCACAGGAGGGTTTCATGTCATTAAAGGAGAAGGAGTTGTTGATGAAGTTGCGTCGAGATGGATTGTATGACCGCTGTGATGCTTTCTGTTTCACCACGTTGTACACCACATGTTTGGAAAATTTAGAGATGTGGACCCTGACATTGGAGGAGTTTACAACATTTGAGTGAAACTCCAAATTGGGATGAAGTTGTAGCAACTGTGATGTATCTAAACAAATTGTGTGTTAATTCTGCAAATTGAAGAAATTTGTTGAAGCTAATCGCAATGCAGTGGTCTTTGGAGTGTTATTGTTGTATGAGAAATGTGTGAAGTACCTTAGTAGCTATTAAAGACTAGAGAAGTATATTATTGAATCTGCTGTGTACTGTAAATTCATTCACTGTTTGATCTCAGGTGGTGAGCCCATCAAACATTTAAATATTGATACAACTAAATATTTATCAGTGAAAGTATTGTCATTTTATTTATTTATTTTTGTGTTTTCTCTTTTGGTTCAAGAAATATGGCAACCCTATAATGAAGGAGCTGACTGTCCTAATGCTTTAACGCAAGTGATGGAAATTTCATAGTCAGTGGTCACAACACCCAAAGACACAAACTAACGTGAAGGCACCACAGCTTGGGGTTTCCTTGCAGCCAGATCTTATCTATGGTTATAAGCCCTCAGATGATTTCTTCTCTTAACAGGTACATTTGATTTTTATCACTGAGGTTTACATCATACTAATGCCCCAAGCTTTTAACTGGCGTATCTGATACAGTAGCATTTATCTTCCCTTCAGCATGGAACATGACTAAACAAATGCTCCTGGACATCTCTGTTTTAATGTTCGTTTGTGTCCATTTAATGTTAGAATGGGGCTCCTTAAGCAGCTGTTTAGCAAATGGGATAGTTGACCCACTCATAAGAACATAACTATCAATTCCAGGCTAACAGACATGACCTGGATGTCACTGCTTTAACAATACCATGTGGTTTTCAATTATCATTAAGTCAAATGGTTTAGTAGGCATCCATATTGGATTATTGTGGCTGATGCCAGTTTTACTTCAAACAGATACGTTTTTTAGTTTCAGAAATTGGCCCTTGGCCTTTGGAGACCATGGATGGTTACACTGCAATGGGGATGGAGCAACGAGTTTAGAACAAGAGTGCCTCTGTGAAAAGCTCTTGTAAGGACCCCAGTTGTTGAACGGGTAAGTGAAGCAGCTGGATTACACCAAGTTCTAGTTACTGGGTGCTACAGTGAACTGCATATTCAATTCAAATTGTAAGAGCCATTTTCCTAGTTCTATAAAATATATGAATATTTATTA
>JANRMT010062837.1:73320373-73349108 GCA_026402145.1 Polypterus bichir lapradei | reverse complement strand
CGCGTCTTACCCGTGCCTGACTTCACCTTATGCAACGGCGGCTACACAAATTGTAAAATAAGATTGGACTCAATATTATCTCTCTATATATAAAATCCAACATCTGTCTGTATGTCTGTCCTCTTTTCGTGAGAGAGCTACTTAATGGATTTAGATCGGTTTTTTTTTCTATAATTTGCTTGAACAATCCGGTTGATTTTGCGACTTCTCTCATTGCACTATGCATCATAGTTCGCTTGTGGTACCGATTTATTTGCGTGAATCCGAGAGAGACACAGCATGCCGAGTGGAGTGGGGCAGGGCCTTCCTCATTCACGCGCTAGCTTTGGGGTGTACCTTACTTCCACTTAGCTAGTGAACAAGAGAACTACTTAACGGATTTAGATTGGGGTTTTTTTTCTATAATTTGTTTGAACATTCCAGTTGATTTTGCAACTTCTCTCACCACGCTAAAGATCATAGTTCACTGGTAGGAGCAATATATTTGTGCTAATCTGAGACAGAGGATGTGGGCCGAGGGGAGGGGGAAGAATGAGGTCAGGAGTGGGGAGCTGGACAGGGCCCTCCTCACTCACATGCCAGCTTCCATTTGAGTCAGTCTACCTCTGCATTTTGGAGGGTATTTTGCCTGCTTTTAGTTAGCGATACTTTTTTGTTTATTGATTTTTAAAGTTTGTTCTGTTTCACTACTACATGAGCAGAACCACGGGGACAGCTAGTCTTTTCTAATTATGAAATTCAGATTAAAATTTTTCTGGTGCAGCTAGGTAGTCCATCTGAACTATAAAACTATACACTATAGAAGATAATGGCTAGTGCCTGTGGAAGCTAGCAGAGTCTCATAGATTTGATGATTTTTTGTGAAGATTAAATTACTATAAAGCAATATTAATTGGCACATGAATGCCTGTACAAACAGGTCATGCGCAGAAATAATGTTCCTGCTTTGTGACGGTCAATGCACAGGCACAAGTCATTGTTTTCTCACTTCTGCTTTTTCATTGGGAGAGGAAAGCCTCTGTTATTGTGGACAAAATGTTGGGTGTCATTATGAAAATGTGAATGTTTTCTTGTCATTTCACATTGCCTTGGATTGCTGTGGTTTTTCTGCCCAGTATTTAAGTCACATCGAATGAAGGGACTAAACATTTATTTAACTGTGCTGTGAACTTAATATGACCCTGCAGGCTGTAGCTTCTTGCAGCTGTGAGAGTAGGTGAACTGATTCTCAAAAGTGAACTTGATTTATTAAGAATGACTTTGGCCATTAGATATGCTCAGCTCTTCTTTTCTCTGTGAGGAAGTTTCTTTTCTATCCTGTATACGGTTAATTCCAAAAGCTTTCTATTTTTGAGAAAATGTAAAACTCGTAGATGTTTCTTTTTCCCGTATATAACTTTGAAACCATGCTAACTTGCTGTAATCAAAACTGAATTTGTAAATTGCTGCCACATAATGTTGATGCAGGAAGGGCTGATGAATTTCAGATGAGCAAGGGTTTACTGGATAAATGTATATTTTGCTTTCTGGAAGTGTGGAGTGCATTTATGAGTTTCTCTCCTGTCATAATGGAGGTCCAAGCATGTGCACATCCTCTGGTCCGATTTAGAATTGTCAGTTAGCATATAACATGCAGCTTTGAGGAGCTGGGGGGAAAACCTGCAAGCTTGTAGAAAATCTGATTTAGACAAGCATACCACCACACAAACTGGGCACAGGATTAGAACTCAAGTCTCTGGATGCATGAGGTGGCAGTGTTAAACACTGGCACAGTGCCTTCCCATATTATACAGTAATGTCTCCATATTTGTGGGGGTTATGAGTCTAAATTGTTATAAACTTGTTATAAACAGTTCCCAAGCATGAAAGTCTCAGCTCTCCTTATTGAATTGTTAAATAAAAACAGTGATATACTGAACAGTTTGGGAACTCATTCAGAGTCCTTCCTCCTGCAGTCACTTTATTGTTAATAGTTTAGCTTATCTGAAAATCTTTTTTAAATGATGTTATTTAAGACATGAGTAATGTCATTGCCTCATTTTTTTGACTCCGTTATTCCTTATCCTGAGTCAAGTGACAAACTTAAATGACTATTCCTACTGTCCCTTCAAAAATAACCAGATGTTTACACCACACACCTTAGGAAGAATTTATTTATATTAACTTTACCAGATCTTACACTCAACATTTATGCTTGCAGTACTACCTAAGAAATCTGTTCCATGTTTTAAATGAAATATTACTTTATTAATAACTAGCTGTGTAAACGCACGGGGTCCTAGAAACTATTGAAATTGTCAGAAAAAAAATTAAAATGTAGAGATGTCAGGTAATTGAATAGAACTACTCTGGGTGTCTCTCTCCTAGGAGGTTTCGTTTTGCCAATGTGCTCACCTCGCTGGTGTATTAGTGGCGGGAGTAAAAGTCAAAGGGGTACCATTTTGCCGACGTGCTTGCCTCGCTTCTGTATTAGCGGTTAAGCAAGTGACTCTTTCTTCGGAGGTTTCATTTTGCCAACGTGCTGGCCTCTCTTGTGTATCCTCAGAGATGGAGCCCTTACCCCGATTCCACCTCTCACTTCCAGGCCGGATAGACAGACACACATATGTTTTCTTCCCAATTTTGGTAACATTCATGTGAATGGAAACAAAAAACTTTAACATTTTTATTATAAGACCACTTTTATTTGTCTCAAAGTGGTTCTGCTGTCACTCTTCTTTTCTTGGGTGCCAGTGTGGCACCAATTTTCATATTTGGCTCCTAAGATTCAAATGTTTAAGAATCCCTGAACTAGACGATTAAATAACTATATCAAGGCATGTACAATGCTGTTATCACTGCTGCCTCATAGGTATAAGTACATAAATTTGACCCTAAACCTTTTGTGAGTGTATGTCAGGTTGGCCCAAGCCCTTTATTAGTGTCTGCATATTCTTTCTGTGATTTTATCTAGAGTAATATGTTATTTTTTTTTGTCATATCCCATATGTGTGCATGTCAGGTTGATTGGCAACTCTACATTGGCTTTGTTGTATTGCACCCTAGGATGACAGCTGGCATACCATTCACATACGCACAGTGAGTGCATTGGGTATAGCACTGGCCCAGGCAGAGATATAATTCTAGGTTCTAGGTAGAAAGATGATAAGTTATTTACATTTTATTTAAATGGTAAAAGGTTTGGTTTCTGTCTTGTTGCTTGTGCTCTCGGGATAGAATCTGGCTATTCATAAACTTACAATGAACAGAGCAGGTTGACAAAGTAGATTTGTGAAAAGGTCGTAGGGTTTATGAATTACAACTAACATGAACATGAAAAAAGGCAACCTGCATTAAAATGCAAACTTCTTTTTAGAGCAGTTACGCTTATAAATACATTTTTAGTGCTTACTAGTAATTGCTGTTATTGTCATCAGCCTCTGAACACTTTATAGGGAAGCTTTTACGCAATGTGACACTTTGTTATAGAAAGCATCAATCAGACTTTAATAGCTTTGCACTTAATGCAGAAGGCGCAACACTCTGGGCTGTAAGAAGAAATAAAATGATGCATTAACACTATGTTCAAAGTCTACTTGTTTCTAAAGTGCCAATACTTCAGAGACCAATTTATAAGAAGAAAGAATAAAATTTCAGAATGCAAAAGTCCAGTCAAAATTACCTCCCTTTCTTTGTGTTATACACATTTATATATATTGCTCAAAAAAATCAAGGGAACACTTAATCATCTCAGTCTAACACCAAGTTAGTTAAGCTTTAGGGATATCGATCTGTTCAGTTAGGAGGCATAAGAGATTTTGAATCAACTTCACCTGCTTTGGTGCGAATGAAAGTGACAACAGATACACTGGAGAGGCAACAGCAAGACACCCCCAAAAAGGGAATGGCGGCCACAGATAATTGCTCTCTCCTAATCCTTCCTGACTGATTATTCTCTAGTTTTGTGTTTTGCTAATGTCCTTGTCACTACTTGTAACATGATGCGATACCAGCAGCTGATTCAGGTTGCAGAGGTAGACCAGCTTCTTTCACAATGCATACATGCCTTAGCAAGAAGGTTTATTGTGTCTCCCAGCACAATCTCAGGAGTGTGGAGTAGATACCAGGAGACGGGTCATTAAATGAGGAGAACCTGGGGGGTGTGTGGGCCAGTCAATGGCATCAATACCTTCATCATCCAGGAACTGCCTACACACTCTGGCCACATTAGGTTGGTCATTGTCCTGCATCAGGAGGAACCCAAGGCCGTTGTCTAGCATGTACAGGTCTGTGCATCCCTCCAAGGATATACCTAAACAGACCATCACTGACCCACCACCAAACCGCTCATGCTCGATGATGTTGGAGGCTGCATGACATTCACCACGGCAGCTCCAGACTCTTTCGGTCTTTCAGGTCTTAGTGTGAACCTGCTCTCATCTGTGAAGACAATGGGCCACCAATGGTGGGGCTGCCAATTGTTGTGTTCTCTGGTGAATGCCAGTCAAGCTGCATAGTGATGGACTGTGAGCACTGGTCCCACTAGTGGACATTGGGCCCTCATGCTTCCCCCTTGAAGTCTGCTTCTGACAGTTTGGTTAGAAATATGGCAACCAGTAGCCAGCTGGAGGTCAATCTGTAGGGCTCTGGCAGTGCTCCACCTTTTCCTCCTCTCACAAAGAAGCAGATTCTGGTCCTGCTGCTGGGTTGATGCTCATGTACAACAACAACAACATTTATATATATAGCACATTTTCATACAAATGATGTAGCTCAAAGTGCTTTACAAGAAAGAAAAAAAATATAAAAATTTGGCAATACTAATCAACTAAGAATAAAGTAAGGTCTTATGGCCAGGGAGGACAGAAAAAACAAAAAAAAATTCAGATGACTGGAGAAAAAAAAACAAAATCTGTAGGATTTCCAAGGCAATGAGACCACCCAGCCTCCTCTTGGCATTCTAACTAACATCAATGATCTCAATCAGTCCTCATGGTTTTTAGGCTTCACATAGAAGAATTTCACGATGATGGTCATGTGGACATCTGGCCTTCAATCCATCAATGTAGGGACTACACGGTGCTTCAATCAGTTGGTGGCGGCACAGATCACCATCACAGAAAACCAGAAAGAGAACAGCAGAGAAAGTAGGGGTACTGATTTTGGAGCCATGTTAAAGTAATGGGTTTTTAGCAGTGTTTTAAAGTGCTCCACCGTATTAGTCTGGCGAATTTCTGTTGGTATGCTATTCCCGATTATAGGTGCATAACAGCAGAAGACTGCCTCACCACTTCTTTTAAGTTTAGCTCTTCGAATTATAAGCAGACACTCATTTGAAGATCTAAGGTTATGATTTGGAGTGTAAGGTGTAAGACATCCCAAAATATAAGACGGAGCAAGATTATTTAAGGCTTTATAAACCATAAGCAGTATTTTACAGTCAATTCTAAATGACACGGAACACCAATGTAGCAACATCAAAACTGGAGAGATGTGTTTGGATTGTCTTTTCCTAGATAAGATTCTAGCAGCTGCATTCTGCATGAGTTGCAATCGATTGATGTCTTTTTTGAGTAATCCTGAGAGGAGTGCGTTACAGTAATCTAGCTGACTGAAAACAAAAGTGTGAACTAATTTTTTTAGCATCTTGTAAAGTTATAAGGGGTCTAATTTTTGCTATATTTCGTAAGTGAAAAAATGATGTTCTAGTAACCTGATTAATATGTGATTTCAAATTTAGGTCAGAGTCAATAATTACAAAAAATTATCTACCTCTGTCTTTACTTTCAAGCCTAATGGATCAAGTTTATTTCTAATACTCTCACTATCCATTTTTACCAATCACGAAGATTTCTGATTTATCCTTTATTTAGTTTGAGAAAATGACTACTCATCCATTCAGAAACACAAATAAGACATTGTGTCAGTGAGACAAAAGAGTCTGGGTCATCAGACGTTACTGGTAAATACAGTTGTGTGTTGTCAGCATAGCTGTGGTATCTCACATTTTGCCTTGAGATAATCTGACCTAATGGAAGCATGTAGATTGAAAAGAGTTGTGGCCTATTTCCTAGTATCTCCTTCATGCTCTTGAGACAGTGCTGGGAGACAAAGCAAACCTTCTTGTGAAGGCATGTATGGATGTGCCATCATGAAAGAAGGTGGACTACCTGTGCAATCTGAATTGGCTGAAGGTACTGCCTCATGCTACCAGTAGTGACAAGGGCACTAGCAAAACACAAAACTACAGGAGAATCGGTCAAGAAGGAAAAGGAGAAAGCAATTGTCTGTGACCACCACCTGCAAAACCATTCCCTTTTTGAGGGTGTCTTGTTGTTGCCTCTTCCAGTGCACCTGTTGTCACTTTCATTCACATCAAAGCAGGTACAGTTGATTCACAATCTCTTATGCTCCCTAACTGGACAAATTGATATCCCTGAAGCTTAACTGACTTGGTGTTAGAGGGTGATGATTAAGTGTTCTCTTAATTATTTTGAGCAGTGGAGTGGTGACTATTGTTTCCTTAAAATTAATGTCAAAGAGGCTAGCAACCAAGTTTCCTTTTTGGATGATTTTCAATTGCAGATGGTGAACTAACTCGCTTTGTCCATATTAGAGATCTGCTTAGTTGATTTTAATAATAAATTAGTACTTCTCTTAAGGTTTATAAAATGTTATGAATGTCAATTTAGGAAAGAAGCAATTGTTGCTGCTGAGGATTTAATTCTACTCTGATGCAATTTACAATGTGCCTATCCCTCTGAAAAGGTTTTAAGTAATTATCTTATATGAATCCACACTCTAAATTAGCTGTTCTATAAAAAAATTAAAAATGAATTAACTCTAAGATTCCCAAGGCATCAATTAATCAGTTTTTACTGTATGTTACATAACACCATATGAGGGGGCTGGAAAAAATGTTGGCACAGAACACAGCCAGGTTACGCATCCAAGCTCTAGGAGAAAGACGGGAGAGGCATACTGGCAGTACTTTAGGTTCTGCACATGTCTGTGTGGAAAAGTAAGGGTCCACTAGGAACACTGTGCCCCGTTTATGTGCAGTTGTTCCCCAGTGAGACTCAGACAGGGGCATCAATGTAAAAGTGAGCCTGGGTGGATGCATACCAGGAGCATCTAGAAGGCTAGTATGCAGACAACCAAGCAGTAGGCAAGAACACTGCCCATAGTCCAGGAAGCTAACATATGGAATTGTGCCGTCCGTTTAATAAAGCAGGTAGTAGGGAAGCTTTCTTGGTGGCCTGGAACTTTATAAACAACTGAAGGTAACATGAGAGGCATTAGGAACAGACAGAGGGAGTTCCAGTTTGGTGTATCTCAGGAGCAAATACTTAAACTTTTGCTTGTGTTTATTGCTATTTGGTTTTTGGATGTTTATTCTTTGTTCCTAATTTTGTTTTCTTTGTTTTTAGTACTAAGTTGAGTTTGAATCCATTGTATACTGTATATGTTTTACCAGCACTAAGAGATTGTACAGTCTAAATTAAAGAAGAAATAGTAGATGAACGGAATTGTTCAAATAGAGTGAATGTGATAACTCTATTGCCAAAACCAAAACACTAACCGAGACGTATAGTCTTAATTGAAAACAGTAAGAATTTATAACCAAACACAGTTTTCTTTCATTTTTCACTTAAGCTGGTACTTAAGTCTTCAATCTGCCTCAAGAATGATTTAAGATATGAAGAGGTAGGGGAAGTGACGGCGAAGGTGGTAGGGATGAGAACGGCGCCCATACGCATTTGCCACACGACCACCATGCTGGCCGCTGCCGAGAGTTGATTTCACAATAAAATAAAAATAAAAAGAGGAATAACCTTGGAGGTCAATCATCATCCCAAAAACAAACGGATAGTAGACATCACGTAGTATATGTGTACCGTGTTTCAGGTCAATCAGTCAAATGGTTTGCGAGCTACAGGAGAGTTAAAATCCTGGACAGACAATCGGACAGCCACGGTAGCATACTGTATTATATATAAAGATAGACCTACATGTAGTGCACAGTGCTGGTGCATAGTGGACTACATGGCAGCTACTAACTCTGCCTATACTAGCAAAGTAAAAATAAAACTGACATTCACTTTTCTTTGTAGTTCAAGCTTAGGCTCTGTCTGTACTTGCTTTTTTGGTCTCAAATTTGGGGTGCAGAAGCTAACCATTTTAGAAATAAACAGGAATCAGCTCTTGTTGGAATAAGTCCATCTTACTTACACACACCCACCTTTATTTGCAGCGGACATTTCAAAGTTGGTATTCGAAATAATGGCATGTCCTTGGACCAGCTTGCAGTCTGCACTGTATGATGATGTACAATGCAAGGAAATGATTATGAAAAAGTAAACAATTTTAAAAATGGCAAAAAATGTAATGTAGAACACAGTGAAATTCACAAAATGTAGGTAGGAGCTGAATTGTTGAATTCCCCTGAATTTTGGGAATGGTTTGTGTTCTTATAACTTGGCAAAATGAAAACGTCTTTATGGGTTGCTCAAGTTTACCTTCACTTAATGGACAACTACAATATTTCTAAACTTTTCGATATGATCTTCTTGTATAATTTTAAGAAGTTTATTTTACCAGATGTTTTGCAACACATGTTATGATAACAGTTGAAAAATTGTTTTCTCTCTAGATATATTACTGTGTTTGAAAAACACATTGTGAAAAGGGTCTCTGGAGAGAAGTGAAGGCTTTTGGAGTAGTGCACAAATAGCGAAGTCACATGACAGCTGATGTACTGAGAATACTGCAATAGCAGTATGGGCTGAGAAATGTTCCACTTGAGATAGTTAACTTTGCAACGTCTTTGCAATTATCATTGGTAAAGGCACTTGCTAAATAAAGAATAATAATCATCTGACCATTTTCTTAACCTGCTTTGTCCATTACGGGGACATGGAAGCCAAAGTCATAGGAAATGCAACATAATTATAATAATAATAATAATAATAATAATAATCATGTTAAGAAATCACAAAATCAACAACATGTTGATTTTGGAACAGGAACTGGAACAGGAAACCAATGCACAGACAGTTCTGTAAATATGTAGAGAAGGCACTTTTTGTTTGCAAGGGGTCATTTAGCTGGATATAACAGCATTCCTATTAAGCCAGCATCTTTGCTATCCAAAACCAGGCAGAGAAAACCAAGTACTGTATTACATTAAACACATTCTTAAATAACTAGAAGAAGATAGAACATGAGTAGGCTGTTCATCACATTGTCGGTCACTGTAAAACACTAGAGAAATACTTCCTATTTATGACATCACAATAACTGAAAAATACATGCACTGGACCCTAGCCATGGATTGCAATTTCAAAGTACCAAGGCTGTGGTGGAGATGAATCTTGGAGTAGCATAATATTCTGGAAAATGCTTCATCTAAATACTTTGTTAGGTCCCTGGGCAAGCCGATGTTGCTGTTAATACTAACCAAAACCAAATAAAACTTATCTAATCAATATATTGGTGCCATCAGAATATAAAATTGGTCAAAAAGAAGAGCAAAAAGTAGAGCACTACCATCAGCTCCAAAATTAAAGTAAAAGACTGGAACACAGATGCTGAAGTAATGCCTATCATCATATGTGCTACTGGGATTATTGTTAAATCCATCAAGTGATATACTGAAACGCTCTAACCCAATATCAGCATCTCAATTTTATTAAAAAAGCAGCATTATGTATTGCATTTATTGTCAACAGAATCCTTGTCATGGTTAACTGCATTTAATACCAGACATTTTCCTTCGAGCTGGCATTGACCATTCTCCCTTAATCCTATATTGACCTAAATCCTGGAATTTACTCTTACCTAAGACCTTGTCAAGAGGTTTCTTGAACAGGCATAGTTTTAATACCAGTTGAAAAGCTGTGAAATAATACTAAAAAGGTGCAAATAATAATAATACAAATAACAAAGTTAAGGCAGTACTTGCCACTCCAGAGCCCAAAGTTCTGCTTTGGAATGCTACCCCTGCCATTTTGTTTGTAAAGTGTACATTTTCTCCACACATCTGAGTCCCAGGTAGTCCAGTTCATCTTCTACATCCTAAACATGTTTGTAATAGAATAATTACAGGTTTAAACTCTAAACTGCAGATTCTGCTTTTTCTCCAGCCTAACTGGAATCTATTTTTTTTTAGTTTTTTCTTAAATACTATTGCCTTATTATAATAGTTTTTCTTTTCTTGTAACTTTTTCTTTGTCATCTTATAAAGCATTTGGAGCTACATTTTTATATGAAAATGTGCAATATAAATAAATGTTGTTGTTGTTGTAATCTGTCACAGTCTGAGTGAGTGCTTGATGCCATGTGAGTGTGGAGTGTGATGTGCCAGTGTCTTTTCCAGGATTTGTTCCTATCTTGTAGTCAGTATTGCCAGGATTAGCTCTGACGCTTGTAACCTTGATCTAGGCTGACCAGGTTTGATGAATGGATAATAATCTGTCATTGACAAGCTAAAGCACAAAAAATCTGTTTAAATGTGCTTGAGGTCTAAATCTTTTTCTACATTATCTTGCAGCCAGTCTAAAGCTTGGCACTGCATAATTAGACTTTTCTATGCCCAAGTTGCAGACTGTTACACAAGTGCTCTTCTTTTTGTTATTTGTGAAACTGTGTTTTAATACTTTAAAACATTAGAACAATTTTGATGTGAATAGAACATTCAGCCAAGCAAGCTCACCCAATTTCTCTAAAATGGCATCATGCAGAGTATGAACATTCCTAAAGTTCTATTCTGTACCACGCTAACTGGTAACGTATTCTATGTGTCTATGGCTCTCTGTTTCAAGGCACCCTTTCTAGCTTTTCTTACAACTCTTGACCAGTTTCCATCTGTGCTCCTGTGTTTTTTTAAATAATTTATTTTAAAGTAATAGCCAGGATCCACTGTACTAATTCCCTTTATAACTTTAAACAATAATACAAAAATGTCACTTGTTAGTCTGTTTACTAAACTAAAACAGATCACCTCCTTCAATCTCTCCTTATAGCTCATACCTCTCAGTCCTTTAATCATCTTAGTTGCTGTGCTCTGAACTTTTTCCAGTGTTGCTGTGTCTTTTTGTTTTTGTATTATGGAGACCAAAACTGTACACTGTACTCCAGACAAGGGCTGTCTAGTGAGCTGTATAGCTCATTCTTAAATCTCCCACAAATTGTACACTGCATGTTGAACTATGTAACCTAACATCCTATCAGTCTTCTAGACAATGTAGACATCACTGAAGGACCGCACTGTTCTTCTTGCGTTGTTATGGCATGTGGTATCACATTTTTAATATTTGTTGAGTAATCAAAAACTGTGTGCAGCTAGATATTGTATCTGCAGTATCATTTTGAATATCAATAGCATCATTTCAACTCCCATAATGCTTGAAATGTTACTATAATGTGCATACAAGCTGCATATCCTTAATACAGACAGATTTACTCCATATATAGAGACTATATACAGATCCCGTAAACACCAAAAGTGACTCTATTTCGTTGGGCCTTTTAGCAAGGCCCTTAACCTACAATTGCTCCATCCTGGGTATGATGTTAACCTGCATCTAGCCCTGCATGTAGGCCCTCCAACCTGCAGAGAAAAAACCTAGGGGTTGGTGGCAGAATTGGCACTCCAGTCGCCATAAAAAAGCCCTCATTGGTTCCAGTCCATCTGAACTAGTGTGGTGCTGAGGTGTCACCCACTGAATGGCTTTACTTGAGTCCTAATCTGGGATCCTGAGCTGGTTTGTCATGTGGTGGGTGCAGCAATGTGCTGTACCAGCATGTGCTCCTAACCTCCTCATCCTCCTACAGATTACATGTAATTTATTTATTGAGCTGATTTATTTTACCCAAAGCAAGTCACAAATTCAGGATATTTTTCTGTTCCAGTACAATATGAGTTCTAGCAGATGAAGTGTCCTTGAGTCAGTAGTGCAATGAGCAGTCAACTCTTGGCTCACCGTCCATAACCTTAACCATTAACCATCACCATCAACCATTAGCTACGTTGACTTTGGGAATATCCATCCTATCACACAGATGTATCGAAAGTTACAATAACTTGAACCCATCAATGACATATGAAGACAGGAGACCCCCAAGTGTGAGAGTTAAATAGAAATCTATTACTTTGGAAAAATGAAGAGCAGTGCTACTTGTGCCCTACAATATTTCTGTTTAACATCTTTTAGTTTTGATGATAATCTTTATATCCAGAAGGTCTTTACTTGTCCGCCCACAGCTTTTGGTATACACATAAGAAAATATCATAGGAGGCTCTGAAATTAGCAAACAAAGCAACACAGGGAATTTAAAACTATCAGATTTCATCCAAGATGTATTTTTATCAATCAGAGCTATTATAGTTGCATTTCTTTAAAAGGACATTTTGAGGTTCTCCACATTCAGAAATGACAGCTCTTAAGATGTGTAATTTTCTTTTCAGTTGTCTGGTTTTTATATTTAGCTTGGATACAACTGCTACAATAGAATTTACTCACTTATTTGTGGCCTAACACTTTTCATCTGAAGGATTTGTTTATCCTCGTTTATGTCACACAGTTGTGAATCCTTCAGAATTTTCACAATTTCTGCATAAATAGCTGCTAAAATGTGATTTAATCATCTTGTAAATCATAATAATAAAATAGACAGTCTGTTTAAACAAGTACCATGCATAAATTGCATATCATCATATTGTTACTGAAAAAAATTGTTTAAATATTCAGGGTTAAAGATGGAAAAGCAATGTGAACCTTCATTTAGAGTAACTGGTGGACTTTCTTTTAGTACTGATAACCTCAACTGACCTGCATTATGCAGACATTGTTGGGTTTTTCATTGTTTGGCTTCAAGTTCATATTTCATTTGCCATATTTGACCTGATTTTTAGAGTTCTTAACCTAAATAAGAAATAAAAAGTAAATCTACAATCATTCAAAATGCAGTGTATCTAAACTGTAGTGCAATGCTGTTGAATTTTATTTACCTCAGGGGACAAAAGCTTGTTAGTCTGACTGAAGGGCAGCAATGTAAAAAAGTCAACATTCCCTTAGATTTAAGGGTTAGTTTTTTCCTAAAGATTTATGTTTTAAAACAAGTAGTCCTGTTAAAAACCTTTTATTTGCATTTAGTTTATATAAGCAATCCACAATTCACCAGTTGGCTCCTTGTTGAAGGATGAGTACACAAGATTTCTCTTCTAATGAAGACAAAATATAATTACATAAGGAAATGTTTAATTAAACAATCTTTACTCCAGAGTATCACCATATACATAAAAAAAATCATTCTTTAAAAATTACACTCAATTATTGCATCATTCATCTGGAATTGAAAACAGCCATACATTCAGAAGGCAACTCTACAAAAATTTAAAGCATGGAACTACCTAAATTTTACTACCAGGCAACAGATATACAAGCAATAACACCTTGGACATCCATGGAAGTGCATAAATGCACACTGGTCTGTCTTGCAATCAAAGGTAAATCCTGTTCTATGCCCTGCTTTGTGCTCTATTCAATACCATCTATCGTCAATTTATAAGCAATCCAGTTCTCCACCAGTTAATTAAAATATGATACCAATGCAGGACACATTTCAAGGTAAAGGACCTCTTTTTCTCTTGTTCCTATACACTAATCTTTTTTTAACCTTCTTTCAACCAAATTATGGAAACGGTGATCTTTGTATAGACAATGTATTTGCATCTTATGAGCATTATGCTCCAAATTTAACTTCTCACCTCCACCTTTTTCTACATACAAATTAGAAATTTTGTTAAAAGAAACCTGCCCAACTTTTTACCTCTAACAACTATTTCAATCCCAATGGCCATTCAGGTTAGTCTAAATGAAGATACAGGGTGCATTTCAACAATATATAAAAATAGTTCGAATAATCTACTAATCAAAGATCCTAGGGAATGGTGAAAAAGGGATCTTTTAATTGGCATCGCAGAAAAGGAGTGGAACTCAGCCATACATTGGCAGGTCCACCACTGGTGCCCTGTGCTTTTCACAGATGAGAGCAGGTTCACCCTCAGCACATCTGACAGATGTGAAAGGGTCTGAAGAAGCCGTGGAGAACATTTTGCTGCCTGTAACCTAGTTCAGCATGACCGGTTTAGTGGTGGGTCAGTGATGTTCTGTAGAGGCATATCCTGTGGCCCATGGAGGGACACAAAGACTTCTACAGGCTAGACAATGGCACCTTGACTTCCATTAAGTATCGGGATGAAATCCTTGGACCCATTGTCAGACCTTATGCTGGTGCAGTGGGTCTTGGGTTCCTCCTGGTGCACAACAATGCCCGGCCTCATGTGGCGAGAGTATGCAGTCAGTTCCTGGAGGATGAAGGAATTAATACCATTGACTGGCCCCCACACTCACTCGCCTGAACTAAATTCAATAGAATACCTCTGGAACATTATGTTTTGGTCCATCCAATGCCACCAGGTTGCACCTCAGACTGTCCAGGAGCTTAGTGATGCACTGGTCCAGATCTGGGAGGAGATCCCCCAGGACACCATCTGTTGTCTCATTAGGAGCAAACCCCGACATTGTCAGGCATGCATACAAGCACATGGGGGCCACACAAACTACTGAGTACGATTTGGAGTTGCTGCAATGAAATTTCACAGTCAGCCCTCTGTATCTGCGGGTTTTGCATCTGCAGATTTACCCAGCTGTGGATCAAAAATACAGTTCCTAAAAGCAAAACCTGTATTTGCCACATGACGAGCACTACACTGAATCCATGTAAATGAAATGATGTGCAGGTGTACCTACTGTAGCTCCCTGCCATTTCACAGATCTTCAATGTCACTGCAGCACTCACTGACCATTGTTTGCCTCGTGTCTCATTTGCCCCCTAATTGTTTTGTGTGTACCCTTTGTTTCTGTGGAAAATAGCTCATAAAACGCAATTAAGTGGTCAAAGCAATCTCTCAAAGGCTAAGAGGGAGCATAAAGTGCCATTACAAGAAAATCAGAATCTTAGATCTTTTGAAAAGGGTCATGCTGTCGAAGTGGGCTGTAAGTTTGATAAGAATGAGTTGAGCATTCACACAATAAAGCAGAAGGAAGCTAAAATTCATGGATGTGTTAGTGCTGCCCTACAATGGCAAAAATGTTGTCTCTGATTCATGATTACATGCTTGCAAAGACTGAGAAAGCATTAAGTGTGCGGCTAGAAAACATGTCACAGAAGCAGATCTCTGTTGATGGCAAAATTATGTGTGAAAAAGCACGTAGCCTCTATGAGCACTACAGTGAGGGGTTTGAGGAGAGCAAGAGAAAGGAGTTTAAGTCTAGTAAGAAATGGCTGACTAGATATGCAAAATACTGTAGCTTCAAGAACTTGAAGATCATGGGAGAATCTGCATTGGCTGGCATATTAGACATTACAGTATAAGTAATATAGAGAATATTTAAAGTATATTGGGAGGATGTCTGTAGGTTATATGCAAATACTGTACTGCACCACTTCATATACGGGACATGAGCATCTATGAATTTTGGTGTGCTGGAACAAATCCCCCATGGATAATCTAAATGCTTATTACCATTCCCTCTTATCTATCTTCAGCAATTTTTTCCTACTCTTGTAAACCTAAAAAAAATGCTTGGCAAATAAAACATCGATTATGATTGATAATACAGCATAGAGTACTTTCATGAAAAAAATGTGCTCATGCAGTAACTCATTGTATGTCCTAATAAAGTGTATTTAATACAGTGTCATACAAAATATAGAATACATAAGTTTGTCTAATGTAAAGACTGAGTTTGCATGTTGCCAACTACTTTCTTTATGTCACTTTGATAGCCAGTTGTGGCAGAATGCTGACAGTCAGTGAAGTGTTTTTTCTGGAAGGAAATTTCCTGACTTAGACTTGAACCCTCTATGTCCAGCCTGTATTCAAGGAGTGGATGCCGAGGTGGACCACTACTACAAGTATTTTGGGGTATACATTAATGGCAGGTTGGATCGTTCTTGGAACACAGAGGAAAGGTTCTTTCCTTAGGAGACTGTGTGCCTTTAATGTGGGAAGTGATATCCCTGGGGCACAAATAAAGTCTATCTATCTATCTATCTATCTATCTATCTTCATTACTGGAAATGTAGTTACTCATAATTAAATGAATGCAAAACTGGTCATTTTTTGTACAAATTTATCTTTATACTTTGTTGTAAAATGCAGTTATTCTGCAAATACACACATTTTCAATTGTGTCTTTTGAAACACCAAACCTGTCTATGAGAACCAAAACCGATTTTACTTTGTAAGATGCTTCTTCGAAGGATTCTCTCTCATTTTGCATCATAGTAAAAAATTTTTAGCCCCAAAGGTTGTCTAGAAGTGAGCAGATTTTGTCCCATTTTAAATTACTCTGATGAGGATGTAAATTTGACAGCTTTCTTGGTGGCATTGCATATTTCCACATTTCGGTACCACTGTATGGCAGGCACAAAGGTTTATTATTTGTTTCAGTGAATGCAAATAGTTCTTTGCATGCATTAAATGTACTATGTTTGTCTGAAAATGTAGCGTTTTGACATTTTTTGTCATTATCGTCAGTAGCTATTGTGGCCACCAGGGGGCACCTCAGCTCCTCAAACACCTGACGAAACAGGCTTGGACACAAGTTGTGACAAATAATGGCTTTATTCAGTGTTAAACTCCTCCGGGTAGAGTTTCCCACAGCACCAATTACAGTACAGCCACTAAGCAGCACACACCATCTTTTTTCTTCTTCTTCTTTCTCTCTCTCTCCATCTCTCTGCCTCCTCCGCTCCTCCCAGCACACTTTGTCTCTTTCCCCCTGACTCTGGCTCCTTGAGCAATGGTAGGCAGCTCCCTTTATGTGAAGCCTGGGAGTACTTCCAGTGTTCCTTGATCATTGTCTGGGAGCACTTCCAGGTTAGACTGGAGCCCGACAAGGTTTGGCTCATTCGTCCCAACAGCACCATCTGGTGGTGCATATGGAACCCAACAGGGCTGTGTCCAAGAACTTCTTTTCTCATCATTACCATTGGGAAACTGTGGGGAAACTGCCTCAACCCAGGGAGGCTGCCATCTACCAGTCTGGGGGCGATAACGCCGGTTATATGCTGTCTCCCCCTTTCCTTTCGTGTTGAGGGCGTCCCAGCTGAGCAAGGGCACCAGCCATCCCTTACACTATGTAAACTAGATAGATAGATAGATAGATACTTTATTAATCCCAAGGGGAAATTCACATAATCCAGCAGCAGTATACTGATACAAAAAAAAAATATTAAATTAAACAGTAATAAAAATGCATGTAAAAACAGACAATAACTTTGAATAATGTTAGCATTTACTCCCCCGTGTGGAATTGAACAGTCGCATAGTGTGGGGGAGGAACAATCTAACGATTTGTCTAATTTGTACTGTGGTACATAAATAAGTTAAATCACTTAGAATGAAAATAAATGTGAAGTGCTAGTAAGTCAGGAAAAGTTGATGAGCTTGTTTTGGCCATGATGTATTAAAAAAAAATGATAAATCATTCATAGACATGAATACACGTATTACTATGTGCTTTGGCTTGATTCTTTACTGATGTGATTGTTTAATTTATTGAATGGCAGTTTGTGTGCTCATGTGTGCAGCTGGCTCATGATGGAAAGTTTAAACAATTCTATGACAATAGGAAGCACTTCTTGATCTTAAGCCAAAGAAAACTCCAGGAGGAACAGTTAGTAAAATAAAATGAGTTATTGTAGTTAACAATTATTGACCTTTAGTTGTTTTGCAACTTCAATATTTTCTTAACCACAATGGATTTTATTTTGATTCACTCATGTATGACCTTCAGCTTTTACAAGTAACATTTTATCACTGCTTGATCCTAAACCAAACAAAACCCTACCAAGAGCATTCAATAAAAGAAAAAAGGTTATTATAATTAGGAGTTATTGACCCTCTGTTTTGTTTCTTGAGGCCATGTGTTTTCTTGGCCACTAAAGGCTTTTGTTTTGGCTGAACTGTATGTGAGTTTAAGTCTGTACAAGTCATTTGAAACAAATTTTATCTCAAAATCTAAAATCAATTCTGAGAAACAGCTTATTTAATTTAACTCTCAATTAATCATTAGAGAAAAATAAGACAGCATATGGTAGTGCAGTATGTACTGTAAAAGTACATTTCACTGTCTCTGTGTTAATGACCAGTGCTTAGTCAATCAGGCTGTTTTATGTCACCAGGCATTTGTACAACCATAGGTGGTTAAGAGCCATTTTTGAACCAGCTAGTTTCAGGTTTAAAGTTTAGTTACAACTAACAGAAAGTACAGGCAAAGAAAGTTTGAGCATTGAATGTTTGCAGACTTTCTAAATGGCACTTGGTTTTTTTTAGAAGGTGCAAATGTCTACAATTAATGTTCGGTCAAATCTTATGGTTTTTGAGCACATTTCCACCTGGTGGACAGTGGTAAACCAATGGCATGTATATGGGATGAAGAAATCTCAGATACAATACGATACAATACAATTTATTTTTGTATAGCCCAAAATCACACAAGAAGTGCCGCAATGGGCTTTAATAGGCCCTGCCTGTTGACAGCCTCCAGCTTTGACTCTCTAAGAAGACAAGGAAAAACTCCCAAAAACAAAAGGAAGAAGGGAAGTAGGGGAGAAAATGGAAGAGACCTTGGGAAAAAGCAGTTCAAAGAGAGACCCCTTTCCTGGTAGGTTGGGCGAGCAGAGGGTGCCAAAAAGAAGGGGGTCAATGCAATGCAATACACAGAATACAACACAAGTATTCCTCAATACAGTATAACGGTAAAATAAGAATATTACAAGTACAGAGTAGAATTTAACAGTAGAAGATATCACATAATAGGATTTGGATTTGTTCAGAGTCCTGGAGACCTCAGCCATCAAGCTGCCTCCCCCAGTTGGCCATTCCATGGCTGGTTAGCACTGGGCCAGCCAATCCGATGACAGGACCCCTCTACCCGACGATTTCTGTGATCATCCATCAGAGATGACTTTACCTTAAGCAGGCTAAACCACTTGGCAGGTGGGCAGTGGTACCAAGTGCCACATTTGAGTACCGAGAAGAGAAATAGAATAGGTGAGGTTTAGTAACAAATTATGACTATCATTATTACTTGTGTTTTAGTGTTAATGACTAACAGCAGAGAAGCAGTATGCATAGTTAATCAGCAGCTTTAGTCAGGGTATGCTAAATTGAAGTAGTGAGCCTTCAGCCGGGATTTGAAAGCTGAGACTGAAGGGGCGTCTCTTATAGTAGCAGGCAGACCATTCCACAGTTTAGGGGCCCTGCAACTAAAAGCTCGACCTCCCACTGTTATTTTATTAATCCTTGTAATCATAAGCAGACTGGCATCTTGAGATCTTAATGTGCGCTCTGGATATTGCTGTTGCTCTTGAAAGTGTTGCCTGGCACAGCATTAGTACTCTTAATTCATTAGCTGCCATGCTGCATGATATCAGCATTGCAAGGCATGATCTGAGAAGCAGGTACAACTAGAGATTAGAGGTAAAAGAAAGGCAAATTAAAACATTGTCAATTTAAAAGTATGCCTTGTATCTAGGCATAGCTGAGATGCTTCAATAAGATTAAGTCATCAGTATGGCCAATAAAAGTAGTGATTTTAAAATAATCTAGATGAGAACAGACGATCAGCCCAACAAAGCTTGCCAGTAATATCCAACACAAATTCATTCCTGCTGTGCTTCTTATGATGCTGAGATAGGCCCTATCCTCTAAACTGGTCTGTGGAGAATGGGCACACAAAGAACAATCTACTAATAATCTTCATGATAGTCTCAAATACATCTAATAGACCCCAGTGTGGAACAGGAATACTTGGACCTGCTCCTGGAGCTGGGCCTGAAAGTGGACTTTGCCTGTGAGCACCTGGTGGCTCATTGCCATTTGGGAAAATTATGAAATACCAGGATTGGGGAAGCTTGCCTGATCTGAACCTGAGTAGTTAATGATTAAATTTCTGTGCTAGTATCAAAGTTATTCATAATTGCATGTGGTGCCACACTACCCCTAACTCAAGAAATGATGATTAACTTTATAGTTGTGTTATTTGATCTGTAGTCAATGTGCTAGACGCTTGGGTAAGAAATTGGTTGAGCTGTCAATCGATCATCATTTTGGTAGTAAGTTGGCTGTTGGGCAGTTGTGGAAAGCCCAAATGGGTAGTCAGGGTATTCTATGAATGACTATTAAATGCCGTTTTTTCTGCACGAGTTCAATTCTCATCTCCAGAAGAACTTCTTATGCATATCAGAATGGGTCATGGAGAGAGATTCTCAATAGGGTAGGCAACTATAAAGATCTATGGCCAGAATAATGTCAGTGTTTTGGTAAGCAGCACAGAAACAGACAGGCAGACACTGATGGTTCAAACCCACACACACATTTATTAACCATTTCTAATATTTACAACAATGGCCAACAGCACTCAACCCTTCAGTCCAGGCCTTTCAACAATAATGCCTCTTCTTCTGACCGCCTCCACTCCTCTCCTCCAGGCTTCATCCTCTTCCACCCGACTCCAGCTAACGAATGGAGGGAGGCGGCCTCTTTTAAGTTCACTTGGATGTGTTCCAGGTGTCTCCCGATGAACTTCCGCCGGCACTTCCTGGTGTGGCGGAAGCACAACGGGTGTCTCTGGTATTCCTTCCCCCAGCATCTCCAGATGTGGCGGAAGTGCTGATGTCCAGGGCTTCTTAGGCATCCAGGCTCCCCCTGGCGGTGACCACGGGCCCCTATAGGGTTGAGCTTCCATGCTCTGTTCCCATGGTCACCATACCATCCAGGGCGGCTGCCCTCTCGTGGTCCGGAGGAGGCGTAATCCCTCTTCCGGTCCTTCTGGGTTTCCTGGCTGGTTAGCGCCTCCAGCCGCTCGCCACAGTGTCTAATAATAATAATAATAATAATATGAGGGATGTTCAAAAAGTTCCTGCACTTTTATTTTTTCGTTGGAAACAGTGAAGGTGGGAGGAGTAGTAATTGGGCATTTAAAAGTTGGTACAACTCTGGGAAAATTGCATCGCAAAACAAAGGTGACTATGTAAAAAATGATGTAATTTGTTTTTGAAATTCTTAATGAATAGAGTTATGAAAAGGTGCAGAAACTATTTGAACGTCCCTTGTAATATATTTCCTCTTGCATAGATATTTTAGAGATACTGGGAATTTGCCAATACAGTTTACATATACAGTATTTGGTGAATTTATAAGTGCACCAAGGGTGTGTTTAACTCTTCTTCTGTTCATAATTTGTATGTACAGGATATCAAGATGCAGCTAGGAATTGGAGAATATCCATTTTGTGTATCTAAGGATTGAATCACTGCCTTTTACAGATGATGTGTTCTTCTTTTTCCTCCAGACTGTGATCTCCCACATGAACTGGAGCTAAATGTGATGCATCTAGGATGAGAAACAGCACTTCCAAATTTGAGGTCGTCGTCCTTGCTCCAGAAATGGACGCTTGTTCTCTTCAAGTAAGGAGTGAGTTTTCTGTAAGTTGGCCTGGGAGCTTTTTTTGGACATGTTTGAGGTTAAATTGGTTTGATTGCTCCACATGAGCATGCTGCTACCACAGCCACATTCAAAAATACAATGAGTGAGTGATAATAGACTATTTATGTACACTTATTGCACAGCTTTAAATATTGGAGAGGCAGCCTATCTACATCAGTACATAGCCTCATATTCAGGTGAAAACATTATATATTATTGTTTGACATATTCGCGAAACTTTTGTATTTACTGAACTACAGACACTCGATGTATCTACAACCACCATCACATTCATCCTATTCACCCAATGTTAGAAAACAACCTGTAAGGCTTTATTTTTTGGTACGTGGGCATTTTGCCATAATCAGTTTTTGGTAGTCTTGATTCAACAGAAATTAATCCATATACCAAACATTTCTTCAAGTCAAAATACTGGTATAAACTATTAAGTCATAAATTATATAAATAAACATAATTTTCAGTATTTTAAGAGGAAGTATGCTGAAGTTAATAAATGTTTTTGGAATGTAAGGCATTGACTGAGTCTGTTACATTCTGCAGTCAATTTGTATTGAGTGTGGGTTTACAAACTCGGGTAAAGATCAGTGAAGGAAACTCAAAAGTGCAAGTTAGGATTATGAAGAAGCACAAGAGTGGCATACTACAGAGAAAACATTTAAAGAAAGAGAAATTTCAAAAAGAGAGAGAAAAGATAGAGAGTGAGAGAGCAATGATAAAAAGAGACAATATAGTAAGTTCAGTCCACCAATGCCATGCAAAGTTCAGTCATCTGTTAATCATGAAGTCCTGGATTTTGCCAACTTGCAAAATTAAGCCCTCTTTTTATTACACTCATAAAATAGGACATTTCTTATCAGCATGTAATACATTTTGGTCTAACATAATAGTATCAATAATTGTTTAGTAGATTACCTGTTGCATACCCTTGAATCAAGAGAATCCATGTGACAATTCTGAGGTAAGAAACTCTCAAATCAGCGTCTAGGGAAAATGAGGTCGCTAACAGCCTTTTCACATTCACCTGATGAAGCACACTGGCATCTCTTCCGACTCTTCTGGTCCCAGAGGTCCCACATCTACCATCTCAAGGGCTGTTTAAAGAGCATAAGCACGGGAAACCATGTGCATTTCTAAAATGTATTCTAAAGAGCACAGAGCTCAAAGAAGCCCAAAGAAAAAAGTCTGAGAAGAGAGGCTACACTGGACGAGCACTGTCCACTATTATTTTTCATTGTTTGGACTTTTTGTTTTCATATACTTTGCCAGCATTAAACTGGGTGCCCTTAGGTTTGCAACCCTTTATCCTTTCCCTCTTGTTCTTCTTATATTAAATGCCTTGTGAAGGCACTATTTAAAATAAACTTGTTTAATTTATCTAAGCTTCTTTAATATTTTACTGTACCAGTCATTTCTGCGAAGAAGGTCTTGTTACATAAGAATGTAGGAAAAATAAAACCAAACACTTTTACATTTTATTCTAATTGGAATGTATTTTGTTAATAAAGACACATAATACTGCTTACATGTTGATCAAGGATAAATGCAATTTAAAATTTAAAAAAATGTCTCTTCAATTTATGTATTCAAAATAAAATGAATATGCAGTATGTAAAGTGCCTGGCACTGGAATCTCAGCTGTACAATGGGGAGCCACCTGTGTGATAATAGAAATATAGTAATAAAAAGAGATTTAAAATGGTAGTCTTATAATATAAGAAAGAATGACATTTTGAAGGAGGATGACAGGAAAAAAAATGAAAACCATGAATGTCCCCTACACTTGAGTGTCCTTGTATTTATTGCTGTAAAAACTGGATTGAGAATTATGGAAAGTTAATAAACAGAAAAAGCCATGACCAGTAAAGAAAATGCTGCATCCCTACAATGCGTGCATTGCAAACCTACAGTGATACTGTGAAAAAAGAGCTCCGTCAGGCTGAACAGAAGGAATATCGATTGCTTTTCACAGCACTTTGTGACAATGTGTCCTGTATCAAATAAAGACTGATTGATTAAAATTGTTCTTAATGTTAATTATTCCTAAAAGCACAGAAAAACTGCACTGTGGCCATCACATTTCATGACATGTTTGAAAATGCTTCACTTTCTTTCTTTCTTTCTTTCAAGAATCAATGCCTTATCTTACTTTACCAATATGTACAAGCTGCTTTAGAAGAGGGGAAAAAATGAATGCCCTCTCACCGGTTTTGAGGCATGGAATTCACTAGTTTCAACTCAAATTAAATTTCTATGAATCAATCAATTATAAATTAGTCTAGGGCTTTTAGTGGTTGACAGTTTTACACATCAAAAATATAGGAGCCAGGAATGTAGTCTGTCAAAATGAGGATGAAAATGAAAATAAGTTGAAACCGAAAATAGTTGAATTCCTTAAACACTGAACCAGATTGTGATTTCTTGTTTCTGCTTCAGTCTTTACCTCAGGGAGGCATTAAACACATGATCACTAAACTCTGTTACTTAATCCGAATTACACAACAAAAGCATCTTTGTCAGTGCTTGAAGTGGAACCAAATTATAGGTGGTACTCTGCTTGTTTTTTCTAGTTCTGTAAGATTCATGAATATTTTACTAGATGACAATGCATAATCTATGGGAGGTTCCTATAACCCCCATAAGTAGAATTGAATTGGTATAGTCTTGCCATTTCTAACAGCTTTGAGTAAATATTATTCTTCAGTTAGTGGCAGCCTTGCCATGTGTAAGGCATAGAGGGCATATGGTTTTAAACCGTGCTCGTGCCCATGCCAACGGGCTCTTTGAGTGTGAGAAGTAATACGTAAACATAACGCGCTTATATAAGCCTTGCGCTTAAGGCGTACAGAAGAAATTAAGAACCTTTAAGTATAGAAAGAAGAAGTAAAGAACTTTTAAGTACAGAAATAACTAATGATTCTCAAGAAAAGCTACGTTTATAGAAGATACATTTTTCTTTTTTTTTGCCTTTTATTCTACGTGTGTAACTATTTTTCCTTTATTCTTGTATGGATTATTTGCTTTTAACTTTTACTAAATAATTTTTAAAACAAACTTTTGGACTGAGAGATTTCTTTCGGCACGCATGCTTGATCTTGCCTTACACTTCGGAGGCTACACTGCTTATGGTGATAACATAACATATGATTGATTTAAGGGGAGGGGAAGAGATTTTAGAAGAGGTGCTGGTATCTTATGTTGAAATTGGCAGATGCCCACTTTAAGCATTGGTTAAAGTAACACTTAAACATGAATGCATGGGAATGGTGATGATTGTGTCATGTATGAGAGGCCTACTCAATATTTCATTTAAACATTATATGGTGCTGGCAGCCATTTGAAGTTGATACCAAATGCAGTGCCTATGGAAGGTAGCTAGCATTGCCATATCGGCTAAAATTAGAATAAAAGCAGAAAATCATTCAGCTGTTTTCAAGAAAGTAGAGGAGCTTGCAGCTCACACAAACCTGTGAGAGAAAGCTGCTTAAGATGAGTGAGTTATCAGTAGTGATGAACAAACACTGCGGAATTCGCTTCACTGCCAGTTCGGCCAAATCACAGAAGTGTTCTTGAATTTTGCTGCACTCCACAAAATACATTAAAGCCAATGTGGAAGAAAGAACTGACTTAGTAGCGTATGATGGTGCAATTGTGTTTTAATAGTCCATGAGGTCAAGGGAAGCATCTGCCAACAATGCTGGACTGATTATTGTGGCAAAAAATGCAATCTGAGCTACGAGGCAGCAGTAATAACCAATGCGCTACATGCCTCAAACAACAAAAGATGCAGATGGAACAATAACCACAAACAAAATACAACAAATAGCCACCAACTAGCAATTAGAAAAAAAAACATATTGCTCTCACTGAGTTCCAATCATGGGGTATATTGTAGCAAAGAAGTAGTAGTGTGAAACAGTCTTGTTCTGTTGTTTGAGGTCACAGTGCTGGGCACAGTGGGAACGTCTTTTTTGTTTCCAATGTCTGTGCAGATGCTTTGCACTGTCTTCTTCCTTGAAAGCAGTAATAAATCATTCACTATTATTATTATTTCAGAGGGTCAGGTGTGTTTTCTTTCTTGGGGGTGGGGAGGGCTCCTTTAAGCGAGTTTTAACTGGCTACTGAGGCACATGGCTAATTATGCATGCAAATTAGCCACATGGTGCTGCACTGCCAGTGCACAAGGATCAGTGTTGCATATCTGGTGGCAGTATTCAATATTCTGGTGGGAATATTCTCATTATGGTCCGCTAATGTTTCCCTAGTTGAAAATACTACCTTTTTTTATGCATGCAGAGTTAGAAGGCTGGAGTATTCATCAGGTCATGCCATCATGCATGCTGAATCACCACAGTAATGATCTTGCAGTACACAATCATTAAAGTTCTGTGCATTGCTGCAGCAGTTCTGTTATGTCTCACCTGCCTCTCAAAATATTATGGGGTGCTGGGAAAAAAAGTTTATTTTAGCTGTCAGCAAGTTGAATTTATAGGAGAATATTTGCCAAACAAGGCCATTGGAGAATATATTTACTGTGTGAAACACTTTGGTGAATTTCAACGATCAACACTAGTTATCAACTCTACTTGCCAGAATGACCCATTAGTGACTAATTCAAGGTATTTGGTTAACCCTGAAGCATTTATTACACTGTATGAGCAACAATGACTATGTTTTGTCAGCTGGAGATATCAGTGAATAGTTGAGAATGACCATGTCTGTACTGCACGTATAGCTTGCACTGTGTTTAGAGTGACATTAGAAGACTTATAAGCCTCCTTAGAGCTGGTTAGAAGGAGACCACTCTTGAACATTAAGGACACTGCTGCAAGCAGCCATAATGCCAGGTCTGTGAAAGAAAGATAATACTCAAGTGGGTCACTTTGAGATGAACCATAAATGCATCATTTCATGATTTTTTTTAACCTATGCTTTTATAAAGGGAATTACATGAGCAGTGGAATGTCATGACTTAAAAACAGAATGTTTAGCGCTAATGGTTTGTGTGACAATTCTTTGATGCTGCTGTTGTAAAAACAAAATTTACATAGCTTTAATCCTTCAGGGACTTTATTGGCCATGGTGCTATAAATTTACATGATATATGCGACTGTTACTGTGATCTAACATGATTTTAAAAGCTGGTTAGATCTTACTTCTGATTTTAAGATCCCAAGGCAAATATACACAAATTGCTTCCAGCTGTTTCTTTCTAATGTTTGTTGGATGCTTTTAAATGAATGCAGTAGGAAGCTAATTAGTTAAATTAAGGCAACAGTGTAGTTGCAACGTAATGAGATCCTGATGGGTGGGGGGGACCCAATCATTCTATACTAGTAAGTGTTATATAGTGTCTTTCATAGAACATACAGTCACAAAGTAAATGTCAGTCAGTTTATCAACTGCCTTTTACTGAAAACAAAATCTGGATTATTTAAAGGAAAAATGAACAGATCACTAAGATTCTGAATTGACTAAAACTGATCCAAACCTTTCCATTCTTACAAGTTTGCATAAACAATGCTTGTTTTTTATTTAATATTTGACATTATTTCTGTGATAACTTTACCTTGCTGTTTTGTATGTTGATCTTCAATGGGCGATGCCATTTTATGATTGTTTTAATCATGGAGTGCTGATTTATGGGCTATATGAAGTGTACCATTATGTTAGTTAAATTTTAAAAGACAAACTTTGAAAATAAAAAGGACCCTAGTGAAGAAAATTTGTTTTTGAGTACTCTTCTAGTGGGATGTTTCTGCTGTTGGGGTAATGGGCTAGAATTCAGTGTTTTAAAGAAAATGACATTTCTGTGTGTTGCATAGTGTAATGGGCTACAAACCATTCCTGGAAAATTCTGCTATAGATTATTGTCGATGGCTGTCTACACAACATAAATATTTACCTGTTTTGCAAAAGAGTCACCTTCTTTGAATAATCACACTGGTTTGATTAGCATATCATCCACACACAATGTGGTGATACATAATGAGTTCTGGGGACATTGGTTTCTAATCAGGTACTTTTTGATAGCTGATAACAGTACTATTGTTGAACCAAAGTAAATGTTTTTATACTATTGTTCTGCAGAGGAAATTGGCATGCACCATTGTTTAACTGATCGTCATGTTGATCTATACAGAGACTGAAGCATTTACAGTATATATTTTTGGGTAAATGAGAATAAAGTAGAACAGAGAAGCTGATGAACTCAGTTAACTTTACTACACGTTTATGTGGTCACCCCTCACAAACTTGTCTCATAACCCATAACTTAAGAGGCATCCATCCTACAAAACTCACAACTGGTTTTATAGACTTGCTAATGGAAGCTTTTAATTCTCGTAAGAAAACACAAGTGTTGTACTACTCACCTTCTCCTGCACAACTTTGGAAAGTGTTCTCTATTTTAATTCAAATACCATATCAAGGTTCATTTTAAAGATGTAATGCTGTTATAAATTCATTTGGATTTCAAAGCCAAAGTCAGAAACATCTTTTGCTACTAGACTCAACTATATGTATGAGATTAAGCTGCTTTAATAATGCCTGCTTCTTTTGTGAAGCAGGATATTCAAAACAGGCCTATAATACATGCACATATTTTCTAAAGTTAGGCAGTGATAGAAAAATACTATCAGAAAATAGACTACAATAAATATTTTCTTATTTAAATGTACATGTATGCATGTAAAAATACATTATTAAATTTTTTTTCAAGAATTTCATACTTTCTGGCTTTAAGCTAGGTGTTAGTGAACAGTGATTAGCAAAAAAAGATTGAATTATTTCCTAATTAATTGATATTTAACCTTCCAAATGCTGAGAACATTTGGACTAATGACATATACAAACAGAATAGAAAATTAATAAGTTCATGAATGTATGGATATTCAGATAGACTGGTCAGAAAACGGGTTAAAGGCTGTGTTAAAGTCATGTTGAAAAAGATTAAACTTCCAAGGAGATGTTTGAAATTCTTTTTTTAATGTTAAAAAGCGAATCAGAATCAGAGCGCATAAACAAGTAGGTTAGGACACAACAACTAAAACAAAGTTCAAAATACATAATAGAAAAAAAAACAAACAAAAAAACTGCTGCATATATATAATGTGATATCTATATCATGTAACTAGCAATGTTGTTGCATCACCAATTTAGTGGTGTTACAAG
>JANRMT010062837.1:73283265-73307852 GCA_026402145.1 Polypterus bichir lapradei | reverse complement strand
TATATATATATATATATATATATATATATATATATATATATATATAAGTTGTGAGAAGGCCATGTTAAAGTAATGAGTTTTTAGCAGTTTTTTAAAGTGCGCCACTGTATTAGCATGGCAAATTCCTATTGGCAGGTTATTCCAGATTTTAGGTGCACATTACCAACAATCCAGCCACCACATACAGCACCATTACGTCTGTCAAAGCTAGTTTGTCTCAAAATTAATGAATCAATGACACAGACCACTGAGACATGATGTTTGCCAGTCACGGATGACTTGTACATTAATGAAATGTAACTATTTACGGTTAAGAAAAGCAGCTATATTCACTCTAGGTGTCCTTATTACAGAATGAGTGCAGTAAATTGATCTGATTACATTTGGAGAACCAGACACTGCTGAAAATACCTTTTTATGTTGACAAAAACCTTTTTTTTTTTAAATGTACAATGTAAACTGGATGTATTGGCTGGTCAGTTAATGGCTTCCAGCACAGCATGCTGGAGTGGAGCTTGGCAGAGACAAAGTTGACCTGTCGACCAGCTCCCTGAGCAGTGACAACTGGCAGCCGATATAAAAAGTTCTTCAGTGCAAATACGTATCCTCTTATAGGGGAAACTAAAAGACGGTCTGTGCATTGTATTCATCACTTTTGAGCTTTAATATGTTTGTCACATCCACTCACATTTTAATTAATGACTCAGTGACATGAATTATGATGTGTATGAGTCATCATTTACTAGTTTGGCTACATTTCCTTGTTTGATCAAGGGTGTTTTTATTTCCCTGGTTCTCATAGCTCAGATCTGCTGTAAACACTCATCTGTTACCCCGAAAAGTTTTCTTTTGTAAAAACTGACATTTGTGTGGGAAGTGTTGCAATCACGTTTTCAGTATATTGTTGTGTATGAACGAAGCCCCAGGAGATGATTTCTTAGCCAGAGATGAAGTTAAGGAAAAAAGGGTTAAAACCAGGAAGTGAAAGATGTTACTCAAGAGCCAAGGGCAAAACAAAAGTCAGGAACCAGAAAATAAACCTAACACTAGGGGCTACTCGAAAAATTAGCTAACTGTACAAAAAAAACAAAACATTGTAAGACAGTTGTAGTTTGCTATGAGCTCAGGATGATCCTGTGTGATCTTATCTTAGTACATATTTATGGTAACAAATGGTTTTAGTGCTATTGCAGTGTGCTCCAGAGCTGTGGAAGAGTAGCAGACCAAGACTAAGACTTCTTGGAGTTGGAAAGGGATCACAGTTGCATATGAACTTAAATCACCTTATAAGCTGGTTTAATGGACTTACTACTGTGGGTAATATTACAAAATTAATTCTACATGCATCGACAACTCTTCCACTATAAAGTATAGAAACCATTTTTTATTTATATTTGGACTGAAGTATAATGAAATACTAAATCATATATATTTAACTGAATGTCATAGAAAAAGACAAGTGATGCATAAAAATATTTTCACTGAGTAATATAAGAAACAGACAGATATGGATTAGCATACATTTAACTATTAATCTTCAGTAAAAAGTGCATTCAGTATCCCTGAGAAATCGCCTTAATATCTACACCAAGTGACGGAGGCCTTTGCCGTTGTTTGATTCCCTGTATTTGCCTTTCTGGCTCTTAATTTTATCTGCTTCCATAAATATTTTAGATGCACATTGCTGCTTAGCCCTCGGTTCCGTAAGTGTACATGAAAGATGCTTTGAGTTTCCTTAATGCTGTATTCCTTCATTTTGGAGGTGTCTTTGCTGGTGTTGTCCAGATACATGAGATCTCTCACAATATGTATCATAAAGATCTTGTGCTCTACTGTTAAATTTCCTCTGTGATTAAACATTTTTTATGAGTAATGTCCAGCTTCTGACTATGTATTTAATGTGCTTTGGTGACAGATGGATTAATTTTAAATTATGGAAAAACTGGGTGCATAATAGAGAAGTCTAAACTGTTCTGTATTATTTACTGTACATGAGTTACAGAGAGACAATTATGCTTCAGATACAATTCTACTAACATGTACCTGTTATTTTTATTACTTTCTATGTACCTTCTATAGATTTTAGGGTGTTTTCTTTTACTTGATGTTATGTTACAGCCAAGGATTGTTCCCTGGCTTATGTTCAGTTTTCTTATTTGTGTCTTCTTTGTTTATATAGAATTATTCTTTTTTATATTTATTGTAATTATGTATTTTTGGTTAATATATATTGTTATTTTTTATAAATTTTTATTTAGTGTCTATGCATTGTGCTATGTTCTTTGGTGTTTCTTGTGTTTTGTGGGTGGAGCTTCAAGAGACAGATCCACCCTGATGTCACCTCTGAAGGATCACCCTCTGCCTTTATCTTCAGAAACTGAGAGCAGGTTCTTCAGTGGCTCATTGTCGTTTGGAATGCTATATTCACTGTAAGTATTGACTTTAATGTCTTCTTGAATTATTGCTGTTGTTCTTGGATTTTACTTTTGTTTTAAGGATTTGCTCTCCTTTGCTCATTGCTCACCTTTTTTTACAGTTTTCCTTTCCCTTGAGAAGCAATGTGAGATATTTTGGGCCATTTAAAATAATTTGATCTTTAAAAGCCTGCTTCCTACAGTATTTTGATGCTGCACCTGTGGAGTTAGCAGGTCAAGTTGCCTTTGACATTGCTTTTCAGGCTAAACTAGGGAGGGCCTGGCCTGTTTTATGGTTGTTTCTTTACCATTTTGCCTTTTTGTGGGCTGCTCAAATTAAAACACACAAAGTGAATAACATTTCTAATAATGACGGCGACACTCATTTTCATTAAATACAGCGTAACAATTGCAACTATCTTTTATTAAGTTTACATGAGGATGTACACATTTCCTGTTTTCTGTCTCTTTAAATTGAGAGGAATTTTTAATTTTATATCATTAATTGAGAGAGAGAATACCATGTTAATTGCTGGAGTGCCTCAGTTAAATGGCAATCAGATGGCCAGCTGAGCAAGCACAAGGCCAAAACAAGACTATCAGCAGATTAGTTGCAGTAAATATGCTATTAATCTTGTTCCATTGTTCACTGAGATAGCACTTAGACCTGAGGATCATCTCCTCTTAGTACTGTACTATGTAGTCTGATCTTGAACTGCTGCTAGTACGGTACCATTGCAGGAAAACTTTACCTGACCATTGAGGAATAAAGCAAGGCAAAAGGTAAGTTTTTATAACACTAATTCTGTGATCTCACCATTGCAACAATCAAGGTCACATAATGTCTTCCAAACGTGCCACATAAACAAGATGGTAAATTAAATAATATTTTCCAAATAAGTTCAAAATGAAAGCTAAATCTCAAAAACCAAATCCTTCTTCTAAAACCTTAAAAATCTAAGACATATATGTATAACAAATCCATAATACTACATGGGGCACTCATGGAAAACAAATCACAAAATGGTAATCTCTATTAAATTAAAAAAAATATAAAAATAATTTATTAAAATGATAAACAACAAATAAGCTCATGCAAACAATCTTAAAAAAAAAAACTAACTGAAGTGAAAAATACAAATATTAATGTGATTCTGACAGGTTAAAGCATAGAGATCAAAATAACCAAGAAATAAGTAAACCAAAATACAGTATGTAGCTCAAATTCAAATTGGAGGCCAAAAGAAATTAAATTCTAATTATTGTTTTATTTTAATAGAAGTATTCTAGTGCAAGATTACTGTACCTTTTTGGTGTAATGACCCACTTTTTCACGTTTAAGTGTCTTTGCAACCCACTTAATAGGTGAGTATCCTTCTTCGTGAATCGAGGATAATTGTCAGAGCTGGGAGAGAGAGTGTCCCCTTGGTGAACTTTGACAATAAAGACTGTTGTCAAAGCAAGTTGGGGTCATTCTTGGGGAATCAAGGAAAATTATCACAGCAGATGGTCCGTCCCCCTTCATGAACTGAGCGCATCAGAGCTGGGAGTGGAAATATATGCCAATCATTTAAAAAAACCTGTCGCTGCCCAGTGGTTAAAAAACATTGTTTTAGTGCAAGGTTATCTTTGGGTTATTTCTTTCCTTTTATCTGTCCTTCAGTCACTAACATTCAGTACAGAATCAAAATTAATACCTCATGCAATGAGTCAACATGATTGCCAACTATTGACAATATTGCCGTAGACAATATGGCAGCACCCATATCTGACAATGCTCAAAATGGTGGTGTTCTGCCTGACTGGGAAATTGGCAAGGAAAAAATAGTAAAAAGGACCAGGAGATGGACAAGACAGAATCGTGCAAGAGTTTGTAATCTTTTTGTCAATAACACATACTAACTACCACTGAAAAAGGTTTTTGCTGCTCAAATCCAAAATCTTGGACAACCAGATTGTGTGAGATGTTGACCTTTATACAGTCTCAACGGTGATATTACATGCCCTTACTGCTTTTTGTCATGTGGGGTAGCTACTGGGCTGGAAACTGTATACAAATGCCACATAGAATAACAGTGCCCAATAAGAAAACTTATTGTGGCATGACAAGATGTGAAATATCTTAAGTATGTAAAAATGACTTCAAAACAATAAACTATCCATCCATCCATTATCCAATCCACTCTATCCTAACACAGGGTCACAGGGGTATGCTGGAGCCAATCCCAGCCAACACAGGGCACAAGGCAGGAACAAATCCCGGGCAGGGCGCCAGCCCACCACAGCAACAAACTAATTAAACAAATTAATTCTACATATTCCAAAACTGTTCTTCCAAGAGAAAGAAAACGGCAGACCACTGAGAAAAAAAAAAAATGAAAAAGGGTCAGAAGGTGAACCTTAATTAAATAAACAAGCATTGTCACACTCAGTTTAAAAAGCACAATGCGTAAAAACAAAATGTGAACCAAAATCAAAAGACAAGAGTCAGCTGTAAGATCATAACCAAATACTTTGAAACCAGAAGCACTTTAAGTAGTGCTAGTAGCAGCAGTCCTGCTCAGACACTGAATGTCCTGATGAGCATCACTTCGATAACAACACTAAAGGAAGGAGCACAGCAAGAAAATATGTGGAATAAACAAAGAGAAAAATAAAATTACTCTAATTCATAATATGTGGTGTCATAATGAAGCTTTAAATAAAATGATGGCATAACAACAACACAAAAATAATGATAAAAGGTAGTAATAACACAAATAATAGAAATAACAATTCATGAAATGAAATGAAACAATGCAACATGATATTTAATGAGTTCCTGACACTAAATAATCTAAATGGATACACAGTATATAAAAAAATATTGAGAACACAGAAAGGAGTGTTATATTAATTAAAAAAAATATTTTACTGTATAATATTTATGTGCACATACTTCCCTACCTCGGCTATTCTTTCGTATTCTGCCCGTACACTTTTGTCTTTTTGTGCATTAGAGAGCAATTTGATTCAGTGGCCTTGAGCTCACAGCAGCCTAGTTATTCAGCTATCATTATACTTTATATTTTGCCTTTATACAACTATTGCATATTAGCAGTACAACTTTTGGAGTCTAATCTCCCTCTAATATCATACTTTCTATGCTGATTGTGGCATTTTGTATTACAATTTATCTACAGTGAAACAACCCAAAGAAAGATGCAAAGATTATTGTAAGTCATCTTTAAAATTCACTGTTAATATATGCAATAAGCTATATTTGTTATAACTTGAAAATCCTTGTTTTCCCATTCATCAGTTTAATTATCGAGAATAAATCAAAGAGTGCTGTAAACTTTCCAACTGTCCATGATAAATTATGAAATTACAGATGATTGGCAAATACATACATACTAAAAATTAAACTCTGACTAATTAGTTCCCTTAGCAATTGAAGGCTGCTGTAGTCATAGAGGTTTGGAACAAAAGCATAAGTCAGTCACTCTTCAGGAAAGCTCACAGATGGCAGACTTGAACAACACCTGCCGAGTCAAACTGGCTTTGTCCCAAAAGATTAAAGCAGCTCTAGGGTCGAGGCACCCAAAATATCTTGGTCAAATTTACATTTTATGTCATTACTATAAAAGAGTCATAAAAATAGTAAAAAGAAATTAATAGATTCCAAGTGGGTATGTAAATTTAAAAACTAAAAATTTCAAAAGGCTTATCCATTTATTTCTAAACCTACTTATTCCTTTACATGATTGCTGGGAGCAAGGGCCTATCCTGGCAGTAGCAAAAACCCAACGTGGTGCCAATCGGTCAAAGGCAGATGTGCACACATGTCCACACCAATTCATAGCAGACCAGTTTTAAGGTCACTAACCCACCCAATATGCATATTGCTACGATGTAGGAAGAAACCAGAATACCCAGAGAAAACCCGCTCTAACATTTGCTTAAAATGTTTCCCTTTAAGTTAAAATAATCAAAATATTATCTCAAAAAACATTTGCAGCTTTTTCAAGTTAGATTTTAAACTTAAATCAAAATATATTCAATTTAAGTTCAATAATTAATTTTACAATGTCAATAAGTAAACTAAGAAAGCCTATTGCATATTAGGTCATTTTTATTTGGATATGTGCTGCAACAGAGATAAAGTAAATGAAAATAGTGATCTATAATAGCGAGCAAAAGTCATCATAATTTTCTGCATAACAAAAGATTTGTACACATATTTATCCATTCAGTATTTTTCATGTGAAAACAATGCATTTAAAAGTCCAAATAAACCACTTTCTGTAGATACTTAACTGAACAAGAAAAGCACCAAAGTTTGTGTTTTCATAAGTATTCAAGTCCTACACATTAATGCTTCGTTGAGAACCCATTTGCTGCAATAACAGCCTTGTTTCTTTTCAGGTAAGTAAGGGTCAGTTCTGCACATTGTTCAGGAGGGATTCTTCCCCATTCTTCTTGGCAGAATTGATAAAAACCTTCTAGGTTGTTGGGATGGCGTCTCTGGACAGCAATTTTCAAATCGTGCCATAGGTCAGGGCTTTGACTTGGCCCTTCCAGAACATTCACCTTTCTGCTTTTCAACCATTCCAGTGTCACTTTGGCCTTAAGCTTAGGGTCATTGTCATGTTAAAACATGAATCTTTTCCTGAGCCGTAGACTCATAGCAGACTGGAGCAAGTTCAGGCATGGCCAGTATTAGTTTTATGCCATGCATAGCTCTTTGAGGTTTGGCCAAAAACTTCTATTTTGGTGTCATCTGACCATAAAAATTTCTCCCACATCTTAATGTGGTCTTTCTCATGCTTTGCAGCAAATGTCATGTGTACTTCAATGTGAACCTTCTTAAGGAATGGTTTCTTTCTTGCTACCCTCCTGTGGAGTCCAGTGTTATGGAGAACTCTTGAAGTTTTGGACCCCTGCACCTTCACTCCAATTACAGCCAAAGAGCATTGCAGTTTTCTACGAGTGACAGTGGGATATTTAGTCGCCTCTCTCACCTGTCGACGTCTTGCTCTGATGTTTAGTTTTGAGGGACAGCCTGTTCTACTAAGAGTCTGGGTGCTACGATGAACCTTCTACTTTGTGATGATGAATCCCACAGTGCTAAGCGGGACATTCAAATTCATCAATATTTTTTGTAGCCATTCTCTTGAGCATTTCAATGACTTTGTTTCTCACGTCAGCAGAAGGCTCCTGTGTCTTCATTTTGGCAGTGATTGTCCAACAAAGACTGTGGCCCTTACAAAGGGGGCTTTATATATCCAGAGAGATAGAAAGGGCTCACAAGTTGAACCTAATTATGCTTAATTATGAATGTCAAATGACTGTCACCTTTGTGTCATTTGTGATTCATTTGTCATTTTTGTAAAACTGGAGCTTCCAAAGCACACAGGGTTAAATACTTATGCAAACCCTATCTTTGGAGTTTTTCTTCTTCAGTTAAATATCTACAGAAAATGGTTTATTTTGATTTTGGAGATGTCTTATTGCATGAGAGCTAATATTAAAAATACTGAATGGATAAATGTGTGTACAAATCTTTTGTCATGCAGAACATTATGATAACTTTCAAGTAGATTGAATACGTATAAAAACAGCTTTCCTGCTGACCTGTCTATAACAACACCTACAGGTTACTACTCAACTCTCCAGACTTATGACAATAACCCAAAATATAAAGCCAAGACAACGCTATAGTGGCTTTGGGACAAGCCTCTGACTGTCCTTGAGTGGTCCAGACAAAGCCCAGAATTAAACCCCATAGAATATCTCTGGAGAGACCTGAAGATGGCAGTTTACAGATGCTTCCCATCCAATCTAACTGAGCTTGAGAGGATTTGCCAGGATGAATGGGATAAAATAACCAAATCCAGGTGTGCAAAGCTTTGAGAGACTTATCCCAGAGGATTCAAGGCTGCTGCCAGAGGGGCTTCTATAGAGTACTACGTTAAAGGTCTGAATACTCATATGAATGAGAAATTTTAATTTTTGATTTTTAATAAATTTTCAAACCTTTCAGAAATTATTTTTTCACCTTTCCATTATGGGTTGTTGAGTGTAGATTGGTGGGCAAAGAAGGCAAATTTATCTATTTAAAATTAAACCTACAACAGTATAAAGTGTTCATAAAGTGAAGTGGTCTGAAAACTTTTCTCTAAATCTGAAGTATGTTCTTATGTAGAATTTTCACTTGTTGCCAGATGCACTTCACATGACTACTAAATACTTAATTGTTTTAAGTGTTAGAAGTCTGACACTCACAAACTAGCATGTTTACAATCAAACTGGGCAATTAAAATGAAACATTTTTTTTAATAAGGCTGCTAAAATTTAATTATGCATTGCAAAAATTCACATTCATAATATACTTAGGCATTAGATTGGCACACAGCCCCTTTCTCTTAATAGCAGATGCATTTCCTTTTTGTGTTAAAGCAGATCAAGTATTAATGTTTGTCTGGCTGCTAAAAGAATGCCATGGTCTTCTATGTTAAATTTTTTTTAATAAAACTCTGTTTTTCAATACTATGCCATAATTCACCAGGCATCCCATTAGCTTCACACTTAAATTCACAGGTACTCAATCAGTAGATGTTGCACTCTCCTCTGTGCTTTTTGATCTTGCTTAAATATCTCAAGTGCCTGAACAACTGTGGATTGGCTAAACCTGTCTTGTATTCTTGAAGTTGTATGAGCCTCGACTGGAAAATGAATATTCAAGTGAGACCTTCTGAGCTATGTCTTGATTTCATAAGCGCGCTTTGTGGAAAACTCTTCCAGGTCTGAACTTGGGAATCTCCTGCACTAGGAGGTGCAATGAGTAAATAATAATGCACATGAGGGGAAATAAATACAGTCATCACAGTCATATGTCGATCTGCAGCTATGTTGGGATGACTTATGCTTGCAGATGTGGACCATAGAAAAAGAATAGGGAGCTAATGCTCTAGAAATTACCAAAACCAGCTGCACTAATAAATCTTTCGTTTTTATTAATATTATTTTTTCAGACATTTGGAGGGCCCTTTAAGGTTTGTTTTGATCAGTGTAGCTAATTCTTATGTATTCATCCTGCAGCACTTTCCTTACTCCAATATTTTTCAACATTTGTGGTCCCACACCTCAGTTTTGCCATTTTAAATTCACTGGCAACACTTGCAAACAGCTCACCTGGTTAAACAAGCATGATCGGCTCACTTAGAAATGGGGAAATATATCACACAACACTGCCTATTAAATGCAACTCACTCAGAAACCAATGGGGACAACCTGCGACCCAGTGGTTGAGAAAGACTGGCTTAGGTGACCCACTGCAATCCACTCACAAACCAACAATGGCAACCTGAGACTCACCGGATGCACAATCCATTTGTGGAAACACAGCCATATACACATCTGAGCTGCGGCTGCCGAGGCGCAAAGACCAGTTTGTGCTACTCTGTATCTGCATACAGATGACCCACACCAAACCCTCATTGCCTCAATAGCAGTGACCTTTACATTTTGTGACTGACATACGCCCAATGTGACATAGGGCCAAATGGCGGGACACAAATGGAGGTGTAAATCAGCTCATGGTTATACTCACTGGGATTAAGAACAAACTTGGTTTGAGCCAGCATCTCATTTATAATCTGATTTGAGTTTTATTGGATGAGTAAACTGACAGATGTAGAAAACAATGTGGTTATTTAAGTAATAATTAAAATGTAGCTGTTAAGGAATTTTACGTACTCAAGATAACATGACTCATTGTATCAATGCACAGGAACCATACTGTACATAGGAAGGGACCGGCAGTTTGCACTCACACTACAATACAACACGATAACGCTGTAAATTCAGCTATGAATGGTACCTCTCCCTTCTTCATCCTTATCTTATCCTGCAGAGAATGACTAAATTGTATGCTGCTTATTTTCTTCAGAGGAATTGAGGAGATAACTGCTATTTGACAATCATAACATACATGAACCTTCTGAAAATATAAGGGTTGTTACTATGAGACAGATAATTTGTACCCCTATGTCCGGCATCCTTGTTCCAACTCACTGTCTGTTAACCTGAAGAGCTGTTCATCCTCTGATTCTATTGATGGTGTCGCACATGCAGCAGATTGACTTGTTATTTGACATTTATTCAGGGAAAAATTGTTCTTAGTTTCTGATTATGTACAGAGTGTTAATTTACATATGTCTTTGAAAGAATAAAGAAACAGCTGATATATTTAAAGATTCAATAGCTAACTGAAGATAAAAGGCAAAATGTTAATTTGTTGGGAAATGATCATACTGTACTTTGTGCAGGAAATCTGATGTAGCACTACTCTTTCTGTTCTTACATGCAATTGAAAAGCCTCATGTGCCACTGGAGATAGAATAAAAGACTTCACATCTGAGTGTAAGGAAAAGTCATGAAATATGCAAGATGGGTTAATCACACCCCAAGCTAATGATAACTTAAGATTTCCTCTTAAAAGAAAGAAAAGAAAATCCATCAGAATTTCATGCATGGTCAAGTAAGAACATTTTACATTGTCAGTCAGAATAAACTTGACCAAAAAAATGAGTAGTACATAAAATCATATACAGCAAGCCAGTGGTTCTCAGGCTCAGTCCAGGGGACCCATGAGGTTTCAGGTTTTCATCCCAACCAGTTTCACAACCAGTGAGTCATTTCGTACCCCTCATTGATCCTATTTAACTAGCTGATCTTTTATTCTCTTCTCTTGTTCTACATTCAGAAAAGTATAGCAGCATGACTTTTATTTAGAAATATTTGAAATGCTTATCTCTTGTTGTTTTCCTTGCCATTTTCTCTTTGTAGTTTACTATCTGAATTATATTGTGATAACTACAATTAAAAAATGAGGTGAACAAAGCAGACAACTCTGAATGCTGAAAGGCTGCAGCTACTTCATTGTCAGACCCACTACATTGCTCATTAGTAAATAATGTATTTAATATCCAAAAGAGCTGGAAAATTATGATGACAATTCTAATGAAAATCTTAAAAAAACAATTAAAAAAATACTTAAGTATCCTTTTGTAACGTATGCACTGTAAATATCTGGTATGTTCCAATAAAATTGAATCAAAAACTATTTTTCATTCACTGTGATGTGCGAGTCCCTGTCTTGCATCTCAAAACATGAGGCTGAGTCTCAGTACTTTAGCAAAACCAACTTTATTCAGCTTGAAACAGAAACATCACGGTTATTTATTGTAGCGTGATCTGACACTCTCCTATACACAGACACAGCAATCAGGCAGGGTTGTGGCCAGGTTAGTAATTTATATTTATAATGTCCCTTGTATCACCCATTGACGGCAAGCACTCATAGCGCGAACACGATTGACTCGTATATGCTTTAGCTGCGAGCTGCTACAGCATTGGGAGCTCGCAACTGATAATCTGTCTTCCACAGACGTGGCAATAGCCCATTGGGGGGCGTCCCAAAAGAGTTTAGAAACCTTACAGCGTGTACAGTCCTCCTCAATGCATGGTCGTTGGGTCAGTGTGTCTGCATTCTAATGTTTGTCTCCGGATAAATGGTTCACAGTGAAGTGGAATACCAGAAGGCACTCCAGCCACCACAGTAAGTCAGATTCATGGAAAAAAGCAGCCACTGGAGAGCAGCATAGTCTGTGAAAATCACAACATTCATGTATCAGAATTGCTGAATGTAATCCACTGTGACAAATAGACCTCTACAGGTCATGTGGAGTTAATCTCAGTTAACAGATGATCTCTGGCCAAATTAATGCCTGATTATAGTAGTTCACAAATATTGTGGATCAATGCCACCTTTTTTCTCAGATCTCTGTAAAGTAGCCTTTTTTAGTGCATGAAATCTAAATAAACAGAATTACAGGTTAGTAATTAAAAAAAAAAGGTTTAGAAGGTTTACAGTAGTTGCAGTGGTTCGGACACATGTGCAGAATACAGTGAGATTCTTACTTGTAGCACATCACCACTCCCCAACATCATTCATTAGCAAGAATGCATTAAAATTCATATCTTCATTTTTTTGCAATAAATCTGAATTCTGCAAAAACAAGGATGTCTTTATTATTACTTTTCATAAGCTGAGCAAAAACTAGAAGAAGTAGTGAGATTAGCGATTAGAGATAAGATAATATTTAGTATTAATCTACATTCTTGTGGAAAATGGACATCTGACACAAACAGAAAAATGTTGAGCAAAGGTTTTTGTATGCTTACCAACTATTAGTAGGCAATTAAAAAAATACTTAAGTATCCTTTTGTAACATACATACTGTAAATATCTGGTATGTTTCAATAAAATTGAATCAAAAACTATTTTTGTAATTACAATTTTAATCCAAAAAACAGAAGCTAGTTGGAGTAAAAACCTGCAGGCACATGGGGTCCCCAGGACTGAGTCTGAGAATCCCAGATATAGGCCTTAATGAATAACAAAAATTTTAATAGGAGTTTCAGAAGCTTTCAGAATACAGCTTTTCATTTATCATCTGAACATACTTGGTCCATTTATAGGGTTTCATGGAGGCAGTAAAGCAAATTTGGATGGGATGCCAGCCAAAGCACGGCAGCCCTCCTTCTTACCAAGCTAACTTAGACAAAACATTTAATAATATGTACACTTCTTTAAAATGTGGGAGAAAAGAAGACAGGGCCAGAGGTTGCACTGAGGTTCCTGAAGCTGTGCAGTGACAATGCTAACCACTAGGCCATCACTTTTAAAATACATATTTATACATTGGATTCAGAAATTACTCAGATACCTTTTGAGCACTTTATTATGTTGTAGATTTAATTTTAAATGTAATCATTTGCCATTTTTGCCCATCAATCTACACACAATAACTCCTAATGACAAAAACTTAAATCACTCATTCATGTTAGTATTCAGACCCTTTACTGTGGCGCTCTAAAATGTGATCAGGTGCATCCTGTTTGCTTTAATTCTCCTTGAGAAGTGTCTAGAAATTGACTGGAGTCCACCTGTGACAAACTGAATTGATTTGATATTATTTAGTAAAAGCACACACCTGTGTATATACTGTATGGTCCAACAAGGTTCAATAATTTACACTACATGCCAGGACAAAAACCACAATCAAATTGTGGTGAGTCATAGATTAGGCAAGGGTATCAAACTATTTCTAAAGCTTTGAGTGTTTCTAGCAGCAAGGTGACCTCAATAACTGTGAGACTGAAGAAGTTTGGAACCACCAGGATTTTTCCTAGAGTTGGCTGTCTGACCAAACTGAGTAACGGGGCAAGAAGGGCTTTTGTCAGGGAGGCATTAATAAATGGTCACACTAACAGAACTTCAGATGTCCTCTGCTGAGATGGGAGAAACTCTTGGAAGGTCAACCTTCTCAACAACACCCCATCAATCAGGTTGCTTGGAGTTTGTCAAACAGCATTTAAAGAACTCTGACAGCATGAGGAAAATGATTCCCTGATCTGATAGGCAGAACTTCAATTACTATGTCTGGCATGGACCAGGCACCTGCTTATTACCATGTCTACAGTGAAACATGGCAGTGGCAAGAAGATGAGTCATTCAAATGCAGCTGTAATACAGAGAGGTATTTGAAGAAAACCTGCACTTGGAGCACACATGACCTTAGACTTGGGTGACAGTTCATCTTTCAGCACAACAATGTGCTTAAACATCCTTAAACATACAGTCAAGACAATTCTGGAGTGGCTTAATAAGGGGAATAGTCCCTGACATCTCCTTGAGTAGCTTAGCCAATGCCAAGACTTACTGTAAACCTCACAGAACATTGTAGAACATCTTTGGAGAGACCTGACGATGGCAGGTTACAGATGCTTCCCATCCAATCTAAAGGAGCTTGAGAGGATCTCGCAGGAACTGCCCAAATCCACATGTGCACAGCTTGTAGAGACGTATCCAAAAAGACTCAAAACTGTAACTGCTGTCAAAGGGGCTGCTACAAAAGTACCAAATTAAGGGTCAGAATACTTACATGAATGAGAGATTTCAGTTTTTGATTTTTAGTACATTTGCAAACCTCTCTGAGAATATGTTTTTATTTTGTGATTGTGGGTTATTGAGTTAGATTGATGGGCAAAAAAGGCAAGATTAACAATAAAGTGTGCGGAAGGTATAGGTTTTTGCATACTTTCTGAATCCTCTGTATATTCATTAGAAGACTCCTTTTTTGTTTTGTGAACTGGACCGTTCTCACATATCAAACATTATGTAAGACTCCTTTCTTTAACTATTTTGTTCACTTCCAGGATGTATGTGTGAAAAATGTTCTTATGTTCCATTTAAATCAGCTCTTTAACAGTTTTTATGCTACTGTCATTAAATATTTGGCTGAAAAGGTAACTCAGAAGACAAGAGTATTGGTTAACAGTTCATAGTTTTATTTTACAGTTTAAGCACAAAATAGTTAAAGTTCTCAACCTGTGGGGGCGACCCCCCTAGGGGGGCACGAAGTAACAAAAAGGGGGGCGCAAAGATGTGAAAAAAAGAAAACAAGAATCGAAAATATGAAAAATACATCTATTGAAACCAAAACAAATTAACTTAAACTACATTCTGATACTAGAAGAATAAATATAGAGTTAGATAAATGTCGATAAAAGTTAAGTAGGTATAATAAAATATGCATTTATGATATATCATTAATTAAAAAAGAACTAATTGGTATTAGTGGGCTCTTTCAAAAAAACGTTAGGGGGGCACGATTAAAACTGTTATGAAAACTCGGGTTGCAAATACTTAAAGGTTGAGAAACGCTGAGTTAAAGGAATTGTTCAGGATCAAAATGTGAGTCTGAGGCTAGGTTGAACTGACAACCTTGGGGTTTAAAGTCCATGTTTATTGTACTGCCTGCAAGGGTAGTAGCAGTTTTTAATGAAAAGGAAATTGAGAAGGCACAAAGTGAGAATAACAAGCTAAAGGTTGAAACAATGAAGATGTGAAATAAGCAAAGCTTCACATGGATCAAAGGTCAAAGTTGAAATACAGTATGGGATTTCATAGCCAAAAAGAGGCTTGTAATCAGGGCCAAATCGAGCAAATGTTTAACAAAGTCAAAAAACAGAATAAGAATTTCTAACCAGAATATTTTAATAAGAAAGATCACTAAAGGTTTTTCTAGCAGAACTCGAAAACTCAAACGATTGTGGGAATGTATGCACTGCCCTTTATACAGTCACTTTGTTGATGTCACGCATTGCCCACTCCTAATCGTCTTGCCTGGTAACTGCAAAGAAACTGTCAACAAAACAATGCAATGTTGCGGGAAAATGTAATTCCTTTTCAACATTGTTGAAAACACTTGGATATAAAATATGGATATAAACATGGATTCCTTGGTCTTCGAAACTCTGGGAACAATGTTTGAAAAAATATAAAAGACTGAAGGACAATTAGCAAAAATGAAAGTTAAATCAGCTAAATCACAACACCTATTGCTTCTCTGATTTGAAGTCACACCCACCTACAGATACACCACAGAAGCTCCCTAGTCGGGACTGAAACTGTAACTGGTTTCAAGTAGAGGTTAAAAAGTGTTATATTAGAAGTCCTCAAGATGAGTGGTGGCTCCAGGGTGGACCTTCAACAGTGCTTTATGTGAATCTACAAGAAACACTAGCTGCTGAACATTTGCTTTTATTCTTCTCTCATAAGCTTCTACAATGTTGTGCTGAATTGCTTGATTTGTCAAAATCAGCTCAGATGAACATTCAGATTCATTTCTAAATAAAAAATGTGGCAATTATCTATAGCAGGGTTATCAAACTCTGGTTCTGGTGGGCCGCAATGACTGCGGGTTTTCATTCTAACCCATTTCCTAATTAGTCACCAGTTTTCACTGCAAATTAACTCCTTTTCCCTTCATTTTAATAGCCCAGTTTTTAAGGATTCAGTCCTCTGAATTGATGGCAGCCAAACAGAAATGAGATGTGAAAAGAGGCAACAGATGATCAACTGAATTAGAATGTCAAACTCCAGCCAATTTCACTCCAACCAGTTTCTTAATGAGAAGCCAGTTCATGCTGTAATTTAATGCCATTATTGAATATCAGGACTTGTTGCTGCTCTCATTCTGGAAGATTTTCTGTTTTTTCTAAGACCACCATTAAGATGTTTTGGTGATCTGAGCAGACCAACATGACGGAGACCTTCACCTTTCTTTATTTACAGGTGAGCTGGTCATGTGGTGGCTTGTTTTGTGTCTCATTATTGTTTGGCTGCTCATTAAGGAAAAGGAAACAACTAAGGGGTCTGAGTCACGTCAATTAAAATTGAGGCAAAACAAGTTAATCAGCAGCAAAAAACAGCTCACTAATTAAACAGATGGCTACAATGAAAACCTGCAGCCACTGCCACCCACCAGGACCGGAGTTGGACACCCCTGATCTACAAGGAACAAGATCGTCTTATATATTCATTTATTTAAATTTTTGTAGTTATACGCTCCATAAAGGTACCCGTAATTTTCAAAGCAAACTAATATTCATACAGCCACAACTTCATTAGAACTTTTTAATATGAATTAAAGTTTACTCCTTCATAAGTTAATTTCCTGAGATTTATAAATTAAATAAACTGATTCACCATCATCCATTATACTGCAAGGTAGAACAACAATAAATTGAGTTGAATTGATTTAAATATGAGAGCCCTATGAATTTAAAGCTTACTGTAAATTATGGACTATCTTTCAACAGAGCCTCAAAGGTAGTTAGTTTTGTTTTCTCTGCAGCACTCTCATTAGCTGTGGAAATACACAATGATGACTTCCAATAAGTCAATGAACATTGAATTTGAAAAAAAGGTATATGAAAAACAAGCTTTAAAGATTAGATTTTACAGTCATATTTTTAAAGCATTGATAGTGCAGAATGTGTGGCTCTTCTACCTCATCCAAAGATTACAATTAAATGAACTTCATCGACAGAAATTCAGATTCAGTGTTACAGCTGAGTAGCTTTATTAGCAGTATATCACAAGGACAAGGGAATTCCTACTCATGTTTGCAATCACTAGAACAAGCAACATTAAAATAAAAGTTAATAGGAAAAAATACAGCATGGACAAATAATAAATACAATAGCCTATACAGCCATTGATTTTGGAACTGTAATGCAGCATAAATGACTAAATACCACAATAAATCTCTATACCTATAAAGCTTGATGTCTATTTGTTTGTTCTGTATACACAGCTTTGCTTTTCAAGTTTCAGACTTGAGACTTGACACATAAATATTTCTCTTCATAAATCAGGATTTTTGTTTTTAGACCAACAAGGGTAGCTCAGGGTCAGATTGAATGGCAAGAAATTCTACACTGTGATTTCCTGGCAGCAGCAGTTGTGATGGTGCTGAGATGGTTTGCACACCAGTCATCCTATAAGAAAAAGCATGGGTTTAGTTCATGCCCATTACATTTAAATCTTCATTTAATCAAGAAATGGCTCCACACTTTCCCATTTTGCCTTTGGAGTTATTTATTACAATTTGGACTGTTTTGGTACTCAAGCTGTTTTCACTTTGATGCCCTGAATCCGGGGCACTAGCAGCAGACTTTTAACTTTATTGTATTCTCTGACAATATTTATTTTGGCAATGAGATCACTAAAAAGCAAGTTGGGTAGTATAGAACAATTTGGATAAATCAACACCCTCTGCATCTGACAATTATACTAGACATGCAGTATACACTACACACAGTATACAAGTTTGCCAAAATATTAACCTATTGTAGTGTTTAATCGTTTTGAACACGCTGAAGGTGCTTGATATTATTGTGAGGAAATAAAGCAAGAGATGAAACGACAGGCTGAAGACATGGTCAAAGGGTACATCCAGGTCAGAACCAGGAAAGTATAACATTCATAATGACAAAGCCAAAGATCAACAGAGAACAAAACCAGAGTTGAAGAAAATAAAAACATAACCTCTTATTGAGTTTTTGTTTTATTGTTATTTTTGAGTTATTTTTTTTTTAATATTTTTATTTCATTTTTTACAGTATATGTTATCTGTTTAAATTATTCCTTGTACTTTGTGTGTGGAACCCCGGGAGGCGGATCCACCCTGATGTCACCACTCCTGAGCCTCTTCTTTGGCTATTTAATACAAACCAGAGAAGGTTCAGAAGTAGGACAACATTGCATTTGTGGAGTAATTTTGTGAGCATTCCTATTTTTGTTGGTTTTGAGTTCCTTTTGGCAATGTTTGCTCTTTTGTATATTTCCTTGTACTTTTCTTTATAAATCCTAATTTATAAAGATTCTTCATTTCGCCTTCTGTACGCAAGTCATTGCCTTATGGCCATCCTCCTCCTTGTGGGACTTTTGCATTATGTTGGGAAATTTCTGGTTATTTTGACCAATCCCCAGGTTGGAAGCTAACAGTTAGCAGTGAGGAGTAACTGGATTTAGCTGAATCTTCTCAAGCAGGCTGGTGAGGTACCTAGCCTGCATTCATGGTCTTTTTAGGAGGCCTCACTTCTAATTTGTTATGTCTGCAACTCCTAATCACAATACTAACACTATATATATTTAGGTATACTAGGTAATTATCACTAGAATGAATTTTTGTTCATACAGTATATTCATGGATGGATACCTGACACTGCTGTATTTATACTTGATGTCCTGGTGACATCACCAGACCTGGTTCTCTTGACAGTAACAACATGAATGTGACAAATAACTGGCAAAATAGCATTGTTTAAATAAAAAAACAAGACAGTAATGAATCTGAAAGTTAAAATGATTAACAGAAATAAAATCCTCACATTCAAAAACCCCAAACTCGTGACAAAAACCTCTAAAAATAACTAATTACTACATTATATACCAAAAATGTGAGTCACATAACAGGACCTTTTGTACTAGAATTTACAAAAACCTTAAAAGGTATTATGCTCACCTTTCTAGTTAGCCACCTGAACCATTGCCCCCAAAATCTTTTACTTCAGTGTCCACAGCCCTGGTTATTCTTTTTCTATCATCTAACAGCTCCACCAACCATATCTTCTTCAGCCTTCCTTTGTGTTGTAATTTGGTTATTTTAAACTTTGCTTTAATTTAATCTCATCAAATTCCTTCATATTTTGTCTTCATTTCTGCCTTTTGGTACATAGAGCATTCATTCATTCAGTTGTTTTATAGAAATAAAGACAGTTTTTAAGGTCTCAAAAGATTTCACATAAGAAAGTACTGTCTTTTTATTTTTCATGGGTGTGCCATTTTGCAGTTTAGTTGCAATGATTTAGTGACATATTGCTAAGGGGCATGGTCCCAGAGGTTGTGATTCCTGATGTCTCTAGTGCGACAGTCCAAAGTGTGTCCTGTAGCTCAGCCTGCCCTTTTAATTAGCTTGTTGATTAGGTGAGCCTCTTCTAATGTGATGTTACCTGACCAGCACATCACGGCGTACAAAATTGCACTGGCTGTCACAGAGTTGTAGAGCATGTGAAGGATGTCTCTCATTAATAGAATACAGTCTGCCATTTCTTATATAGTTCCTCTTTGTTATGAGACCAGTCCAACCTGTCACTAATGTGGACCCCCCAAAACCATGAAAGAGTACAGTACCTCTACACCCATACCCTGAATAGTGACCGGACAGAAAGGCTCTTTGGTGCAGTGAAAGGCAATAACTGGTTCCTTGGTTTTGCTGATGTTAAGTTGCAGACAATTCTTTCTGCACCATAAAACAAAGTTCGCCACTGGACTCCTATAGTCTGACTCATTCCTCTATTCAATACACTCCATAAATGTTAGAGTCATCTGAGAATTTCTGCAAGTTATATGTAACATAGGATTTAGAAGAGTGAGTTTGTAACAATCAGCCTTTAAAAGAAGCTACACTTCATCACCCATTAGGGAGATGAATGTTGTTTGGAAGGTCACCATCATCAAAGTATATTGGCCCTCAACCACCTTTCCTGCTCCCTCTAATCTAAAAACAATAATGTCAAGAGGAATACATTTTGGAAAAAGAAAAGTGTATTTTAATATCCATAATTATGTATAATTACCAAAAAGGTAATAAAGGGCATAAATGATGACCTCTTTTTTCCCATAGACGCCAACCCTCCTAAAGAGTTTATTGATTTTTCCCCTCATACAAGAACATACAGACATTAACACATGTAGTCAAAGAAGAAGAGAAAAAAAAAGAAATTTATATTGATTGGAGTTCACTAATATGAGGACTGAATGTCCAGTTCTATTGTTTTAGATGCAGTGCTCTTGAAATATGAGAAGGGAGAACAAATGTATGTATTAAGATCAGTGCTACCCCAATAAAATGAAAAAGGTTCAACTCACCAAATGGGGTCAACCTGAGAATAACTGAACCTTCTATAGAAGCCCAAATATTTTCCTCTACAGGAGTTTATCCATTTAACCATCTTCTGGAAGGCCACCTCATAATAGGGAATGTCCTTGTGTGAAGTTCACTTCATTTTTCTTAAATAGCTCTGATATGTGCCGTCTTCTTTTACCTTCCACAATTCTCCTTCCTCCAATAGCAGGTGTCATTTAAAAGCAAAAAATGTCCTGCTCGAATGCCACATCACTTCCTTTGTCGTCATGTCAATATGATGCCAAGCCTACCAACCGGGGTCCTCCAAACATAACCATCACCTCTAGCGCCTGCATAAATTGTGTAAGCACTCTAAATTCCTGTGTAACACTGAGGTAATGACTAAAATAGCCTTGCTACAAGTTAATTATCTAGAGCATTAGGTATACTGTATGCATTGGGTTTTGACTATTGCCTGTTTACTGGCTTTCAGCTTTGACTTCAGAATGTTTCTTGACAATGTTTTAGTCCCATCCATCTTCTGTAACTTTGATCAGTTTCTTTTCCTGCCATTTTTCAGCTAGGCATAACACTTTGGGGCTCATCCCTTCCACATCCATCATACAAACATTCTAAAGACCAATAAACTCCAAAGCAGAAGGAGGGTGGACAGCCTACTAACATTCTAGTCTCCCAGTCACACCGCTCTTACAAAAATGGCAGTAAATGGCTTGTTCAAAAGACTTTCTCTGAACAAGCAAATATGCCATGTAAAGTAGCAGGGTGGACTCTAGTGTAGCTATCACTAAGCAACTCTTCTGATGCAATGTCCTCTTTAACAGGTGTGCTTATCCCTTTATATTAAAATGGCTGTGATTTTCTAGATCATCTATGCTGACGTACTCTCTGTATGTACACAAAACAGTACAAAAGCTGTAGACTCCCAGAAATAACCCATACCGTGGAGAAATTGTACTGTACGTATAGAATATACCTCTTCTATGGTAACACACCCTAGGCAACTACCAATTTTAACTGAGACTATAAAAATGATTATGGCTTTAATCTATCACTCGGTGGTGGACAAGCAAAATCTCCTATGACTGTGTTGTTGTGTTATATATTTAGTTTAAAATATACCAGGCCCTCAGAAAATATTTAGGCCCCTTCACTTTGTTTCACTTCTTTTTAGGATGCAGCCTTATCCTAAAATCATTTAAATTTATTTTTTCCCTCATCAAACAACACTCAAACTCCAGAATGAAAATATGAAAAAAGGATTTTATGAATGTTTGCAAATGGTTTAAAAACAAAAAATCTAATATCACAGTCACACGAGTATTCAGACACTCAGTTACGACACTTATAATTTGGCTTACGTGTATCTCATTTTATTGATCATCTTTGAGATGTTTCTACACCTTGTTTGATGTCCACATGTGGTCAATTCAGTTGACTGGGCGTGATTAGGAAAAGCACACAACAGTCTATAGAAGGTACTACGGTTGAGAATGTGTATCAAAATAAAAACTCAGCCATAAAATCGAAGAAACTGCCTGTAAAGCTTAGAGACAGGTTTGTGTCAAGGCACAGATCTGAAGAAGGCATTGAAGATATTTATTTCTGCAGCACTGAAGGTTCCCAAGAGCATAGTGGCCTCCTTAATTCTTAAATGGAAAAGGTTTGAAACAACCGTCACTTGCTAGGCCTCGCTGCCAAACTTAAAAATCGCGGGACAAGTGAATTGGTAAGGGAGGTGACCAAGAACCTGATGGCCATTCTCAATGAGGTGCAGAGAATCTGTGTGGAGATGGAAGAAACTTCCGAAAGGTCAACCACCACCACAGCAATACTTCACTAATCTGAGGTTTATAGAAGATTGGCCACATGACACATTAAAACTCTCTTAGAGTTTGCAAAAAAGCACCTAAAGGACTCTCAGACTATGAGAAACAAGATTGAACTGTTTGGCCTTATATTTAAGCATCACATCTAGAGGAACCCAGGCACCACTCATCACGTTCACAATACCATTTCAACGGTGTAGCATAATGGTGTTAGTATCAAGTTGTGGAGTTGTTCTTCAGCGGCACGGACTGGGAGAATGGCCAGAGTTGATGAAAAGCTGAATGGTGTAAAGTACAGTAATATCCTCAATGAATACCTCCAGAGCACTTTGGACCTCGGACTGGGCTGAAGGTTCACCTTACAACACGACAATGACCTTAAGCACAAAGAAAAGACAACACAGTAGTGTCTTAGGGTCAGCTCTGTGAATTCTTAAAAGGGTCAACCAGAGTACCAACTTGAACCAAATCAAACTTTTCTGAATAGACCTGAAAATAGCTGTCCAACCTGACAGAGCAAAACTGCAGAATATCTGTTATGTCCAGATATGCAAAGCTTGTTGTGTTATAATCAAAAAGACTCCTGGTTGGAATCGCTGCCAAAGGTGTGCTTCATGAAGTACCATGTACAGGGTCTGAAAAGTTGTGTCAATGTGATATTTTTAGTTTTGTATTTTTTAATAAGTTTGCAAAAAATTCTAAAATCTTGTTTTTGCTTTGTCATTCTGGGGTATTGAGTGTTGCTTGATGAGGGAAGAAATTAATTTAAATGATTTTAGGACAAAGCTGCAACCTATCAAAATGTCCAAAAAGTTGAGTGATCTGAATACTTTCTGTTTTCTATGGAAACACAATTTACCAGAATGTCAAGTCACTGGAAGTACAGTCAATATGCAATAATGGACAATCTGAATTTAACTGTAATTCAGTTTCAGATATGAAGACCTGACTTCAACATCTGAGATGGATTGGTAGGTTCTTCTCTGATAAGTATTTCTAGATAAAAAAAAATAGAAGATTTACTATGTGAGGTGCATGAAAAAGGAACCCTATAATAAAAGAACTGATTGTAGATGCTTATCTCAAAATGTCTCGTGTTTATCCTTCTCTTGTTTTGTTTGAACTTTGTTGTCTGTCATTTGTTTTCCAAGGCCACTTGCAAGCTCATTTTTGGTAGTCCTTCCGGCATTGTGTAGTTTGAGTTAGCTTTACATCTTTGACAGGTGATGATAAATAGAGAGAATATGTCAAGGGAATTAAATGAATAATCCACTGAGTCCTGGGCGTTAAATCCGTTGATGATGTGTAATGGCTCCTCTGCGAGGCAATCATTCACAGCAACATGCTGGTTAGCTGCAGCAGAAAACAAGTCCTCAATGCAGTGTTATGTTTTTGCTGAAAAGAATTAAGAACTATTATTTTTATGTCAAACTGACGTTTGGAATAATGCCATCTAATTTTCACTAGCCTAGAGGCAATGAACTATAAGTCAATTCTGTAAGGTTGCCAGCTTATCAAAACCCTAATCATCAATGTTAACAGATTCTATCATTCTTATTATCTGAAGGAAAGATTATTCTTGCCGAATCTAGTAGATAATTTAAATAGAACAGTGATCAGACAAAGGTTACAGCAGCGTAACAATTTGTTTTCATTATATATTGCAAATTAAAGCCACCAGTAGACAGCATTTTTTACATTATTTAACTATTTGAATGCCTAGATTATGAACATTTTTTTTCATTATCTCATTAAATGTAAGTTGACTCATGGGTAAATTAATTAACCTTTGCAGTGTTCATAATTTACCAAGCAAATACAGAGGTATGAAAGCACATCTCAAAAAAGGAATGTAAATTGAGCAAGTCTTCTCGTAACCTTGGCTGCTCCAGGCCTAGTATATTTAATTTTTCATTTTTTTTTGTTATTTATGCATGTGTTTTGATTTTGATATTGTTTTGTTTCTTTCATATAGATAGATAGATAGATAGATAGATAGATAGATAGATAGATAGATA
>JANRMT010062837.1:73192658-73280177 GCA_026402145.1 Polypterus bichir lapradei | reverse complement strand
CATCTTTCCCAAGAAGACTCATGGCTGTATTAGTTCAAAAGGGTGCTTCTACTAAATACTGAGCAAAGGGTCTGAATACTTAGGACCATGTGATATTTCAGTTTTTCTTTTTTAATAAATGTGCAACAATTTCAAAAATTCTTTTTTTTTGTCTGTCAATATGGGGTGCTGTGTGTGCATTAATGAGGAAAAAATTAATTTAAATGATTTTAGCAAATGGCTGCAATATAACAAAGAGTGAAAAATTGAAGGAGGTCTGAATACTTTCTGTACCCACTGTATGTTCTCTCTGTGCTCTTGGCCTGGTCAATATCCATGGAAGGACCCCTATTGCTTATGGTGCGGCCCTATCAAAGTCTCAAGGATAACCTACTGGTGGACTAAGAGTGGAAGGCCATCTATAACAGTGTTGGATGTGGTGCCACACAAAGTCCGAATCTTGCCATGGAAAATCAAGATGCACAAACGTGAGAAACCTATAGAAAGCACAACATTCATCTTGCTGAAGAAGGGTATCAACTGGTCGCCAACTGCCCAGCAGGCGTAATTTTTATGCTACCCAAAGAGGACCACTGTGTGTCTGAAACCCCAAAGATAATTTAAAATAAGGTCTGAACAAATCAAGGAAGCAGAAGAGGTTCTGAATAAACAAAGAAAAAATGTGCTTGACATCCTTCCATGTGTACTGGAGAAGGCTGACTACAGAAGAAACTGCTGTGGACTCAACAAGAACCTAACCAAAGAACACCTACTCTGATTCCTGTTCACTGTAACTCGGTAGTTAGGATAAAGCCATTTGGTATTACTGTAACTGAAAAGTAATAACGTGTGAATGATAAGTTTTTAGCTGTTATGAGTTTGTCTGCCTGAATTCAGTAGGAAAGTTCAGAGTAGCATCACACACACATACACAGACAATAGAGGGGCTGTGTGTATGTGTTGTAAACCAATGCAGAACAGCTGTGAAGAAATTGGTGGGTGCTTCCATCACAACAGCTAGCAAAATACTTACTATCAAACCTGCTGAATGCTGGGTTTGAAATGAACTTTTATTTCATCGGTCAATTTTTTAAAAACTTTTAAGCCATCTGCCTGTTTCTATAAGAAAGAATAAGATCAAACTAAGCTTGTGTAGATTTATGTTTTATATTGTTTCTTATATTTCTTTGTCTGTATATACTGTAGCTGATAGAGGGCACTCCAGCCTCCCAACCTGACACAGACAGACGCAAGAGGCACAACTTCAAAACACACACAAAATTTATTTTTCTTTTTTCGCCAGTGGGAAATGTCTTCCCCATCTCCACAAGCACAACACAGTCCCACTAAAAACAGTATAACACACCACAATACAATTCTTCTTTCTCCTTTTTCTTTCTTCTCTTTTCTCCTCCACTCTTCCCCAGATAGCTTTGTCTCCCTCCTCCCGACTCTGGCTCCTGGAGTGGTGGCTGTTGTCTCCTTTTATAAGGCACCCGGAAGTGCTCCAGGTGCCCGTTGACCTAATTCCGGCAGTACTTCTGGGTGTGGTGGAAGAGCTGCGCATAAGGGCTCAGCAGCAGCTGCAGCACCCCCTGGTGGTGCCGGCGGATCCCAACAGGGCTTCATCCAACTCCAACTCCCATGGAGCCCTGCGGGAGTACGACAGACTGCTGCAACCCAAGGAGGCTGCCACCTAGTGTTTCGGGGGAAGTAATGCTATGGCCTTGCTTATTCCCCTGGTCCATCCAGTGGGAGGGCGTCCCCACCGCAAAACTTATATATCCGTGTTCTGTTATGCTTTAGTCATGAATAAATCATAATTTGGTTTATTGCATTTCACAAAGCTTATTGGAAGAAGGGCGATATTCAAGATTGTGGTGACTATAGAGGATAAGGCTGATGTCACACACAATGAAAATTTGGGAAAGGGTTATAGAGAGAAAGCTTAGGTAAGAGACCACCATAGGAGAGGAGCAGTTTGTCTTTTTGCCAGGGAGAGGAACAACGGATACAGCCTTTGCATTTTGAGACAGCTCATAGAGAAACTTTGAGAAAAAAAGAAACGTTTGCATAAGGTTTTTTTTTTATTGATTTGGAGAAGACTTATGATAGTGTGCCACATCAAGAAGTCTGGTGGTGCATGAGTGAGAAAGGAGGACCAGAGAAGTATATGAGGAATGCCCAAGATATGTATGATGGAGTGAGGACTCGGGTTAACAGCAGTGTTGGGGTAACAGACAAGATCTCAGTTAGAGTAGGTCTGCACCAGGGATCTTCTATAAGTCCTTACCTCTTTGATTTGGTTATGGATGTGTTGAGCCATGGGATAAAAGACCAAACTACCTGGTATAGTCTTTCTGCTGATTACATTGTGTTGTGTAGCACTAGAAAAGAGGAAGAAGGAAGCTGGACGAATGGGGGAGGGCTTTGGAAGATAGAGGGTTGAAGAGGAAATAAGAAGAAGACAGAATATATGAGTTTTAATGACAATCAGAAGTTAACCTGCATTTAGAGCTGTTGAAATGAGTGCATGAATGTAAGTGTCTAGGATCACTGGTAGCCCAAGATGGAAAATTAGATACATACTGTAGATAAGCCATTGAATGCAGTGTGGATGAAAAAAAACTGAAAGAAGGTATGAGAAGTATTGAGTGATTGAAGAATTAAAACATAGGTTTAAAGTAAGATTTTTAAGATAGTGATAAGACAAGCAATGAGGTATTGCGTGGAGACTTGAGCAGTAAAGGGAGCACAGGAGAAGAAATTAGATGTGGCAGAAATGAGAATGTTGAGATGTACGTGGGAAATGACAAAAATGGACAGAATAAGAAATGAGACAATCAGAGGTACAACAAAAGCGGGAGTGATATCTAAGAAAGTATAGCAAATTAAACTGAAATGGTATAGACATGTGATGAGGAGAAACAATGACTATGAGGATAAAAGAGTGATGGAAATGGAAGTACAGGGGAAGAGAAAGTGAAGGAGGCCAAAGCGGAAGTGGATTGATAAAGTAAAAGGAGATCTGAAGGAAAAGGGCTTGACTGGCAAGGAGGTGCAGGTCCGAGCTGTTTGGAGTACGTTGATCAAGCACATCAACACCCTATAGAAGTGGGAAAAGATGAAGAGGAAGAAAAGGAGAATTTGGTTTATTGCAAGTTACAGTTATTTGTTGAGAAATAGTCTATTACTACATCCAAACATCTAACAGAGAAAATGAAAGTTGTTTTTTGTGGACTTCCTCCTATTTATGAACTCAGGCCATGCATTGTTCAGATCTCTTTATCATTCTGGAGTTCCCAGCTCTATGGTGAACAAAGATCTCACATAATACCACTGAAAGCAATCTTAGCTGGTAACTCTTTGTTGTTTGAAATTTATTTTATCAACTATTATCATGCATTGTTTTATTTTGTATATTATTGGGAAGCCTATAATAAAAGTCCTGAAGTATTAACTTATTTTTTTGCTCACTAAAGACAATTATTCACTCTTACAGAGTTCAGCCATGTTGTTATACCACAGGGCTCCTTGCTTATGGAGTCCTTAAACATAGTAGGGATTAAAATGGCACCTTCATGGTTAGAGTCAATTTATTTAATCTTATGTTAAAAAGTCATAATAAGGGCATAACTAGATCTGCCCATCTCACACTATTGTGTTTTCTTAAATAGTGGCATAAATTCAATCATTCGCTTAAATTTACCTTAGTAAATCATAACAACTTACAAACAGTATATAATATACATTGGTGTATTACAATATGCACAATCAATATTGTGAAATGGGCTGGGCATACTAGCAGGGTTAGTGCATTATGCTCTGTACTGTGGCTTACAGGCATGGAGAAGGCCATGCTATACATCATACAGATCTCCTCTTCTTGATCGAATATCTCACTGGGCACTGTTGTTAGAATGACAGGTTGACAATGCCAAGTCACCAAGGCAGATAATATGCACTTTATTCTGCAGACAGTAGCATAGTATAATGAAATACAGCCGGTATGGAGGAATGACAGTAATTAGAATCAAGTGGAAAAATGAGGTTTGCAATAGCTTTTCCAGATTTGTCAGACAAGACTCATGAGTGGCTTTGGAGGAATGAGGAAGAGCTATGATAAAACGGACTGCTCTAATTTACTCAATTTTACTTGTTCTGCATGAATAACTCCCATTCACTTTTAAATGTTAGTTCTTTTACATTACTGCGGATTGAGAGAGTAGAAGGTTTTTACTGTGCCCCTCTGTGAAATGCCTCACATTGAGTGATTAACTCTATGCAGCACAGCAGAGATGGCCAGCACAGGATTCAATATGGATTCAAATTAGTGAGACTGATGTATAGCACAAAGACATGGCTGAGTGAAACCAATTTAAGTGATCCGATCATTGTATGCTGACTTAAGAAACTAGAGTTAAAACTATAATTATTAACTAAAATGGACTGAAAATAATCTAAATATTAGAAAAAGCCAGAAATAATTCCTGTACCCTTCTTTCTTTGGAGAAGTGATATGAATAAATTAGGACTCATGTATTCTGGAATGATTTTCATGAAGGTCAGAGTGCTGTCTCCATATAAGCAAAGAACATAAGGCTCTATGAGTGAACAAAATAACCATGAATGACATTAAGAACATTGCCCAGAGGAACACCACTGGAAAAAGTTTTTTCAGGAAACCTTCATACGGTACATTTTATTGTTATCTATTCATCCAGATTACGGTTGCAGAGAATGGAGCCTGTCCTGTCAGCATCTGATACAAGGCAGGAACTATCCCAGGAGAGCATGCCAGTCCACAGAAGTACATACCTACTCTCCTTTAAACAGGAACAATTTACAAAAGCTAATTGATATAATGTGACAACCATAAGAAGCAATTATAGCAATGTGGTGAGACATAAAATATCTTTAATAGCCCCAAATATTCTTTAAATCAAGATCCAAATGCCTAAATTGGATTCTGAATACAGAAAAGGTTAAAAACAAATGTAAAAATAATTCCAAGATGTTGCAGACGACTCCTTACTTTACCTTACATTTTCCCTGAATATTGAGGAACAGGCTTCTCAAATGATCAGCCCCTCCATGGTAAAAAACACTGCTTTTCTTCTAGTGTATGCTTCACCCACTTAAGCAGATCACTTTTTCCCCAGTTGCATAAGCCTTTTCTGACTCTTTAATTTGAAAACCTAAAGTTGTGTGGTGTGACCTTACGAATGTGACAATACATAGGGTGGTGATGTAAAGAAATCATCGTCCAAGAATTTGGATTTCAAAACTAAAAAAACATTCATCTGTGCTTATTATTGATTCTTTGGGTTTCTGACCTTCCAGCTAGGCTTCTTGACTCTGATTTCTTAATTATATATTTGGCTTGTTACACATTTTATTAATCTTCTGGTAGCAACCTCCTCTAATCTTTATAGTAAATCTTCCACTCCTAGTCCGTCACCCTTGCCCTAGTGGCCTACCAGATTTCGACATTGTGATCAAACAGGAACTTCAATAGTTATAAATTGTCTGCCCAAAGCTGAAGCAACCTGGTTACAGAATTAAATTTATATTCAGTCAGGTCCATAATATTTGGACAGTGACACAATTTTCATAATTTTGATTCTGTACACCACCACAATGGAATTATAACAGAGTAATCAAGATGTGATTGAAGTGTAGACATTCAACTTTAATTCAAGTGGTTTAACAAAAATATTGTATGAGCTGCTTAGAAAAGGCAAACATTTTTATACATAGTCTCCCTATTTTCAGGGGCTCAAAAGTATTTGGACAAACTAACATAATCATAAATATAATGATCATTTTCAATATTTGGTTGAAAATCCTTTACAGTTGTGGAATATGGCCGGCAGCTTATCCTGGCCAATACCCCCAAGCCGCCAGATGGAGCCCTCCCTGCAACATGGAGGTGCCCCGAATTCCAGCAGGGCATCATAGACTTTGGAGTTTTAATTCACAGCCCTGCTGGATACCATGGGGGCCGCCAGAGGACACTGCAGGGAGGCTCAAGGACTTGTATTTTCCGTATAGCCCGGAAGTACATCCCAGTCACGGGGACAAAAGAAATTACTTACTTCCAGGCTGAAGAAAAGGAGTTTTCACTCAACCCAGAAGTGTTACATTCAAGACCATTTCACTTCTTTGCTTTGAAAAGCACTTGGTTTGCTGTCACAGTATGTTTTGGCTCATTGTCTGTCTATACTGTGACATGCCATTATATCAGTTTTGCAGCATTTGGCTGAAGTATAGCCGTGTACACTTCAGAATTCATCCTGTTACTTCTGCCAACACTCATATCATCAATAAACACTAGTGACTGACTTCCATTGGCAGTCACGCATGCCCAGGCCATAACACTACCTTCGTCTTATTTCACACGTGACATGGTATTCATTGGATCATGAGTTCCTTCTCTTCTCCATACTCTTCTCCTTCCAACATTCTGATATATATTGATCTTAGTTTCCTTTGTCCAAAGGAAACTGTTCCAGAACTGGACAGGCTTTTAAAAATGTTTTCTGGCAAAGTCTAATCTGTCCTTTCTATGTTTGTGGTTTACCAGTGTTTTGCACCTTGTGGTAAACCCTCTTTACTTTCATGAAGTCTTTTCTTGATTGTAGACTTTGGCAATGATAGGTCTACTAGCTCTTGGAGAGTGTTCTTGGTTTTGCTAAATGTTGTGAAGGTGTTCTTCTTCGCAAAAGGACAGAATTCTGCAATCACACTGCACAGTTGTTTTCTGTGGTTTTCCAGACCTTCTTGTGTTGCTCAGTTCACCAGTGTGTTCCTTCTTTTTAAGAATACATCAAATGGTTGATTTGACCATTCCTGGTGTTTCTGATGTATCTCTGATGGGTTTGTTTTGTTTTCTCTGCCTAATGATGGCCTACTTTTTACTTGCATGCACTGTTCTTTGGACCTCATATTGAGCGTTCACAGTGACAGCGTCCAAACTCAAATTCCACACTTGCAATCAATTCCAGACCTTTTACCTGCTTAACAGTTAATGAAATAATTAGGGACTTGCTCCCACCTGGCTATGGAACAGCCAAATGTTCAAATATTTTTGAGCCCCTGGAAATGGGAGGGCTATGCAGAAAAATATTTGTCATTCTAAACACCACATACAATATTTTTGGTAAACCCCTTAAATTAAAGCTGAAACTCTACATTTCAATCACATAATGATCGCTTTATTTCAAATCCATTGTGCTGGTATAAAAAGCCACAATTATGAAAACTGTGTCCCTGGCCACTATCCAGTTGTGTTACAGTATGTGGAAATCATCACCTTAGAGTTTGAACTGAACAAAAAAAATGGCAAATTGGAAAAATAGGGAATTAGGCTGAAATGAACAGGAAAGACACTTAAAAGAAGGATTGTATTTTAATAGTGGGGGGCTTGGACATATTAGTGGTCACTGTAAACAATTAACAGATACCCACCATCAGATGTAAGGATTAGTAATGTGGGAGTTAGGAATTGAAACCCTGATGTATGTGCTGTTCCTGTACCAGTTACTGCTCAGTCCCATAGTCTTTATGCCATGGTAGATTCTGGACAAGCAGAAAACTTTATTAGTTCCCAGTCAGTAAAATATTTGTGTCTGAACCAAGTTTCTTTGAAATTTAAGCCCAAACCTTTGTCCATTGATGGGAGTCCTATTGGTTTCGGGTTATTAGAAATTATGACTGCTTCACTAATTATCTAAATGTAATCATTACATAATGATGGGCATAGCCATTTTCAAATTCCAAAGCTGTACTCATGTCCTATAGATACCCTATGGTTGAAAGAATATAAGTCTAAAATTGATTTGGTTTCTGGAAAATTAAAGAGTTGAGTCTTTGTTTTACTCACTATTTCATCCATTTTTATGTGTTTCCCTTGGTATGTTTAGGTGATCTGTATAGCTAAACTTTGTTTTTTATACCCTGGGAATTTGACTTTAATGTTTTTTTTCCCTATCTGACTTCCTTTAAAACTAAATCGTTTTATCATCTTCCCGGACACCATTTTGTATTTTTAAAAGATATCGCTATTTTGTGATAATTTGTTTTTAATTTTGTCTATGTATCAATGCCTTAGTTATGTCCCATGTGTTTTATGAGTGGTCCACCAAGAGGCGGGACCACCTACCAATAACAACCCTCAACTGCCCTCCACGCTACAAATTCAGAGGGTCTTTCTCAGTTCCTGGTGGTTCATAGTGAATGCACTCTGGAGTGGGGGAGTTATTGTCTTTTGTTGTTGTTGTGATGTGAAATTTTGCATACAAGTTGATAAATATTTTGTATGTCTTTATTTGTAACTTAGACAAAGCAATGTAATATTAGTGTTACATTATAGATAATAACAACAATGGTTTGAGAACCCCTTCCCCCCTTTAAGGAATGAGTCTCTTTGTAATTTTACGACAGGGTTGGGGGAAGTGCCTCAAACAAGTTTGGCTAATATTTCTCTGTTGAAGTCTCTGAGTCAACCCCCACAGGAAAGCCAAGCTGCCTAACTGCCAACCTTTACCTTAACATATGGTTTGGAGGGCAGGTGGGAGGGTATTCTGTTCCCCTATTGGTCTGAATTATGGCTGTTTGGAACGGGCTTGTATCAGAAGCCTTTATGTTCCATGACGCCCTATTGGATCTAGGGGTTGGACAGGAAACCTATAAATTTGCCTGCTTTACCCAATTCTCTCTCTCTCTTACCAAACTGATGAAAGGCCATCTCACACCATGAACTGAAAAGGACAACACAATGGAGAGTACAGCTTGGCAGCCATATTAAGACAGGGATGCGGCCTGATCTGAAGAAAGCTGACCACAAATGATGCCTTAACTAGAGACATTTTAAGTAACTAACAAGTTTGTGTGCCGCCTGAAACTAGACATCAACATTTATCAGGTTGTATGGTTGCCAATATTCAATTGTATTTTGCATATTGTTGTTATTTATGAATATTATCAATAATACATTATTTAAAGTGTAACTTAACTCCTGCTTGTCTTTTACTACACCTAATTGCCTGAGGTTATAAATGTAGAAGGGAAGGTGGGGAGAAGTTATATGGTACAATACCTTATAAACAGTGATAAGTCTGGGAGATCTGAGGCATTCTGACAAAGGCTACATATTAATAATACAAAAGGGGAAAGTAGAGTAATATACTACTGTACCAAGACAAGACAGCTGCGTATCGTCCTTTTCTTGTGATTTTCTGGTTCCTATTTTCTGCTCTGTCTTTAACCCTGAGCATTGTATTGTGCATTGGCACTTTGTTTGCATTGGACAGCCTCTGTGGTTTAGGGCAGTTCCTTTAATTCTTGTACTCCACAGAGCTTCACTGTGTAACAGAGCATTTTGTGAAAAATGAATCTTTCTATTTTTATAAAGATTTTGTGTTTGCCCTTTTTTTTAGCTGGGGTTTGGTGGTTTATCCCCCTCAAGTAGTCATTTTTGGAAGTGCTTTTATTGGTGCCTCTGGTTTATAACAGCTTCAATTCTAAATGCACTTTCCCTTAATTTCCGTGGGTATCCTCGAGCATGTGATTCACTGTAAAGATAAAAGAATTTTGCTGGATCTACTTTACTGCCTTTAAGGATTATGAAGACCTGGATTAGGTCCCCACACAGACTTCTCTACTCAAGACTAAACGGGTTTAATTCTATGAGTCTGAAACAGGACAACGCTTACTTAAGTCCTGGGATGCACTTGGTTGCTGTCCTCTGCACGGCTTCAAGTGCTGCTATGTCTTTTTTGCAGTGTGTTCATAAGAACCCAATACTGCACCCAGTACTCAAGATTGCCTTTTAAAAATGACATGAACATAAATAAATATATAAATATGTTTAAAAAATATTTTTAAGCTGTTTTTAGATCCAGCATGCTTCAAAGCCCTTAGAAGAAAAAATAAAATTTAAATCGAAGCCAGATCATAGCAGCCAGGAGTACTGTGTGCAGTTCCGCTCGGCAGACTTCTTAAAGGGCTGAGCCGCACTGAAAGCTGTGCACAGAATCAAAGCAGAGGCCATGCATGGTGTGGAAGTGCACAAGCAGCTTGGAAAGGCAAAGGCTGCTGAACCACTTCACACTTGAATAATAGCATTAATCCTTGAAAGCAGATGCACATAAAGTTTATTCCCCCTAATGTTTTCAGCTAATTAATGATTCACAAATTTAAGGACACTGATAGAAATTAAAAATGGATAACAGCAAGCCCGTCTTCATGAAATGAGTTGTGGGAATCTAAAATAAATAAGCAAATTATGCAGCTCATTTGGAAACCTTTACAAACTTTCAAATAACATTTCAATGAGACTAAATGATAGATTAAACAGCCTCTTCATGTTTATACAAATTCCTTTAAAAAAGACAGAAAGATAGACATTATTGTTCTAGTAGCACTGCCAATAAAAATTACAAATAGAACTGTTACAGCCTTTTGAAGTTGAGGTACAGAAGTTGAATAAAACATAAAGTTGCATACATTTGAACTATATTGCCATTTTTAAGTCAATTAAAATTAAAGGAAACTATAAACCTGCTTATTATGAAACAATTAAAATGTGTTTATAACACATTATGAAATATTACAGTACCACACTGAAGATGTTACTGTTCAGCATAATTATACCATTACATGTTCAACAGCTTCTTTTTTTAACAACAATACAATTCTTTTTGATTTTCCAGTCTCACATCCTTTTTGAAGTCTGCAGTTATTCCTGTGAGTGACACCGTGCTATTCATGAGTAGTCCTGACTGTATAATAGTTAATTCAGATTTGTCAGACGCGGTAACCAGATGCTGAGGAGACCTTGACACAGAGGCTGACCAGCGCATATTTCATTGCTTAGTTGCACACTCTAGCTGTGTTTGCTCTGCCTTGTCATCAAGCCCATCTTTGGGTCTTTACCAGCAGGTCTTCGTAAATTATTGGGGTATTGTATAATGGAAATTTTGGATTGAACTTAACTAAACTAGTGCTAATGCAAAAATCTATTCAGTCCTAATTTCATTATAAAAAAATTACATTGCATGTTTAAGAAAGTAAGCTAAAACTTTGACTAAAGATCATATTTAAGGCAAAGTGACAAAACTAGTTGTATTGAGTATTGCATGTTACTATAAATCTTAAAAGAAAAAAAATGAACACTTTGTGCCCATTTACATCTTGTCATTGCTTTTAGGCATTTAGCGTACCAATGCAGCAGAGCAACACTGCATATTCAGTCATTATCACAATCTCAAGATAATATTTTTACATAAATCTCAAGCAAGTGGAAACATTTGTTTACAGTGGGAGTATTTCAGGTGCGAGAAATTAAATGTTCTATATTCAATCCGATATCGCTTCTTTATTGCATGTACTGATTGAAGTATATATACAAGTAAGTAGAGAGCTTCAGAATTCTTGTTCTGTCTGGTATCATCTGTCAACTGTATTAATTTAATTACAATTGTAATTAAATGTAGATTCTTCATTAGTATGAACATAGTTTGTAAAAAATTACAACATTCAGTAATTGTGACCCTCAGTTGGATTAGCAAAATTAATGAACTGGATAGACAGAAGAACATTACCAACCAGAAACATCTTTAGTGGACTGAATGAAGCAGTGTGAATTAACTATTTGGACAAACATGACAGAAAACGCAGTCACAGTGGAGACATTGGCAATACTGAAACAACAGGTAGCATTGTTAATTCTATCTATCTATCTATCTATCTATCTATCTATCTATCTATCTATCTATCTATCTATCTATCTATTATATAGTGCCTTTCACATCTATCTATCTATCTATCTATCTATCTATCTATCTATCTATCTATCTATCTATCTGTCTATCTATCTATCTATTATATAGTGCCTTTCACATCTATCTATCTATCTATCTATCTATTATATAGTGCCTTTCACATCTATCTATCTATCTATCTATTATATAGTGCCTTTCACATCTATCTATCTATCTATCTATCTATCTATCTATCTATCAAGTAATGAAATGGGCATTATAAGGCCAAAATTCAATGTCTTTTGAAAATATCTTCATTTCTTACTTTTAGTATCTAGTGTGGCTGGTTAATTGCAACTAAGACATTCCATTTTCATGTAGATATTAAATCAATTTTTGTTCCACTCTTCTAGACATTGGTGTTGTATCTCACATAATTTCCCTGGAGTTCCAGATCTTGGACATTTTATAGCACTTGTAGATATGGAGTATTGCTTTTAGGATATACCCCTTGAGCATTTTTTGAATAGGTGAAATAAGCCATTGAAGCAAAAACATAAATAGATTCAGAGGTGTTAGGGGATCTATGCCCCTTTCCTGCTTTGCCAGGTCAGACATGACAAACTCTGGTAACCTTATTGCTCTTTATAGTACTTTTTTCATATAGTACTTATTTACATGTATTTCTTATATTTCAAGAGATTTGAATGTACTGTTAACAAGAAAAGCATCTATGTATTTTAAGTTTGCATTTAAGGACATTATTTCAGGGTGGCTGGGTGGCGCAGTGGTAGCACTACTGCCTTGCAGTAAAGAGAGCAGGGTTCATGTCCTGGGTCCACCCTGCGCGGAGTTTGCATGTTCTCCCCTTGTTTAGGTGAGTTTCCTCTCATTGTCCACAGACATGCAGGTTAGGTGATCTGGCATTACGAACTTGGTCCTAATGTGTGTGTTTACCCTATTATGGACTGGCACCCTGCCCACAGTTTTTCCTGCCTCGTGCCCTGTGCTCACTGTGATAGGCTCCAGCCCTCCGTGACCCTGGACAGGATTAAGCAATTTAGAAAATAACATCTATCCATCCATCCATTTTCCAACCCGGTGAATCTGAACACAGGGTCACGGGGGTCTGCTGGAGCCAATTCCAGCCAACACAGGGTGCAGAGCAGGAACCAATCCCGGGCAGGGCGCCAACCCACCGCAGGACACCCACACCCACACCCACACACCAAGCACGTGACCGTGGCAAATTATTTCATAACTGGTTGCTTATGTGAGTTCATGAGACCAAAAATAGTTGGTGATTAGTCTTATTCTTGAACTGCTGGAATTGCATTTTAATCATGGAGTTCACAAAATGTATTTACAAAAATGTAAAGGAATCATAATATTATAATAAGTTTTATTGTTTTTATTAATAAGCTTTTACAAACTTTTATGATGGATAATTTCAGCTTTAGGTTTGGTACTGCAGAAATATTAACAACTAATAAATACATTGTGGTGGACCTGGCTGGGACGCCCCTTTGACACTGGATCAAGGGGAACAGCCATGGGATGTACACTACGTCCCCCGGAACGCGTGATGGCAGCCCTCCTGGGTTAAATTGGGGCCACAGGCATGGGACTTCAGGGTTCAGTCCTGTTGGGCTCTGTGGCCATCACCGGGAGGAGCTGCACGGCTGGAATGCAGCCACACCCGGAAGTGCAGCCTGAATTAGGTTAATTATCACCTGAAGCACTTCCAGGTGGGCTATAAACGCCTGCAGCCACTACTTGGGGTGCCAGAGTCGGGAGGAGGAGGACGACAACGACGACAAAGCTGCCTGGGAGGAGTGGAGGAAGAAGAAGAAGAAGAAGAAGAGTGTGTTTTTGGGTGTTTTTCTTTTGGTGTTTTTGGGACTGTGTAGGGCCTGTGGGACACAGAGAAGACATGCCCCACGGATGAAGACAAAAATAAAATCCTTTTGTTTATTTTTACCTGTGCCTCAGTTGTCAGTCTGTGTCGGGTCGACGCCAATATAGCGCCTTTGCCACAACATTAACTAAACATCTTGAAAAACACTTTGAGCTACAGTATATATCTTGTTTTAAAACATGCCTCAGAAAACTTTACTATTGAAGGAGTATTATATAAAAATTTAATTAATAAAAGATATAAAGTTTCACCAATAAATGGACTATCATTTATTGACATTAATAACTACTTGAATATATGTGACCTGATAGACAGATAGGTAGACAGATTTGTTTGCTTTTTAAAGAAGATCTTTAAATAATTAAATAGCTAAAACAGACAGACATATAAATATATATACACAAACAATATCACTAGAATGACCAAAAAGGAAGAAAGTTTAAAAAGAAAGAACTTCTGCCTTGGCAGAAGTGAGGCATTATGCAGGCATATTGATGTTGGTATAAAGGACCCCCCTTAGTGTTTCTTGACACACTTCTGCTGAATGATTCTCTGGCTGAAAGTCCTCAGTGTTGGTGTGTCAGAAAAGATGTGCAGCATTGTTTATAATGGCACACAGTTTTGTTTTAATTCTGTCCTTCGTTATACAACCTTCAGAGTCTGTCCCATTAATTAGTTACCTGTTGATTTGGTGGGCCTCTCTTGAAGTGATGTTAGCAGCCCAGTACACCACACTGCAGAAAATTGCTTTGACCATCACAGAGTTGTAGAAGATGTGGAGGATATTGGTTGTTGAATTATTAATAAAAATTATTATAAATATCAAAAACGGCAGTGAACTTACCGAGTACGGCATACAGAAATATTCTCCAACTCACTTAATCCAGTTTCGGTTTATGGGGGTTCAGAGCACATGCCAGCAGCATTGCATGCAAGGTAGGAACTAACTCAGGATGGGGTGCCAGTCCATCGCCAAGCCCACACATAATCCCACTTACAGTGCCAATTTAGAATTTCCAGCTAACCTTTGGGATGTTGCAGGAAAGCCAAAGTAGCTGGACCAACATCCACACAGATACAATGAGAACATGCTAACTGCGTGCAGCAACAACCTGAATTCACAAAGGATTCAAGCTACTAACCACTGCACTGCCATATTGCCCTTTATACAGTAGCTGTTCTAAACTGTTTAGTGTATGATAGATGGGGTTTATGAGTGGTGAGGAAAAGTATTTTCATAATCAGCTTAGTCTGTTAAAGAGTATAATTTGCATTTAGACAGACTTACTCCTTGTCTAGATTTGCTTAATATCTTGTACGTGGTGCAGTTGAGGCTGTGGCTCCTTGCAAATTTATAAAGGAAGTAGTGAGTTGGATGGATGAAAATTTACCAACTCAGAATTCTTACATGTTTAGGCTTCCTGTGACCCTGAATTTGATTTGGCAGGTCTGAAAATGGAAAGCTGGATGGATGGGTAACTACTGTACATAATACACAATTTGTTGATTGAGTGCAATGAATGTGCAAGTAGCACATCTTTTTGGGGCCGCTGTTTGAATGGATACTCACCAAGCTGGTGTCAGTGGACAAGTGGCATGACTAGCAGTTTTCTGAGGTACTTCACATTTTCAGGGCATAGAGCCATATTCCCTTTTTTTTCTCCCTGAACTAACAGGACAGTGAACTGAGTTGTAAATATCATTTTTCAAGAAATGCAAAACATGTCCCTAGTGGTGAGAGAAAAATTGATGACAATTTTAACCGGAATTGAAAGCAGAAAAATAGCGAGGAAATCATTTGCAAGTGAAAAGCTGAGAACTATGCATCATGAATTCATCTGCTGGCTTTGCCAATGAGTCAGGTTTCAGAGCCTCAGTAATCTAAAGGTCAACCAGATGCTTTGTTCCATTTTCAGTGCTATTCTCGGCCTGCCTTATAAACCATTTCCAAAAAAAGACCTAAAAACTAATTAAAAAAATGTCTAATAATATGTCAAGGTTATGTTTTCCTTGCTATATTTTTAAAGTACTAGTTTGAATGCTGATTGACAGAGTGAATGACTGGTTCATATTTACTGCATTCATTTAAAAGGCGGCTTTTCAAAATGTTATTAGTCACCTTTTGTATCACTACCCTATTATTTATTTAGAGAGCATGCCACAACTACCAAAATGGATATGTAGTTAGACACATTATAAAATACAGCACTTTGTGCCAGTTTTATATTATGAATTAGTTTGAAACCATAGCTGACTAAAACAAATGACTTGGGATTATTTCGAAAGCATTAACTGATAAGGTTCCACAGGACCTGCAGAACCTACTTGCTATTCTCACATTGCCCTATCAACAAAGATCTGATGCATTTATCAAGTTGGTTGTCCTTAAGGTCACATTTGTCTATGGCTGGCATTAATTTATGTCCAAAGCAGGTAGCTGGAACGACCTGCGCAAAGGGTGAGATTATTCACTTCTGTTGATGCGTTTAGTCATGGATCTGACACTTTGTAGATAACACTTCACTTCATAGTGGTGTATCTGTGCCACAACGAGGTCTACTGCTTTACTTTATTGCAGCTGTTTTTTAAAATGTGTGCTTTTTACGTGTAATATTTCAAATTAGACATGAGGGAACAGCTATAGATAGCATATGAAGTTAAAGCATCTTGTTAGTTATAGTGAAGAAAAAAAATAGGAAAATAAAGTGCAGTAAAAACAATTGTCAGCGTCCGCTTATTCCAACTTATGTTTGAGGTTTCTTAGATCATATCCCAAAAGCACACGAATGCAAATAAAAAATATTATTGCAAAATAATAATAGCCATTATTATTGTTACTACACTAATTTATTTGGTATACATACAGAGAAGTAGGATGGTGTCAAGGTGCACAAATCCAGCTTTTTGATTTTGAATCCCACGTATTGATTTTTTCTCCTTGAGGAGTTCACGTGTTTTGCTCCTGTCTCTGTGGGATTTCCTTTGGCTACTCCACATCCCCAACATTAACTGGTGAATCTAAATCGGCAATGTCTGAGTATAAGTGTGGATGTGTGTGTCTGTGTCATTGGGTCCACCAATGAAATGGCGCTTGTTGCAGGGCCGTTTCCTGCTTTGTGCTCAATGTTGCCAAGATATTCTCTACCGTTCTGCAACTCTGAATTGGATTAGGCTGGTGTGAGAATCTTACAAACCGTGTCTATTGAAAGTATTTGTCCCCCATATTGCCCTTTATACAGTAGATATTGTAAACATTATAGTGTATGATAGATGGGGTCTACGAGTGGTGAGAAAATGTATTTTCACGATCAGTTCAGTCTGTTAAAGGGTACAAGTTGCATTGCGACAGACTTACTCCTTGTCTAGATTTGCGTAATATCTTGCATGTGGTGCAACTTTGGCTCTGGCTCCCTACAAATTTATAAAGGAAGTAGTGAGTTGGATGGATGAACATTTACCAACTCTAAATTCTTGCATGTTTAGGCTTCCTAGTGACCCTGAATTTGATTAGTCAGGTTTGAAAACAGAAAGCTGGATCGATGAATAACTACATAATACGCAATTCTTTGACTGAGTGCAATCAATTTGCAAGTAACACAGTTTTTTGGGCTTCTGTTTGAATGGATACTCACCAAACTGGTGTCAGTGGACAAGTGGCCTAATTAACACTTTTCTGGGGCACTTCTCATTTTCAGGTCATAGATCCATATACCCTTTTTCTCCCTAAACTAAAAGGACAGTAAACAGAGTTGTAGTTGTAGTTTTTCAAGAAATATGGATTTTTTTTTGTCCTTGAAGAGTTTACGTGTTTTACTCCTGTCTATGTGGGATTTTCTTTGGCTATTTCACAGCCCCATAGTTAACTGGTGAATCTAAATTGGCCATTCTGAGCATAAGTGTGGAAGTGTGTGTGTCATTGGGTCCTATAATAAAATGGCACTCGTTGCAGGGCTGTTTCCTGCCTTGTGCTCAATGTTGCCAAGATATACTCCACCATTCTGCAAATCTGTATTGGATTAGGCCCGGTGTGAGATGCCATAATAAATAAGGAACTTTTAAGAATGGGTGGAAAAGTAGCCTGATGTACAATAGGAGACAACTTCCTGACATCCCATAAAACACATCTGTAATAATATAAAGATACAGACAGGCCTCTCAGCATCTGATTGTTGCAAAGTGAGGCTGAGTTTTGTAGTATTCCTTCAGTTTTATGGGAACCATGTGCAAGTCAGGAGTCCAAGTTGAAAATGAAGAAATAAGACAAATAATCTTGTGTTGGGCATTTTATACCAAGGAGTAGAGCCTTCATTTTGCTGTACATAAGCTCTAAGAAGATGAACTTCACCCACGATCTAATGAGCTTGTGGTAGATATTTAGGGGAACTTTGGTTACAGTGGCATTAGGGATTGATCTGATTTAGATTTGGCGGATTGAGCCTTTTGGGCCCTTATGTGAATTTTTAAAGAAAGTGGATTAAAATTATCCTAGAAAAACATATTCTGACTTATCAGTAAGACTCGTGAGGAACCATTTATGAACTGTCTCAAATAGGCCAGCATACTTTAGGATGGTGTGATCAGATGTTTCAGCAGTGGGTCTTTGACTAAAAGAACCAATATCCTTGGTCAAAATAATATGCAGTGTTCTGTTGCTTTGACCAGGTCTTAGTCCTGCTTGCAATTTTTCGTGCAAAGTAATTTGAGGTTTAGGTGATGTTACAAGTGCTTTATGATGAAGTAGAGCAGTATAGTTCAGGCTGGCTCCACAATCTCTAGTTGCTTCTGAAACCTTTCCCACCCAAAACCATAATCATAGACCGAGATGAGCCAGGCAAATGAGGACACGCACATGTAGCAAGGGGTAAGTGTAATAAGTGTCAAATGTATTTATTAAAACCAATCCAAAATCAGTGTTCTAAGGTGCAGTGCATCAAATCATTAAATAAATAATCCAATAAAATCAAAGTGATTATGGAGGTTAAAATATTCCAAATAAATAAATCTGATAAAAATGATGTTAATATCGCATTAGGAAGCAGTCTTTTAAAAATTCAGAAGCAATGGTGCATCTTTCTAAAATCTGACATCTCCCCAGCTTACCCTGTTTGTATCCCGCAGCTAAGGAGACGTACTTCTCACAGGTGCAGTCAACTCTTAATACCTGGCTCGGGTCCCCATTACCCGACTGTCGGCATCCAAGAAGTACCGCACCAAGCCACACACACATCTCCCACTGCCATTCCTTCTGTGTCTGTGGGAGTCACTGAAAAATGGGCAAATCCTACTCCTCAATTTCGTTCAATAGAAGCGCCTCTTCTTCAGCCCTAGGCTCTTCTCACTGAAGCTCGCTGTCACCCACTTGCCTCCTTTCCCTCGCATGCTGGCTTCTCCAGATCCTGCCATTCCTATCCTTCCTTCCTTTAGCCTTCATTCTCTCTGTCTTTCTGTTTCTCTGTCCTCTATTCTTTGTTATTTATCTTTCTGCCATGTAGGCTCCTTTTATATTGGCTTGATTGGGTGCAGATGTGACCATCTGCCCCCTGCAATGTACAAATGCAGCACCAGACTGATCCAGCCGCTTTTGCATGTGAGTATGTGATCAGTCAAGCACCACAATCAACCCCGGGGCAGCACTGTCATGAGCACATCTGCACCAGTTCTGAGTCTGCATGCTCTGAGGATGCAATTATTTATTTAAAAACCTACTCAATGCCATGGACAACTTATCACATGAAGAGAGCCTTTAACTGGCTAGAATTTCACAGCCTGGACTGGGCTCTTAGTACATGTGCTGAATGGACCACTTTGTCTTGAAGGTAATCAATCTTCTTCTTCATCTTTCAGCTGCTCCCGTTAGGGGTTGCCACACCAGATCATCTTCTTCCATATCTTTCTGTCCTCCACATCTTGTTCTCTTACACCCATCACCAGCATGTCCTCTCTCACCACATCCATAAACCTTCACTTAGGCCTTCCTCTTTTCCTCTTGCCTGGCAGCTCTATCCTTAGCATCCTTCTCCCAATATACTCAGCATCTCTCCTCTTCATATGTCCTAACCAACGAAATCTCACCTCTATGACTTTGTCTCCCAACTGTCCAACTTGAGCTGACCCTCTAATGTACTCATTTCTAATCCTATCCATCCTCATCACACCCAGCGCAAATCTTAGCATCTGTCTCCTGCTTACTTGTCAGTTCCACCGTCTCCAACCTATATCACAGCTGATCTCACTATAGTCCTATAGACCTTCCCTTTCACTCTTGCTGATACCCGTCTGTCACAAATTACTCCTGACACTCTTCTCCACCCATTTCACCCTGTCTGCACTCTCTTTTTCACCTCACTTCCACAATCCCCATTACTCTGTACTGTTGATCTCAAGTATTTAAACTCATCCACCTTCACCAACTCTACTCCCTGCATCCTCACCATTCCACTGACCTCCCTCTCATTTACACACATGTATTCTGTCTTCCTTCTATTGACCTTCATTCCTCTCCTCTATAGTGCATATCTCCACCTCTCCAGGGTCTCCTCAACTTGCTCTCTACTATCGCTAAAGATCACAATATCATCAGCAAACATCATAGTCCAAGGGGACTCCTGTCTAGTCTCGTCTGTCAACCTGTCCATCACCATTGTAAATAAGATATTTAGTCCAATTGAGGATTACAGGGTGCCAGAGCTTACCAAGGCAGAAGACAGTCCTGGATGTGGAACCAGTCCATCAACAGGCCCACTCACATCCCAGCCAATTTGGAAATGCCAGTTAACCTAATTTGCAAGTTTGTGGGAATATGGAAGGATAACTGGAGTGCCAGGTGTAAAGCCCATGCATACATAAGGAGATGTCTACATGAACAAGTAGGCCAGAAATTCATCCCCATGATACTGTGTCACAACTTCTCAAGCTGACAGTGTGTCAATATCTGTTTGTTTGCTTACTTATGTTTTCAGTGACTATTAACATTTTTGGAGTAGCTTCACATGTTGATTTACGCACCATATAAATGAGACTGGCACAAGTACATGTGTGTAAAAGTAGGTAGGTCAGTACAATACAAATTCAGAGGGAGCATTTATCACATGAGTGAGGGTAAGAAGTCAAAACTAGTTTTTAGTATAGGCAAAGCAACTAACAAAAGGTTTTCTTTATCACTCTTCTTACACTGTGCATATAGTACATCATGCTAGGCGAAAAGCAATTAAAGTTCTTTAGCCATCGATTTGTGATATTTTCCTAGCTGCTAAGGTCATTCTGTTTTTCCTACAGTCTCCTTTTCTGAAATATTAACAATGTCACCAATCAATTTCTCTATTTAAACAAACTCTTCATTTAGTTGTCTTTTGTGTGTCCTAAGATATTTATCTACATTACATGCTGCTATAATAATGAGGTTGGCTGCCAGTTGGCACCATTCGTTGGGGGGGATCGTTAAGTGTATAAGATGCACACATGCATCGAACAGGAAACATTACTGAAAACGTTCAGCTGGAGATGCTATTCATTTCTGCTGACAACTTTATTTAGTAGGTTGTGTTTGCATCAGCGGTAATTCTGCCATTACATGTTGGAAGCATTAGTGGCAATATATGGCTATTGAAACTCTAATATGCTTTTAATTGCAGTTTTCCTTTGTAATTTTGGTCTGCTGAGAGCATTTTGGAAAACTGTCCTGCATAAATGATTGCTTATTAGGTGCTGCAGTTTGCCTCGGTGTGAATATGCATTCTACTTACCTGAATCACAGATGTTCATTCTGTTACAGGTCTTCATGAAAATCAGCTTGTGTGCTTAAATCCATTTACCTTTGCAGGTTAAAACCCACTCATCATTTAAATGAAGCACAAGGGAAGCATTGCAACAAACAAATATACATTTATGGGAGCACAGCCCACTTTCATCATAAGACTTTATTAAATGGTTAAATAACAATATTAAATCATTTTGTATTATAATATCACTAGAGGGAAAACTCATTTTCAGTGTATGATTGGAGTGCATTGGTGAATACTGGAGTCCAACTGAATGCCTAATGGAATTGCTGTAACATATTTTATGTCTCTTTAACTTGGGCAGCTTTGTGTTATTGCCATTATGATGGGTTTCCTGTCGCACAATTCTTGCAATCTCTGGTAACCCAGAAATGAACAGAATTACATGACCCAAACTACAGTGAGAAAGCCGTTTGGGAGGTTTAAGAAGAAGTTTGAAAAACTTCCAACTGATGAGAAGTGAGGAATGGGACCATATTACCCTTTCAAAGTTTGGTACTAGCTGATGGCCAGTTATATGCCTCCAGCCTGCTAGGTGACAGCATACGGTCCCAAAGCAGAAGGAGCAGACCCATGTCATCCTTTTAAAGGAGATAACATGAAAGTTTCCAAAGAGAGAAAGTCTTATAAGGCTAATAAATCCTTAGGGGTCAAGGGACATCAGAGGAATTGTAGCTTGGAGGCCCTGATGCAGAACTAGGACCAATACTAAACCTGTAACCAATTCAATGGTTTTCCTTGTAGTAACATTTGGATGGGTTTTAAAGCTGCCACCTGGCCCAAGGCCTTTTAACTGCAGTGTAGGAAGATAATTGTGGGTGAATACTCAACCGGCAGGAATCAAAGAAAGAAGGATCAAAAAAAAAAAAAAAAAAGACTGCATGCGAGAGAGAGAGAGAGAGAGAGAGAGAGAGAGAGAGAATGGAGTTAGATAAGAGAATGTTTTGAGATTAAGTAGCGGTAAACATGCAGGAAAGCCTTGCCATCAGGTAGATTCCAGACTGGTGCAAGTACACAGATAATATTGTTTTCTCTTTACCTGGGTTCTTTTGTTTCTTTATGAATATTACAATACTTTGCTGTCTTCATCTTGTTTCACTGCCTGAAGCAGTAAGCACTACTGGTAACTGAATCCATTGTCCCGTGTTCATATTTATGTCATTTACATGTTGTTGCTTTGTGTGCAAGGGTTTTTCTCTGTGTACTTTGCTTTTCCTTCCAAACACACATGCGTGATAGATTGTTTTTTAATTCTTAATGTCTAATTCTTCTGTAAGTGTGTGTGAGTGGGCTCTATGGTTCCACTTAATCCAGGCATGGTTCCAGCACTACTGAGATAGGATTTGGCCACCCTTGACACAGAAATGAATGAAGTATCATTGAAAATATTATGTTACATTAGTGCAAAATATTGCAAAGTAATTTACATAACAGGATTACTTTTTTTAATGTTAATATTTTTAATACACTATTTTTAAAGAGCCTGCTCATGCAGTAACATTTTCCTTCATAACTAGTGCCTCACGTGCACCCTATTGGAGTGGTTTGATGTATTTCTAAAGGTAAACCACATTAACCCTACCTGCTTTGCATTGACTCCATCCATTCATTTACCAACAGAGTGTTGAAATGTCATAAAAAACAGGTGTCTGCTTGCATTTTAATTGCCAAAGACCCTCATGTGAACAGGACTAGTCTGTCTCCAAAGAAATATGATTAAGTGGATTAACTGCAAAACATCTGATTCGGCCACTGAGGAGAAAAAATGTGGTTCAAAGAATAGCGCTGGAAGTGTTGTCTCTTCTGCCAAATTAACATTCTGATTGCACTATGAAAATATACAGTCCTGTTACACTTTTATTAATTAAAATGAATTCTTACTATTGCATTACGATTATACTCACATCTGATTTCTTCTTTTTGAATTTAGACAATTATTAAATGAGGGCCTTTATAGCTGCATAATGTAAGATGAAAATGCCATAATTAAAGTTTAAAAGGTGAAATAGAAGCCTTGCCCTAATCTATACCTGTGTATACTGGTGAGGATTTTAGGGGCCCATAAATAGGTCCTGTATCTTCCAATGAACAGTACCTCACTTTAAAGCACAGTGCCTGACCATTGTCCACTAATGGAGGACTTGAATGCTTTTCCTCTGTAGTGCTGGGCACTTTCCAGTTTGATAATTCACTGACTGCAAAGGCTTTACCACAAGTTTCTCTTAAAAAGGGAAAGAAATATGTGGAAGAAAATGAATAATAAACCAGAACATTTGAATTTAACAAAGGGGGGTCTTTATTAGTATAATACTGATCCTTTAACATTAAAGTCTCAAATAACCGATTAACACAACGTGCACTCTGTATAGCTTGAAAGTTGCCCTCCCTTCTCTCAGCAACATTATAAATCAATCCAAAACTGCTTAGTTTATACTAAACAAGGAGTTAGGTCAAGTCTGGTGACTTTTTGGTGACCCACAGTTAGCAAACATATTATCAGCTTTATTGCTTACGGAGATTATTAATTGTCTCATCAGTAACAGCCTACCTGTAAACATCACAATACTCCTTTAACAAAAAGTCACATCACCTTGACATAAAACTAATGACCACCTGTAGAAATACTTTATGCATATGATATGCTTAATAAGTACCTATAATGATAGAGATTTGGTTAAAACAAATTAAATAAGGTAGTATGACACTATTTAACATACACATTCATAACTTATTGTTAAAGAACGAAATATATTTTGTTAGTGATAGGAATTTAAGTTAACAGAGCAGAATACAAACTCTGAATAGAAACAGACTGTATATCCATTGTGAACATTGCCCCGGACACAGACAGGCAGATACGTTAATGTCACCCACAAACACACGTTTATTTTCCATTTCTTTCTTACAGTTCCGCTCACCAACCCCCAATACCCCTCAGTCCAGGCCAATCCAATACCTTCTCTTTCTTCTTCTCTTTCTTCTTCTCTGTCTTCTTTTCTTCTCTCTTTTCTTCTCTCTTTTCTTCAGACCGCCTCCTCCAGACCTTGTCACTCTTCCACCCGACTCTTGTCATCAACTGGAGGGAGGCGGCCCCTTTAAATAAGCACCTGGATGTGCTCCAGGTGTGTTCCCGGCAATCTCCCACCAACACGCCCCAGTGTGGCGGAAGTGCCGGCTGTCTCTCCTGAAGCACTCCGGGTGTCCCTATTTTCTCTTCCCCCCAGCACTTCCTGGTGTGGCGGAAGTGCTGAGGTCTAGGGTCTTCCAGGTATTGGGGCCCCCCTGGCGGTAACCCCGGGTCCCTACAGGGTCGAGCTTCCCAGCTCTTTACCCGAGGCCCCAGGGCGGTCGCCCCCTTGAGGTCTGGAGGAGGCACCAGCCCTCCTCCTGTCTTCTCAGGTGTCCCGGCTGGGTACCACCTCCATCCAGCTGTGACACCACATATATACCATACACTCTGAACATATATTCTTCCATACATGCATGATACTTTGAGTGGAACGCAACTGTAAAAGAGTCACAAAGCCACCCTTACAGAGCTATATAAATAATGAGCTTCACGTACACAACAAAGGAAAGGACCTGACAATAAAGGCATATCTTGTCTAGCATAGAGGACATTGTGGTTGAGCCACAACTATACAGCACAAGTTGCCTAAGATTTACGTATTGTAAGATATGAGCAGTAAGATGTGAAACTCATGGCTTGAAATTCGTTTTTGAAACACAGTCAATATATCCTTCGCTTAGCTGGCTCAGTAGCGCATTGATTAGCACTGCCATTTTATAGATCCTGCATACTCAGCTCAAATCCAGCACCTGACTGTCTGTGTGGAGTTTATATGTTCCCCCTGTGTCTCTGTGGTTTCCTTCTACTTATTTCAGTTTTCCTCCCACATTCACCCAGCCTGGCAGGTTTGCTTAAGTGACCCTAGTGTGGGTGTTGGTGTATGTGGACCCTGTGGTGAACTGCTACCCTGTCTAAGCGCTTTTCTGCATTGTGCCCAGAACTTCCAGGGTAGGCTCTTGTTGCTTGCCATTCTGAATTGGAGTAAACAGATCTGAAACAGACTATAATTTGTTTGCCTGTGAACATATTTGATTTGAAATTACCATGAACTGTTAAAAAAATCGAAGGACATTTCAAAAAGACCATAAAAGAATGTAAAGGTGAATTGTGATATCACAGAGAAATGGTACAAAGTCCTCATTTTTATGCTGAAACATCATTTTTTTTTAGAGTGAGAGATGTGGCAGCCTTAGCCATGCTACAGCCCAGCATTGTTTATTGTTGTATGTGTGTGTGTGTGTCACTGTTCTTAACTTTACATAGGCAGGTTAACTTCAGTCAATCTACATCAGAAATTTTAAAGAATTGACGATTAAAAGTGTCTTTAATTTTAGCCATAATGCAGCCATGACTTAGCAGCAGTCAGTTTGTCAGATAAAAAGGAACAAATCTGACTACAAATTCACTAAAAATCTAACTCAATATTCTGAATTTTTCTATTGATTTGAGTGCATGAATATACTTTAGCCTTTTTTTTAGTGTTTGGTTTAAAAATGTTTAGTCAAGTTTCTTCTAAAAGCTGAGGTTAAGCACTAGGCATCACATGCTGGCTACATCTTCATCTCCACTGAACAATCAAATTTCAAGCCCTGTAGCTGGATTAAGACTTAATTTGAAAGTAGCTTCTTCTTTCCAGATTTGTTTGGTAAATAAAGAATTAAGAAGAGTGTCACACATGTGCGCTTGGGAGGCAGCTAAATGGACCAAACGAATGTAATTCCATGCCAGGCCAAGTGGTGGCGGGGTGCACTAAATCCTCCCCATTTTATCTCTGCAGACCGGATACAGGAAATTGTGCCTGATTCAGGCCCAGCGATGCCAGTTCTGTTTCTGGCCTGATGACGTCACTTCTGGTTCCTCCCCCAAGAACATCACTTCTGGTTCCGGGCCTCGATGACATCACTTCCACCTGCCTGACTTAAATACAAGACAACTTCCTCTGTAACTTCAGTTCTGTTTTGGACTCAACTCTGTACACATCTGTGCAACTTATTTTGCCTTTTTGCAGCCAGGCTTTAAGTATATGGGTGGCTGCCCAAAACCTTTCTTTGTGTCAAGACTGTTCATTTTCACAAAAGACAGAAGACAATGGATTGAACTTGGCATTTTGACATTGACCAAAAGAAAAAGACTCTTCAGTGTCAAATTGAAAGTGGGATAAATTAATTACACCTATAAAACAACAAATAATTGATCACATAAGTATTCACCGCCTTTAATATGACACACCTACAGTGCATCCGGAAAGTATTCACAGCGCATCACTTTTTCCACATTTTGTTATGTTACAGCCTTATTCCAAAATGGATTAAATTCATATTTTTCCTCAGAATTCTACACACAACCACTCATAATGACAACGTGAAAAAAGTTTACTTGAGGTTTTTGCAAATTTATTAAAAATAAAAAAAACTGAGAAATCACATGTACAGAAGTATTCACAGCCCATCGTGAGACACTCCAAAACTCTATGTGACCCCTTCCCATTAAGTATTTACAGTAAGTGAATCGTGAGTGAAAGTCCCAAATTCAGACATGTGACCCATTTCCCATTGTTTAAGATCCTATGCTGTATAACAATAAAATGCAAAAATTTTCAAGGGGGTGAATACTTATCATATGCACTGTATATTGATAATTAATAAGAAAAGACATAATTTCTAAGAATCTCATAATGTGAAACATGCCTTTTTAATACAAGGCCACACATGCTGAAATCTGCCTTGGTAGATCTAACATGGTGAATACAGAATCATTCCAAGAAATGTCTATTTAACATGCAGTGATAGTCTGTTACATTTTGTAGTAATGTATTTTCTGTTAGCTGCTGATGCAGGTCTGGCGATACAATGTGTCAATCAGTGGCACTCATTATTACCTTCATTATGCTGGACTTGAACTTATGAACTCAAGCAAGATGACCACATTATGATTACTAAAAGGGGAGAAAAGTCTTTTGTGTTAAAATATTGCAAGACAAATCCTAGCAATGATTCAGATTATTGCCTTGCTACGATCACTGGTTTTACAGAGGGTCCCAGAAGAGAACAAAACAATCTTTGCTTACCTTCTAATAACGAGTGCATATTAGCAGATGAATAGAGCAAGAGATAGTAAAATGCAGCTCTGCCGGTAATTCTGGTCAGATACGCACATTTCAAAAGGCTGACTTTCATTGATTTAATTAAAATCCACCACAAAAGAAAACTCCATCACATATGGTCTTTCATAATGAAATGCCAAATTATGAAAAGAGCCGCTTTAGTTTAAGGTCGTTTACTTCAATAAGCTTTCCTTTGGGAAAGGACAACAGAGTTTTCAGTCATGAAACTAAGTGGTAATGAGAAAATACATTTTAATTGGTATTTATTAGAACTGCGATTTTAATATGACAATTGGAAGATCTGACATTTGAAACGGAGCGCCCATCGTTAATTTTTCTTGTGTTTTCTAATTCTGAGACTGTGAGAAGGATATAATGTTCATTCTCAGCTTCGGTCATAAGTCAACTCATAGACCCCCTGCATATCAAAATGATTGCCCTGATTGATGAAAATAATTAATCTTTATAAGGCTATTATATTAGACAACTCAAAACTAGAGATCCTAAGTATCTGCAGCTTTGAAAATTGCACCTCATATTTTGTCAATAGAAAGCTGTTTGCCTTGTTTCAGCCATAATAGTAGAAAAAGAAACAATTTTACATCCTCCACAAACCCCCTTTCTTTTTCATTTCTTTGAACAAACTTAAGGTGTTTGAGGGGATTAGGGCAGTTGACATTTAGAGAAGATTGCAGTACAAAGACAATAACAGAATAGAAGGAAAACTTAGAAAACTAGAAAAATAGCTTCTTAAATGATTATTTTGCAGGACCCTGACAACATTCTAGTCAATAAAGGTGACCAACATGTATCCTGAAATAACCTGCCAGAAGGTGGACGTTTAAAACTCTGAGTTTGTGGCAAATGTTTCATCAACCCTCTTCCTGCTGCGGAAGGTTACATCTCATATAGGAACATTGATAACTTGACTTTTGTTTCTTAACTATTTTCATTTCTAGGATTGAGGAATGCAATGAAGTTTATGTAAGGTAATTTAACAATGCATCGCTCATGTAGATTACTTGCACACTTGACCTATCTTACAAGAATGAAAAAAAAGAAAATACTTAAGGACAAATATCTTCAGATGAGTTAAACTGATGCTGGTAAAAGTTCATGCTTTAGTCAGTCGATCTTTTGATTGACTCAACTAGAATATTAATTCCAAAGAACCCCATAGACCCTCAGGAATTCTCGTAGAGTAAACTAACTTGGGTTCATGTTACCCACTACCTGGAACTCTCCATCTTCTTATTCATCTTCTTCTTTCGGCTGCTCCCATTAGGTGTTGCCACAGCGGATCATCTTCTTCCATATCTTTCCGTCCTTTACATCTTGCTCTGTCACACCCACCACCTGCATGTCCTCCCTCACCACATCCATAAACCTTCTCTTAGCTCTTCCTCTTTTCCTCTTACCTGGCATCTCTATCCTTAACATACTTCTCCCAATATACCCAGAATCTCTCCTCTACACATGTTAATGATTTGTGTTCTATTCCTGTATTCTTAGCCAGAGCATAGACATAAAGTACCTTCTGTCTACTGTACCTTATTATGTATGGGTTGCCCACAGTTGGCATACTGCTCCTTGAATCCAGGTCACCGAAAGTCATGAAGTCTGAGATGGACTGGGCAGTGAAGACACATTACAGCAAGAGATGGTGCAAAGTACCCAGTGCTTTTATTTCCACAAAGTGTTAAAACAATAAAGTGCAGTGGAATTTTTCAATAAATAAATAATGTATAAAACAGTGTTCAGGTGGATGTTAAAATGAAATAAATTAAAACTCCAATAAAGTTTAAATTACGGACAGGATTCGTTCCTGAAAACTACTCACAAGCCTCTGTGCCTCCTTCTAAATTGATGTCTCCTCTGTTCACTTGTTAAAGTCTTCTCAATAACAGGCGATGCCTTGAGACAAGTGCAGTCTGCCCTTTAACTGGTTTATGTGCCCGTCGCCATCCCTCGCCATTCAGCAGGGGCCCTGCGAGCCCTGCTCCCATATCCCACCACTGTTCCTTCCTGATTTGTTTGATCTCCCAGAGTGGCTGGTCATTCCTGCTCCCTAGACGTTCAGCAGGAATGAACCATCTGCTCGCTTAACCCAGGATGTCATACCTGACAACTTGTCTACACTCTCACTAAGCACATTATTAGGAACATCTAATCAGTCAATCATGTGGCAGCAGCACAGTGCATAAAATCATGCAGATACAGGTCAGAAGCTTCAGTTAATGTTCACATGAAACACTAGAATGGGGAATGACCAGATGGGTTGGTCTGAGTATTTCTACAACTGCTGATCTCCTGAGATTTTCATGCACATCAGTCTCTACAGTTTACTGAGAATGGTTCACATACTTTTGCCTCTCACAAATAGATAATATTCGATCATTTTCCTTAATAAATAAATGACCAAGTATAATATTTTTGTCTCATTTGTTTAACTGGTTTTTCTTTATCTACTTTTAGGACTTGAGAGAAAATCTGATGATGTTTTTGGTCATATTTATGCAGAAATGTAGAAAATTCTAAAGGGTTCACAAACTTTCATGCACCACTGTATTTTATCTTTGTTTTTGAGTTATTATGTGTCTTATTTTTACAGATTTTCTGTTTTGTTTATAATTATGTTCTGTCCCTTTAAATGTAGTTCTGTTCCATGTTCTTTGTGGTGAATCCCTAAAAGGCAGGACCACCCTAACTTCTGGGCCTTCCCTGTGGCTAAATAAGGGAGTCAAGCATGCCAGGGAGCGACTCATTCGTCATTTAATGGAGTTTTCTGTTCTGTATAGCTGCTTATTGTTGGATTTCTGTGTTTTTGATTACTTTTTTCAGTTTGTTTCAGGGATTCTGAAATCAAAGAGGATTGTAATTTTGTAGTAAATTGTAGTTTGTAGTTTATTGTCATTATACTTTCGTAACAACAAAATTCTCATGAGAACTTTCTATGTTCAGCAAAGAAAAAAGGTAATAAAACACAACAGGTATACAGGTTATAAGAAATGAAGAGCAGATAATGAAGAAAAAAAATGGAGAAAGCCGCATGCATTCAATTACTATATACAGAGTAGCATTAATTGTATAGATCTTTAAAATATATATATATTATACAGTATTTAGAGTGTCACTTTGCATTGCATGTGTGACAGATATGAAGGTAAAATGTTTCTATATGTATGTGTCTATCTCTATATATAATCTTCATTTGGATCTTGATCTTTGTTTGTCCGCGAATGAATTAGAAGAAGCACTAGATGGCAGTATAGAAACAGCTAAAACATAGGCATTGCATTAAGAATCTCCTTCAGGCTTATACTACTGAAGACTGTAGTACTCCAGTCACACCTCAAAACACAGACATTCAAACTAAACAAATTGTTGTGCTTTAAATTAACTAAAGAGATCTTCATTTAGATCTTGATCTTTGTTTGTCCGCGAATTCCACGCATGCGTAGACCACCTTCCAGTTTAGTATGTTGTTGTTACTCATGGATGTCAACAATGTGCCAGAATAACGAAAGGGGTGGTGGACAGTGTTACGCTGGTTAGCTCCTGAGGCTTGGTTACAGAATGAGATTGCCAAAGATAAAAGGTATGTGCCTACGTAACATATGAATAAAAGAAAGACAGTGGGTAAAATTAATGACAACGTAACAGCACATTCCGGAAATTATTATTGTTACGTTGTAGCCGGCGAGTGCTGCACGTCTCAACAGTTGTACCATGCCTTGCTCACATGTCAGTGAAGCGATCCCTATTTATGCTTTAAAGAGCCTGGATAACTATGTGTCCCCCTTTTATAACCATTGCTCTGTGTATATTGCCTTACACTTTGGATTGCCACAAAGCAACCTGCGAGATTGGAGAAAGGTTGAGAAGAGATCGTGAGAGGAAACGATAGCGTCGTGAAAATGAGATGGACTGTGAACGGACAGAAGCAGAAATGCTCCTACACCACCACATAATTACGATTCGGACAGTGATTCCGAGTAGGCCTTTCCTATTGAATCAATGTCCAAGGGTTTTCTTTTGTAATTTTGTTTCCCTTATAAAAAATCATAATGCTGTGCAACGAAGGGCCCAGTTCACGACTGGCAGCCGCGTTTAAACAGTGAGCCTTTCACAGACAACTTTAACATGCGCAACATAGTTGGCCGCACATGGCTAGTATTGTATATTTTATGTTTATATTATAATTCTTAAAAACTGCAGTACTAGATTTGGAGAGGTGTGATAAAAATCACAGCTCTAGGGAAAAAGCTATTTCTCACTCTGTTAGTGTGTGATCTGATTGCCCTAAACCTCTTTCCAGACAGAAGCGGGGCAAAGAGATGGTGGCCTGGATGTGTTGTGTCTCTGTTAATGCTGCTAGCCTTTGTCCGAAGTTGGCTGCCATAGAAGTATTGGCAATTTGCTTGCTGAGGATTGCCTTTCAGAAAACTGATTCTTGCCTCTCTCTGTTTCTCTGTTGAGCTTTTGCACTTTTTTATTATTTTTATATTTATTAGTTTTGGTAATAAATCTGATTTATAAAGAAGAAGACAAGGGTTGATGGTGACCCTCTTCCTTTTGGGGCTTTCTCTTTATTTCTGTATTGTTTAGAGTTGTTTTTTCAGCTCCCCGTTTTTGGGCCTGCTCCAGCTAAAACTAGCAGGTAGTATTTGGGACCTGGCTGGACTAACTGAGCCTCTCTTTGGCAGACCACTAAAAACCCTGGCCTGCTTCTTTGCTGAATTTTGGAGGCATCATCTATTTTCCTTTGGAGGAAACTCCATTAATTTTGCTTTGGTGGAAACTCATTAACAAACATTAATAACCCACAACAGGAGGTTACACACCACTGTCTGCATCCAAGTTTCTGAATACTTAAAAGACTTATATTGTGTAATTTTGCTACTCAGTCTTTTGACTTACTGGCTACGATTCTTGACTAATAATTTCTTATGACTTGGTTTTGATTGACTCCTGGTTTTGTCTCTTGCACATTATTATGGTTACAGCTTTGTATGCTTCATTTCCTGGTCTTTATTAGCAAATTGTTAAATCTGCCTTGCAATTAATTTAGGCAGAACAGTAATAATCTTTTCAAGTGTCAGAATGAAGAACATTTTATGTCATAATAAATGTAATAATTTATCGTTAAGTAAGCAAGCTGAATTGTACTGAATTCATACTAGAGGATGGAACCTCCAGCCAAAGAAAGATAACAATTAGAGTCTCTAGGCCTTACAGTCACAAAATGTGATTTTACTCCGAATTTTAAATCCCAGTATTCAAGTAGTTAAAAAAAAAGAAAAAAGGAAAACATCCTGTAGTGTTATTTCAGCTGCATGATACAACTGTTCATCTGCATCTTTAAGAAAAGTGCTGTAAATTGTGTTATTTTGCCATTGTTTAACAGTATTCTGAGGAAGGTGCTACAAAGCGGATTACTTTAGAATGTTTCTACTGTATAAAATACTACAAAAGTCAGTAAAAGGAAGAGAGAAAAACAACTGTTTGAACAAAGATTCTCTGGTGATTATGGAATGCAAATGCATAGCTGACTGGCCTTGTTGCTTTGCATAAAGCTGCATTATTATGGAGGATTAGGATTCCTGAAACAAGCAGAGGCATCTAGTAGAGCGCTACGTGAGAGGAGTCTCGGGGCTGAGCTGAAACGCAAGGGTACATACAGAAGGATTTGACACTAAAACCAAGAAAACTACAACCTGAACAGCTTCATCAATAGTAAAGTATTGATAAAAAAGCATGAGCCACTAAAAGGACATTACTTGTAAAAAGGCAGACGGATAGATTTTTGCACATGGTTTAACCAATCCGGCTATTGATTAATATGTTGACATATATTGTAGCCTATTGCATTTCATGAAATCAAGTACATTTTGACATAATTCAATACATTTTAAGTTTGCATTTGTGGAGACACATTGCTGCAGCTAGACAGAAGTAAATGACTTTGACTAGGGAGGAGCCGTCAGTCTCCCATGCGAGGCACAAGCTGAGATTCAAAGCAGAGGAGAATGAGAAAGGCTTCAGTGCCATCTCTTTCATTTGGATGTCTGTCTAACCCTTGAATTTTGTAAATCCTTTTGGGAAGTATCTTTAAATATGTAACTGTTCTTGTGTAAAACTGTAAGGTTGTGTTAAAGTTTGTGAGAATTGTGTTGATTAATTCCATTAATGATGTTTAACAAGCCTGTAGATTAATAAGAGGATATGTTCTGTTTTCTGTCATTACTCTGTCTTGGGTGCTTTGAGAAGTGCAGTCATTATGAACATTCAAGTTAAGGAATCTGAGAGGTGCGACTGTGTGTGAGCTTACAGGGTAAAGGTGGGGACACCTTTGGTGCCCAGAGGAGGGTCTCTCAGGTGAGGTGCCTACAGCCTTTAGGGGAGAAACAGAGAGAGAGAAACCCACTGCTGTGTCTCATATTTAGCTTAAGATTTAAAAGAACAAATTTTTAAACTACAGTAGACTTTATGTTATTTAAACTATATTATTAAACTACAACAGACAATAATTTATCTGACACTTAAAACTTCAGTAACAAAAGTTTAAAATTAGATTTTTGCAGGGGTTAACATAATACATGAAATTATGCTAAAATTAAATAAAAATATCACTTTCAATATAATGTCCACCTATCCATCCAGTTTCTAGAAGTGCTTAATTCAATACACCATTAGAGAAAGTTGCAATCCATTTTGGCCAGGCATAATCCAGCCATGAATGGGTGAACAAGGCCTATCCAAGCACACAGGCTCCCTCACTCATACCAGACCATTCAATGTTCTAAAAGACACGTCTTTAGGGATAAGTGAAAAACTAAAGAATAACAGGGAGAGCATGAAAACAAAAGTGGGATGTGAACCTGGGCTTCTGGAACTGTGAGAGCAAAGCTTACCTCCTGCATGACATGGCAGTGATGTTGTTAATGCTGGTTTCGCGTAGCCACAGGTTCCTGGATATACGTTCTAGTCTTTATGTGTTTGCATAGTCTCCATGTGTCCACCTGTGTTTGTCCTGGTTTGCTTCCTAAACTGCACACGATAAGCTGGTTTGGTCTGTATAAGCTAATTTGCTGATGGACTTTGGTTCCTGATTTTTGCTCAATACTGCCAGGACATGCTCTTGATCACTTTGATATTGTAATGAAAAAATGAATTAAGAAGATTAATAGTAAAAACAGACTAGCTATAATTATATTGATATAGAGAGATAATGAGGGCGGCATGGTGGCGCAGTGGGTAGCGCTGCTGCCTCGCAGTTAGGAGACCTGGGTTCGCTTGGAGTGGAGCGTGGAGTCTGCATGTTCTCCCCGTGTCTGCATGGGTTTCCTCCCACAGTCCAAAGACATGCAGGTTAGGTGCATTGGCGATTCAAAATTGGCCCTAGTGTGTGCTTGGTGTGTGTGTGTGCCCTGTGGTGGGCTGGCACCCTGCCTGGGGTTTGTTTCCTGCCTTGTGCCCTGTGTTGGCTGGGATTGGCTCCAGCAGACCCCCGTGACCCTGTAGTTAGGATATAACGGGTTGGATAATGGATGGATGGAGTTAACGAATAATAAATGCCTACCTAAATAATCTAAAGCTTACCTGATTGCCATTTGGGATATGTATGACCACAAGTTACTGAAGCAGAATTTCACAAATTAAGATAAAAATAACATATCAAGTCATAAAGTATCATTGCCTGTACACTTGCAACTGTTATGTGATAATGAATAGCTGCAGAGTTTTTGAGTAATTATGTTGTAAAAATTTTATTCATAAAGCCATTGACTTACTTCCTGAATGTGTTAGCCTGAGGCCTGACTGAGTCATTCTCAGGTATACAACCCTGATATGCCAAGGGGTTTATTTAAAGAATTTCCCATTTCATATCTGCTAACTATTATTGAATCATACCGTCTCCCTTAGAAGGTGGGTCCAGGTCCTTTAGTATTCATATCACCTTTTCTGTGGTCTCTCTTTTCTGATTATGTGCCAGTAAAACAGCATCTCTGTTAGTCATCAAAGAATGTTCAGATAAGCTCTGAGTGTCAATCGAATGTAAGACATTTTAGTTTCTCCGATGTAAATTTGACTTTGCAGTCAATCACTGTTTTAGCAAATTCATTGCAGCCTTTCTATTTTCAGTATTGTTACTGTATGGCTTCCTTTCCAAACCTTAACTGTGGTACAAACCCAGAAGAACACAGACAATATACATCTGCAGGAATCCTAACCAACTCAGCCTAAATATTGGTAGGAAAGCATTTCTTCACTCACATGTCTCTTTTCAGAGGACAGAAAGATAGATAAAATGTAACAAATATTGCAGGGATAATACAATTATTAATGAACTTTTTGTATGACAACTTCAGTTTATTTCAATATCATGTTTCAAAGTCTGCTCTGCTTTTGGTATGTTTGGTAAATTACAAAAAGCACCTACACCTGTGGTCATCGCCATGCCTGTCTGTCAGCCACTGTGAAACAGCTTGGCTCCTAGTTGTTTGATTTTCCTCTTATTTAGTACACACAGCTTCTAGTCAGATCATGTTATGTGCTTGCCAGGATTCCTTTCATGGCTTATGTTTAAAAGTGTTTCTTTGTCATTTTTAATGTTTTGAATTCATTTATTACAGTCATTTAATATTGTTATTCATTTTTAATACCGTATATACTCGTGTTTAGGTTCTCCCTCTTATAAGTCGGGGCTTGATTTTACCATATAATTTCCGGTATTTAATAATGTCAGTTGTATAAGTCGAATGCGGAAAAGTTACGCTATTGGTACAAGAGATTATTATATGCTAACGCCCACCTGAGGGATTAACCACGGAGCACGCTGGCTTTTTTTTCTATGTATTGTGCCTACATGACTACATGGTAATATCCAAACTATTCCAAAGCGTGTCTGAGAAACTGATGCGAGATTGGAGAAAGGAAGAAGATGTAAAAAAAACAATGTAAGTGTCGTATTTTTAAATGGGCGTATAAAGTTGCAGTCTGATTTTATGATCGATTTTTTGGGTTTCAAGAACCGACTTATACGCGAGTATATACGGTATTTGTGAAAGTATTTATTATACGCCAGTCTTTTTTGTATTTACTTTGTATGTGCTTAGTTTTGTGATATTCCTTGTATTTTGTGGGGGGCTCCCCAAAGGGTGAAGCCACCTGTCAATCACCAATGAGGGATCACTCCCGCCCCGTAAAGGCTTATGGCAAATTTGAATTTGCTTGGTGGTTTGGTGAGCTCTGCTTTGATTTTTGCTTTTTCTGATTTATTGGTTTTCATGACTTTCATCTGTTTTAAAGATGTTGAATTTTTCGTTAAACCTATTGAGATATGTTTGCTGAGGATTTCCTTTTAAGCATTTCATTTTTGTCTCCTTTTTTGTTATATGTCCTGTTTTTCTGGTGGTAAATTTTCAAGTTTTAAAGATTTCTTGTGGACTTGTTTCTACCCTAACCTGAAGTTTTTACAGTTCTTCCTCTAGTAAGATATACTTCAAACCTTCGATTCTCTTGCCTATTCCTTTTGAATTAAAAAGCCTGACCTACATTTTGAGGCCTAGTAAGGATTATAGCCTTCCATTTTCCTAAAACCAGGATTGCCTTGGCATGAGACCTGTTTTATGGGACATTTCTGAAGACCACCCTTTGCTATTTTGTGGAGCCATGGTATTCATAACAAAGGCAGTGTCAAATTTAACATCTGCAGTTGGTGAATCTCATTGCCTTAATGATGTCAAGATTACATGACTGAATATTGTAAAGGATGGAAAATGATGTGACTCTGTGCAGACCTTTCAGTACACTTTCACATTTCCAAAGTATTTCAAGCTTGTCACATTCTGACAACAAATAACATGCTCTGTGACATTGCCAATGAATATATAAAAGCTTTCCAGAAACAATCTCAGGCCTATTATTCTCCTTTTTCAGTTCTATTGATATGATATCAAACAGATGTATCAAATATGATATCAAACAGACGTGTCTCTCTTTTGTTTGTGCTGTTCAAACCTGTTTGAATTTGTCAGGGTTAGCCACTGATAAGTCTGACCAAGTAGCTAGGGATGTCAAACCACATGACTGCCCCCAACTCGCTCATATTTTGTAAATATAGTCTGCAACTGAAAATCACTGGGAGAAGTCATGTAGTGTGACAGAGGTGTTATACTTCAAGGACGTTTGTTGTGGAAAGTTACCTTTTTCTTGAGATAACTTACACAAGTCAAGTCAAGTCAAGTTAGGGAACACGCACTGGTACAGTGCGTTTCTGCACCCACTACACAGCGAAACAACTCAAGATCCCAGTTTGCAACCCCCCTGGCAGACACGCGGTCCAGTACCACCCTCCGGAAATGACCCTCTATCTGCCACAGCCAGGTGTTAGATGGGCGCCACCTAATCAAAGCACCATGATGTCCCTACATTGATGGATTAAAGGCTAGAAGTCCACGTGACCGTCATCATCAAGTCCTTCCATGAGAACCCTGAATACAATGAGGACTGATCATTTACAGTTGTGCTTGAAAGTTTGTGAACCCTTTAGAATTTTTTATATTTCTGCATAAATATGACCTAAAACATCATCAGATTTTAACTCAAGTCCTAAAAGTAGAAAAAGAGAAACCAGTTAAACAAATGAGACAAAAATATTATACTTGGTCATTTATTTATTAAGGAAAGTGATCGAAGATTACATATTTATGAGTGACAAAAGTATGTGAACCTTGGCTTTCAGTATCTGGTGTGACTCCCCTTTGCAGCAATAACTGCAACTAAACGTTTCCGGTAACTTTTGATCATTCCTGCACACCGGTTTGGAGGAATTTTAGCCCATTCCTCTGTACAGAACAGCTTCAACTCTGGGATGTTGGTGGGTTTCCTCACATTAACTGCTCGCTTCAAGTCCTTTCACAACATTTCGATGTCCTGGCATTTTCCTTTAGAATTCTCTGATATAATTCAGAATTCATTGCTCCATCAATGAAGGAAAGCTGTCCTGGCCCAAATGCAGCAAAACAGGCCCAAACCATGCTACTTCCACCACCATGTTTCACAGATGTGATAAGGTTCTTATGCTGGAATGCAGTGTTTTCCTTTCTCCAAACATAACACTTTTCATTTAAACCAAAAAGTTCTTTTTTGGTCTCATCCATCCACAAAACATTCTTCCAATAGCCTTCTGGTTTGTCCACGTGATCTTTAGCAAACTGCAGACGAGCAGCAATGTTTTTTTTGGAGAGCAGTGGCTTTCTCCTTGCAACCCTGCCATGCACACCATTGTTGTTCAGTGTTCTCGTGATGGTGGACTCATGAACATGAACATTAGCCAATGTGAGAGAGGCCTTCAGTTGCTTAGAAGTTACCCTGGGGTCCTTTGTGACCTCGCCGACTATTACACGCCTTGCTCTTGAAGTGATCTTTGTTGGTCGACCACTCCTGGGGAGGGTAACAATGGTCTCGAATTTCCTCCATTTGTACACAATCTGTCTGACTCTTTAGAGATGGTTTTGTAACCTTTTCCAGCCTGATGAGCATCAAGAACTCTTTTTCTGAGGTCCTCAGAAATCTCTTTTGTTCGTGCCATGATACACTTCCACAAACATGTGTTGTGAAGAGCAGACCTTGATAGAACCCTGTTCTTTAAATAACACAGGGTGCCCACTCACACCTGATTGGCATCCCATTGATTGAAAACACCGGAGTCGAACTTCACCTTCAAACTAACTGCTAATCCTAGAGGTTCACATACTTTTGTCACTCACAAATATGTAATATTCGATCATTTTCCTCAATAAATAAATGACCAAGTATAATATTTTTATCTCATTTGTCTAACTGGTTTCTCTTTATCTACTTTTTGGACTTGAGTTAAAATCTGATGATGTTTTAGGTCATATTTGTACAGAAATATAGAAAATTCTAAAGGGTTCACAAACTTTCAAGCACAACTGTATGTTAGGTAGAATGCCTAGATGGGGCTGGGTGGTCTCATGGCCTGGAACCCTTGCAGATTAAATTTTTTCTCCAGCTGTCTGGAGTTTTTTTTGCTTTTTCTGTCCTCCCTAGCCATCAGATCTTACTCTTTTTCTATGTTAATTGGTGTTCTCTGATTTTAATTCTTACTTTGTCTTTTTTCTCTTTCTTCATCATGTAAAGCACTTTAAGCTGCACTGTTTGTATGAAAATGTGCTATATAAATAAATGTTGTTGTTGTTGTTGTTGGCCTGCTCCAGCCACTCGGGTCCCCAACAATGAGGATCTTACGAGCCTGATCACCCTTGGGGAAATGCGCCACATGGCTGTAGTGCAGTAACTGACACTCTCTCACAATGTAGGTAATGGGCCTCATTTGGGACTCCATGAGCAACCGCTCATCGACACAAAGTCAAACCAACGGTACCCAAGAATTTTCTGGAGAGACACAGTACCAAAGGAGTTCAGTCTTTTATCTCAGGTCACTGGATAGTGTCCATTTCTCGCAACCGTATAGCAAGACAGGAAGCACCAGGACTCTAAAGACTTGGACCTTCATCCTTTTGCATAGATATCAGGAGCGCCACACACCCCTTTCCAGAGACCTCATGACCACCCATGCTCTCCCAATCCGTCTACTCACTTCACAGGAAGAGTCACCAGAAACATGAATGTCACTGCCAAGGTAAGTAAACCTCTCAAAAAGTTCAACACTCTCTCCACAAACAGACACACTGTTGATGGCTGTGCCAATAGGTCATTAAAGGTCTGGATATTGGTTTTTATCCAGGACACCTGCAAGCCCAGACAACCAGACTCCTCACTCAGTCTCTCGAGCATCCTGATCCATTGACTCCGTGAAGATCACAACATCATCAACAAAGTCAAGATCTGTGAATCTTTCTTCACCAACAGATGCCCCACAGCCGCTGGACCCCACGACCTTGCCCAACACCCAGTCCATACAATCATTGAACAGAGTAGGAGCAAGAAAACACCCCTGACGAACCCCAGAATCAACTGGGAAAAACGCAGAGGTCCTGCCTCCACTCTGCACAGCACTCATAGTACCAGTGTACAGGCCAGCCATGATATCCAGCAACCTCGAGGGCATCCATTGAACCCTCAGGATGTTCCACAGGGCAGCTTGATCAACTGAGTCAAATGCTTTGTGAAAATCAACAAAGGCTGCAAAGAAACTCTGCTGATATTCGCGTTTGCTCTCTATAAGAACCCTCAGTGCCAGGATGTGGTCGATGGTAGACTTCTTAGGCATAAAACCAGACTGTTTCAGTCGCTGGTAGGTGAGCAAGTGATCACGGATCCTATTGAGGACAACCCTAGCAAGGACCTTACCTGGCACCGAGAGCAGTGTTATCCTCCTGTTGTTGCTGCAATCCAGGCGATCACCCTTCCCTTTCCAAACAGGGACGACAAGTCCTGTTTTCCAGTCAGTTGGGATGATGCCAGTCTCCCAAATGGAAGCAAAGATTGCTTGAAATGCCAGGGGGACAGCCTTACCACCAGCCTGGAGAAGTTCAACCCAGATACCACAGATCCCTGCAGCCTTTCCCCCCTTAGCTGGTTCACCACCTGCGCAATCTTCGTGAGATTGGGTGGTTCACAGCTAATTGGAGGATCAGCCTCAAGGACTGTGGACCCAGAGATATCCAACGTCATCGCCAGAGGATCAGCTTTGAACAACTGCTCAAAGTATCCAGCCCAGCAGGTCACAACTTTAGTGTCATCTGTAAGGACCATCCATCAGCTGCCCTGACTGCGACTCTCCGAGGAACAGATTCAGATGTGAGTAATGCTTTGATTCCTCTGTAAGCAGGGCGTGGGTCGCTAGACCACAGATGGTGTGTCACTTGCTCACAGGTTCCTCTAACAAACACCTCTTTATCTGCCCTCAGAGCCCTCGCAGCCGTCCTTCTCAGTTCCCGGTACAGACCAGAGTTGCCATTGAGATGTGCACTGCAACTCCTCTCAATGATATCCAGGGTGCCCTGTGAGATGAAACACTTCCTTCTGGGAACACCAGTAACACCAACACAATCCTCAGCAATCTTCAGGTTCTTGTCACGGAAGGTCTCTCACATCACATTAGGATCGGCAGTCGTATCCAAATCTTGCACAGAGCACACTTAACTTACATATAAAACCAGCATTGACTTCTGTTCTGGAGAAGGCAGTCATTATGCAGTTAAATGACCACCTCAATAAACATGCTATTCTTGATAAATTTCAGTCAGGCTTTAGAACAAATCACAGCACAGAAACTGCACTCGTTAAAGTAGTAAATGATTTGTGGGTAAATGCAGACAGAGGCCATCTATCTGTTCTCATCCTCTTAGATCTGAGTGCCGCATTTGACACCATTGATCATAATATTCTTAGAAATCGCCTTAGTCAATGGGTGGGCCTCTCTGGCAGTGTCTTAAATTGGTTTGAATCCTACCTGGCAGGGAGAAAATTCTTTGTTAGTTGTGGTAATTACAACTCAAAAACACATGATATCCAATATGGTGTTCCACAAGGCTCTATCCTGGGTCTGCTGCTCTTCTCAATCTACATGCTTCCGTTAGGTCAGATTATCTCAGGGCACAACGTGAGTTACCACAGCTATGCTGATGACACACAGCTGTATTTATGAATAGCACCTGATGACCCTGATTCTCTTGATTCACTAACACAATGTCTGACTTGTATCTCAGAATGAATGAATAGTAACTTTCTCAAGTTAAATAAAGAGAAAACTGAAATCTTAGTGATTGGCAATAATGGATACAATGAGGCTATTAGAAATAAACTGGATAAATTAGGATTAAAAGTCAAGATGGTAAAAAGCTTAGGGGTAACTTTTGACTGTAATCTAAATTTTAAATCGCATATTAATCAGATCACTAGGACAGTATTTTTTCACTTAAGAAACATAGCAAAAGTTAGACCTCTTATGTCATTGAAAGATGCTGAGAAATTAGTTCACACGTTTGTCTTCAGTCGACTAGATTACTGTAACGCACTCCTCTCAGGACTACCCAAAAAAGACATAAAATGGTTGCAACTAGTGCAGAATGCAGCTGCTAGAATCCTAACTAGAAAAAGAAAATCTGAGCACATCTCTCCAGTTTTGATGTCACCACACTGGTTACCTGTGTCATTCAGGACTGACTTTAAAATTCTCCTTATGGTTTATAAAGCCTTAAATAATCTCGCCCCATCTTATATATCGGAATGTTTGACACCTTATATTCCAAATCGTAACCTCAGATCCTCAAATGAGTATCTCCTTACAATTCCAAGAACAAAACTTAAAAGAAGTGGTGAGGCAGCCTTCTGTTGTTATGCACCTAAAATCTGGAATAGCCTGCCAATATGAATTCGCCAGGCTAGTACAGTGGAGCACTTTAAAACACTGCTGAAAACACATTACCTTAACATGGCCTTCTCATAACTTCACTGTAATTAAAATCCTGATACTCTGTATATCCAACTCATTATAATAACTATTCATAGTGGCTCTAAAATCTGTACTAACCCCCTACTGTCTCTTCTGTTTCCTTGCGCCACCACCATCTACTCAAAGCATCATGATGTTCCAACAATGATGGATGGATTAAAAGCCAGAAGTCTGCTTGACCATTAACATCAAGTGACTCTGTGAGAACCCTAACTACAAAGAGGACTATTTCATTTATGTTAGGTAGAATGCCCAGAGGGGACTGGGTGGTCCCGTGGCCTGGAACCCCTGCAGATTTTACTTTTTTCTCCAGCCGTCTGGAGTTTTTTTTTGTTTTTTCTGTCCACCCTGGCCATCGGACCTTACTCCTTTTCTATGTTAACTAATGTTGTCTTATTTTAATTTCTTATTTTGTCTTTTATTTTTCTTTTCTTCATTATGTAAAGCACTTTGAGCTGCTTTTTGTATGAAAATGTGCTATATAAATAAATGTTGTTGTTGTTGTTGTTGTTCCTCATGTGCTTGAATTGGAATAAGCTGAAGAGAAAACGAGTGGGTTGATGGTCTAAAAGATAAAGTAATGAAAATAACAATCAATCAGCATAACTGAAATGCTTTATTTTATATTAGAACATTAGAAAAAAAATTGATTTTTTACTGCCTATTCAGGCCAACAAAACTTGCCAGCCCTATCCACCTAATTCCTCCAAAATAGGTCCCTGAAATCATACTGTCTAGCACACAGTCTGGCAACTTATGGCATGTGTCTGTGGTTCTCTGTGTGAAGAAAAACTTCCTAATGTTTGTGCGGAGTTTACCTTTAAGAGGTTTCTTGTTGAACTCATTTTAAATAACAGTCTCAATCCACTGGACTAATTCTCTTCATAATTTTAAACACTTCAGTCATGCCACCACTTAATCTGTTTACTTAAACTAAAAAAGTTTGACTGCGTTAACCTATCTTCATAACTCATCATCTGCAGTCCTGGAATCAGCTTAGTCTCTCTTCTCTGCACTTTTTCTAGTGCTGCTTTGTACTTTTTGTAGCCTTGAAACCAAAACTGCACACAGTACTCCAGATGAGACCTCACCTTCTTGGATTTGTACTCCCCACATCAGGGCGCTATATAACCTGACATTTTGTTAGCCTTCTTAATGGCTTCTGAACACTGTTTGGAAGTTAATAGTGATGAGTCCCTATGACTCCTAAGTTCTTCTCATAAGCAGTACTTTCTATTTTCAGACCTCCCATATTGTATTTACATCTAATATCTTTACTTTGTATATGTAATATTTTAAATTTACTTAACAATAAATGTCATTTGTCACAAAGCTGCCCAAGCCCATATGTTGTCCAAATCCATCTGTAATGATTCAACGTATTCTTGATTATCTGCCAACTTGTTACTGATATCCATCCATCCATTTTCCAACCCGCTGAATCTGAACACAGGGTCACGGGGGTCTGCTGGAGCTAATCCCAGCCAGCACAGGGCACAAGGCAGGAACCAATCCCGGGCAGGGTGCCAGCCCACCGCAGGACACACACAAACTAGGGCCAATTTAGAATCGCCAATCCACCTAACCTGCACATTTTGGAATGTGTGAGGAAACCGGAGCGCCCGTCGGAAACCCATGCAAACACTGGGAGAACATGCAAACTCCACGCAGGGAGGACCCGGGAAGCGAACCCAGGTCTCCTAACTGCGAGGCAGCAGCGCTACCACTGCGCCACCGTGCCACCCTTGTTACTGATATTCTTATCCAAATTATTTATATACTGTATATTAAAAATAGCAGTGGCCCTAACACTGACCCCTGGTGGACACCACTCTTAACATCACCCAATTTTAATAAGGTTCTTCGCACCGTAACCCTCTGCTTGCTGTGTCTGAGCCAATTATACACCCATCTACACATAACACGCTGAACTCCCACTTCTTTTTGTTTAGTTGTCTCATGTGGGACCTCATCAAATCACTTCTGAAAATCAAGATAAAGATTTTCATCAATAAGATACATAGCATAGACTAAGATACATAGCACCTTTCATAATGTGCACTACAGGAAAAAATAAACAGTAAAAGTCAATTGTGTAATTTTTTTTCTTGTCTTTGTGGAGAGTCAACGCTGGGAGGCTGTCAAAAAAATGGGCCTGTTAAAGCCCATTAAGGTATTCCTTGTGTGATTTTGGGCTATATAAGAAATACATTGTTGTTGATGTAATGCAATATCAAGAAAGTACTATACTTTTTTGAGCAAATGTTGATGCAATGAGACTTTTTTTAGTACTGTTAATTAGTGATAATGTGAGTACATGATAAAGTTACACTTTTATACTGTAATGAGAATGCAAATACATAAGAAATAATCATAATGTTTGTGTACTTGTAATATGAACTAATCTATCATGTGGGATGAGTGCCCTGTTATTTTGCAAAACATCTGCATGAATTTCTACTAATTTAGAGTTTTCATTTGATAGCCTTATTCAGTACTGCGGTCCTAAGCCATAAATCATTACATGACAACCAGGCCCACTCAAAAGTGTCATTTTCAACTCCCACTTAAAAAAAAAAACAATTAAAGTTACATTTTTCAAGTTTTCTCCTTTATTGTAATTTTGAGATAATAATTAAAGACTATATATAAAATAAAGTTTGATCTCTCAATAACTTCATCAGTAAAGAAATAAAGTAAATCATCCACATGACATGTTCAGAGGCAATAGTGCCAGCGGAAGGTCCTTTACGCAAGCATTTTGTTTTTGTCATTAGCGTTACTTGACCCTATTTCTCATGTACATGTTCTATTCACACTTTTTCAAATCTTACCAGGCATTTTAGGTGGGCAGTTATTTTATCAGTTTGTATCAAGAATTGTGAAATTTTCTGCGGAGTCAGTTCTGAATTAGAATAAAAATGCATACTACCTAAGGGATACCCTTATCGCATAAAAATGAGACTTCATTGTGTAATTTCAGTTCCTTAGAAGAGAAAAAGACATTACTTAGTCAGACAAGACAGAGGTGCATTCATTTTTTCTTTTATCTGAGAATATTGTAAAATTCCAAGAAGCTGACATTGAAACAAATAAAACAATTGGAGATATTGCAAAAATTTTATGCCATTAAGGTCTTCACTATTTTAATAACAAACGTGGGTGTTACAGCTGTGGTTTTTGTGAAGCTTATCCTAAATTGCTGCTTCTCAGTTCCTTGTGTTACAAAATTGAGAGAAAAAATGAAAGACTAGTGTTACCCTTAAATAACCATCTTTGTTGGTGTATTGTGAGTGATGGTGATTTATTCAAAAGGCTCCATCATCATTTCCATCACTGTAACATATTCTTCACATAAATGAAGGCTTACAATCATTTAGGACAAATATGTGCAGACACCTGTGTTAAATTGTGCTGCTGTCTCAAATCAAACAGGAAGCCTTGATTTGCTAGAGCTGATTGCTTTCAGTATGACTACTATTTTTGGGGTAGAGACGAAAACATAAAACTACTTTAATAACTTGAGTGTACGCTTGTTGCAATGCTGGGAAAAGCAAATCATTTGGCACCTGCATTAAGAAAGTGTGAAAGTTTCTACTTCAGAATTTATATACTTTCTTTGTTTCTGTTAGGTTGTATACTGTAGAAAAAAATAAAAAGAACATAAACGCATTATATGCTATGTATTTTATGAATATAATAATAATGATAATATATTACATTTAAATAGTGATTTTCTCACTACTTAAAGTGCTTTACCTAGAGAGTGGGGAGCCACTTCAGCCACCACCAATGTGTAACATCCAACTGGATAATGCAACAGCAGTCATTCTTGCACCACACTCACCACACATTTGCTATCAGGTGGTAAAGAGCATAGACATAGAATTACTAGATGCCGCATGACCAGCAGCATCGTACATCAACGTCGGCGCCATATTGCGAGTGGCACTGCTGTGGAGTGAAGTAATGGATAAAGATGCCTCACGCATGTGCTGCTTGGGATTGTACAAACCACTGCACACTCCAAACCAGATCCCAGGGGATTACATTTCATAGGTAAGGCTGAACAATTGTTTTGGTTATATTTGGCCATTTGAAAATCCCATTTTATAATCCTAACTTTAGCTAAGGCAGGCTAAGCTATCAAAGCTATGCATTTATGTGCTCAAGTGAGCACGGTTTGGCTAAACAACGGTTTGGCTAAACGTAGTCATTAACTATGTAGATTGTTGTTAGCTGTTAACATTTCTCAAACTTTGAAGGTTTCCCAAGGAAATCCACCTCAGGAAGCAGTGGGAGGAAACCCTTAGACAGCATTTTGAGAAAGCTGTCCTGTGATGTGTGCCATGCTAGTTTGGTAACAGATGCTGTACCGGCATCATATGATCAAAGCTACCACTCGCTCACATTAAAAAACAAAGGAGGTTTGATGATTCCTTCTGAGGGTCCAGTCAAGGTGGTCAAAGCAGCTGAGCGTGTTATCCGACAGTCGACATTAGGGCAAGCTGTCAGTGTATCTTTGATCAGTCAGTTTGTTTGGGCTGAGATTGGTTCAGATGATGTGTTTTTTCTCAAGGAGCACATTGAGGAAACACGGTTTGAAATTGACAACCATCATTTTATGCTCATGTCTTTAGTTGTGTCTGTCTTCCACAAACTAAGGCTGCACCATATTGCCAGACTGAATACTCTCAAATTACAGAGTGGCAACACATGGAAAAAGCTATGTAAGGCACTTCTATTGCAAGGATTTTAGATTCTACCCTGTATATATTTAAGTAACCACATTGTGTGTGTGTGAATGTATGAGAGAGAGAGAGATTGAGAGAGGAATGAGTGAAATGTTTTCAGAAATTATTAAGCCAATTTGTATACAATAAAATTGTTTATTTTTGTCATTGAGTGTATCATTTCACTGTTAAAAGAAAGACCAGACTGCCAGTTGCAGTCTTACTATTTTGACTTTCAGACATTGGTCAAGTTTTCGTCTCAATAATTAATAATAATAATACATTTTATTTAATAGGCGCCTTTCTTAGCACTCAAGGTCACTTTACAATAAAATCAAACAACATTAGTAAAATTAAAACAAGAGAATGATAAATCAAAAAGCAATAATTAGCAAACAAACAAAGATAACTGGCAGTAACAATGCAAAATTCACAATTGGTATGCCAGTTTGAAAAGATAAGTTTTGAGGGCAGTTTTAAAATGTGTTATTAAATTGAGCTGACGAATATGAGAGGGAAGAGAATTCCAAAGTTGAGGAGCACTGTGAAACGACACTCGAGCTCCCAGAGTACTAAGTCTGATGTGTGGTACAGAAAGTCGAGCTGCAGATGAGGATCTGAGTGAGTGAGAGGAGTGTACGTCTGTAGGAGATCAGTGAGGTGGGGGGGAGCAAGGCTGTGGAGAGCTTTAAATGTTCAGAGTGGTATTTTGAATTGTATTCTGTACTTAACTGGGAGACAGTAAAGTTAAGAGAGAATAGGTGTAATATGTTCAGTGAATTTAGAACAGGTTATTATCCTGGCAGCAGAATTTTGAAGAAGTTGTAAGTGATGGATAAGTTTTTGTGGGATGCCAGATACCAGCATTACAGTAATCTATATGTGAGGTGTCTAGGGAATTAACCGATACTTCAGTACTGTGTTGTGTAAGAACAGGACAAAGTCTAGAAATGTTTCGGAGATGGAAGAAGGCAGTCCGAGAAATTTTACTTATATGGGAGGAATTATTTAATAATAATAATAATAATAATAATAATAATAATTATGATTATTATTATTTAATAATTGCCATTATCAGTGTATAAATGGATATAAATAATTGCATTTAAATGATTCACCAAAATCTGTTGTATGCAAACGATACTGTTTTAAACATTATTGTTTTTCCATCAGAAAACCTGGTTTCCACTTCTACCTGTGTTAGTTTAAATTGCACTTTTGCCACTCGCAATATGGCGGACACACTGACATATTGTGTCGACTGGACAACACAGTTAATGCGACGTCTATCTATATATGTCTATGGTGAAGAGGTGACAGAAATAGTTAGCCAATAAGAGACAGGGAATGGACAAGTTCATAGTGTGGAATTTAGTTAAGACATCAGTATACACCCTACTCTTGGCAAAAATTACCTAGGGATCTTTCTGACCACAGAGAGTCAAGACTTCAGTTTCAGATCTCTCACGAGAGAAATGGTGTCATTTTTAGAGCACAGCGTCCCTGTCACTACATTGGGCCATTGTGGTCCACATGGTGCATGTCCTCAATGCTCTCACCAACACCTTTTCCATTACTAACCCAAGCTTATCCTAGAAGATCGCCCATCCAAGTACTAGCTGAACTCAAACATGCCTGTTGTGAAGTGCAGGTAGTATGGCTAAAAGGGAACAGAAGGTGTTTTGAGTTAAAATGGGAAAGAAGTCACCAAAGAAATATAAATGTAATGGCTTTATTGCAATTAAAGAAAAAAGAAAGGATTACTCACCTTTAACTGTTAATGTGGAATTCCTAATCCACTAACCCACCATACTTACAAATAACCTTCCATTACCTCTGTCACCCTCTGGCCTGTCTCCCTCCCCACCAAACAGGCCCTGGCCAACACTCCACTTCCAAACCCAAACTCTCCATGCTGATGACTGGAAGAGGCTTTTGACGTTCCCCGCAGATTGGACCCATGATAAGTTTTTGAGGTGAGAACTAGCCTAGGAAACTCCTGGAGTTTTTCTCTCAAGGTGTGCCTGCAGTTCTGAACCCCAAAATATATTAGATGGTTTATGAAATACAAATACAAAGCAGGATGTCAGGCATGGAGCTAATGGCTCCCTGCTGCCCAGCATAGTACCTATACAAAATGTTCACCCCTTGCAAGTTTTCACATTTTATTGTTATACAACGTTGAATTTAATTTAGTTTTTTTGATACTGATCAACAGAAAAAGACTCTTTAATGTCAAATTGAAAACAGATCTTTGCCAAGTGGTCTAAATTAATTACAAATAAAAAACACAAAATCAAGTAAGTATTCACCCCCTTTTAAAATGGCACACCTGAATCTTTACTGGTCCAGCCAATTGGTTTTAGAAGTCCCAGAAGTAGTTCAATGGAGTTCACCCATCTGGGTGTCACCTTTCAGTTGATTGTCATATAAATGCACCTTACCTGGGAGGACCAACTGGTGATGAATCAGTATGGTGACCTCGCCTATACAATAAAGAGAAAAGAACACCAACAATATAAAAAGGTGATCAAATAACACCAGTCGGGGATGGACACAAGAAAATTTCTAAGTTACTGATTATCCCTTGGTGTCCAGTTAGATCAAAAATTAAGAAAAGGAAAAGGAAAGAGTATTTCACAGCTGTAAATCTGCATAGTGAAGTCCATCCACAAAAACTGAGTGGTCATGCAAGAAGAAAGCTATTGAGGAAGGCCATCAACATACCTAAGAGAACACTGAAAAGTTACAACCTACAGTGGCTCAGGTTGGCGAGCCTGTGCAGGCAACAACTGTGGCCCTGATGTTTCACCAGTCACACCTTTATGGGTTAAACTAATCAAAAAAGAGAGACTCTGAAGTCAGATAAAAGAAGGTTTTATGGTCTGATTAGACCAAAATTAAGCTTTTAGGTCATCAGACTAAATAGCAGTTTTGGCATAAGCCATCACAGCACATTATCGAAACATACCATCTCCACTGTGAAGTACTGTGAATTATAATTGGTGAATTTCAGCAGGTTTCATTCCCTTTGCCCAAAGAAATCTCACACTGGTGCATTGTTCAACATATGGTGCAATCCTGCAGTGGAACTTTCATGTTCATTCTACTTTGGTTTCAACTAGACTAACGGCAGAACGCTGCGCTGTGTATGTTCAAACTACACACAAGCCATTGTGAAAATGTTGCATTGCGTCAGCTTCTGTCCGTTGTGGTTACCACATAATTTTCAAATTGCCTTACTTTTTTATTTATCCACTGATTTTTTTCTGTTTATCTCTATCTTAACTTGTTAAAGTCTGTTCTCTTGCCACTGGGCATCTCCATTAATCATTTATTGGTAGGCCTATACCCGTGGTCATATAATTTCAATACTTAGGGCCAGGGCCGCCGATTGAAAATCCGGGCCCCAATGCAAAGAAGGTGTGTGGGACCTCGTGTCCCAGAACGCGGCCACTACGTGACGTACTTGTTTGCCGGCTGATGACTTTTTTCTCACTGCGCCCAGAGCCCCCTCCTCCTTTTCACTTCCTACCGACCGGGGAATACCCTTGTAGACCACGTCACTTCTCTCCCAGGGCGGCCTTCATGAATGTCTCTTACGTCATAAACTGTTGACTGCTGCTAAATACCCTGCGACCCACGTGCATTTTTAATTTTGAAACTAAACAGACTTGAAAAATTTTAAAAAATACAATAAAAATTAAATAAATAAATGTTCAAATTATAATAAAATTATGGGACGCGTTGGGCTTCATGGGCCTCCTTGAGCTTCGTAGGCCCCGGAGCGATGTACCGGCTGCTTCCCCTCTCCTCGGGCCTGCTTAGGGCTCACAGTTTCTTCTTCCACGATTGATATTTTATTGGTTAATTATAGGAGTACTTTCAAAGCAATAAAGGCCTCAATTTGTTCATGGAATAAACTAAATTTATCTTTTCAGACACGATTATCTATTCCAAAAATAACCCCCCCCCCCCATTTTTATATTAACATTATTGTTCCTCTGGCCCCACCCCCTGATTTTTCAAAAGAAGTTAAGTGGGTGCTATCAAGATTTTTTATGGAATAAAAAGAGGCCAACACTTAAATATAACACCTTGACTCTTGCTAAGGTGGATGGTGGGCTTGTGTTTCCAGACTTTGACTGCTTATGTTCTTACAGCTATTTGGCAATGGTATACTATGGAGACGGTGAATGCAGAACATAATTTGGTACCTCTCTCCCTTTCTGTGGTGTTAAATCAAAGATGTTGCTTCTACAGCTTTCACCCATACTTAGACATGCACTACAGGCTTGGGTTCAGGTGGAGTGTATGTTTAACCCCATTCTGATGTGGCACTCATATACACCTACTTTTGACAATCGTCCTTAGTATTGGGGGTCATCCGATAACTTTTCCTGTGTGGTATAAGGCAGGTAGTCGTACATTAGGTGATATTTTTGACTCTAGTGGCCATAAACCATTTCAGTTATTATGCAAGGAATTCTCATTTCCAAGCTCTTCCTTTTTCTTCAATCTCCAGGTAAGATCAACTGTTAAAGCACAGGGCATTGTTCTATTTGCTCCCCTGCCTGTACACCCATAATTAAATTTGCCTATGCACTTAGCTCTGAATCCAGACCTGTCTCTGAATTTCATGCTGTGGTGCGTAGTGCAGAAGCTAACCCATTAGCTAGTCAAAAAATCTGGCAACAGGATTTGTTGTCTGCTGCAGAGATTTGTTGGGATACCATTTTTGACAGCATAAAGACCTCCTCTAGAAATCCAGATTATCAGTATGTGCAATTTATATTTGTTCACATCTTACATACTGTATGTCACACAACATTAGCTTTTTTATGGACCAGGCCAGAAGGCCCAGACTATATTTTCTGCCCATCTAATGTGCCTGGAACCTTCATGCATGTCTTTTGGAAATGCCCCATGATGGCAGAACTGTGGAATCTTGTTGCGAGGGCCCTTACCTCCATTCTGGATATTCAAATACCTGTATCACCACAATTACTGATGTTACTTGATTTCTCCATTTATCTTTCATTGAAAACTCAGCTACACAAATGGGTTATTTCCATTGCCCTGATTGCTTTAAAATTTCTACTAGTGTGTCACTAGTAGACCCAGATAGTGCATCCTTTAGTCACTGCAAGTTTTCATTTTATAATTTGATGCTTTTAAAATGCTCAGCTTCGAGAGTTAATGGGGCATCAGAAAATAGAATTAGAAAGTGGGAGGCTATTACTAAGAAAATCAAAAGCCAGCTGTGCTGTGTTGAAGTTTTTTTTTTTTTCTTTTTCTATTATGATTTGCATGCTATGAATAATTGGTGGTTTCCTTTCACAGGTGAGTGGGCATTATGGGGCTGGGGCCATGGATCCTTCTTCTTCGGAGTAGGGACCAAATGTTTATGACCTCTCTAATGTCTAACATTCTTAAGTTTATGATATTTCAAACATACTTTGTAATTTGTTATTCTTTGACTTATCTGTAATTTTACATACTGTATATGTTTTCCTGTTTTTACATTGTTATTTATCATATCTTGTGCTTAATAATTAACAGATCAGAAAAACACCTCTATCTTTACTTTTTACTTCCCAAAGGGGAAAATGCAAAAAATAAGCTCTGTCATTAACACTAATACCTCACAACTCCAGAGACCTAGGTTTAAATTCCAGCCCAGGCACAGTTCTGGAGTACAAGCTCCCATTATATTCATGTGGGTTTTCTTACTCATCCCTAATTTTCTCTGTGTGTGACTGTTGTTAGTTGTGTTAACGTAACCTGGATACCTTAATAAAAGGATAAATATTGTGAAATAAATAGCCTCGACACACAAAAAAGGTTTGGGGCAGCCAAACTTGAAGCCTGGCTGCAAAAAGGCAAAATAAGTTGCACAGATGTGTACAGAGTCGAGTCCAAAACAGAACTGAAGTTACAGCGGAAGGTATTTGTATTTAACTCTTTCAGGGCTGATGTCGACTTTTGTCGAAAGGAGGAGTTGACAATGGTAATCGACTGTAAACTGTGACAAAACCAACCGTTATGTTTTAGTTGGACTCTCGTTGCTAGAAGGAAAGTTAGATTCATTGGTCTGACCGAGATTTCCTGCGCTCACATGAGTAGCAAGGCACAAACAACAGCAAAAATGGCACTGACATCTGGTGAGAGAATAAAGCAAATGCGTAAAGCAAAATATCCCGTGGACGACGTTTTGCCTATTATATCTGAACTGGACTATGACTTGTCAGACTCAGATTTTGATACAAGTGATTGAAAACGAATGTGAGGTTCCAGCTTCAGCTGATTGGTCCCCAGCTAATCGTTGTACTGACAATGTTCGCCAGGGAGAACTGCCACTTAACAATGATAAGAGGTAGAAACCAGATTGCAATGCACTGTGACCGTGTCCCAGCCATGCAAAGACAGCCTGGCCGCAAGCCTGACGCACATTCTTGGTAAACTGGCAGCCACCGCTTGCAGCAACAGACGTTTTATGTTGATTTCTGTGTGAAACCATTGCTTTTCAGAAACTATGTTTTTTTTGGAAAAAATATTCAGCCCTAAAAGAGTTAAGGCAGGCAGGTGGAAATGACGTCATTGAGGCCTAGAATAGGAAGTGATGTTCATGGGGCCGGAACCGGAATTTACGTCCTCGGAGCAGGAACCAGAAGTGACATCATCGGGGCTGAATCTGGCAGAATTTCCTGTTTCCGGCCTGCCGAGATTAAAGAGGAAGGTTTAATGCACCCTGCTGCCCCCTGGCCTGGCATGAAATTACCTTCTTTTGGTCCATTTAGATGCCTCTCATGCGCACATGTGTTGCAATATCTATGTATTTGTGTGTATATCCAGTTGCTATGTCTCTGCCTTTCCAACCGATGATGCATCACAAACATTTGTAGTAATAAAATGTATTGGATTTCTTATTCTAACAGTTTGCACATGACAAACATTTGTAGTAATGCATTGTTCTACTACAAATTCTTGTGGTGCGCCATCTAAGGAAATGAAAATATGTTTAATTTTATTACTATTTGCATTACAAAATACATTCCAACATATGGTGCCCTGCAGACACTAACACTAAAGCCTGTGTTGATTATTTAGATTTCTACCTGTCGTAGAGGGGTGGCACAGCTAGTAGACTAATATATTGTCTATTAGTTTTAAAAGATGGACTCCTATGTCAAGCAATTGCTGCTAATAACGGAAAATGCAGTAATGCCATAAATTTGAAAGGATTTACTGCTAAACCTCATGCATTTATTGAAGAACCTTTGGAAACACACAAGATAATGGATTTTAAAAAAAAAATTAAAATAATAAATAAGGTAACCTTGATGAAAAAGCATTTATTGTTACACATTTCCCAAGAAAAAGCACCCTTTCTAATTATCACCTGTAAGACTCCATGTGGCTTTGAATTTACAAGATTTAAACACAAACCCAAAGATGTACTGAATTATCAGCTAATCATATTTACTCTCTTATTTGACTTTCACTATACAGGTTCACTTCTCCACTTGTAAGGAAATTTTGAAATCTTGTTTCTCTGGCTGGACTAATGAATATGGCACATTATGACAAGACTGTCAGCTCTAAAAGCCACTTGTTTGAGCAGAGGCCTCTGATATGCCTCCTGGATATCTAACACACTATTTGCAAATGGTTTGCCTTGTCTTTTTGTTGTTTATTTATTTTTCTAGGTGTTATTTTGAAGTGTCAGATTCAGACAAGCATGATAATTGACTTACGTTTAAGAATTCATCAGCTTTTACTGAAAAAAAAAAACTTGAAACAACAGCAAACAAAACAAAAAAAAGCACTGCCATTTTGATTGTTTTAATTTATATTGTTAAAATGTATCATTGATAACAAAAGAACATACATAATATGCTTATTTATTAGTTAGTTTTCTATCTCAGAAGCACAGTTAAAACTTTTAATTCAGAAAAACACAAATTAATATACATTAATCAAATTTTAAATTAAACAGCTGGTAGAATTAATAGGCGTGTGCTTATGAAATGTCCAGTAAGACATTTGTGATTTTTTGATTTCAAGCTGAGTTATACAGTGAAAATTTTAAAGTTTTCCTTTCATTTTTTTTCACTCCCAGATCTGGCTTATTATAATCAGAACATTAAGGTGCTACAGGAGCTTTCAAAACTCCCTTCCTTATTTATTACAAAATGCTGTTAAATTCTGTCAATAATATTAGTTTTAATAATGTGTTTCTTTCTGTTTATACTATAAATATTACATGGCTGTTGTATTTCCCCAGTTTCCTTGCAGCACTAATTGCTAGGCAATGATCACGTTTTGTGGTCAGTGACCATTGCTTTTACTCTAAACTCTTTTTCAAGATAATTAATTTCATGTCTTGCTAGTTCTGTTTGCGTTTAGATATTATGTTTATTTATTAAAGTCTTTGGTAGCTCTAACGATTTACTTCCAATTTACTATATTAAACTGGGATTGTTTCAGTTTAAGGAATAAAGAGAAATAAATCAGTTAAGTACTGCACAGAAGACAATTCCTTTCTGGAACTTGCTTAGTTAATGATCTTTTGCTGTTGTTTTGCTGTGTTACTGGTATTTTGTGATAATTGACTGTACATCTTAAAGAAAAGAAACATCCTGCTGACAGTAAGCATACAGTATGTGAAGAGTAAAAAAGCTCTGTGGCATTGTAAGTCCATTGTTTTAGGAAAGCTGCTGTTTGTACAGTGTCTGTTAAGGATGGAAGCAGCTTGCTGGCAGTTTATGGTTTTAACACCTCTGTTTCTGAATGCAAGATTTTACAAACTACTTCTGACCGGTTTTAGAAGCAGCAAGTCTGAATGTAAAGCATGCACAGATATGTGAACTACAGGATGAAAGAAGACAACAACAACAATTTGTTTCTTGCATATCCCAAAATCACATAAGGAGTATATCAATGATCTATATTAGGCAATTTATTTGACAGCCCCCAAGCCTTGACTGCCTAAGAAGACAAGAAAAAACTTCCCCAAAAAATCTTGTATGGGAAAAAAAAATCCTGGGAAGGGCAGTGCCAGGTAGGTTGGGCACACAATGTGTACAAAAAATGGGGTAAATACAATACACAAAATAGAACACAAGTACTCCTCTACATAGAGATTGATGGCCAATGCATATTTGCTACCTCATAAATACAACTGTACAAACATCTTTGTTCTTGCACAGCACTCCTCACTAAGTACAGACACAGAACACCATGTCAACTCTCAAGGCAAAATGATTATATCACTCATTAAATTCTTCATGGGGTAGATGAATGCCCCACCTGCCACACATACCACCACCAGGGAAAAAGCCTGGTGGTTGAAAGACAGGTTTTAGAATTATGAGCACAGACAAATGTGCCGGGGTTACTATGTACAGTAATCCCTCGCTATATCGCACTTCGACTTTTGCAGCTTCACTCTATCACGGATTTTATATGTAAGCATATCTAAATATATAACGCAGATTTTTCGCTGCTTCGCGGGTTCTGCGGACAATGTATCTTTTTACTTCCGGTACATGCTTCCTCAGTTGGTTTGCCCAGTTGATTCCATACAAGGGACACTATTGGCGGATAGCTGAGAAGCTAACCAATCAGAGCATGCAGTTAAGTTCCTGTGTGCTGACTGGCTCAGCGACGGAGCGCCAAATTCGATTCCGCGGCGTTAACCAGGAAGTCTCGTCTCGCTCATTCAGCATCAACGTGTTTCACTGTGTAAAGAGTTAACTTTTGTGGTCTTTTGTGTTTATCTTTGTGCGTAGTCAAGCCCTTCGTTATGGCTCCAAAACGATCTGCTCCTGCTACTGCTTCAGGGGCCGTGCCCAAGCGCCAACGGAAGATGCTAACGATTGCCGAAAAGGTTAAAGTTTTGGATATGTTGAAGGAAGGGAAAAGCTACACTGCTGTAGGACGCCATTACGGCATCAATGAGTCCACGATTCTTTTTATATAAAAAGGAGGAAAAGAATATAAGATCTACGGCCGCAGTGTCCTTTTAACCAGAGCGCAAAACGAGTTGTAAGTGGACGTAATAAGGCGGTAGTCCGGATGGAATCTGCTTTAGGGATTTGGATTGAAGACTGCCAGAAGAAGAACAACGGCGGTGCTACACAGTCGCCTGAAGAGGCTCCTTTAGAAGAGCTGTAACGCTCTCCTTTGTTGTGCAGTAAAACTAAACTCATCGTTATCGGACAAGTCGTCGTGTCATTGTTGGTGAGTAACCATAATTAATTTTCTACTTACAGTACTTAGTACATGTACGTATGTTTAGTGTTACTGTACACACATTTAATGTATACAATTTTTCTTGCATTGTACTTATTTATTGCTGGTGGCCTGTCTATCGTAATGTCTGTAACTGTTTTATCTTGGTACAGTAATATATATATATTGCTCTACTTTCCCCTATTGTATTATTAATATGTAGCCTTAGAATGCCTAATCTCACAGGCTTACCACTGTATATAACTTATCCCCACCTTCCCTTCTATATCTATAACCTCAGGCAATTAGATGTAGTAAAAAGACAAGCAGGAGTTAAGTTACACATAAAATAATGTATTACTGATAATATTCATAAATAATAACAAAATGCAAAGTACATTTGAATATTGGCAACCATACAACCTGATAAAATGGTGATGTGTAACTCAGGTGGCACACAGACTTGTAGTTACTTAAAATGTCTCTAGTTAAGGCATTATTGGTGCTCAGCTTTCAGCCACATGTCTGTTCAATATGTCTGCTGAGCTGTGCTCTTCATTGTGTTGTCTTCATCAGTTCATGGTGTGATGGTCTTCATCAGTTGTTAACAAGAGAAAGATACTTCTACATCATCACAGGTTAGCAAGAGAGATGCTTCTTCATCATATGTTGGTTAGAGAGAGAGAATGTGGTTGAGCAAGCAAATTTATAGGTTTTCTGTCCAATCCCTACAGCCAATCCAGACAGCCATATCTCAGACCAATGTGGGGAAATAGTACATCTTAACACCTGAAACCCCCCCAAGACCATATGTTAAGCTAACCTGGCTTTATGTGGGGGATGAGAGAAAGACTTTAGCAAAGAAACACTCACCAAACTGGTTTAAGACACATCCCCCAAATCCTGTCGTAAAATTACAAAGAGACAGTCATAAAGGGTGGGGGTAAACACGAATGCCTCTCACCAAAGTAACACTAAATTACATTGCTTTGCATAAATTATAAATAAAGACATATAAAACATTTATCAAGTTATATGCAAAATCTTACATCACAACAGTAACATATGTGATATCGGAGACGCTCGATATCTTTAAAATAATATTTAGGTTTTACTGTATATAAACAGTATGTTTACATACATAATTTCAATGAATCTTACCTAATATCTAAGAGAATACAAAGGGTTTATGCTGTATAACTGTGAGGGGAATATTTGTAAACAGTGTGGGAGAGTTTATAAGAGCTTAAAATATATAAAAATAACCATACAAACATATGGTTTCTACTTCGTGGATTTTCAACCATCTGAGTATTTCAAGTAGTTTCTAGGACCCATTACCCTTCTAGGACCCTTACACATTTTAAATAATACAAGATGCTGAGTTAGGATTCTTTCTAGAAGGGACCTTTTTGGCATTTAAGGGAAGGAGCAAAATACAAAGCAAGGGGAGCACAAAGTTGGTAATTGGTGAGTAGCTGTTCTGTTTTGGATTGTTGTTTTTTTGAGAGCGTTTTCTTGGAATATGTAAATTCACCTTGTTGTGGGGTCCTGTTTTTCCTCTCCTTGGTAGACTCAGATGTTCAGACGGTTACAGAGAAATGGACTACAGTTCTAAATTACAGATATACAATCCTCAGCTCTGATACTCTGTTCCCCACCCAACCAGAGAGAGAAAAATCAGAGGATTTAATGTGAAGTAACTAGTCATTGATACTAAAACATCTCAAACGTTAAAAGAGGTTCAGCATTCTTATTTAAATCAGAATTTTATTAATTAATGTCTGATGCATTCTAAAGGAGTTTGAACAATTCCTTGTAAAGAGAATTTGATTTTGTCTTATTTAATAAAATTGAATATAATTTTGCCACTGTGTTTTGGTAGGTGTTGCAAGAAAAAGAACAAATTAAGAGAGTGTGTTGGGGTATTGCTAGATTATGTCCTTTTTAATGAGGAAAAGAAATAAAGCTGTAAGTTACAAACACAAATGGTTCCATCTATCCATCCATTTCTAACTCTTATGTAGGTCATGATCATTTGTGGGGGCTGACACTACTACTACAGAGGGGATACTGGTATAGTTTTTCCAGCATGTACTGGGTATGCCCCAAGGCCTCCTCCCGGTTGGGTATGTTCAAAACTAGTCCAAGTGTCCAGGAGGTATCCTAATCAGATGCTTTTACCACCTCCCCACCTCCTTTCAATGCTGAAGAGCTGCGACTCAGCTTTGAGCTTATCCCAAATGTCTGCGCACCTCACCCTATCTCTAAGGCTGAGCACAGACACCCTGCAAAGGAAGTTCATTTCTGCCACTTGTATCTGCAATCTAATTCATTCAGTCATTATCCAAAGCTCATGACCATAGGTGAAGGCAGGGATATAGATTCACCAGTAAATCGAGAGCTTTATCTTTCAGTTCAGCTCTCTCTTCTCCACGACTCACTAGTACAGCGGTCGCATAACTGTGGAGGCTACTCAATTCTGCCAATCAATTTCCTGCTCAATTCTTCCCCCATTAATGAAAAATACTGTAAGATAATTAAACTCCTCCACTTGAGTTAGCACCTCACACCCCACCTGGAAAGGACACTATAGCCTGTTCCAATTTAGGTTCAAACTTAGAGGTGCTGATCCTCATCTCCCCTTCACACTCAGCACAGTATATATCTGTAGTCAAAGCCTGATGAAGCCAACAGAACCACAGTATCTGCAAAAAGCAGAGATGAGATCCTGAGGTCACCAAAGTGGACATTGTCCATTCCTTGGCTGTGCCTAGAAATTCTGTCCATAAAATTATGAACTGAATTGGTGACAAAGGATGGCCCTGGCATAGTCCCTACACATGAATAAATAGGGTGCAGTTTAAATAGACAAAGTAAAATCATTCTACAGCATTTGAGTAAGACTAGAGAAGCATTGTCCACTCTGGATATGTCCAACAAGAGGTGGGATGGTGAGCAGATAGGCAGAGGCAGAACTGATACTTCTTGAAGAGACATATGGAGAGACTAAAGACTGGAGCAATTGAGGAGCAGAACTGTTCAGAGAACTGTAGGTCAAGACAGGTGTTTTGAACTGGATCCTTGCAGCGACAGAAAGTTAGAAGAAACCAAAGCAGAGGAGTAGTAGGACTGAAACAAGGGACAGAGACAACCCGTCAAGCAGGTGCATTCTGGAGGAACTGGAGAGATCAGATAGCAGTATGAAGGAAGCCACCACCGGGACAGAGCTGCAATAGTCCAGCCAAGAGAGAACCAGTGTCTAAATATGGAATGACATAATTAGTGAGGAAGGGTTAAAAAGAAAGAAATGACAGGATTGGGTCATTGAAAAAAAATATTTGATGAATTAAAATGAGGAGTAGAGAGTCACACCAAGACTAAGATAAGAAAACATTTACAACAAAAACATTATAATAGGCAAAGAGCAAAAAAGAAACTGAAAACAAACTGGAAAGCTCAACACGGTTAATCACGACTAAAGGTTTTTTATCCAAAATGGTACTGTCATGTGCTGACAGATGTGCTATACCAATAACCCTGCTCACTGTGTCACTTCACTGGAACCTGAAAATACACAGAAAAACACAAAGAAATCAAAATATAATGGTATGCATTTAACAACTGGCAATCTGCTGAAAATCCCCTTGCTTCTGCTCAGTTTCAAAATGACACCAACTCCATAAGCGCACACTCTCATGTGGAGATCATCAGGGATTCTGGTTTCCTTCTACACTGACATATTAAGAGTGTGTTTCGGTTGGTCAGTTTTGGTTTCTGCTCGGTAGCCATTTTATGGACTTACTTCTCTCTGTGATGCTGCACTGGATAAACATATTTCAAAAAAGAGATGGGTTCATGGCTATGTGAACCGCTTACTGGCTAGTAATTATAAACTAATTATGCTCATATATCCCTGCAGTGCAAGTTTTTCTCTACCACTACTGGCACAGAATCAGATTGCTGATGCATAATGTGTATTTGCAGGCTTTTGTGACATGAAAGCTAAAACATTTTTTGAAGAACAGTTTAGCAAATCCAATTAGTGCTAAAAGTAGATAATCATTCATTGATAAATCAATCATTCTGCACACAGCAAAACTCTGTGTGCTTAGCAGTAAATGTGTACCAGACCTAATTGAGCTGGCACAGGTGCAAGAAAGTACCAATAATAAAGCAGGCTTCTGAATCCCAATGTTGGGAGATGGATAATAAAAGTCAAAACCAAGAAGAAATAAAGAAGAGTTGAATAAAGCAGTTTTACAAAGGAGATGCAGTGCCTACCCATGCTTGACGTTACTACAGAATTTTTAACATCCTGTGATTGATGATTGGAACAGAAAACCCTGCAAGACAGAAGACAAATCTGTGATCCAAATTATAGATTTAAAAAATATTTAAAAAAAAAGAAAAATGAGTGCAACTGCTTCCCTTACACATCTTACTGTTCAAGATCACAAAAATCTGAAAAAATGCAAAAATGGATAGAAAGCAGGAATTAGCAGGTCTCTGGAGGAGAGCCCAGAGTGTGCCACCTACCGAAAGACAGTCACTAACTTGGAGTCAAACAAAAGTCACTTGAACTGTGATGTGGCAGTGCTGACCACAGTACTACCATATAGACTAATTATCAGCTAATACTCAAAAAATAAAAAAGATCAAACACATGAACAGTGAGACCAAGGACGCAGCAATCTAACAAAGGGAAGTGCCTTAAGCTAATGCAATGGGGAACAGACAGAGCCTCATCTTGAAACTGAAAATAGAATCTGAAGAAGTATAAGGGGTACAAGGGAATGCTTTTGAAAAAGAGGATTCCTGTCAAGAGAAGCAAAATGGCATAATGGTTTACATCAGTTTGCTTGTTTCCTCCATGTTTGTGTGAATTTTCTACTTTTTCTTTTTTTTCCAGCCTTCTAAACACATATTTCAAAAATGTCACAGCATGAATAAGAGAGGGATTGTGCAAAGGTCTGCTCCACTATAGGCTGGCATCCCACCCAGGATCAGTCCCTGCCTTGAACCCAGTGCTTTGCCCTAGGTTCTGATGACTGTTAATCCTTATTTGAAATGGGAGGCTTGCAAAATGAATGAATGAATAAATGAATTAACAAGTGTGTATATCCCTGAGGGTTTTCTGCAATAGAATGGTGTCTCATTTCTGTTTTCTGCCTTGCACCAGATGCTGCCAGGGTAGGCAGGATAGGTTTGGAAATGAACAATTAGCTTGATATAAGTGAGTGGGAAAATATTTGTGCGTTTCATGTCCCAAATATCATTTTACTGCTGAATGTTAGGTCATAATCTGGATCGCTGGATGTATAAAGATAGACTAAGATGGACAACCTTTGGGACAGTGAAACAGTTAGAAGCACAATGGAATGCTCTGGAATTGCCTGCCCTATAAAATTCCAAAATGTCCAACAGTATACTTAAAGAAACACTCCATCCAAAAATGATATCTTTGTTTATGTTACTTATCCCATGTAGTTTGTATTAACGATTGAACATATTTTAAGCTCATGTTTTCAGGCAGAGCAAAGACAAATAAAGATTATAATGTAAAAGAAGCCAATAGTAACTGATGCTGTTCAATGGCAAATGATATGAAAAACTTCCATAGGAAAGAAGAAAAATCTTACATTACTCGTATCATATAATTCACATTGGGCGGCACAGTGGCGCAGTGGTAGTGCTGCTGCCTCGGATAAGGAGACCTGGGTTCACTTCCCGGGTCCTCCCTGCGTGGAGTTTGCATGTTCTCCCCATGTCTGCGTGGGTTTCCTCTGGGTCCTCCGGTTTCCTTCCACAGTCCAAAGACATGCAGATTAGGTGCATTGGCGATCCTAAATTGTCCCTAGTGTGTGCTTGGTGCGTGGGCGTGTGTGTGCCCTGTGGTGGGCTGGCGCCCTTTCGGGGGTTTGTTCCTGCCTTGCGCCCTGGGATTGGCTCAGGGAGACCCCTGTGTTAGGATATAACAGGTTGGAGCATGGATGGATGGATATAATTCACATGTCAGTTATTCAGTTGTATGCATGAAACGCATGCTTTTTTTGCTAAAATATTGTTAAATATATATTTCAAGAGTAATCAGTACACATCCTAACAAGAAATTAAAGTTTCATGGGAGTCCCTTTTCAAAGTGTTGTCATTGACTGTTGTTGTGTTTTACAATTCTGAGTGTTGTTTTCTTTTGGGTTTGTGTAATTTTTGCCTTCTATTATAGACTTTTTGATTCTTGGATTTCATATTAAGACTTGTTTGCTTTTTATGCAAAGCCACTTTTGCTATTTTTATTCTTTGTTTTTATCTGGAATTAATTTCATCATTTAAAGATTTTTGTATTGGACTTGTCTCGGCAACCAAAGGGTTTGACAGTTCCTCTTCCTTGAAGGATGTTTTTGTGCATTTTCTGAATATAAAGTATATTTTCAACTTTTAACAAAGCCAGCCCCCATTTTAAGCCTGTGCATTCCAGAGCCTGTCGGTGTTAGTTGGGGGTCTAGTTGGGGACTGGTTGCCTAGGGTCAGGCCATCTCTAGGCAGGCTAGTGAAGGTCTTGGCCTGCTTTGTAGTTCTTTCTGGAAGAGTTACACCCTTTTTCCTATGTTTTGTCACCTATTTACAACAAAATGACTCAAAAAAAATTATGGAAGACATGGAGAGACAAGGGGATTACAGCATCATGGTTTAATAATTGAGGTTAACATTTAGTTGGAGAAAAGAGATTGCTGCACTGTGGGTGTTCTAGTTTAGGCACAAGAAAGATTGCTTGCTTTGTTGTGCACCAGATGCCTACAGCATAGTCTGACTTTGCCTGTTAAACAGAGCAGCAAATAAGCAAAACACACACACACATTACAGGACAGGACAAACCACTTATGATTGAAATTATAGTTACGGTCAGAAAAATAATAAAAATAAATGGAATCAATTTATTATGAATATTTACAACAGTCTGATATCCTACACTGACTGTCAGTCTTTGACATGGACGTGTATTAGTAGTATGACTTATGGTCAGGTGTACAGAGTACAAAATGCAAGTCCACTTCATCTCTCCTATATTTTTTATTTGTCCAGATGGATCTTTGATCTCTGAACTGTTGAATACTGTTTAATAATCTGTGAAAAAATCCTTCCTGAAATGCACATATAATACATCATAGCAATCATTTAAAACAGGTAAGTTGAACTTACTCTGAAATAACACTATTCACTTTAAATGGAAAGCTGACAAAGTGCTCATAAGTACATGTATGTTGTGGAACTCGTCTATGGCCTGAACAGCAATGACAACAGAAATGTTTTTCTATCCAAATCTAAGTAAGAAGTTATTTCTGGTTTTGTTATAGCTATTATGCCTTACTAGGGAAACCTTCAAGATGTTTTGTTTCCCTTTCTCTGAGCTAAGAGACAAATAGCCACTGTGGGTAAATGGTCCTCATTACACAGTAATGTTCTTGCATCTAATGGCTGTTATTTTTCACTAAAATGGCTCTGTCACTGGAAGTGGGGCCAGGGGCCACAGCTTGAATTGAAAGAAAGACCAAACCAAAGCTGGCAAAAAGGAAACCTTTCCATATGAAAAGGTCTGAGGAAGGGTTGGCACCTTGTTATAGAGCCATTTTTAATATTCCTTCCCACACCTATAGAAGGGTAGAATTTGTTATGAGAAAATCTTTGTGATTTTGATTAAATTGTTCCCATTTGTCACACGACTTTTACAGTGAGTTTCCAGCTGGACACTGTAAAGGCACCCTCTCCATCCGCTATCCCCTAGCCTTCTTTTGTCAATTCTCTAAGCAGTCTATTCATTATAGTTGTTCATTTTGCATAAACAATAAAAAGATGGATAAAAGAAAACAAATATCACAATCATTAAAATGTAAATGCGATCTCAACAAGCTTGGGAATTTATGGCATGGCTTAAAAGCGTTCGCCTTAAGGTTATGATTCAAGTTTTGAAGGCTGAAGCCATTTTTCTTTATCCATTAGGGCTTGCTTTATTATTTGTTGGACAGCTTTTTGGAAATAGCTCTTCTCTAATTTTCCCATCCTAGGAATTTGTCACTGTCTTGTAGAGTCCACCACCATACCAAATAGCTATCAATCACCTTTTTTAACATTTCTTCTGTACAGTGCTGACCTTGAGCTGTAAGCTTGAGTAATGGTGTATTATATGCAGAGAGATGCTACACAATAATTACTGTTTAGCATTAATAGCCAAACTGCTTTAAAACAAATAAAGGTAAACTTATCTTAAAATGTCACATTTTGAGTCCCCTTTTCTTGTGAAACAACAAAATAATGAAAAGCACAAATTGCAGCAAATCTAATCTCCAGTCCAAAACTAATGCTAAAACAAACTGCCAATCAAAGGATATTTTAAAATATTCAGTAGTCATACTTTAGCCCAACATTTCTTGATTTAATTAGGCTTAAGTACATCTGAATTTAAAAAACCCTCAACACAGAGCAGATGCAGTGCATTAGGAGGAATGAAATGACAAGCTGTAGATTGGAAAGGTGAGGACAGTTGGCAATTTATGTATGATGCAGCTTGAGAAACTTTACTACAGCTTTGGGAAGCAGTGTCACCAGAGAACATCTAAATTTCATCCATTGCTGCAGTGGCTTAATGTAGTTCAGAACTGTGGGCCCAGAGAATATCCTAGCATAAGCAGGTACACAATAGGAACAAACCCTAAAAAGCACACCAGGCCATCAAATGGTACATGGTTTATAGTTAGACTAGCCGTCCCCCGCGGTCACGCCTGTGTAGTTGTGAAACAGGACAGTAAGGAGGGCCCCACCTGGCTCCTTACTCCTGATGTTATGCTTCTCCCTCCACTCGGCCTGCAGCCTCTGTCTCTCAGATTAGCACGAATATATCGCTCCTGCAAGCAAACTATGATTCTTAGCACGATGAGAGAAGTTGCAAAATCAACCGGAATGTTCAAGTAAATTACAGTGGAACCTCGGTTTGCGAGCATAATTCGTTCCGGAAACATGCTCGCAATCCAAAGCACTCGTATATCAAAGCGAATTTCCCCATAAGAAATAATGGAAACTCAGATGATTCGTTCCACAACCCAAAACTGTTCATATAAAAATGATTAATACAAAATATAAAGTAAAAATACATAAAACAAATTAACCTGCACTTTATCTTTAAAAAGAATCATGGCTGGTGTGAGTGAGTTTCTAAACTCATGTGGGATTCCACCCAACGGGACGACACACGGAAGAGTGTCCCAAAGCAATCGCAGTCTCCCAGCGCTGTAGCAGTTCGCTGTATAAGCGCATTCAAAAAGATCACAGACATGCTATAAGCGCCTGCCGTCAATGGGTGATACAAGGAACATTATAAAGATCCCGCTACAATAAATAACAGCGCTGTTGCTGTTTCAAGCTGAAGGTGGCTGGTGTTGTTAAAGTACTGAGACTCAGCTTCGTGTTTTGGGGAGCAAGATGGGGACTCGCACTTCACAGCACACACACACACACACACACAGTCACAATGCTGTAGTAAACAGTATACGCTCGTACGGATGTTGAGAGAAGAGAGAGACGCGCTGTGCGCGAGCAAGAGAGATATGGAGAAAGAGAAGCGAGTGCGAGTGAGCGAGCGAGATAAGGAGAGAGAGACGCGCGGGAGCGAGAGATAAGAAGAGAGAGAGAGAAAGAGACGCACTATGCGAGCAAGAGAGATAAGGAGAGAGAGAGACGCGTGCGCGTGAGAGAGAATAACCATCAGCTCAGTTGTGATCACATGACGCTCAGCAGACAAAGTGTATCCATACTGCTCGTATTGCAAGACATCGCTCGTTTATCAAGTCAAAATTTATTAAAAAATTTTGCTCGTCTTGCAAAACACTCGTAAAGCAAGTTACTCGTAAACCGAGGTTCCACTGTATAGAAAAAAATCCGATCTCACTCTGTTAAGTAGTTCTCTCATTCGCAAGCTAAGCGGAGGTAAGGTACACATCCTGAGGCTGGCACATGAGTAAGGAGGGCCCCTCCCACCTCCCAGCAGCCCGCTGCATGTATCTCAAATTTGCGCAAATAAATCGGTACCGCAAGCGAACAATGATACTTAGCACAATGAGAAAGTCGCAAAATCAACCTGAATGTTCAAGCAAATTATAGAAAAAAACCTCATCTAAATCCGTTAAGTAGTTCTGTCATGAAAAGCGGACAAACAGACAGATGTTGGGTTTTATATATATAGAGATATGAAAGGTACTATATAATAGAATTACTTAATACGTTTTCTTTCATTTTTCACTTAAGCTGGCACTTAAGTCTTCAATCTGCTTTAAGAATGATTTAAGGTATGAAGAGGTAGGGGAAGTGACAGTGAAGGTGGTAGGGATGAGAACAGCGACCGCACACATGCGCTGCATGGCCACCCTGCTGTCAAGAGTTGATTCTACAATAAAATAAGATAAAAATAAAAAGAGGAATAACCTTTGAGGTCAATCATCACCCTGAAAGCAGATAGTAGACGTCACATACTATATGTGTACAAAATTTCGGGTCAATAGGTCAAACGGTTTGCGAGGTACAGGTGATTTAAAATCTTGGATAGACAAACAAACAGCCACGGTAGTGTATTATATATAAAGATTCTACATGTTGTTTCAGTATTGCTAATCTATCCACTGTGACCGTGTTTTCTGTCATGTTTGTCCAAATGGTTAATTCACACTGCTTCATTCAGTCCACTAAAGATGTTTCTGGTTGGTAATGTTCTTCTGTCTATTCAATTCATTCATTTTACGAATCTAACTGAAGGTCACACCATCTGAATGTTGTAATTTTTTACAAATTATACTCAAACAGATGAAGAATCTACTTTTGAGCACTTAATTGACAGACGATACCAGCCAAAATGAGAATTCTGAAGCTCTCTACTTACTTGTATGTATACCTCAATCAGTACATGCAATAAAGAAGCGATATCAGATTGAATATAGAACATTTAATTTCTCACACCTGAAATACTCCCACTGTAAATAAATGTTTCCACTTGCTTGAGCTTTATGTAAAAACATTGTCTTAAGATGATGATAATGACTGAATATGCAGTGCTGCTCTGCTGCATTGGCACACTAAATGCTTAAAAGCAGTGACAAGATGTAAATGGGCACAAAGCTTTCATTTTTTTCTTTTAAGATTTGTAGTTACATATGCTGTATGCAATACTCATTCATATAACTAGTTTTTTCAGTTTGCCTTAAATATGATTAAGTTTTTTGCTTACTTTCATAAATATGCAATGTAATTTTTGTAATGAAATTAAACTGAATAGATTTTTGCATTAGCACTAGTTTAGTTAAGTTCAATCCAAAATTACATTACACAATACCATAGTAATTTATGAAGACCTGCTGGTAAAGACCCAAAGATGGGCTTGATGACAAGGCCGAGCAAACACAGCTAGAGTGTGCAACTAAGCAATGAAATATGCAGTGGTCAGCCTCTATGTCAAGGTCTCCTCAGCATCTGGTTACCGCGTCTGAGAAATCTGAATTATCTATTATACAGTCAGGACTACTCATGAATAGCATGGTGTCACTCACAGGAATAACTGCAGACTTCAAAAAGGACGTGAGACTGGAAAATAAAAAGAATTATATTGCTGTTAACAAAAGAAGCTATTGAACATGTAATGGGATAATTATGCCGAATAGTAACATTTTCAGTGTGGTGCTGTAATATTTCAGAATTGACACAAGTATTCAGACCCCTTACTCAGTACTTTGCTAAAGCTCCTTTGGCAGTGATTTCAGCCTGGAGTCTTCTTGGATCTTATGTGACAAGCTTCACACACCTGGATTTGGGGATTTTGTGTAATTCTTCCCTGCAGATCCTTTTAAGCTCTGTCAGATTGGATGGAGACAATTGGTGGACAGCTATGTCCAGGTCTCTTGAGAATTGTTCTTTTGTGTTCAATTCTGGGCTGTGGCTGGGCAATGCAAGAACATTCCCGGAGTGGTCCCTAAGCCTACTGCTTTGTTGTCTTTGCTTTGTACTTAGGGTCATTGTTCTGTTGGAAGGTGAACTTTTGTCCTGGTCTGGGGTCCAGAGTGCTGTGGAGTTGGTTTTCATTAAAGATATCTTGGTACTTTGCTCCTACCTGACTAGCCATCCAATTCCTGCCAGTAAAAAACAACACCAAATCATGATTCTACCACCACCACCATGTTTTACGGTTAGAATGCTATTGAACAGCCACATCTGTTTTCCTCCAGATGTGACACTTAGAATTAAAGCAAGACAGTTCCATCTCAGTTGCACCAGACCAATAAATGTTGTTTTTTGCAGTTTGTGAGTTGTTTAAGTGCTATTTTGCAAACCCCAAGGCTTTTTTTTTTACCAAGGATTGGTTCCTCTCTGGCCTGTCTGTCATAAAACACAGATAAGTGGAGTGTTGCAGTGGCAGTTGCCCTTCTGTAAGTTTCTCCCATTTCCACAGAAGTTCTCTAGAACTCAGCCAAAGTGACCATTAGATTCTTGGCCAGCTCTAGGAAGGGAATGGTTGTCCAAATGTATTTCAATTAAGAATTACAGAAGCCACTGTGTTCTTGGAACTTCTCAATGCTGCAGAATTTTTTATAACCTTTTAAAGAGCTGTAGATTAACAAAATCCTCCCTCTAAGCTTTGCAACCAATTCCTTTGACCTCATGGCTAGGTTTGTCCTCTGATACACAATGTTAAGTGTGGAACCTTCCTAATCATTTGAAATTAATTGAATTGATCACAGGTGGACTCCAAAGTGTAGAAACATCTCAATGATGATCAATAAAATTAAGATGTGCCGAATCTAAATTTTAAGTGTAATATCATAGTTCTAAATACTTGTGTCAATGTGATAGTTCAGTTTTTTATTTTTAATACATTTGGTAATAACTCTTGCCACAAATTTGAAAGCGCACAATCTTATATATAAACATCTACGTGTGGAAATGTGTGCATCTGTCCGGCATGGAAGTGAGAGGTGGAGTTGGGCTAAGGGATGCACCTCCGAGGATACACAAGCGAGGCCAGCAAAACGAAACATCCGAAGAGAGGGTCACTGGCTCATCAGCTATTACAGAAACGTGGCGAGCACATCGGCAAAATGGTACCCTTTTACTTTTCCTCCCGCTGCTAATACAGAAGTGAGGCAAGCGCATCAGGAAAACAAAACATCCTAGGAGAGAGATGCCCAGAGTAGTTCCTTTCATTTACCTGACATCTCGACATTTCCATTTTTTTTGACGACTTCAATAGTTTCTAGGACCCCAGGTTTTTTTATAGCACGGGCTTACACAGCTAGTTATTTATAATGTCTTTGCATGCTGTGGCATTAACAGTTATTTGCACTGGAACCAAGGGGCCTAGGCCTAAACTGTGAAAAACAGCCTCTGTCCATTGTCCCTACTTCACCAAACTTTACAGTAGGTACTATGCTGGAGTCTGGAGTTTTTTTTTTTTTTTTTTTCTATCCTCCCTGGCCATAGGACCTTTCTTTAATTCTATGTTAATTAGTGTTCCCTAATTCTATTTTCTTATTTATTTTGTCTTTTTTCTCCTATTTCATCATGTAAAGCACTTTGAGCTACATCATTTGTATGAAAATGTGCTATATAAATAAATGTTGTTATTGGTGTTGTTATGCAGTCTAGGAAATAGCGTTCTTCTGTTTCAGCTCAAACCAGATTCATCCATCAGACTGTGAGATAGTGAACCATACTGTAATTAACCAGTCCAGAGAATGTGTTTCCACTACTCAATGGCGGTGTGCTTTACATCTCTCCATTGCGCATAGTGATCTTAGGCTTGTGTGCAGCTGCTCAGTCATGGAGGCCCATTTCATGAAGCTAGTGGCGCACAATTCTTGTGCTGATGTTGCTTCAAGAGGCGGTTTGGAACTTTGTTCTTAGTGATACAGCAGAGGATAAGCAGTGTTTGTGCTCTTCAACATTTTGGCGGACCTACTCTGTGAATTTGCGTTGTCTACCACCTTGTGGCTGAGATGTTGTTCGCCGAGGAGATCTAGCAAAGCAGAAAATTCACATACTGATTTGCGGCAGTGGTGGCATCCTATGACATCACCACCTTTAAAGTTAGTGAGCTCTTCAGTACGACCCATTCTAATGAATCAGTTTATTGAAGGATGTACAAATACGTTTGGCCATATACTGTGTTTGGGATGTGTGAGAAATGTAATTTTATTTTTGAATATTAAAATATCAAGTCTTTAAAGAAACAAAATGTGTTTCCTTTTAATTATTACACGTTTTGTTAGTTTTCAAAATGTTATTAACATTGACAATAGTGTGCTTCTAAGCAGAGTTCTTATTTTAAATGAGCATTTGGCTTTTATTTTAGAAAGCCAAGATGTAGAATAAAAAAGAAAATATGACTATCCTTTTAAGATGCCTTCAAAGGGAATGAAAAGACTTTCAAAGGAACCTTAATAACCACCATTCTACTGCATGAGTGTGGTTTCTAGTTTTGAAATTATGTAATAGTTTTCCAATTAAGTCGGCCTTTGTCAACTGATTAAGCTATACGATGTAAAGCAGATGCATGTTTTAATTAAAAGAAAAACAAAAAACTTAAAAAAGACACAAATATAGGTGTATCAGAATATTTTTCCAAAATAATCTTTGTCCTTTCATTACAAGTCTTGGTAAGTCCCTGGTTAGCATCAGAAAGTGACAAAGATAACTTTTTTTTATATTCCAACTTTTTATATTATCCAAAAGTCAAAAGGTACTACTGTACCACATGGATATTAAAATTATTGTTCAAACATATTTTGAATTGTTGTGCCAACAGTGACATCAATATTTTGAATCTTGCACAACATATTCATACACTCATTTCTAAACAGGTGCTAAAAATCCCAATGCTACTAGATTTTTTGGAAATTAATATTTTCTATGAAACCAAGGCCTTATGTTACAGACAGAACTTGCTTATAAATAATAAATATTTAAACTGCACACTTCTTATATGTGTGACAAAAAATGTATAAATACATATATAAATACACACACACACAATTTATGGTGAGCCTTTTACTCTGACTTTTTTAAGGGTGTCTCCATTTCCCTCTCTAGAATGGAAAACCATCAATCGGAACAAACCTGACACCCCAGCTCAGTCTGTTCTACCCAGTAAAAGAATGGATCACCAACCACCAATCGTCAATTAACTGGAAGACCTAGAGATGTGCAAATGCTTCTGCAATTCACCCATTGTGCTCCCCGAGGGCACCAAAGCACCATCTTCATGTTTTTCTTTTGAAAGTCTCTGCATTAAAACACATTAGACAGGAATCTCCCATCTGTAGCCTCAGATCTTTCCAGAAGTGACTTTCCCCTTATTTATTCCTCTTAATTATTCTGTCCTCCCTGGCCATCTGACCTTACTTTTATTCTGTGTTAATTAGTATTGCCTAATTTTATCGTTATATTTTTCTTTTTCTCTTTCTTCATCCTGTAAAGCACTTTGAGCTACATCATTTGTATGAAAATGTGCTATATAAATAAATGTTGTTGTTATAAAAACAAAAAATATATATACACCAACTGAACAAATTATTAAGAGTACTATACTAATGTCTCCTTTTGTTCCCACAAAAGCCTCAGTTCTTCATGACATGCATTCCACAAGGTGTTGGAAACATTCTTTTGGGATTCTTGTCCATGTTGACATGATTGCATCACACTGTTTCTGCAGATTTGTCAGCTTTGAATCTCGCATTCTGCCAGATCCCAAAGGTGTTATATTGAATTCAGATCCAGTGAATGGGGAGGCCACTGAAGAACACTGAACTCATTGTCATGCTCATGAAGCCAGTTTGAGATGACTTTTGGTTTGTGACATGGTGCATTATCTTGCTGGATTCAGTCATTAGAAGATGGGTAAATAGTGGCCATGGAGGGACATACATGGTCAGCAACAATACTCAAATAGGCCATAGCCTTCAACAGGTAATTGATTGGTACAAATTGTGCCAAGAAAACACCACTACCACCGCCAGCCTGGACTGTTGACACAAAGCAGGTTGGGAGCATGGATTCATGTGGTTGCCACCAAATTCTGACCCTACAATTTGCGCACCACGGCAGAAATCAAGATTTTTTTAAACCTGGCTATGTTTTTCCAGTCTTCATCTGTCTGGTTTTGCAGAGCCTGAGTCCACTGCAGACTCATCTTCCTGTTCTTGGATGACAGGAGTGGAACCCGACGTGGTCTTCTGCTGTTGTATCCCATCCACCTCAAGGTTTGACATGTTGAGCATTCTGAGATGCTTTTCTCCTCATCACAGATGATCAGAGCAGTTATCTGAGTTGCTGAAGCCTTTCTGTCAGCAACCAGTCTGGCCATTCTCCTCTGACTTCTCATCAATAAGGCATTTCCAAGCACAGAACTACTGTTTACAGGATTTTTTATTTTCTACACTATTCTTGAGAGACTTGAGAGACTTTTGTGAGTGAAAGTCCCGGGATATCAGCAGTTACAGAAACACTCAAACCGGCCTGTCTGGTACCAACAACAATACCACAATCAAAATCATTGAGGTCACATTGCTTCAACCTGTATCTGCAGAATTTTGTGCATTATGCTACTGCCACATAACTGGCTGATTAGATAATCGAATGGATCAGGAGGTGTACAGGTGTTTTTTTTTTTGCTCAGAGAGTGTATTTGTGTGTTGCATGCTAAGTATACTTTGTTTTCATTTTTCCTTTTCTTTTAATGGTATTTTTGTCAGCTGCTTTGAGGAGATATGAAAGTATATGGACACATGACAATAAACTTGACTTGACTTGATCCATCCATTGTAGTTTTCCTGTGATATTTCATTGTACATTCAATGCACAAATCTGTCACCATGGTCAACTGTTTTGACTAATGAATGGCCAACACAATCAACTCTTACAATTTACATTCAAAAAAGTTTATCACATCAAAAACTATATGAATATGCACTGTGTTTGCTGTCATGGCCATTGCTATTGTTTAATGAAGCTTCCAGCAAAAGGGAATAAATACATCAAATGCACGTCATGGCTGGTTGAAAGGGAACATTGTGGTACAGGGCTCACAGCTGCTGCCTCCCAGCTCTAGAGAACTCGGTTCAGATCCTGTGTGGATTTGTTTATCCCAAATGTATAAACATTATTTTATGTTACCTAAAAGACCATTTAAATCAATTTTAAGATATTTTAAATCCCATTTTATGCATCATTCAGCCAGCTGTGCTTGTCTAGGAAATATCATATTTTAGCTTAATGTTGTTATTGTGAAATGTGCATTTTTTTGTAATATACATCAAGGTATGTTAAAATTAATTTTATTAGTTTGTTTTACTGCATAAAGTATGACGGTCCAGGTTGGCTGGAGCTGCCATACTTCTTTGAACCTGGGCCATTAAAAGTCATGTCCAAGAATGAGCTGGACACTGAAGACCCATAACAATCAGAGATGGTGCAAAGTGCTTTAATTTTCAAATTCAAACAAAATCGAAGTGCAAAATAGAGCAGTGCTCCATCTACAATAAATAAATAAATAAATAAATAATCCATAAAAACATGGAAGGCACAGTGGCACAGTGGTACAGTTTCCACCCACAGCCCAAAGACTTGCAGGTTAGGCGAACTGCCAATACTAACTTGATCCTAGTGTTTGTGTGTGTGTCTTTGTTTGTGTGCACCCTGTGATGGACTGGTGCCAATTCCAGAGTCTGTTCCTGCCTTGCGTCCTATGCCAGCTTGGATAGACTGCAGCAGCCCCCGTGACTCTGGTCTGGATTAAGCGGGTTAGAAAGTGGCATGACATGACATAATCCATAAAAAACAATCTTGAGCCAAAGTGCTTCCATTCTTAAAACAGACGTCTCCACTGCTTACCCTTCAGGGGTGTCCATGGCGAGACTTCCACCAACAGGTGCAGTCAACTTTTACACAGGCTTGGATCCCTGCAATTATCCTGACTCCATGTTCCCAAAGTTTTCCCTAGGACCCACCCTCATCATACACACTCCTTTACAAATGTTGAGCAGAGCACGATCCATCCCTTTGAGTACCGGCCCCCCTGGCTCCCTTGTGGTCACTTCTTCCTCTTCCATCAGCATTGGTTCTTCCATGATTCTGCCTTCTTTTACTCTCCCTTACTTTCCTTTTATATTTGTTATAACCACCATTCTTCTCTATTTTGTCTTTCTTTTCTGTCCCTTGATCACTTGCTCAGGCTCCGTTTGATACTTTTTATACACAATCATGGATCCCAGAGCACTAACGGAGGAAACTGGCTGCCATGCACACTTGCACATGAATGTGGGCTCACCAATCTCCCCAAAAACACTACAGAGCTGTTTGAAACAGGATACCATGTTCATCAGCACCCACCCTGAGCCTGAGCATGCCTGTGTCTATTTATTTAAAAACTGTGTATTGCCAAGGATCTGAATATGTCTTACGACATAAGGCAACAGGATTACAGGTAGTCCCCAGGTTACGGACATCCGACCTACGACATACGAAAAGGGCCACAACTGCGACGCATTTGCCTCAGTAACTGCCGCTCCGTCATCTTCGGCCTGGGAACGCTGCAAGCGGTGGCTGGACAGAGGCTGGAGGGGGGCAATTTCGTTGACCGCACAGTGTAGTGTCCCTCAGGCGGTTTCACTGCCCGCCCACCACACATGGCTGCCCTGTTCCTTCTCGATGGGCAGCTGGTAATGCTGCAAGCGGTGACCAGGTTGTGGATGGACGGAGGCCATTGAGGGTGAACAGGGCGGCAGGGGGTAACATTGTAGTGTGCATCGGATGGCGTCCTATTGAATGGGAGCAATTCACTACCCGGCATTTGGCCGCACCGTGTTTGTTCTCGGTGGACGGACGCTGCAGGCAGCATACTGTAGTGGAGGTGACTGTGAAGTGGGCTGGTGATGAACCGCCCTTTGATGCCCCCATTCATTCTCAATAGCAAGCCTGCTTGTACTGTTACGTACATAGCAGGAAATTGTCTCTTGTCAGTACATCAGACGTGTTGATGACTGGTGCCTTCCTGCTGTGATAGCGTGTACAGTACTGTGCAGAAGAGCTCATCTTAATCTTTTGTCTTCACCCTTCAAGAATATCTCTGAAACACAAATCTGATGCAAATGCTGGTGATACAGTAAAGAAGAGAAAAGCCATCACCATGGAAAATAAAGTGGAAATAATAAAAAGGTCAAAGAGAGATGAAACTCCATCATTCATTCAGAGCACTTGGTTACAGTCGGTCAACAATAGCATTTATTAAATTTATGTACCTATTCCGACTTACATACAAATTCAACTTAAGTACAAACCTACAGTCCCTATCTCGTACGTAACCTGGGTACTGCCTGTATATTTCTTATAATTTTCCAAGCACTCTTGGCATTTTCTATCTTAAAGCACAATACCCCTTGAAATATAACATAGTTAAAACAGCCATTAAGGGAAAAACAAACTTGTAAATAGTTATTTACTTTATACCTTGTAATCTTGTGAGCATTACAGTATCTATAATAAGTTGTTGAAGTCTTAACCCCATTCAAAAGTTTGTGCAATGTAAATAACTTTGAAATTATTAGCAAACGTTACTCCACCTTTCTATGCTGGACAATATTAAAGAGGTTTTTAGACGTGTGAAACTTTAGTACAATTAGTTGCATGGATTTTCTGTCAACTATAGTGCTGGCAAGTGTGGTGACTCGCAGAGTGACATCATGAGTCTGAGATAGAGACAGGCCATCTTGTAGATTGCAGTTCAAAACTAGGCAGCAAACAGTCAATTCACACAATACAAACAGTCAAAGTAGCCATGACAAAAATGATAAAACAGTTTGGTTTAATGCTGCATGTTGAAAAATGATTGGAAAGATTTTGCATATTTAATGTAATTACAGTACATGCGACTCACTTAATGAGCCAACTGACTTTTCATTTTCTAGGCAATCACTTTCAATGCTTCACTGCAAAATAAACTAGATTTATGTTCTGAAACTGTATTTGATCCCAATATTGAACAGATGGAGTTAAGCATTTTATATCATTGCATGCTAATAAATGAGCATAATAAATTAAACTTCATTCACATCTGTAGTTTACAAATAAGTCAATTACAGAACACTCCAATGCTAGTTTGAAGGAACAACATTTTAACTATTTCCACACAATTCAAATCAGACAAGTTTTTCAGTCACAGGAGTCAAGCACAGTCCATAGAGAACAGTGGTGTTAGCAAGCATTTGGTTCCAGTTTAAATTTAGGTCCTTGTTTAATTAGGCCTCTTGTTTCCCTTTTTAACAGGGATTTTTAGATTCAACAATTTCTAACAGCCTTGAAATTCTGCCACATGTTATAAAAACACGTTTTATTTGTATATTTATACGTATTGTATAACCTGACCCATTGCAACTGGCCCAGGTGTTTTGGAAAGTACCCAGATAACTGGATGGAAAATCTGATATTTTTCACATAGCCTAAGCTCAATGAACATGAGACCCTACCAGAGTTGAATCTGACAAGTGTAGTGGTAATGCTGTGCAGAAAAGATGGGGGCTGACAGACAGAGAGAGATTAGCTGACGTTAATTGCAAGTGTTGCGCTCCCAGTGTTTACAGATGGTCTGTGCACGGCTGAATAATTGAGCTCTCCATTTACCTCACACGTCAACGAGATTGCTTCTGATCTAGATTTTGCAGTTTCGCAGCTGGGCACAGTAGTTACTTAGAGCCTAAATCTTCAAAATGAAATGTTTCATGGTGTGAGTCCATGACACTTGGCAACGACGATGGGGTTTGCACTATAGACAGATGGAATGTAGGGGTGTTGCTACCCAGAAAAGGTGGCAGGCTGACAGAAAGAGTGAGAGAAAGATCAAATTACATCACTAGGAAGCACTCCGCTCACAGTGTTCATTTGCTGGAGCTCTCTATTTAGTTCATACTGCAACAAGATTACTTCTGAGCAAGAAGTAGCAGTTCACAGCTGGCCACCAGCAGTTACTACAGAGTAAATCTTCAAAATGAGAAATGAGTTCACAGCGATTCAATTGGCAACGAGGATGGGATTTTCACTGTAGACAAATTGAATGTAGTGGCGATGCTACTCAGAAAAGGTGACACTGACTCAGAGACAGATCAGCTGATGTCACCACAAAGCTCACAGTGTCCACAGAAGGCCTTAGCACGACTGATTAATGAAGTTACTAATTTAGTTTATTCTATAAGGAGATGGTTCTCAGGCAGATGCAGACAATCAGCTGTTTACCACAGCCTAAGTCTTTAAACTTTAATACATCTTGATGTGAATCAATGGCAATTTCACTTACCCATCATCAATAGGTGCATTTAGTATGTGTTATACCAACAACTGTGTACAACATATAGAAATGTTCAGAAGCTGAAAGGACCTTTGGTTTATTTTTGGCATTCTCACTTTTCTGCTGACTTAGTTATTTATTTCTTTTGACTACTTGCAAAAAAAATTGCCATTGCAGTTTAACCTAAAATGCACAACTTTGTAACGTAAAATGTGTGGACGAAGGTTCAAGACAACAGCTGGCAGAAACCAATTCAAACAAGCAGAATTCTTTTTATTCTTACACTTGATGAGTAGAGGGTTTTTGCCTTACTGAGCTCTAAGTGCAAAAAGCCCCCTCAGGGGGGTCAGTTGCATTTTTATAACAGAAATCTTCAAAGAAACAGAAAAAATAAGCTCAGTTTCATCCAAAGGTCACAGAACATTCTTACACAATTTGTTGATTACAACGGAAAGCAGAAATTCTAGTCTTTTCTTATATTTTTAATTAAGCTTATCAGAAAACTTGTCATACGTTTGGCATCTTAATTGGACGATAAAGTAGCCAAGAACTGCATTCCACTCTGGCAGCCCTACTTTATGTAAGCACACTTATTTATCTGTTATAATAATACCTAGCCATACAGAGAACATGCAGATTTTCATACAGAAGCTAGCAATAGATTTTAACTTCCATTCCACAAATGAAAAACACAGTACTGGAAAATGAATGTAATCCCTGCACGTGCAAACTCTCAAGATGCTGGATCCATGAAGCAGCAGTGTAATCACTGTGTCACTGTGCTGTCCTTTACTTTTTTAACTGTTATTTTATGTTTTATGCTTGTGAATGCATGAATCAGACTGCGTTTGTCAATGGAAGGTGAACTACAAAAAAAGAAATTGAAATTGGAGCTAAAACTGAATTACAGAACCTGTAAATCTCAAAGCCAAATACATTTTGTCGGAACATGTTTTATATTGATTTAAAACAAATCTTAAACTAAATTGATACTTAGAAAGTTGCAGAAAAACTTTGACTAGGCCATGAATTTTGAGAAAGCATTGCAAAACATTTTTTCTCACTTGCAACAGCACTGTAACATCTACTTTAAGATTTCTGCCTTATATGTTTCATTTATTACAGTTTCATAAACACGATGAACATTCTATATGGACAGTACATCGATTTGTCCTTAACTCAATTTTTCTTTTGGTAAAAAATTGATTGATTTGTATGGATTGTAATAAAATTAATAAAACTTCAAAAAAATAAAAAAAAAATAAAATAAATTTACTTTTAGAAAATTCACTTCAACTTGTATATTTTCCTCTTTTACTCATCTGACAGCTGCTCTAGATAGCAAAATGGATCCCAAATACACGTTAGTCAGATCCCCGGAGAGAAGCACACACATAAGCCTCACCTCTGATACACCCCTCATTTCTAAGGCAGTTTGAGATATATTAACTGTAAAAGTAAAATGAAAAAAATAACACTTATCTAGACATATCTGTAAGAGAAAAGGAATTACACAAGTGACACTTAGTAAGCACTGAGTGAACAAATATGTCATGGCTGTCCATCGATCCAATCATTATGCTGTCCATCCATTTGTCTATCTCTGACATTCCCTTCCCTGTGTATACACTTTTGGGAGAACAGCTCAATTTGGGGAAAGAAGACTCAGGGGTAACAATGGCAGCAGGCAGGCATTGATGGAGATGTTTTGCTGCTCTCTTCTCCTCTTGTTGATGGGTTCGTTGTTTTTAAAATTGACGGAATCCATCAATAATGGTCTGTCCTCAAAAGCGTGCAATGCCTAGCAAGTGTCCTGAGCTGCCTATATGGAATTGAGCAGGCTTTGAGAGAATGCTTCAAGTGATCCTTCCAACATTTCTTGTGGTCACTCTGAGGTTGGTATCATTTGGTAAATTCAGCATATGGACCATCCAGGGAAGCCAAGTCTCAGCCATGCAGAAGACACAGCTGAGCAGCATTGCCTTAATGCTGGCCAATGAGTAGTGTTCCAGAATTTTAGTGATTGAAGATCCTGCCAAATCAGGGCCTTTTTTGAGCATAGGCGGTCTAGGCAAGCACCCAGGGAGCCCTCTAGTGGTCAGGGCCCATTACTGCAGCCCCATGCACTATGCACAGCATAATCTGTTGCCCTGAATGGGCCCTGGGTGACATGACATTTTTTATAAACAATACGGACCTACAAACACTTGGACTTGAAGCAAATGTACAATTATATTGTTTTATATTATTTTCATATACCAGCAATCAAAGAGATTGTCCATTTATATTGTTTTATATTATTTTGGCATACTAGCTATGTTCACTCTTAATGTCTGACGGCCTACACAGTTCAAAAATAACAAGAACAACAACGACAATGATGCCAAGAAAAATAATCCTCTAACTGTAGCACAGAAGAGACAGACATGGTGAAATAAAATTAAACGATCAAAACAGCAACAGTACTGTAGCTCTTCAGTAAATTGCTAACCCAAACTATGATAGTTTCCCAAATGGACATACATTAAAACTTATGTTAAAATTTAGCAAATATCATCCTCTGTTGCTCACCACTATTTGTGAGGTGTGCTCTGGGCACGCAAAAGCAGTTGTGAGGTTTTTTGGCTCAGTAGATTGCATTATTTGCATACATGAGCATAGGCTAAATAAGAATTGTGTGTAAAGTTAATCATGATATTCTCAATTTCACTGGTGTTCGCACGTTGTTGTTATGCTAGGTTTTCAATTCATTTTAATTTAAGTGACATTTATATGTAAGGTAATGTCTTAGTTAAAATATAATATACGTAGAATGTCACCATTATCAAAAGGCAAACGTTTAGCTGGTGACTTAAGTAAATAACTATAGAAATTAACTATAGTTAACCTATAGTTTTAGTAATACAGTAATAAGTAATAAAGACTACTAATATAGCTCACTTCCTACTTATTTTCTAAAATGGCACCCCTTAAGTGTGTATTTTTCTGAGTTTACAACGTCTTGTAAACAGATGTTGCTATAATTCGACATTCTCAAATTGTAATTTCAAGGTCTTAAATACTTTGCTGTCCTAAGTCCTGTCTCCAGGTCTCAATGTACAGGTCAGGAAGTGATGGTTCCTCTCGAAGCAAAGGAGGTGACAGGACCTACAACTTCACCTAGGGCAGCAAAAATCCTAGAACCGGCTCTGTGCGAAATGGAGTTGCAGATATCAGTGTTAATGAAGGTGTGTATTCCTCAATTATAATGCTTTACTTCCTGTCAGAACTCCATGTGGCAAGCCACTTGCAGGACAATAAGGCTCTTCAGGGAGTTTCACCACTTTGGACGGACCCTTGGTGGGACAGGGACAGGGTGATTGAGTCAGTCTTAGTCAGGACCTCAGGCCCTACCAGCAGTACATGACTACTGACCGCTACTGACTCAGGGTATCACTGATTACACAAACCACTTGGCCACAAGCATATCTGGGCAACGTTTTTAACTACATGACATTGTAAAGTGCTGTTAAAAAGATTTTTAATGTAGTCTACTTCTGAATGCAATTGTCTTCTATTATTGCTGTTATTGTTTAATATGACTCATTGTTACAAAAATATTTAATAAACAAAAACGTGATAACTGACTCTTTGATGAAGTAAATAAAATATGTAAAATGCTCCAGCTTTCTAATGAGTTAACTAAATCCCCTAATGCACCTTAATGTTATGCCTTGCTTCCATTTTCAAATTTGTTGCATATTTCTGGAAATAGAGGCTTAACATATTTTGTCATATGCTTCATTTCAAACACTATGTATATTTAACCACAGGTGAAGGGAAAGAAGCTGAAAGTCTGGAGAAAACATTTGACAGGGTGCTGCGAGAGGCAGTGAGGTGAACACTGAGAATATTAGGTGAGATGTAATAATTAGTGTCTGCTGTAGTGTCAGTCTATGTGAAAGCACAAATGGTCATCAGGACAGCAGATGGAAAAAATTAAACTTGTGAGGTGAAGGTGGAACTGCACCAAAGGTAGATTGTGAGGCCACTGTTTTTCTTTATACTAATAATGGAAGTTGTGATCAAAGAAGTACACAAATGATTCCATGGGAGCTTTAACACAGATGATCTTGTATTGATGACAAAAGGTGAAGAGGAATTAAAGGAGTAGATACTAAAATGGAAAGTTTGGAAGCAAAATTGTTCAAGGTAAATGTAGGAAAGTTCAAAGCGGTGATTGGAGGCAAAGGGGTAGAAGGCCTAGAACTGTTGCCCATTCACTGAGTGCAGCAGAAGTGTTGAAAGAAAGTCATTCAAATGTACAGGTGGTCAGACGTGGGTGAAAAAAATATTTACAGTAGTAAAGGGTAATCTGCAGGCAGTGAAAGTGATGTTTGTTTGCAGAATTGGTACAAGAGGAAGACTGATGCAGTAAGTGAAAATATACATTAGCAATTAGGACTGTACATTAGCAAGGGAGCTTTTCTTGAGAAAGTAGGAAAGTTCTGCTATCTGTACCACCTATTGATTGCAAGAATAAGAGGTGCATTGAAGATGCCTCTTTGGCACGGAAGGGAAAAGTTCTGAAAGTTAACCGAGGAGCTGAATGCCCCATGGGAGTAAGATGTATTTAGTGAATGTGGCTAACATAAAACACAGCTGGAATGAACAGAGATGAGGATGGTCAGATAGATGTGTGAAGTGTTATGGAGTAAAGAAAGATAAATGAGGAATTAGGAAAGAGGCTTGGAGTAGATATGATAGGTGTTGTGCCAAGCAGAAATAGACTAAGATGGTTTGGGCATATGCAGCGAAAGACAAAGTGAAGGAGTGCATCAAGATGGCAGTGGAAGAAATGAGGCCCAGAACAAAGCTGAACAAGATGAGGTTGAAAGTGGTGTGAAAGGTACTATTCTCACATGATGCACATGAACATGAAGAGTGGAGAAAAAGATTTAGGAAGCAGACAGCTAACCTGGTGTGGTCAGGTCAGGTTGGGGGAGCATGCGCTGGTACCCCCTTAAAATTCTTAAAAACGTGTAGAAAATAGTATGTATATATATATTTTTAAGTCATCGTTAGGTGAAAATGTAAACTGTGGCATTCTTCCTGGATTGTAATTCACTGAGATTTAGGGTGGCACAACTTAAGAGTGCGGAACAGAATGGTGTCAACAAGTTGCACATGGCAATAAATGTACTCGCATTCAACACATCAGGTCACCTTTTTTGTGCCTTGTGATGACTTCCTAATTAATGATAAGCAAACGCTGCTTAATTGGCTTCACCCTGAGTTCAGTGAAAACGTAGAAATATTCAAGAAATTGGCATAATGCATTGAAATCAAAGGGAAAGGGGAAAGTGAAGTAGCTTTTAGTGAATTACAGTATAAGGTTGCAATGGTCTTATAGTGCCTTTGAGAGATAGGGAAGCACCTTCCAACTATGCTAGCCTGATTATTGTGGCCAAAAATGTGATCTGAGCTGTGAGGCAGCAGTGCTAACCACTGTGCATCTCTGGGATAAAATGATACTCCAGCTCAACAATACTCCGAGCCCTTTATGTCTGTCTGAGTCTCCTGAACTCCTATCACTATCACTAACACCCACACAGCCTGTGATGCAAAGGACCAACGTTACATACTTGAGGGGCTGTCCCTGATATTACCAATGGTGTTGTTGGGGAGGCCTTAACCCTAACCCTAAACCTAATCTTCTAGAGCAACACCCACCCCTCTCTAACCTGTTCAGTTTAAGTATGCCTATAGCCCATGATCTTTGATGAGCCAATCATTCTTTTTTCCTGTTTAGCGCTCTAAAAGTGGCTGTCAACAGCGTGAAAATTATAAGGGGGTTCTTCCTAGTTGACAGGGAGTGGAGGCTAAAACACTAATAAGTGCCGAAGATATCCAGGCCCCTGGTCATTTCCCAATTTGTGCTACATAGGGAGGAGCATAACATCATTTATTCAGGAGTGAAGACACACTGTACAATGAATTTATGCAAAACAACAAAGTATTTTCATAATATTCTCATTATGATCAGCCAGTGTAACCCTCAAATGAAAATACTGACAGTTGATGCACATCCAGCTGAAATACCAATCAAGTGCTGTCATCACAAACATGTTTATACACTGTAATTTATTCACGCATGCATGAAGCGGATTGGGTAGCACTGTAAACTGTGGTGGAGTACGCTTACAGTACGAATGCTTGAAAGGTCTGCAAATTAGCAACACAAATAGGGCAAATCAGGTTGTGACATCCCTACCCAACTTGGCTGCTACGGCTCTGTCATGTCACTCCAGGCTTTCAAAGTATAATGGGTTACAGGGAAATAATTTCACATAAGCCAGCCACAAAGTGAATTTGCAGGTAAGAATTTGGCTATTAATGTTACCAACAAACTCAGGAAATTCTCTGTGAAAAATGCTTTGGTGAATTTCATTGATCACAATTACTGCTAATCAAGATATGTCCATTCTACATGCCGCCTATTAAAGTTAATAACAATTTATGGGTGGGTGCTGTTTTTAACTTTTTCAGCAGGATTAAACATAAGGTGGGGTTATAAATTGCACAGACAATACAATTTCCCTTTAATTGTGTAGTTTTGTGATTTCCCTCCAGTTGCTTAATGGTGTTTCCCCGCATGTTATGTTTAATTTTTATTTATTTAAATTTTTTATTATCTCCATGCTATCTGTTAGATTTCTATGTGTATGAGCTGGAGCACTTGCTGCTGCCATCTTACACATGTTTGATTTGATACAACCTGGCTTGTTACACTGCAATCCTGTGAAGCTGGACTGCACACTTTGTTTTAATGTTGGCTTTGTTTTTATTGTAATTACGCATTTGCGCCTAAAAATAGGCCAAACCAGTGGTGACAAGAAGGAATAAAGCTTTGGATTGACTTACTATATATCAAACCATCCAGGGAAACAAATGCATTGTGATAAATAATGGTTAAAGAGTAATAAATAAATAAATAAATAACATGCAAATGCAAGAAATTGTAGAACCAATTTTGAGTCACACAGCTTGATGAAGCAGATGTGTAAATTATTTTTAACATTAAAGTACAGAAAGAACATAGCAGGCATGGTGATGTTTCAATGGCAGACCTCCAATGATTCATTATGAGAAACACATGTTATTTATTAGAATTTAAAGTATTCTGGCACTGCTCTATTTCTTTATTAATCAGTGATTCATAAATTGATTGACAAAGCGATTAACCAGCAAGTGGTTATTGTCATTGTTAACTGTAGTGTCTGAATGAGATCAGCTCCATGATTGTGTTTTTTGTGTGTTTTAAAATAATATGTTGAGTAAGAAGAGTATTACATATATTCTTGTCATTGCTATAATTATAACTAAGTAGGGTAGTGTAGTAGAGACTGGAGGATATGTGAACTTACCCTTTTTGCATTTAATTTGGATGTAGAGTGTGAGAGTTTGTGTATGTAAGCACACAAGATACGAGCAGCAATGGTGGCAATTGTCTTGCTTTTATCTACCTTCTTCACATTAACAGTACACAAAGCCTTCTTTCTCTAGTGGGTTCTGTAGCTGAGAAACACTGGCTTGGGCTTGGGCAGATGTAGTCTAGACAGGAGAAGAAAGGAGAGACCTGAAAAGGTAGGTGAGAACTCAGTTTTAAATGTTAAAAACATTGTGCGACAAGCCCGTTACAAGGTAAGCACACAGGTGAGCTGTGCAGGGCAAGTTAAGAGTGTACTTGTTTCCCATTGAAATACTGTCTACGAGGGAGTTTCCGAAGAGCAGTTGTGCTAGTTTGGCATTGGTTTACTGTTTAGCAGAGTGTAGAGAAAAGCCAAGAAAAATGACACCTTTTATTGGCTAACTAAAAAGATTACAATATGCAAGCTTTCGAGGCAACTCAGGCCCCTTCTTCAGGCAGCCAACAGAGTGTCAGAGTACAGCTACAGGGAGGAATGAGCATCAAACTACCTACTGAGCTGTCTTCATGCAGCTGTTGCCATCAGGAACGGCAATTAGGTGGCGACAACAATCACAATATAAAAATATGCATATATTAAAGCAACATGTATTTTAAAACAGTTTCTTATGATAGATAGATAGATAGATAGATAGATAGATAGATAGATAGATAGAT
>JANRMT010062837.1:73115671-73192648 GCA_026402145.1 Polypterus bichir lapradei | reverse complement strand
GATAGATAGATAGATAGATAGATAGATAGATAGATAGATAGATAGATAGATAGATAGATAGATAGATCATAATGGCACTCAGTTTTGTTTTTTTCTCTGCTCCTCTGCTACCTCCAGGAGGTCCAGAGTGTATCCCATAACTGAGCCTGCCTTTTAATTAGCTTGTTGATTTAGTGGGCCTCTCTTGAAGTGATGTTATCTGCCCAGCACACCACAGCATAATAAACTGCACTGGCCATCACAGAGTTATAGAATATGTGAAGGATGTCACTTCCCACATTAAAGACACACAGTCTCATAAGGTAAAAGAGCCATCTTTGCCTTTTCTTATATAGTTCCTATGTGTTAGGAGACCAGTCCAACCTGTTATTGATGTCCCCGAAGCACTTGTTGGAGTGCACTGCCTCGACACCCACTTATCTGAGAATTTCTGCAAGTGACATGACCTGCTGTTATATTTAAAGGAGACTAGTCATTGGAACAAGGTGGCAGTGGGAGGGAAAATCTACTAAAAAATTGATTCAGGGTGTTAGCTTTGTACACATCCCCATCTAACACCTTAGGTCTTTCTACGTTTTGCTTATGTTTATCCTTTGAGCAAATATTCCATTTCTATGTGTGTTGAATAATTTTTATTTGTTTATTTCTTTGGCAAGGAGCTTTCAAATCCCCACATTAACTGTGTTTTTACTGTAATTCCTGATTTGTCCGGCTGCCTTCGAAATGGCAATAGTAATAAACACCCTTTATGCACTTCACTGTGCTTGGTGATAATAACAAAAGGATAGTAAAGATAACAAATGAGTGATGATTACAGCTGATACATTCATTTTCGTAGGACATCTTCCAATCAGATCATTGAAAACAAATACATTACCATATGAATAATGCCATTATCTAATAGAAATGTAATTCTGTTTACTTATATTCATTATGAAATCTGTAATCTAATTAAGACTTGTAGCCTGAACAGTAATGATCATTAGGTAGAAGCCAAACCTGAACAGGGCATCACAAAACACCAGTGCTGTGTTCGTCTTTAATTTTCCTAATGAAATGGTCTCTACTGCTTTTTGGCCAAAATATTCTACCACTCCTAGTTCTGAATATACACAAAGCTTTTTATTTCCTCCTTTGTAGCAGCATTCAATCATTCTCTTTTCAGTTATTTGTTGTTTTAATCCAAGATGCACATTAGACTGATTTTTTATGCGGAATAGATGCCAAATTAATGTATTACATCAGGGTTAATTTGGATATGTGACTGTAAGCTTCTACATTGCAGAATTTATGTGCCACCATTGCTAAGATACAGAGTCTCACTACAATGCTTCCTTCTTGCTTTTCATCAGGATCAGAGTCATTTGAATTTATTTGAAATAATGAAATTGTTACTGGCTTCTGGAGTAAGACACTCAAATCTTCTTGTTTCATTCTCAGAAATGACCATTAGCCATTGTAATATGACACCTTTGTCATTATGAGTCTTTCTTGGAAAGTGTTTCATGTAATTATACCAGTGCTCAGAAACATATAGAGGTGGCACAGTATGTAATGTCTAATTTTGTACTTGTTACAGTGATGGATTGTCATTTAAAGACTAGAAAACAAGAGAAAATGAGTTAGTATCACAGTACTGCTGTTGTTGTTTTTTTAAATAAGGTTATCTATTACAATTCCAAATTTCAAACGATTGTTCCATGTAGTAGGGCTCCATGACAAACTAGTAAACCACAAACAACAGACTTAATAGAGGCTGTATTATCATGGGGTAAGTGGGACTCACCAAATTCATTTTTGGATGTGTCTACTCTTATACTGTACATTTAACACACATTCATAAAGATGCACACACACACACAGACCCTGTACAATTCCACATAAGCACTAGTTATGAGTGGTACCTGCATAGCCTGCCACTTGCTTCTGTGTAAATAATACATGGGGGGTTCCAGATATTGCATCATAGCATTACATTACAACAATCCAGATGAGAACAGGCCATTCAGTCCAACAAAGCCTGCCAGTTCTATCCACTTAATTCTTCCATAATAACATCACTTTGAGTTTTGAAAGTCCCTAAAATCCTGTCTACCACACTACTTGGTCACTTATTCCAAGTGTCTATGGTTCTCTGTGTAAAGAAAAACCTCCCAATGTTTGTGCGAAGTTTACCTTAAACAAGGGTCCAACTGTGTCCCTGTGTTCTTTATACTATTAAACACTTCATTCAGGTCTCCTCTTAATCTTCTTTTGCCTAAACTGAAAAGGCTCAGCTCTTTAAATCTTTCCTCATAACTCATCCCCTACTGCCCTAGAGCCTTGCAGCCCATATAACATTGGCCTAACAGCTGATATAATTTTGCCCTTGAGAACAACCCCAACACTTGGAGGCCAATACACCTTCAAGTGCCCCCAAATATAACCTAGGCCTACAAGCTGACACACAGTGGTCCTCGCTGATTAACCTAGACACAAGAAGGCTGATAGCACCTTGGTTAACCCCACTTAGTAACCAATAATGCATTGCTTCTACTGTGCTGTCCTCTGTTGGGATGTCTCCTTCAGCATGCTAACCCTGTGGGAAAGAAAGTGTCAATTTCCCCACACCAGTTGCCCTATATCTACATATCACTTTAAACATTCAAAATATGCAAGAAATGTAGCAACAAAGTAGTATTTAAAATGATAAAAACACAAAGTCTGCGGTGGGTTGGCGCCCTGCCCAGGGATTTGTTTCTGCCTTGCGCCCTGTGTTGGCTGGGATTGGCTCCAGTAGACCCCCGTGACCCTGTGTTTGGATATGGCAGGTTGGACAATGACTGACTGACAAATACAAAGTAACATCAGGATTTATAGTTGTAAATTGAAAAGCAGTTAGAACTATTGCTGAAGATATACAGGAAAGGAAAAATTAATGTCAAAAAATGTATTGTCCTAGGCAGTTTGTTTCAATTCAGCAGTTGTGGTGATACACGGACAGCATCTTTGACATTTAATTTAATGGAATCTCTACGATGTAACAAAGACTATCGCTCTTTACCACTGAATCCTTCCTTGGTCTCTTAGACTGACCATTCTTTATGTTAAAAAGCCACATGGGGTTTTGGACCTCATGATGTTACGCACAGGTGATTGATTGGCCAGTTGTGCATGGTGATGGACAGCTCTACTTAAAAGCTTTGATTCTGAAACTGTCCAAAAGAGTTCTTTTTATTGCCATAGTCTGCCCACACAGACAGGTTACAGCTGATTTGTTTGTTTGAACCCTGGTCCAAAATGATGATTTTCTCCCTTCAGAATAGAGACCTATCAAAAGTGAGAAACAATCACTATTCCTGGAATAAAAGCACTTCTGCACGCCTCTGTGATAAAACAATGACAGTTATATGGCTGTATATATTACATTCAGTGGTTGACAGGTGCTGTATAAACAAACTTTGGGAAATACCATTAAAAGGGACGTCTCCTTTGACCCATTAAAACGTTGAGAAGAGTACAGATTGGCAGACGTTAAATCCTTTTCCTCCAGGGAGAAGACACTTCTGCTTCTTATTTGGGAGACAGATAGAAAGAAATAGAGAACAAGCAGACAACATTGTACCTTATGAGAGGATCTGGCTCTTTCTGTGATACTCACTGCTCAGGGTTATATGGAATACAACAGCCACAAGAGGGAGCGCTAGATTGGTGTCCCTAAGTGCTTCTGGAGCATGACCCAAAAATGAGTTTGGGGGATTTTTCTAAAAATTGTCCTTAACACTAGAATTACCAGAGCCTACGAGAAAACTCGTAAATCCGGCCCACCTTAAATCCGTTCACACCTCTTTTGTCCTGTAAATGTGCCGATTATGACAAGCAGCAAGCAGCCTGCTATTCTATCCCCCCACTGTCGCAGAACGTTCACAAAGTTCTTCACACATTCTATAGTTTATGTCTACATTTTGTAACATTTATTACTAAAATATGAAAAAGTTTCTGTTTAAACAATGTGTTTACACAGAATATTGTAGAAACGGAACACACATGAAATGCATGTGTTCCAAATAACAGTCTATTATTTCCACTGTAAAACTCCAGCAGTTTACTCCCAGATAATCAAACAAGGCATGAGCTGGGTGAACGTTCTGCGACGGTGGGGGGATGGAATAGCAGGTTGCTTGCTGCTTGTCTTAATCGGCACATTTACAGGACAAAAGACGCTGACAAGGAGGTGCGAATGGATTTAAGGTGGGCCAGATTTACGAGTTTTCTCGTAGGCTCTGGTAATTCTAATGTTAACAGGAGGGTTCAGAAAACTTAGAATAAAGTAAAAGGCGGGGGGTGTATGATAACTAAATGACAGGCCAGAGTTAAAAGAGAATGAAGAAAGGCACAATTTCAGATAGTTTTGCTCATTTGGAGAAGTATGGTTATATGTAATATATCTATCTGTGCTTTTAATATTCTGGGTCCATCTTTACGTGTGTATTTTAAATTTACTATCTGGATTATCTTTTTATTCAGCTGCCATAATTTTGGAGGAGAATTATTTAGACACTTCTCGTTATATCTACACTGTTTTCTGGAAAACATTTAGGTATGATTTGGTATTATTTTAATACCTTGTTATAATACGCAGGCTGGAGGAAAAATACATATTTATAAGGTATGTTTATTTGGCTGCTAAAGCTGCAGATGTCACATTAACTCCCTGTAGGGCTTGGTTGTTTTAATTATCTCAATGTAGCTTCTGCTGAAATGGCTCATACATCCAGAATGGTCATAGGTGTCTTTGGCTTGTCAGGAAGGAGATAATGTTTTGCATTCTATCATCTTTGACAAGGTTAGTGGTATCCTACCGACTATGCCACTTCTGACAGAGAGGTTACAAATTATTGATTCAGGAATGGAAATGTTACATAGTTGTTCTCATTCTTATCACCAGATTAATATGACAGGGATGATTAATATGATAGTGTATCTAATGAAAGACCTGTGATCTGTAATTTTTATTATTTTGAGTTGCTGACCTTAAGCTCCAGATGTTTATTTTCTCTGGAAAATTAAGTTTAGTTTTCTTTTTCTCTGCTTTTGAGGATATTTGAGAAAGTAACACAATGCTACTTCATATGTTCATACAGTACATTAATTTAAAGGTTTTTACATTTATAAACAGAGCAAAGGCTTAGTAATGTGCTACTTTCTTTCATAACCTCTAAATTTGTACAGGTATATTTTCTTTTGTGAAACTAAGAGTTTGGTAACAAAGCACTGCAGCCAGGATTTTACAGTCCCTTACCATATCATTAGTAAGCTGCTTTTTGAAAAGACCAATGAAACTGAAGTCACTTAGTGGCTGAGGCACAGATGGATCAAAAAGGTACAACTTAATAACATCATTATTGAACAGGCAATCTCAGTTCATCAGACTAAACAAAAATTACTTCATCCTAATTGACAGCAATTAGCTATCTTTATTTCATTAACAAATTAAACATGGAGAAACATGGAGAAAATAAGTTAGTGAAAAAAATTAAAACACTCTGTATTTGAACCTGTGGCTTTGTGGTTTAGTTGTAGCCACAATATATACTGTATGTGTGTTTGGATCGATTCATAGTGGCCATCAAAGGCTTTGAACACTCCCTATTTGTCTGTGTAGGTTTTCTCTGGTGTTGGGGAATATGATTTCATTATTTTAGTAAAAGTATTAAGAATAGGCCCAGCATGGTGGCATAGTAGTAGTTCTGCTGGTTCACAGTAAGGAGACTAGGGGTCATATTCTGGGTCCTCCATGCGTGGAGTTTGCATGTTCTCCCCGTGTCTACATCAGTTTCCTCCAGTTGCTCTTATTTCTTCCCACTGGCCAAAGACATGCAAGTTAGGTGGATTGGCAATGCTAAATTCTCCCTAGTGTTTGGATGTGTGTGTGTGTTTGTGTTTGCCCTGTGATGAACTGGTGCCATGTCCAGGGTTTGTTCCTGCCTTGTACCCCATGCTAGCTGAGATGGCTCAGCTCCACCCATGACCCTGGTCTGGATTAAGCAGGATAAAAGTGACAATTGTTAGGAATGTGGTTTAGCTATCTTTCTGTTTAGCTTTGAAGATATTAAAATAATTTGAAGATGATAAATCTATACTAATAAAAGGCAAAGCCCTCACTCACTCACTCACTCACTCACTGACTGACTGACTCATCACTAATTCTCCAACTTCCCATGTAGGTAGAAAGCTGAAATTTGGCAGGCTCATTCCTTACAGCTTACTTACAAAAGTTAAGCAGGTTTCATTTCGAAATTCTACACGTAACGGTCATAACGGTCGATAACGGTCGACAACGATGTATGTACTTATTTCGATGGTATGACGCCACTGTCGGCCGCCATATTGAACTTTCCAACGTCACCAATTTTCCAACTTCCCGTGTAGGTAGAAGAATGACCCCGTCTTCACGAAATTTGGTAGGTGGCTTCCCTGCGCTAACCAAAACCGATGTACATACTTATTTCGGTGGTATGACGCCACTGTCGGCCGCCATATTGAATTTTCCAAACGTCACAAATTCTCCAACTTCCCGTGTAGGTAGAAGGCTAAAATTTGGCAGGCCCATTCCTTACAGCTTACTTACAAAAGATGAGCAGGTTTCATTTCGAAATTCTACACGTAATGGTCATAACGGCCAACGACGTCCGCCATATTGAACTTTCTTATTCATGGCCCCATCTTCACGAAATTTGGTAGGCGGCTTACCTGCGCTAACCGAAACCAATGTACATACTTATTTCGGTGGTATGACGCCACTGTCAGCCGCCATATTGAACTTTCCAACGTCACTAATTCTCCAACTTCCCGTGTAGGTAGAAGGCTGAAATTTGGTACTTATTTCGATGGTATGATGCCACTGTCGGCCGCCATATTAAACTTTTAACGGAAACCGATGTACGTACTTATTTCGTTGGTATGACACCACTGTTGGCCGCCATATTGAACTTTCCAACGTCACTAATTCTCAAACTTCCCGTGCAGGTAGAAGGCTGAAAGTTGGCAGGCTCCTTCCTTACAGCTTACTTACAAAAGTTTAGCAGGTTTCATTTAGAAATTCTACGCGTAACGGTCATAACGGTCAACAACGTCCGCCATGTTGAACTTTCTTATTTACGGCCCCATCTTCACAAAATTTGGTAGGTGGCTTCCCTGAGCTAACCGAAACCAATGTACGTACTTATTTCGGTGGTATGATGCCACTGTCGGCCGCCATATTGAAATTTTCAACAGTCTTTGTTACTTATGGGCCCATCTTCACGAAATTTGGTACATGGGTTCCCAACGCTAACTGAATCCTACTTACGTACATATATACGTCCATAGCCTGCAGCTCAGTCACTGTGTGAGGTGGAGTTGGGTCCTCCATCCCAACGCCTCCCACGTTGTTGGCTGCCTGCCTATATAAGACCGTCCGTCGCTCTGGTCTCTACATTCCCTTCCTTGCTTCGCCACGGGATTCACGTCTCCCTACTGATAACTACAGCCTTTTTGTTTAATCCACGGCTTCTCCGCTGTTTTATTGTTTGTTTATTACAATTATAGTTATTGTATAGGTATTTTAGACTTACTTTACATTGCTCAGGTACCCATTTCCTTTATCATTCCAACCCCCATTACCATGTCTATCGAGGTGATCACTATCGATCAAAGAACTGTCACTTACTGAGTGCCCGGAGATGGCACCTACCTTTTCCATTCTCTTTGTTACATATTGCACGGCCATATCAGGCTCACTCTTGATATCCGGAGGAACATTGTGTCTTATGTATTGAATGACTGGGACAGGTTCAAGGTGTGGACTGATGACGGTACAGGAGATAATTATACTACACAGGAGCACTATAAGAGTGAAATGCTTAAGCCCTTCACCTATGGTTCTGCATGTGAGTTGATGGCTGCCGCTGAATTGTTCGGTTGTCGCTTTCAAGTGTACCGAAATGGCCAAATATTTTACACCTTTCGACAACCGCCAGTGCCTCTTAAACATCTTAGATTCACAGGTGACGATTTCAGTATTGGACACTTTGATGTTTATGAGTGTTTAAACTCTCAAAAGCTGGATGTGATTTTATCGATGAAACCGGTTGTGTGCTTACAATGCTTGACAGATGCCGAATGTCACTTCAACACAACAAATCCTGCAAATACTATCGTAATTGAAACAAACCATGAAACTCAAACCGATTATGACAGCTGCAATCCAAGCTGTGAGATTTGAGACAAGATTACTGTTCACATGGCCAACTGTAAGTTACATGCTCAAGAGTAAGTTCAGCACACAGCTTGGTCATGTTACAACCGGAGGGCCGAACTGACAATGTGGTATTCAAAGAGATCCTTAACAAATAATTATTGGCATATTTTCCCTCAGTTTAAAAAGGTTAAATTTTCTTCTCAATAAAAATTTTAAGGCAGTATTTCGCCGCTGCGAAGCGCGGGTATTTTGCTAGTCTGTATTATATAAGACAATATGTTTAAGAAGGTCATATGTATATAAGTTTCCTCAAATAGCATATTTTAGACATTGTAAGCTAAAGGCAAACTTTTCTGTGTTTCTGCAAAAGGTTAGAAGTACTTTTAACTAGCTGAATGAGTAAAAACTGCTTGCACAGCACAGGGTGCTTAGTATACAGCAGATCTCATAATAATTCGATAAAAGGAGACAGACACACCTTTTCAGGAATTCTTTGGATTAGCTTTATTAAATTCAGACAGTGAACCTGGAGTAGAAGTATCAGCAGCAGAATATATTTTCAAATACAAACCATTTAAAATAAAACAGGTTACTTCAGGGCGTATTAATTTACAAGTATGTATTATTTTTTGAAGTCTTTAGTTTGAACAAACCTGAGAGTCTTGGCCGGAGTATGATATTGAGGCCTCCAGGGTTGGACTATGTCAGACAAACCATAAAATATAATATTGTTTTTTAGAGTATCCACCATCCATCCATCCATTATTCAACCCGCTATATCCTAACTACAGGGTCACGGGGGACTGGTGGAGCCAATCCCAACCAACACAGGGTGCAAGGCAGGAAACAAACCCTGGGTAGGGCGCCTGCCCACCGCAGGGCAAGTCTCCACCATACTACTATATATTTCCATCATTTCCGAAATCACATACGTTTTTCATAATATAAAATTACAAAAACTAATTTCAAACTTTGAAATTTCATTAACAGCATTGAAAACCTGCACCAAATTGTTGCTGGATTACTCTTCAGCTCTTTCCCTCTCTGGATATGTGGCTTTAGAAAATGAACAGAAAGTTATAGCACTTTTGATTTTTTATGTACTTCATCAAAGAGACATTTTTGTGTATTACATATTTTAGTGTGTGTGAAATTTAATATAGGTTTGCTCAGATCCCCGCACCGTTGCTTGGGTAAGTAACACTTTCAGAATGTGGGCATGCAGACACATGCACACGGCTTTGCAGTCATTTAAATATCTACTTGAGGAACAGCTATCAGAGGTGAAAATAAGGAAAATACTGAATACAAAATATTCAAATTGAAGTGACCACTCTTAAGCTGAATTTGACCCAGTAAAATAATCTGTAATTTCTGTAGTATAGAATGTTTCTCTATTTTAAGAGTAGGTGATGTTAAATTATTCTGTTCATTGATTATTAAGATATTTGTATTTGTCATGGTTTTAAAAATATTTGAGGATAAAAAACAACCCCTCATTGGAGATTTATTTTAGTAACATAGTACATCCCTTGCTACCCTTTAAGCTCCACCTGTGCTGAGGGTCTTTAAACAGAAGTGAAATTATAGCAGTGTTTATACAGTACTGGGATTTAGGTGCAATGGAAGAATGTATTATGTGGTGAAAGCTGATCCCAAAAGGTTAAATAAAGTCTGGGTGGAAAGCCATCAGTTCCTGACGTTTTCCCAGCTCTTATGTCCTCGTGGGCCTTCTTCATCTCTAATTCTGAAAACAGGGCCTCCATCATATCATTATTCCCCTCTGAAAGTTGAGGTTGATAAAAACTATCCAAAAAAAGCAGTTACAGAACTTGTACGGGCAGGGGAGTGGGCAGAAAATAAATTTGAATAATGATCTCTAAATGTGTTGTTAATGTTCAATACCTAATTAGTTGTCCTAATTTGTTTTTAAAAATGGAGATGAAGGGAAAGATTCAGAAGTGTACATGGAGGTGCACCTGATACAAAAAATTGACCCTTTAATAATATACAGTAATTGAAATTCATCAGCTACACTTACGAGTAGTAGTGTTTTTGCTCTTGGATGAAAAGCTCACACAAGGGGTACAAGCCAGGCTTGTTTTGTGTCACTCTGAGGGTAAACATCAAGCAGACAAACAGAGAGGAGACCTTGAAATAATATTAATATACAGAAAAGCATTGAGGGAGCGTACTGGAGGTGCACCCGAAATGATATAATGACCTTTCAAATAGTATCTTCTCTCATTTAAAAAGATATTGTTCTTCTGCTTATTTAAAAATTTAACTAGGGTGGTGTCTGAAAGAAGTTCAGACACAGAACAATTGGTGTGTTTATTCGCCACATCTCAAGTACCTGAATCCTCCAGCTGACCATACAGTGACTGTGTGGCAGCCTTAAGCATTAGTTCTGATTTTAAATTCTTCACAGAACATTTTTCAGCTTTTTTTTTCAGATTTCCCATAGTGATCAAAATTAAAATACTGCATTTATTTAAATACACTTCTTGCAGCTTTTAAAATTAGACTGGCATAACCAAGACTTTTGTTGCATATGGTTTAAAAGCTTACATAAAATTCAGCAATCATCTTTCTGCAGGGTTTAGAATTTAAAGCTTTAGGATCCCATGTGTGTAGTTCTTTCTTACTCGTTTTTTACACCAGGGGATCTACAGGTAGAAAAGCATTTTATAATAAAGGAGAAGAATTATAATAGCGATATGTACTTTTGCTTTCTATTAAAATTAATGAATATTGGTAACAGAAAGTAAGGCAAATCCAGTGTCTCAGAATATGTGATTTGAATTTATTGTTGTTTATTACTTATTGCTTTAAACACACATTTGATCTTTAATTACTAAAAATATTTTTTAAGTTTCATTTGCCGAAAAGGTCTTTAGATGTTGGTTTCTGCCACACTCCTAGAGCACTTCACAATCTGAAAAAGTCATTTTAATTCTTGAGGTAATACTATACAAACATGAAGCATTTCTGTTTATTTCATGATCTCTCTGGTTACACTTTTCTCTTCTGTGGGAGCCTTCCAGAGATAGAAGTTGTACTGAGTTAGCATTCGATTAAGGAATATGGTGTGAGAGATGGCCGGCAGCTTATCCCGGCCAACACATCCAGGCCGCTAGATGGAGTCCTCCCTGCAGCATGGAGGTGCCCCAGAGTCCCGCAGGGAATCATGGGAGATGGAGTTCGACTTCGCAGCCCTGCTGGGTGCCGTGGGTGCCATCAGGTGACACTGCAGGGAGACACAGGGATTTCTATTTTCCCTATAGCCCGGAAGTACTCCCAATTCACGGGGATGGAAGAACAGAAGTAATTCTGGGGTGAAGAAAAATATAAATCTTCAACTTCCGGGTCATGGGACTATTTAAAGGACTATGGAAGACCCAGCAAACGGAGCCAGAGTTGGGTGGTAGAGTGAAGGAGCTGCTGGGAGGAGAGGATTGATTTATTGTTATTTGTATTGGATTATTGATTATTGTGGCGTGTGTGGTGTCTACTGTGGCACAATATCAAAAGGAAAAGAAATTTAAATTATTTCTAGCACTTTTACTTGGTGTCCTGGACGTTTGTCTGCGGGGTTTGAGGAGCAACAGCGAGCCCTAGTGTCACAATGGATAGAATAAATTCACACTGACAATTGGAGACCTGTTCAACAAGCCAGAGTAGAGACAGACAATTGTGGAGGAAGAGAAGAGAATTATCTAAGAAGCTTCTGTGAGATGAAAATATTTGACTGCTAAAAATTCATTAAGAGTTCCTCTAGGGTGGCCCAGGTGGTCTCTTACTTTCCATTACAGAGCAGACAGACAAGATTCTGCCAGCGGGTTATAACCCTTTAAGGAGAGGTGAGGGCTCAGGTGTGTGAAAAGATGTCAGACACCCGCTGTTAATTCATTCTGTAACTGGGCATGATTCCCCAAATATGCCTGTGAAACCCAAAGGTCAGGGAGACCCTCATTTAAATTAAACCAACTGAGTCTTGAAAGCTTACCCTTAGTGTGCTGGTAACAATTTTTGATGTAGGACAACTGATTTATTAATTTTTATTCCATAATTCTTCACTAGATGTTTTTTCTGTTGTGGTGATTGGTTTTGTCTAGATATTGGATATTTGAATTAGAATATTTTTATGAATAATACTGATGGCTACAATATTATTGTTTCTTATTAATTACAAATAATCTCAGAAAGCTTTACAAAAATATATGCAAACAAACAAGAACCAGTACAAAGTTAGAGAACTATATTTGTTTATAGATAACAAATATTTATGTACCCAGATGATGTGATTCAATGGTTTTCTTTATTTTCACATTTTCAGACCTTTTATATACCTTTAAATAATACTATACTTGAATGTCACCCCAAAGATGCCTTGATCTGCTTTGATTTATGAATGTGAACTTTACCCAAAATTATTACATTTATAGAAAATAAATATTCTTTTTTTTTTTTTGCTTTTCTCTTACACAATACAATAAAATGTCAAAATCCTTAAACGACACCTTAAAGTACCTAAAAAATAATTTTGAAAGGTTTCAACAAACTTATGCATTGTAAACACCCCTCAGTTATACATAAAAGAATAAACGGCGTCCCTCTCATATTTAAAGTTAGTACCAATTTAACAGGATAAAGTTTATAAACACTTTAAAGTGATATCTTTTTTACCTTATTAACCTCTTTTACTGAAATGGTTTGACTTTTTAGTCAAAACATTTCGCTGCTTTTTTAACTCCTGCCTTTGTTTCCTTCTGTGGTCTTTTTTTGAAGCCTGGTAAAAATCTCTAAATATTAAAGGAAAATTGTTTTGTTACAGAAAGTTTATATAGTATTTCTGTCTTTATTTTATGGACAATATTAATATGTATATTTAATTTTAATATTTAAATTTTAAAAGCCTATACTACATTTTGGGCCAGTACAGACTGTACTCCTGCCGTTTAAGTTTATGGCTGGGCTGCCTGAGGTGGCATGGCCTGCTTTTTGGCTGCAAAGAGGTAGTAACAGCAGGCCTGTAACAGCCAGTTTTACTAAAATAAGAAAACAACAAGATAAAAATGTTGTTTTTTAGTTGTTTTGCAACTCCTTTGCTTTGAAGTCTGTTAGACTCTAGTTAGCATATTGTGCCTGCCTAATGATGCCTAACACATTTCATCTAGGTGACACTACGGCAAGCTCTGCTGATGGTGTACACTGGTGTGCCTCAGTTTCATTTAGACAGCAGACATATCGGGAAAATGTTGCTTATTTACTCTCCAATAGTCTGAATATCGGCTCTGTTTAGCTTATTTCAAATCACATGCTTGCTGTCTTTAGGTCTGTAAGTAATTGTTAATGGGAATGTTTAAATCAAATGTACTACAGTATATAGTATCAACGTAAAGCATCCTCCAGTGTCTGCATTAAGAAATGTGATCGCTTTAGGAGGGAGCCCCACCTGTTCCTGTCATCCTTGCAATGTAAGTTTGGGCATCTGATCGTAAGTCGTAAAGGCATTTGTTTCTCATCAATTCTGTATGTGATTGGTTTGATTTATCTAATCAGAAGTGAATCTACACCTTTTTTAACATGGTCATCTGCTATCCAATCTGATAGTAAGGGAGACAAAAAAACCCTAAGGATGAAACAGGTGCTAGGGTTCGTCTGATTGACTGTTACTTTTGTGAGTTGTTTATTGATACCTTGTATGCAATATGTATATTTATTTTTATACAGAAATTTCCTAACTACTGGTAGAAATGGTTCCCATAATTCACAGTATTTCCTGTAGTTAGATTGTTCCTCTCATAGATCACATTCCAACCTCACACAAAACACTCCAAGGTTTACTTGCCAATGCCCTGAGATCACCTTTTCTTGTCAGGTCTTCTTACGGCTGTTATGCTCCACACTACAGTGTGATTGGTGGTTCACATCTACCAAAACAAATTGGACTATGAGGGCACTCGCTTCAGAGTTTAAAAAAAATGTTCCAAGTGAACTGTGAAAATGCCTTTGTTGAGGCATTCTATTAAAAAAAAGAAACTTTTGCAAAGTAGAAAAGAAGGTAAGCTCAATATTTTGTCTAGAGATTACGATTTTTGGTATATCTTAAATATGAAATATACTATTTTTATTATACAAGGAAAACTCAAAAAGTAAGGAAAATTTGCAAAATTATGCTGTAACTGCAACGGATAAAAGTGGATGCAATGCAACACATTTGTGAAGGCTTTTGGGTAGCACACCCAGCTCAAGGGCTCTGCCGCTTCTGTAGTTCATGCCCATGTAGGGAGACTGCACTGTTGTTGAGATTTCTTTGGGAAGAGGGAATGAAACCTTCTGCAGTTCACTGAAGGATGTTGGCTTGTGCAGATCAGTAAGCTTTTTAGGTACTCATTTTTCACAAACTTTACGGTACCCCAAGTCATCATGCACTATGGTGTGTGCAGATTCATAGCTGATATCCAAATGTGAAGCTACAGCAGCCAACATAATCCGTCTTTTCTGATCAAGGTATTCACCTTGTGTGTGCAGTGTTGATGGTCGACCAGGTCAAGCTTCATCAGTTCCACTTGTTCTTCCCATTTTAAATCTTTCCACCCACTCATAAACATTTGATTGAGTCATGCTGTTTTCACTTCTGTACTGAGCCAAACATCCTGTGGTGAATTTTAGCAGGTTTCACTCCCTCAGCACAAAGACATCTCACTACAGAACACTGTTCAACAATGATGCAATCCAGCAGATGAACTTTCATTTTCATTTGACCTTAGCTTTAAATAGACTAACGGCAAAGTGCTATGCTGCGCATGTTCAGACGACCCATAAGCCATCACAAATGTGTTGTATTGCATCATCTTGGTTACCGCATAATTTTCACATTGCCTTCACTTTTTAGTTTACCTCTTTGTATATTGAATACAAAAAAAAAATAAATAGGGTTTTCTTTTAAGAATATAGTAATTAAATCCTTTTGGATCACATTTACAATTCAAAAGAAAAGCAAAGACAGGCACTGGACCAAAAATAAACGAGAGTCCATCAATTCACAAACACAATTTTGATCTTCATAAAGGAAAGATTTGCATGCTGTTTATACCTTTAAAACAAAAAGAAAGTATTCATCAAACATTAAACATTGGTCTGTCAGAAATTATAAAAGTGAAATAAAAAAAAAACATTCAGCAGAATTTAATTGCATCTTCTTGATCAGTTGGTTATCTCTTGATGAGCAAATTTCATCCTTTAATTAAAAAGTCAAAAAACTGGTGGAACAAATGAGTCTGTAAACTGGTTGGTTAGTTTTGATTAGGGGCTGAAAAAATAGATTTTTAGTTTGATGATTAAAGTGGAGTTTCAGACAGACAGGTCAAAAACTGCGTATGATAATGTTACTCTCTATTTGGCATACAGATCTGCCATTAACTCCTGCTCAATCCCGATCATTTGCCAAGCTTGTCACATACTTCCATGTACTTAGGCAAAGAACCTTTATAATCTTTTTTGTATGATTTCTGGAAATAGGGAACATGTCTATATAAGTGTTATCTTTTTTCAATTAAGTAATTATTCAAATATAATAATAATTCTTTACATTTATACAGTGCTTTTCTAGCTTCTCAAAGTGTTTACATAGTGAGTAGGGAGTAGGGTTGCCACCCATCCTTTAACTCTTTGAGGGCTGAATATTTTTTCCAATAAACTTGGTTTTCTGAAAAGCACACAGAGCAATGGTTTCACACATAAATCAACATAAAACGTCTGTTGCTATGTGCTGTGGCTGCTTTTGGCGCATGCTTGGCATCTCTGGCGGCAGTGTCTGCGCTGGGGTACCTTGATGGTCAACAGTAATACACAGTGGGCGGGCTGCCTTTGTACAGCAGGTGGGCGGAGCGGTGACAATCGTAGTGAGACACAATATGGTTTGTACCTGTTGTCATCATAAGTGGTGGTCCTCCCAGGCGAACGCTGCTGTAGGCGCATCAGCTACACGAAAGTGTTCAGCACCACGATCAGCTGGGGACCGATCAGCCGATGCTGGTACTTCACTTTCGTTTGATATCCATCTCCAGATCACTTGCATCAAACTGGGAGTCTGACAAGTCAGAGTCCTATTCAACAAAATTATGTAAAACATCCACTGAGTATTTTGCTTTGCACATTCGCTTTGGTCTCTTGCCAGATGTCGATGCCATTTTAGAGGTTGTTTGCTCTTCGCTACTCACGCACGTGCAGGGAATCGAGGTTAAATCAGCAAAGCTATGTAACTTTTCTTCTACAGAGAGAGTCAAACTAAAACATAAGGGCAAGTTTTGTTGCAGTTTACAGCTGATTACTGTCCTCTACCCCTGAATTTTGACAAAAGTCGACATCAGCCCTGAAAGAGTTAAAATACGGAATCGTCCCGTATTTGTGGTCTTGGCCCCCAAGGGATGTGGCCCCCGCTGCAGTATGCGTCCCTTATTTTTTTGTATTAAAAGTGGTAACCCTAGTAGGGAGCCATTTCAATGTGCAGCATCCAACTAAATGATGAGACAGCAGCCATTTTTGGTCCCGTTCACTCACCACACGTTAGCTCTTAGATGGTGAGAGAAACAGTTAGCCAATTAAACAATCGATGATTAAGGGGCCAGAATGACCAGGCCAAGGTGGACAGTTTAGTCAGTACATCAGGATTCAGGGCATCTTTTATGAACGTAGAGAGTCAGGACCTCAGTTTTACGTCTCATCAGATATGCAGGTGTCACTTTTTACAGCACTGTGTCTCCTTTACTGCACTGGAGCATTGGGATCCACACACAAACCACAGGGTAAGTGCACCCTGTTGGCCTCTCCAGCACGTCTTCCAGCAGCAACCCAAGCTTTTCCTAGACGGTCTCCCATCCAAGTAATGGCTGGGCCCGAGCGTGCTTAGCTTCAGATGGATCAACTATTCCAAAGTGCATGTGCTCTCGGCTATTTGATAGAACAGTGTTTATAACTATTCTTTCACAACACAAACTTGCACCATAAGCCTCTAGGAAGTTTTCATCTCTTGAATTGTGCACTGATCTCATCAACTGAAATAACTGAGTCATGGTTACTTTATTAGTATACTTGGTTATGATAATCCATGCACTAACTTCAGTGCATCAAAATGTAAAAACAACAGAATCCAACACATACACATAGTAATGTTCTTCACTAACAGTCACTATGTACTTTTTAACTGATGACAGCTCATAAACCATGCCATGCTATTGTTACTTCCTTATGTTTCAAAAACTCTCTATTATGTAATTAGACCCTATTTTCTTATTTTTGATCCGTTTCACTAAGATTAGATCAGATTAGATTAGATTGGATAAAAATGATTAATTCCATGGGGAAAATTCACATGCATACAGCAGCAGAAAAATAAAAAAATTACACAACAAATGATGCAGCCAATCAATCAATTAATAACTTCAAATATACTTAACAGGTACAGTGGATGGAAGCGTTGCATTTCCTGATAGCAGGGGGCAACAAAAACCTCAAGAGGCCTCTTAGCATACCATGGTGGAATGAGCCTGTGGCTAAAAGTGCTTAAAGAGAGCACCTCCTGGAGGGGATGGATGGGATTTTTCATGATGGCTTCTAATTTTGCTGTCATCCTGTTTTCCACAACAGCTTCAATTGTGTCCAAGGTTCGCCCCATGATGAAGCAGGCTTTCCAGACAAGTTAAAAGTAGTTATGCTGTAAGTAGAACTTTCACTAAAAAGACTGCAAAAAGGCGTTAGAAAGAACATATTTAAATCCTCAGCAAACAATAATGAGATCTCCCCATAGGAAAATCAATCATGGCATGTGTGAAAGATTTTTTATATATTCCTTCTATATTATATATTTGTGTAAGCCAGATTTTGCAGTTTCTGCAAAATGAATGTTGTTTAGGATCTTATAAAGACGATGGGCATAAATCCTGCTGTTATCTTTAGTAGACTTTAAAGTTTTAATGCAACTGATGAGGAGAGAGACAGGTTGGGAGCATGCGCTGATTACAGTGCATTGCTGCACCCACCACACAACAAACCACCTGGCTTGGGATCCAAGGGCAGCCATGCCACAGGTGACACCTCAGCACCACACTGATGATGAAAAATACAGATATTTATTCTTAAAAAGGTAGCATTTTTTGATGAGGTGAGCAGTTCCTGAATAGGTAAGCAGTTCAAAAATGTTACTTACCATTGTCCATTCCATGTTTTTTTTCTTCTTCACGCATTGTCTCAAAAACTGAAAACAGGACATGTTGCTTTAGCACAACACATTATATTGCGTAATTGAGATGGGGGAATGTAAATTTTGATGTCTTTAGAAGTCATGAAGTAATTTAATCAAATTCATTCAAGACTCCAGAGTTCTGAATCACATCGATGTAAAAGTAGATCTCCTTTTGTTAATTGATATTGTGGCCTGCATTTTCTTCCACAGATGTGTGATACACATCCCAGTCTGCCTTCTTCCTCATTCAAGCTTTTCTTTAGCCTCGTTTTCCACTTTGACTAAGTCTGCTTAGAGGGAATGTGAAATAATTTATGTTCTTAAGCATATATAACTTGAAATGAAAGAGGTACAGTATTTTTGCCAACCACAAGCTGGAGTCTCCAGCAGAATATAATCAGGTCATGAGGAAATCCTTTTATCAACTCCAACAGCTTCCTGCTGGTTGTATATTCAAAATTGTTCAAATGCACATAATTAATGTTTTAATCTGTTTTTTTTCATTAAATCTTTATATTTGTGCTTGCCAAAGGCTGAAGAAATGATTACATGAAAAAAGCTGGGGTTTTTTCCAAGGATAATTTGAAAAATGTATAGTTTGCCAACAAAGTAGGCAAAGTTGCCCGTAGCTGGGTAACCGTTAAATTGTGAGAGACGTACAGTAATTTAAATTATATAGAACGCCAAAGTTATTTTTAGAGTCCTTTAAAGTGAAAATAAATATTTAAATTTAAATAAATGTGTGTGTTTGGTGGGCCATATCACAGTTCTATAGGAAATGGGCATAAGTGATTAGTGGTCAAGTGTTTTCTTACTCATGGCTGGCGCTATGTGCTCCTGTTAATAATGAGCAGGAAGTCTGTATCTGGCCGTAACGAGGTAAACCCCTGAACTAGCAACAGTTTAGAAAGTTAAAGGCAATGTGGAGAAAAATTATTTTAAAGTGACACCCAAATTACTACTCATGAGTGAAACAGTGAAGTTTCAATTTACATACGGTTTTGCGAAACTGACACCAAAATTACTTTAGCTGATGATTTCACAAATTTACAAAACACTTAATTAACTAAAAAGAGTTAATGGGAATTGTAAAAGTTTTTTGGAGTGGAAAGCAAGGAATATTTTTCCTTAAAGACTACTTCAGAAATGTTTTTCTTTCGACAAATGTATAATGCAGGTTGCATACATACCAGTAAATTCAATTCTATTTTTGCCTCTTGTTCACATCACTGCACACATGAAGTGTATTTTATAAAAATACGACATACTGCATATTTTACATAAGAAGACACACCAAAGGCACCATCATGTATGGTGTTTCCACCACCCAATTGAGCAACAGCCCACTCTCCTTGCCAAATTGCACATGAATCTTCTCCATGTCCTTTATTGAAACAAGGAAAATGTGGTCAACATAATGATAATTTATACCTATGAGGGATTTACGAAAATTAAATCCTGTAGGGGGGCTACGACCAAACAATAAATTATCTCTGATCTGGACTAAGAAAAGAAAGTACAGAAAAAGTTTTAGAATGATATACAAAACATTTGGGAGATACAAGTGCTATGTCAATTATAATGTGTAAAGACCAGACTGAGATAGAGGAGAATGAAGATCAAAGAAAACAGAAAGCCATGAGAAAACCTACTAATAAAAGAAATGCCAACCCTAAGATGACATCTGCAGAGGATCAAGAAAATTGTCCACTTATCAAGGAAGAGGTAAACAACACCTTTGAAGAAGCATCTAAAAAATCTGCAGGAACAAATTAAGATCTTGATTCTTGTTGGAGAACGGCTGTAATAGACAACATCATAGACCCCTTTTTAAAATGTCTTCCATTTAAATGTAACTATCATGATTTGCCCATAAAATATTTTTCTGAATGTGGCTAACTTGAGACAGATGAAAGCTGGATATAAAACTACTCTGTATTGAGATAGATAGATAGATAGATAGATAGGGTGAATGCTAGGGGTCGCTGTTGCCCATTTAAACCCAACAGACAGACACTCAGGACACCAGATAAAAGCACCAAGAAGATTTTTAATTATTTTCTCCTTCTGAACAATGCTCCCCAAGCACCACAGCCACAATAAACAATTAAATGAACACAATAATTCTCTCTCAATTTTCTCCTCCACACCTCCCAGCAAACTTTGTTCACCTCCTCCCAACTCTGGCTCGCTTGCTGTGTATTCAGCAGTCCTTTTTATAGTTCTTGACCCGGTAGTGCTTCTCTATGTCCTCCCACGTGATTTGCCAGCACTTCCAGGTCAGACGGAGAATTCAAGTTTTTCATCAGCCTGGAAGTACTTCTGGATTTCCGTCCTTATGACTCGACAGTACTTCCGGACTATAAGGGAGGCACGACTCCTCCGGTCCTTTCATAGCACCCCCTGGTGGCACCCACAGCCCCCAACAGGGCTGAGATTGTGAACTCCAAGTCCTAAGATGCCCTGCGGGAATCCAGTGCACCATGAAGGAAGCCAATTAGTATTTCTTGACAGACCTCTGTGAAAAAAATGTTGGCTAAAAATACCTAATGACAGGATTAGGAGTGAAAGGACCTCCAGAGCCTCAGTTGAGGAGAACTTGGAGTTAAGAGAGAAGCAAGAGAAAGAGTTTGCTAGGCAGAGGATGAAGAGTAGGGCAGAAGGTTGACAGAGGCAGGTCTAGGTAGGAGGAAGTGCTTGCCGGCATGCTTGTTGTGGAGAGGTGACCCAACTCCCTATAAGCAGGCCATCCACATGGTATATTCTGGCTCAGAGTGGCACAGCCTTTATTATTTGTCTCATTATCTTACAAGATCTAATCCTTCTGCCTAACCTTCCTAGACATTTTGAGTTTTGTAATTCATACCTCCTTTTTATTCATGTTTTGCACTCTTGCAATGTCTTTGAGTACAGGGCTGCTCAAGAGTATGGGTCACACTGTTCTGTGCAGTATGTATATGGCATGTTTCTGAATTTATATTTCATGACTTTGTGTTTATTTTTCATTTATTTTTGCAATATAGAGCACAGGGCTTATAAACAGAAGTGCACTTAATAAGAGAAAAATGAATTGAACGGAAGGAAATGAAAGAAATAATGGATCCTCAATGAGTACTCATTAACATATATTACACAAAAGAAAACTGACATAGAAGATCTGAAACATCTAAGATAATGTTGGATGATGTAGTATAGCAGCTTCAAAATAAACAATAGCTCCAGATGGGAAGAAGAGCTGGGGGAGACGGTGAAGAATGTTAGACAATACAAACCCCCTATTCTCTTTTTGATGAGTCAGGACCCAGGTGGTTACTGATGAATGAGTACTTGAAGAAGGCAGGAACAACAGGACTAATAGTTCACAAGGCTTAGTGGGCTAACATTGTGAACACCTCAGGAAAAAAAAAAAAAAAAAAACTGAAAGGCCTCAAAAATGACAAAGAGGAAAAGCTATCTTAAAGAAAGCTTCAACTTTAGAACGGAAATTTTCACCTTGAATGAAAAATATTCCTAAAATATAAACCACTCAAACTCAACAGAAAATGAAACTTATTTTTTGGAATTCTAGCAAAAAGTCCAATGAGATTTTTACTGATACATCAGACTGAGTGACTGGCACTTCAGAACATTTGGGTTGCCTTAAACAGACAAGCATTACCTTAGGATCACTGAGGAGACAGAGAACAATGAGAAATTGGCCAGAAATTGAACAACATTGCTTGGGAAGCCACAATGCGCCACTTTATTGATGCTGCATTTTATGAACCCATGCTGTACACAGTGCATCATCCAAGATTATTGATTCAAACCTCAATGTTGGTGTGGGATCAGAATAATAAATGTATTTTAGTTATCAACTTCTAGCAGTTCACTTTACGACTTCGTTAACAGTTTAGCGGTTAAGTGTTGTTAATAGTAAGGAGACCTGGGTTCACTTTCCCGGGTCCTCCCTGTGTGGAGTTTGCATGTTCTCCCCGTGTCTGCATGGGTTTCCTCCCACAGTCCAAAGAGATGCAGGTTAGTTGCATTGGTGATCTTAAATTGTCCCTAGTGTGTGCTTGGTGTGTGTGCCCTGCTGTGGGCTGGCGCCCTGCCCGGGATTTGTTCCTGCCTTGCGCCCTGTGTTGGCTGGGATTGGCTCCAGCAGACCCCCCGTGACCCTGTGTTAGGATATAGTGGGTTGGAAAATGACTGATTGGCTGAATTAATGGCAATTCTCCTTTTGAGAACATTTACGGTTTAGCCTTTTGGCAGTAGTTTTTCTTACTTTTTGAAACTGATATTTGCTGTGGTTTCCTGTGCATATGCATATCTCTCAGTCCAATGATCCCCACTTTAACGGCTTGTCAAATTTCACCTCACTGGCAGAAAAATGTTGTTTTGGATATTTCTACTATATATCCCTATTGTAGACAAATTGCTTTGTAGGAATAATAAACTTTATGTGCATTTACTATAAATCAAATAAATAAAGCAAAGGCAAAGCAGTAGTAAGGCTTGCTTCTCTGATCCGTGTGCTACTCCATTGTTCTTTGGCTGTTATCTTTATGTTGACTGTTTTTGAGGCCTACTCCTTTTTTGACTTTGTTCTATAGAATGAACTTGCCTGTGTGAATACAATTATGACTCTAAATGTATTCATATTTGCACTGTGCTGAAAGTAGAAGTCCAAGACACCATTAAGGTCACTTATTACATAGACCTTCAGCACGTAAATGAATGCCCTGTGTTATCAAAAGATATGGTATGAAGCAGAAGTTATAGGCCAACAATATACCTTAACTGATATAATACAATCAACAATAGAGACATTTGAGGGTTGAGGTCCCAGGCTGGAAAAAGCCTTTTAATTGCAATGGGTAATGATGTTCAATGAAACTAATTTTGAAAGAAGGCTTAGAGTATGCTGATGAAGTAATTGTTCTCCAAGATGGTGGCTGAATAACAATGGATTTTTTTTTTAAACTTTGTCAGACAGAAGAGGTGGGGTTGTAGTTTGAGCAGAAGTGACGTCCCTGTTCCATTTTGAGGACGTTCTCTTCTGGAATCCTAGGGGAAGTGGAAATTGTGCAACATCTTTTCTCTTTTCACTTTTACCTGAGTAATCGGTCCTGTCAGAGGTATCAGGTTTCCGTATGTGACACTGATAATTACAAATGTTGTGTCTTAAAAATGCAATGACAAACTGCTATAAGTTCTACCTTTATCCTCTTTTTGGTAATACAAAACTGCTCACTACCTCTACAGAAATACTAAGAAACATCTGCCATTTTTCACTCTGGAATTAATTCTTAGTAAATATGGTCATTAACACTTAAGACTAACAGAAGGATGACTGGACCCAAAAAAAAAAAGTTGGGATGCCAGCCGGGGCAATCTTTTTGATGCAATTGTCCAGAAAACCAAAAGGAAACAAGCGCTCGGTGGTGCAACAGAAATCAGGCTTCTAATATGCCATCTTAGCCAACTAGGCTCTGTGGAAAAGGGGGCTCATCTGAGCGGGTCCATCAGGGGGAGTTTTGACACGCGGAGGTTTCTTCCTGAAGTGAGACACTCTCCTCTGGGAATGTCTCAGTTTTATGGTGTCCCAGTGTGGTCGAAATTTAACATCTTACTAAAGAAAGAAACATCCTCTAACAGGATAATTCAGCAGTCAGGCAGGAGAAAAGCTGTTCATTGTATCTTTTAATTCCTCCTTATCAAAATGCCTTGGAGTGAGCATTCTTCAAAAGCAGTCTGTTACAGAATGGTCAGAGAAAACAAAGAATAGAGTTTCATTTTATAAACTACTGAATTTACATACAATGTCAATCAATGCATACATTTTACTCTGGTTGGTTCATTGGTTTACACCCAAATGATTTATATAAAATAAAAGTCTCTTATATTATATTCTGGTTCTTCTTATATCTTTGAGTTGCACCACCACCCTTGAAATTTCTGTGCATATAACAACTGTCCGTTCTCATTTATAGGACATCTGCTGATTTCTTAGTCATCCTTCAGTACATTTTGTATATTTAATCAGCCTTTCTTCTGGTACATTCTTTATTTATTTTTCCTAAACCAATTCTTATATTTCACTGTACATTTTGTGGTTCACTTGACCTTTATCTGGTTTACTGGTGTGCCTGAACATGTTTCTGACATTTATTTAGCCTTTATGCTATTTCTTTAAGATGAATGCTATGTTACCCTAAAATTAATCTTCCACACCAGTCCAAAGGGTGGGAACTCTGGTACACTGTGGGCAGAGTTCAGTTACCTTCAAGGGGCAAAATCAAAAAAGACAGCATGGTTAGCAGCTGCACCACCTCTTATCCCAGGGTGGTTTACACACCTTAGTAGGGTCTGGAAGGTGATCTTCGAATGCTCATGCATGGCACACTGAAGCTAAAAATAGCCTAGAGTGGGGCAATTTGGGAACTGGATCATTGGAAATGAAATTTGCTATACACAATCTTACTTGATCAGACAAGAAAAACCCTTACTGTAAATATTGCCAAGGGTCATGACAGAATACATCTATCCATAGAAGAATCAGGTATTCGTGGATGAAATTATCTGAACACCAGAAAAATTGGTAAAGCATGAAGAACAGACTAGGGTTAACAGGATTACAGGAGGTGACGATTATGTCAATGTTTTTATCTTTATTTTTAAGATTCTCATCATCCTTATCATGATTTTCATTCTAGTTTTCCAGGTGTCATGGACGTTATTCACTACTGAGCACACTAGTGGATCTAACACTCAAGTAGCTGCAGCCTTTTACCATTCTGTGTTGTCTGTCCTGGGGTCTATCATTCATTGTTAATTGCCATTATTAGAATGTAATTGAGGGAGCAAAAATTAAGAGGAAAATTACCTCAAAAAAAGCATACAGTAAATGCTATGCCAAACATACAGATTTTTTAAATGTATTACTGTACTAGTTTGCTATTCTACATGCCAAATAATAGGACAAAAAAAAAAAACTAGCTAATTAAATGATTTGTCAGTCAGTCAGTCATTTTCTAACCTGCTTAGTCCTGAACAGGGTCGCGGGGGTCAGCTGGAGCCTATCCACACAAACATAGGGCACAAGGCAAGGAACAAACCCTGGACAGAGCGCCAGTCTATCGCAGGGCAAACACACACCAAGCACACACTAGCGCCAATTTAGGATTGCCAACACACCTAACCTGCATGTCTTTGGACTGTGGGAGGAAAACGGAGCAATTCAAGGTAAAATGACTAACTGATTATGAAACAGGAAAGGACAGAAACCTGCAGCCACAGTGGTCTCCAGTACTGAACTTGGCAACTTGGGCACCACTGCTGTAAACAATCTGACTATCTCATGGAAGTATCACAATCTACTGGTAGGAAACAGGTTGCAATCAGTAATTCAAACAAGGGGTAAGCATACCATAGGGAGCCACAGTGCTGACCATGGTGCCACATGACATTTGTTTAGTCCAACTTTACAGTATGGATAGTATTTATATAATACACACAGTGCATTCAATTAACTACCAGCAAGAAATTGTTATTGGTTTGAGTGTCGCCATAGTATGTTAAACTTAAACTAATTATTGTTTTATTCCCTTAGTCAAACTTTGGTTGTCTCTCCTGTGTAGATATAAACTAAGTTCGTTATGTTAGACCTACTTTGAGTATTTGACTTTGGATATGACATATCAATTATTGCAACAGATTTCAGTATTCCCAGTATACATAAAAAAGGCTTCCCAAATGTGTCTCGTTTCCCATAGGTGTCATTTATCAGTCACGATTACAAATTTTTAAAGCCATTTTTATGTGTTTTGTCCTTTGTCTGATGACAGAGTTGATTTACTTACTTAAGAATTCATGCAATTATCTTTTCTTGAATAAAGATGTGGATTTTTTTCCATTTTAATGTATTGATAGGAGTCTTTAACTAGTTTCTGTTTGCCATGCATGGATCCCTAGTGCTTTGTATAGCTTTACAGACTGGATGGCTTTGATTATTAGCTTAATTTGGACCTTTGGAGTAATATAACTGGGAATGCATGAACAGATACTGCCATTTATAAAAGAAATTGATAATCTGATCTGGCATAATAGCTCAGTGCATAGCAGTGCCTCTTCGTAATTCTAGCATCCTTTCTCCAAATCCCACGCCTGCACATTGTCTGTGTGGACTTTGCACGTTCCTTCTTTTTATAAATGGGTTTTCTATGCACATCTCCATAGACATGCTAGTTAGATTGATTAGCAATTCTAACCTGACCCTTTGTGGAGGATGTTTTATCATGGAAGAGTTTTAGGGTGACCCTAACCTGAAACATAGATTCTTTTATTCTTATGCCCACATTCACTCCTCATGCCCACATTTTGCTGTAGCTGAGTGCCTACAGGTTAGGTCAGTTGGTGAAAGGGGAAGCTAAGCACAGCATGCATAGAAAGACAGATCACTAGGATATCACAGGCAGCCTGCCAAATTGTTGTTTAGGTGGTAAGTCCTGTGGTCCTAACTCAAAGACCACAAAAGGCAGCAGGAGAGGATGCAAGAAAAAAGAAAACAGAAGGGCTTAAGGCAGCATCCGCAAAAATTCAACGTATCACAACCCCCATCAAGGTGCTTGGCATAACATGTCCAGCTACTCTCAAAGAATTATTTTTTAAATATTTAGGAAATCATAGCAGAATACTGTGGTGGGCTGGCGCCCTGCCTGGGGTTTGGTTCCTGCCTTGTGTTGGCTGGGATTGGCTCCAGCAGACCCCCGTGACCCTGTAGTTAGGATATAGTGGGTTGGATAATGGATGTATGGATAGCAAAATACCTGACATATGAGATTATATAATATAACATGTATCAAGAAATTACATAACAATTATAAGTAAATGTTGATAGCCACATGCAAGGTACATAAATCAAATGGCAAATTATTCAGCTAAACGGTTGGCATCCCATTTAATGTATTCAATGCTTCCCCCAAGGTTTTGCCTGCCTGTGACCTAAATTGGAGTAAACAGGTTTGAAATTGTGTGGCTTCATGGATTTTGTTTGCTCCATGACTTGTCCCTACTGAAAAATGTTGTGTATAATCATACTTCGGCAAAATTAAGTAAAAAAATGGAAGAACATGTCATCTAAACTATAAGCCAATAGTAAAAGTGTATTTAGCATAATAAAACAGTTCTTCTGGAAAACATTACTGCTTGTAAATGAAGTATCAAGGCATAGGAGAGCACATCTGGGGTTATTTTCACACCGTGTGTCTGTAGAGTTTTGTCAATGTGTGTGGGACTATTAACAGATTGTTGTCAGTCTGTTACTTGAATTTTTCCAAAGTTCGGTTTATCAGCACAGGAAAATCAGAGGAAGCATAATGTGTTTCCTTCCTTAATTTATGCTTTTTTTCTTTCCAGATTGTAATTTATCTTTATTATCTGTAAGATAAATCCAGTGCAATGCAATGCAAAGTTCGTGATGTGTTTCTACATGGCAAAATATGCAAGTCCGTAACTGTGAAACCTACTACTTGCAACAACACTTCAGCCCAGTTAAATGCCAGGTTGACACTGAATTTTGCTCATTTTGCTTAAGAAATGTTCTGCCTCTTCTCTCTTGCAATTTCCTTTTCTCTCTTGCAATTTCCTTTTCTCAGTAAACCGCATATGTGCCGATGTTTTCCAAATGTCTCAGAATAACTCCTAGGAATTTGCCTAAAAGTCTGGCTAGGGTAAGAATTTGTCCTACGTCAGAGTAGGACATGAGAACTATTTATGAGACATCCTACAGCTACTCCAAGCTAGAAAAACACACTACAAATGGTTCTTTAATGGCACTTTATTGTTCTTTACTGGATTGTGTGGTTCCTCATAGAATAATTGCTTGACAATTAACCTCTTCACTCTGGGAAAGGCTCTTTGGGCCTTGAAAAACTTTCTAATATGTAGAAGAAACCTGAAATTTTTATTGTATGGTAGGCCACCGGGAAGGACACTAACAGATTAAGAAAAACCTGGACTTAGTCTGAGTTACTCTATGCAGCTTGGGACCTTTGCAAATCATGAGCCATTGGTATATCACAAATCTGTTACCATCTATTCAAGGTTATTTACCGTATGGAGCCTGTTTTAGATCTAAATAAATAAAAGGTCTTTCTGGAACACTCAAATGAATGGGTCTTTTTGAAACCAAAAATGGATCCCCAATGACATTGCTCTGAAGAACCACTTGGGCACCTTTATTTTTTACATGTATGAGGTAATGTTTGAGAATGAATGACGTGATGATTTTACGACATGCCAAACCACAAAATGGCACTGATAAAGGTATATTGTAGTTCCAATGGAAATCATGATGACGTTTCACAGTTTTCTGATACAAAAGCTATGGCTTCACCACAAAGACTATATTATTAACAATAATAATAGTTGTAGTAGGTGGAGAATAAGAAAAAGAAGACCAATGAAAATATAACAACGTAGGATATTGCACTAAGCTGCACATAATTGGTGCCACTTTGCAACAACATGAAACATAATATTGTAACAAGCACTGAAAGGAAAGACTGAAGGAACACAAACAGAATGAAAGTAAAGCCTGATATCTGCCATGTTTATTTAATAATGAATGATCCACAGCTGCACTTTCAGACAAATCACCTTCCCACTGTCATAGCCATTAGAAAGAACTTGTAAAGTAACAGTTACTGAAACTAGCCATGGTTATTAGTGTGCTATTTTTGAAGTCACATTCTATCTTTGCCTGCCTTCTTGAATCTTCCCTGTTTGTAAAGTGCAATGGAAATGTTCCAGGGGTTTGTGGAATGCAGAACTCCTGTGTGGCATTTTGCTTTCAATCACCCATCCAGCCCCACTTATATGCTGGTTAGTACAGTACAGTTTCCATACATGACAATCTGTGTGCCCATACTATGATATCGCTTGCAATAAATATATATGTTGTGGCGGACGGCCAGGGCCCATGCCTGACCAGGACGTTCCTTCTATATACAGTCCGGGGGAACAGACATGGGCTGCACAATACCTCCCCTGGGTTGCGGGACGGCAGCCCCCCTGGATTGCAGTGGTGCCTCGGACTCCCGCAGGGCTTCACGGGAGTTGGGAATTGGTTACAGCCCTGTTGGGATCCGGGGGTGCCACCAGGGGGTGCTGCAACTGCTGAGCCCTTTTAGGCGGGTTTTCTGCCACATCCGGAAGTGGTGCTGGCAGTAGGTTAATGAGCACCTGGAGAACTTCCAGGAGAATTATAAAAGGAGCCAGCAGTCGTTACTCTGGGAGCCAGAGTTGGGAGGAGGGAGACAAAGCTGCCGCGAGGAGTGGAGGAAAGAAGAAGAATAAAAAGATTTGATTTGTGCTTATTCAAGTTTGTGCTTATGCTTAGTGTGGGATTGTGCTGTGTCTGTGGGTATGCGGAAGATGTAGCCAACAGATGAAGGAAATACAAGTTTATTTCTTTTATAAGTGTGCCTCCTGTGTCTGTCTGTGTCAGGTCAGCGCTCATATAGTGCCTTTTTGTCACAATGTGTTCATGCACAGTTTTTTCAGTGATCCTTATGTGTGTGTCGATTTGCACGAATGAAACTTGCTTTAACATTACCTTGTGTGTAATGGTGGGGAAATGTATAAATCTGCTTATTACCTGAAGCATTGTACGGGGTTTCTGAAATTGGTGCAAAATCTTGAAAATGTTTGGTTGTGTCAAACCCAAATCATTGCTATTGCAAAGCTACATTTTCCACACAAAGTTACCAACAATTTCGTCTGACAGCACATGGCTTCTTTTGATTGATCACTCACATAACGTGATTGCATCTCTGTCAGACTGGCATTTTTTCACCAGGTCATTGTTGTCAAAGCATTCAGCTTTTCCCAGGGTGTGCATTTCAGTCTCTGCCTGTAGTACTAGGGTGTTGTACCGTGTTAGCCATTATGAATGTAGAGAAAAGCCAAGCAAAATAACACCTTTTATTGGCTAACTAAAAAGATTACAATATGCAAGCTTTCGAGGCAACTCAGGCCCCTTCTTCAGGCAAGATGTAATCTCTGCCGGAATGTCATTTTCCAGCAGCTCCTATCAAGTTAGGGCAACTCACAAGCTCTTCTAAATCCTGCTGACGTTAGGAGTGGTTTCCTAACTTAGGAAAATTCATAACATGCTTTTATTCGCTCTCTTTGCCTTTTTTGCCTGTTTCTGGCCACGTCTTAGCATATCCCCATTTTGTGTACCTCATTTCCTGGTCATTTATTTTCAATAATTTTTTCCTAAGAAAAAGTATCAAAATGCCAAGCAAAAGCTCAAAGTCTAAAAATAAAAAATAAAACAGCAAAAAGTCCAAACCTCTTTATCAGTTTTTACCCATCTAAGCTAAGTTTCCATATTTTTGTTTTTTGTTTTTTGTGTTAATCCAAAAGCTTGGTCTAAATAGCTGCCTCGTGATGACATCACACACCATGCCCACCTGAGTGGCTAGCATTGGCGCTAATAAGAACATGGCAGTGTACATCAGGAAATGACCCGTGGTGGCAGCACGAATAAGAAAATAAAACTATGAAGCAATGAAACAATGGTGTCACAAAAGTAATAAATAATATACGTTAAACTATACAGAATATGAAAAAACAAAGAATGAAACAAAATAATTTCAAATTGCATTCACAACAACGGAAACTAAACATCACTTCATTCAATATAAATATGTGTAAATATGGACCTAGGCTGTATCACATTCCTTATTAAGTATACATTGCAAGTGTAATATTATTATTACAAACAATTCTTTTTTTAAGTTAATAATGATCAGAAGTTAAATTAATTCATGTTCTTCTTTTTACCCAAAAATTGAGTCTATGTAAATAAAATGCTGACCCTTGCATTTTATTGAACCCCCTCTGACCACTCCAGAACCCCAGCTGACCCTTTTAAACACAGCCATTTTAAAGGAAAAGACTGGAAGAGGATCACCCACCAAAAAGAAACATTCTAACGACAGTCAGATCTTCAAAATAGTGTCTGCTTATAATTCCAAGAGCTAAACTTAAAAGAAGTGGTGAAGCAGCCTTCTGCTGTTATGATCCAAAAATTGAAATAGCCTACCTGTAGGAGCCATTTTCCTAGTTCTATAAAATTCATGAATATTTTACTAAATGATAATGCATAAAATATGGGAGGTTTCTTAACCCCCGTGAATAGAATTGTGTTGGTATTTTCCTGTCATTTCTAACAGCTTTGAGTGAACAATATTCTCCAGTTAGTGTCTAGCCTTGCCTTGTGTAAGGTAAAGAGGTATACGGTTTTTAACCGTGTCTGTGCTCGTGTTCGTGCTTGCGCACGTGACCGTGCCTGGGCACATGTCTATGTGCCAACGGCCTACGGGCCTTTTGAGTGTGAAGTAACTCGTAAAATAGCACTTTTATTTAAGTGTTGAACCGTATGCTTAAGGCATACAGAAGAAGAAATTAAGAACCTTTAAGTATAGAAAGAAATAAAGAACGTTTAAGTATAGAAATAACTAAAGTTTCTCAAGAAAAGCTAAGTTTATAGAAGATACATTTTTCCTTTTTTTGCCTTTACTCTACGTGTGTAGCTATTTTTCCTTTTATTCTTGTGTGGATTATTTGCCTTTAACTCTCACTAAATATTTTAAAACAAACTTTTGGACTGTGAGATTTCTTTGACACGCGTCTTACCCGTGCCCGACTTCGCCTTATGCATCAGCGGCTACATTACCGATAGAATTTCTCCTAGGCTAATACGGTGGAGCACTTTAAAAAACTGCTAAAAACCCATTATTTTAACATGGCTTTCTCACAGCTTCATTTTAGTGTAACCCTGATATTCTGTATATGCATTGAATTATCTTTTTTTTTTTTTTCACGGCTCCGCAATCTGTACTAACCCCTACTTTCTCCACTGTTCTTTTTCCTGTTTTCTGTGGTGACAATCTGCGCCATCACCACCTGATCAAAGCACCATGCTGTCCCTACATTGATGAATTGAAGGCCAGAGGTCCACATGACCGTCATCATCTAATTCTTCCACATGAAGCCTGAAAACCATGAAGACTAATTGAGATCATTGATGTTAGGTAGAATGCCCATTGAGGGCTGGGTGGTCGCATGGCCTTGGAACCCCTGCAGATTTTTTTTTTCTCCAGCCCTCTGGAATTTTTTTTTTGTGTTTTCTGTCCTCCTGGTCAACTTACTTTGTTACGTAATATTGCCTAATCTTATTTTTCTTTCATATAAACTTTTCTTTCTTCATCTTTGAGCTAAATCATTTGTATGAAAACATTCTATATAAATTAATATTTTTGTTATTGAGATTATTTTGTGAGGCCTTATCACAATAGCATAATTCCCATTGAATAAAATCCTGGATTATGTTAGACTACATGACAACTCTTCAGTAGAAGGGCAACAACTCCCTGCTTTTAGTATTCATTAAAATGACTGGAGAGGAAACATAATAAACTTACTGCTCCTCTATGTGTGTTATTGTTAAGTATAAACAGTTAAGTAACGCACAAAGTCAGTAAGTTTTGACTTGTGTTCCATCCATCATCCAACCCGCTATATCTTAACCACAGGGTCACGGGGGTCTGCTGAAGCCAATCCCAGCCAACTCAGGGCGCAAGGCAGGAAAGAAACCCTGGGCAGGGCGCCAGCCCACCACAGGGCACACACACGGGACAATTTAGAATCGCTAATGTACCTAACCTGCATGTCTTTGGACTGTAGGAGGAAACCCACGCAGACACGGGAAGAACATGCAAACTCCACGCAGGAAGGTCCCAGGAAGCGAACCCGGGTCTCCTAACTGCAAGGCAGCAGTGCTACCCACTGCGCCACCGTGCCGCCCTTGACTTGTGTTGCAACATGATAAAAGATTAAAGAATAAAAGTTTACTAAGTCTGTTTTTTTATCTCAGCAAAACCTTAAAGCAAATGGACTGGCTAGCATAATTCTGTACCATGTATTCTCTTTTAGTTGTTGAAGATGTTAATTGGAATTTGTAGACTTCTGATCAAGATTACTAGCAGTCGCATTTCTGAGTTAAGGTCCATCGGGGCACAACTCCACCAGACATTGTGCAAAATAAATAATGAGTTTACCTCACCAATTTAATTGTTTAATTATTTAAATGATTATAACACCCCTCAGCTCTGTCTTTTTAAGATGTGTTTCAGTTTTCCATCATACAGTATGCTCAATTTGTTTTCTTTCCTAAAAGAAATTTTGTTGCTTGTTGTATGTCGGATTACCTTTGTACTAGGTGCTACAAGCCTATTTCTGGCTGAGGGGCTTGACCAATTGGCCCTGCGGTATAGTCTGTACTCTTGGGTGTGATCTGATGCCAATGAAAACAGATCGGGCTTCAGCATTCAATAGAGTTTTTGTGACGTGAAGGTTTTGAAAACTTGCACGCTTCACCAGTCATTAGCAAAAGAGGGACTAACATTATTGGCTATGTCAGAAAAGTCTGCGCAGGTGTGGCGTAGTTGTTAATGCTTTGGACCTCAAGCTTTGAGGCTGAAGGTTCATATCTTGCTATTGACACTGCGTGACCAAGACCAAGCCACTTTACCTGCCTGTGCTCCAAATGGGGGAAAATATATCAAAAAGAAATGTAACCAATTGTATCTTAAATGTTGTAAGTGACCTTGGATAATGGTGTCAGCCAAATAATAAGTAATGATATAGGAAAATTCTGGTATGGCGTTACCAGAATTTTCATGCCAATTAATACCACTGATTGCTACAAATAAATATGTTTAGATACTATTTTTAGAGAAAATATTTTTAGTTAGGTTGTGAGATTGTGTTCGTTGGTTGAATGTTTAGTAATTTCTGCACAGGCAGTAGCTGGGATAGAATTTGAACACAATTCACTGGAGCAGTGTGGCCACAGTGCTATCCAAAAGACAACCACACTAAATTTATTAAATATAATCTTCTACCACCAAGGAGCTATTTTATAATTAAAACAAAGATTCTACTTGAATAAAGATTAGCTGATTATATTCAACTCAATTAAATAAAAAGATCAAGCAGCTAATTACTGCTGAATGACAATTTATATTGTATTAATTACATTGCCTCACAGAATTTATCAGCCTCATCAACATTTCCTATATTTTGAAAGTGTATAATTTCCCTAGTATAATCATTACTCCATTTAAGTAAAGCAAATAGATTTTCCTTTGGTTGAGTAATAAGTAATATATTAACTTTGTACATTTTAATGAGTACATTTATATGACGTTGTACCCTATGTAGAATATTAAGATTTAAGTGAAGGACAGGTTTTAGACTTTTAACTTTTAAAGGGAATGTAAACTGGAATATTATATCAAACAGAAATTTCTTTATCAAAATGTACTTACTTGTTATATTAAATTATTTCCTATATCCTATCAAAGTGTTCCTGAGCTGAATGAACTCTAACTTTTTATTTATTGTGCAGAGTGGTGCAGAGGTTAGTGTGTCTCCCTCACAAGTCCAGTACCCTTCAACTGAATCCTGGCCCACTCACTGTCTGTGTGATTTTAACTCTAGGCATTGCAGTTTTCACCCCAATATCATTTTAGGTTAATTAATAATTGTAAATTGCCCCAGTGTGTGATAGTGGGCCTAGCAATATAATGTTACCTTCACTCCAGTAGATCCACAGAGGATGCCATTGCCTTGAACCTTCATACTGTACTGGCCCACTTGGACAACAAAAGAGAATTGCGTGTGAAAGCTTTTTATAGACTATAAATCTGCATTTAATACAATAATCCCCTCGAAGATCATCACCTGCATTTGATCACTACATTGTGTAGCTGGATTTTTAACTTCTTCATATGTAAATCCCAGAAGGTTTGAGTAGGTGGTCAAACTTCAGTTTCCCTCACACTCAATACTGAGGCTCCACGGGACTGGGTTCTGAGTCCTCTGCTCTTCTCCCTCTATACATTTGACTGAGTGGTTACACAAGACTCTAACACACAGCTGTGTTGTCCCTGATATCTAACAACAATGAGAACAACTACCTGGATGAAGTGGAGAGTCTGTCACATTAGTGTCAGGACAATAGTCTTCTCCTAAATGTCATTAAGACAAAGGACCTCCTCAGTATTAACAGTACTCAGGTAGAGAGGGTGGACGGTTTCAGATACCTCAGTGTCCACATCACAGAGGACCTAACCTGGCCCAAACACACTGACACCTTGGTTAAGAATGCACGACAATGTCTTTACCACCTCAGATGCCGCGGGGATTTCAGGCAAATCTCCCAATTGTTAAAGAATATCTATACACCCATAACTGAAAGTATCCTGACAGGAAGTAGTACTGCCTTGTCTGGGAACAGCACATAGCAGGACTGCATGGCTCTGTAAAGAGTAGTGTTGTCAGCTGAACACATCCCTGGGTGTGCACTGCCTAAACTCCAGGACGTCTATACCAAATGATGTTAGACTAGGGCAAAGAAATTCATCAATATCAATATATTGTGATTGGCGGCCGGTAGCTCAACCCAGCTGACACACCCAGGATGCTAGACGGTGACTTCCATGCAGCATAGCGGTGCCCCGGATTCCCGCAGGGTACTATGGGATATGGAGTTTGGCTTCACAGCCCTGCTGGGTACCGTGGGTGCTGCCAGGTGACTCTGCAGGGAGACACAGGTATTTCTGCCTTCCATATAGCCTGGAAGTACTCCCAAGTCATGGGGACGGAAGGACTGAAGTACTTCTGGGCTGAAGAAAAATACAACTCTCCACCTGACCAGTCAAAGACTATATAAAGGACTGGCGAAGACCCAGCAAGTGAGCCGGAGTTGGGAGGTAGTGTGACAGAGCTTGCTGGGAGGACAAGAGAATTATTGTGTGTTTTGCGGATGTGGTGCTTTGGAGGCACTATTGAAAGAAAAAGAATTAAAAGTCTTCTTAGTGCTTTTAAACTTGTGTCCAGAGCATCTGTCTGTTGGGTTTCACGGGGCAACAGCACCCCCAAGTGTTTACAATAGCAATATGCGTTTTGCATATTACGCAGCATACAACTGATTACTTGGCATGTGAATTAATTTGAGATTTTTTTCATGGATGTTTTTCTGTTTGCTGTTGCCCTATCAGAAACTGTGTTGTCTCTATTCTCCATGAAAACCCTTAAAAGTTTCTCAATCGTTCCTTTAAATTTTGCCAATATGAGTTGTAACCCATGTTGCATGGACAGGCTACATCTTCCTAGGATCCTGCACAGGACCAAGGTGGCAATATAAATACTGTAAAAGTGTCTGAAAAGTAAGACATTCAGGTTGTTGCAGGGTCTTAGTTTCTTATAATGCAAAATGCTCAAATGTATGCTGCTTGCAAGCTTATTTAAATTATGAAAAAATGATTGGGAAGAAATTTGTATTAAACTAAACCTGTTCTAGATAGTGCTATCTAAAACATATTTAATTAACTTTTTCAAATGTTATTATTCAGATAGCTTATTTTGAATGTTTTATTGTATGCCCTCAATCACTCCCATGCTCCTATTGAAGATGCTATTATAAAGTTTCAGCTAATGTGAGTTTCTTTAGACTCTCAAATGGCTCTGTGCTTAAAGAGAGTAAATGATTAAACAAAGAACTGTGAAAGAATTGTGACCTAGAAGTAAGGATTGTTATTTAAAGAGTTATTTTATTAATTATTGCTGAGCCAAGTACATTTCTAAGAACTTTGTAATGAAGCTTTATAGTTGAAAAAGTGCAAAAGGGGGAGGTCCAGCAATGGGACAACCTGGTGTGATCTTAAAAGCAACCAATTTTATTAATTAAATTCAGTCTTGAAATGGGTTAGTCAATGTTCTCTTGCATCTGGAGTCAAGGAGATTAGCATTCTATTTTTGTAGTTGCTGCTTGATGTTATGTGAGAATTGAATAGACAGACTCAAAAGCTGGAGTCATTTTGTGTCACATTATCTGAAGCATGCAGTTTAAAGAGAGCAGCTGAGAAAAGAACCATTTAAGTAATTTCACTTAAAGGCAAGAAAATATTCATTAACAGTAGTGGAATTCAGATTGAATATTTTTCCTAATAGATAACAGCAGAGGAAGGGAGTTGGCACATCTGGATACAACTGAACATGGCTTGCCAAGTTTAAATGCAACCATACACATATATAAATGTATATAGTACATGTATGCACCCAGTAAATAATAATCAGTTTTAAAACCTTTATTTTTAAAATTATAAACATTTAATGCTGTTTTATTGGTTTTGTAAAGTAAAATAGAACTGTTTAGAAAACTGTTTTGTAACGGAGCTTCCAAGAACATCCTTGCTCAAAGCAGTTTAAACATATACATAAGCTTTTTTCTTTAACATTATTATTATTATTATTCAAGGTTTTTATTTCAGTACCATTTACACAACAAAGGTATCTAAGGCACTTTACAGTATAAAAGCACTTGAAATACAAAAATAACTAGACAGTAGCTGAAATATCATAAAATTACATAAAATAGGATATAAATTAAATAGAATAGTGAATCAATTAAAATGTCTAAAAGAAATTAAAATCTTGCTTAAGTAAAATAGCCTTAATTCTTGATTTAAAAATGTCTATTGCTAATCAGGAGTAAATACCAAAAGCTTAGGAGCAAAATAACCAGTAAATACTCATGTTACAAAAGTTGTATACAGCAAGGAGATTGGCATCAGTGGAATGAGGATTTTTCTCTTTCTTTTAGGTGTACAGGATTTACCAAAATGGATCAATATTTACATGATAAATAGGGGATTTCTCATGTACCTGTAGTGCCACAGATGTATAATGATACAGAAGGTGAAGCTGAAGATGTACCGTGGGTTACAGTTTGTCAGAATCACGGTACAGACTTGCTCAATGTTGCCATCAGTAGTGGACATGGACGGTCATCTCCCACTCCTTCTATGTGTTTACACTTATCTAACCATTTTTGAACTTCTCAAACCATTCGTAAACACTCCACTGTGGTAAAACACTGTGCCATTGTGTGCAAAAAGCCTTCAATGGATTTTGTCCCCAGTACACCTTATACTCATAAAGATCGGATCATTGGTTGCTGCTCTTCTTTGTTGCAAAAGAAAAGTGGAACAGCTGAGAAACTGACTGATTAAGGATGAAACTTTACTTCTGTGACCAGTGTTGTTCATGAACTAGTTCAAAAGAGAGTGTTCATTGAACAAGCTCATTTTTCTAAGAACGGTGAACTTAACGTAACATATTTGCAAGTGAGCTAGTTCAGTTTTATGTGACCTTCTGGATCTGGTTTAGGTCCAGATTAAACGTTTTACCTTACCCTGTAATGTAGGGGTGGAGCTGAATCCAAATACGGTATTTGGATAAGCACAAATAGTGGATTTTTACAAATATTTATTTTGTATGAATTTTTTGTCAATTTGTATTCGGAAAAAATAACGTAGAATCAAATAGGCACTGCCTGTGTCTGCCTGCTTGTGCTTAAGTTGCACCCCCACTTGCACAAGCATGCGGTGAAGCTCCTTTTTCACTTTTAGGAAAACGTACTTTGTGAGGCCACTTTATATTTTTCCCCGTTGGACACACAATATATGACGTGAATTTTGACCGTCAGCGTAATAGGTTAGTTTATCTACACGCTGGTTCAACAATCACCATTTGTGTCACAGAAACAGAGTGGTAATTTATATGCATACTTGCATCTATTTAATTTCTTTTTTGACCAGCAGGATATTAGCATATATGGCTATATGTGTTTGTTACTGGGTATAACTCAATAAAGTGTAATAAATATAAAAGTTTTCATAATTATCATATTTTATTCAAGAACACTGTAATAGCCTAATATAAGGCATGGAAAATTGAAAAAAGTAAACTCATGGGTCATTTATTCTCACTCCTTAAAAAATACAAAATGAACTGAACATGAACTAGTTCAAAATTGAAATTGTGAACTATGAATGTGAATTTATTCATTTTAATCTGTGTTAACTGAACTTTGAGCTAGTTCTTCTGAGGTGTGAACTTGCACAACACTGTCTGTGACCATAGGCACACCAAGTTTCCACATCTGTACAACCAACCCCAATAAAATGACCACAAAAGTGCAGATTATTGACTCACCCTCATATGCAGAAGCATGTGAAAGTATAACTTTTGAATTCGATTCATGCGCTTTTCGCTCCCTTTGTAAAGTGTACATTTAAATCCAGTTTTTGCATGGGTTTTTCCTGTTTCCTCTCACATCAAAATGACATGCATGTTATGCTAATTGCAATTATCTATTGGCCCATTATTTGTGAAGCTGCAATGCAATAGGCTTGTATCCAGTGCTGCCAAGACAGGTATTGTAACGTTGTGTTTTTTTAATGGAAAAAGCAGATTTAGAAAATAAATCAATCAATTTCCGGTTTCCTCCCACAGTCCAAAGACATGCAGGTTAGGTGCACTGGCGATTCTAAATTGTCCTTAGTGTGTGCTTGGTGTGTGTGTGTGTGCGCCCTGTGGTGGGCTGGCGACTTGCCTGGGATTTGTTTCCTGCCTTGTGCCCTGTGTTGGCTGGGATTGGCTCCAGCAGACCCCTGTGACCCTGTAGTTAGGATATAGCGGGTTAGATAATAGATGAATGGATGGACCTTATTTCGTGTATGCACAGCATTTTGCCACTAAGACCTTCACTGTACAAGCATGTTCAATCCGATTGAAATGCCATGACTTTTGTGCTCGGACTATACATTGTGATGGATGGCCAGGAGGCCATTGTAAGGGAAGGACTGGGGGGGCAGATGTATACAGGGCACTATCTACCCCGGAGCGCTAGATGGCAGTCCCCCTGGGTTGCAACAGTCCCTTGGATTCCCATAGGGCTCCATTGGAGTTGGAGTTTGGCACAGCCCTATTGGGTCTTGTGTGTTACCACCAGGTGGAGCTGCAGAGCCCTGCTTTGTGCTTCCAACACACCTGTGAGTACTTTCAGATAATACTTTTATGCCTTACCTGAAGTGCTCCCAGGTGCAGGATAAAAGGGACCACCTTGAGGAGCCAGAGTTGGGAGTGAAGGAAGAAGAAGACAGAGAGAAAGGAAGAGAAGAAAGTGTTGTATTTATTTATTCATTGTGCTTGGTGCATACTGTGCTCTGCAGATGGGAAACAAGTGAAAGCGTTTCCCACAGTTAAATACAAAATGTGTATGTTGTTGGACTTGCGCCTACTGTCTCTCTCTATTGGGTTTGGTGTACTGGTGTACCACCTGGTGGCCACAATGTGTAGAAGCCTTCAGCAGACAATTTTACCCATTGATCTTTTGCAGTAAAGCTTTACAAATGACAAAAAAACAATATGGTCACCAGCATCTCAAAATGTCAACCAAAAGAGAGCAGTGTTGCTGACCCTTGTTGTATAGTGCTTTGAAACTGCAAAGAAAAGAAAAAGCAGCAACCCGACATGTGGATGGTTGAGGTACAGACAATACGGCCAGTTTATTTTAAAGAGAAAATTGATGTACATACAGTAATCTATGTAATTTACCGTTGTGTGTTTTTATTTCAGGTTCTTCCAGTAAACGTTTCCTAAAATACTTTTGTCATTGTTGTACGTGTGTTCCTATATGATAGTTAGCTAGTGTCAGGGATGCCAGGGGCCATGACCCGGCCGGGACGCCATGAGGGACCGGATGTGGGTCTGTGCCCACCCTGGATCACGTGGGGGTCGCCTTCCTGGTTGCTTTGGGGGCCACGGGTACAGGGCATGGAAGCTCCACCCTGTAGGGGCCCGTGGTCACCACCAGGAGGCGCCCCAATGCCTTGGGGACCTGTTACCTCAGCACTTCCGCCACACCAGGAAGTGCTGGGGGGAAGAATTAAAAGGGAACAGCCGGTACTTCCGCCACGCTGGGGCGTGGCCAACGAGGGAGTGCCGGGAGCCACCTGGAGCTCATCTGGGACAGGATAAAAGGGGCCATCTCCCTTCATTCGAGGCTGGAGTCGGGAGGAGGAAGGACGAAGCACAGAGGAGGTGTGGAGGCGGCCTGAAGAGAGGCATTTGTGGCCAGGACTGAGTATTTGGGGATTGTGCACTGAATTGGGTCTGTGTGACCATTGTAAATAGTTGTATTAATAAACGTGTGGTGGTGATTACAACATGTCCGCCTGTCTGTGTCCGGGTCGGCTCCACACTGTTTAAAATCAAAAAGGTGAAAATGAGCATTGTAATGGCAACACCCAATGTACAGTATCCAGCCACTATTTTACAACATGCTGAAATACTATACCAATCATTTCTCACTGCACTTATGATTATTCTCTTCAAAGTAAAATTCAATATGTCATCAGGCCAATCTGTTAAAGTAAATGTGTATTTTAATCATAGTGTTATTTTTTTATTTCATGTTGTAATATAGTTAGATAACCTTCTGTACATGTGGTCATTATTGTCATTAGTGTTGCCATGCATGCATGCACACATTCACTGTGTTTGCTGCACAATGAATTTTGGGAAATTTGATGGTGACATCAGAAAATCAGCTCATGAGACTGCTCCCACTCCAAGATAATCAACTGAAATTTCTGAGATGGCAGAAGTTTCTTCTGATTGTACGGCACCCCGATCCTGTAAGATGCAATCACGCATCACAACCTCTCTCGTGCTTCATGTGAAACTGAAATATGAATATCAAATCAAATCTGTGAGTGCAAATCAGGCTTATAATCGTGCCAAAATTGCAGTGTAAACCTGTCTTCATCTAGAAAAAGATCTAAGGAAACATGTCTTATTTGCAGTGTGAGACCTTCGACTAACACCATTAATAGAATACTGTTAGTAAGATGTCATCAGCTTCACACCATAGTTTAAGTATTCTCACAAATTAGACTGACTATCATGGCAGAAGGTGCAACACCATTCTGAGTCAAACTATTGTGTTCTTCAAGTGTATATAAAGTATAGTGATAGCTAATTTTCCATATTTGTCCAATTTTAACTTTTGCTTAATACTCTGAGAGATTTACACATATAAATAACAGGCTGCCTTAAATAGCAGTGGAGACATTAATCACTTAAACAGAGTCCCTATTGGTATAATACATAGAGTACAATGTTGTTATTGTTCATCTTTTTCATAACAGGGAGATGATTAGCATTATTCCCCCCGACTAAAGTTTGGAAAAGCTATAGATATGCATGTACACAAATTTTGCTTTTATGTCTGAGAGGATTCTGTGCTATGCTGTGCCTTGTTAAAGCAAACAGACTTCTAATGCATTGCAAATGCTGCCGAACCAGACAGTTTTCTGTCTCCTACTTATTTGCTTTGCTCTCAATGAATGATGACAGGCAGATAATTAAATATTCCTGCAGATGAGTATCCATTCAATCATTCATCTATTTATCTGTTATCTGAGATATGCTTTGTTATAAGCACCGTGCACCTGAACTGCAAGTACAATAAACACAGTGGAAACGTTTCAGTCCAGGGTACAAACAACCGAGGAGCAGATTCACAGGAAATGGCCTTTTTTGCTTTTATTACACTGTAATGAATTTAAATGTGTAGTAAATTTCAGTGATGTGATAGGAAAATGTGAATAGGTTAAAAAAATTATAATTCTAATGAAGGTATAATTGCATTGATACAGGCAGTTGTTAGTGTTACTTTGCATACATAATAAAAGTATAATAACTATATACATGACTTTTCCTTATTGTGAAAAAATCAAAAATTACTGATAGCCAACATATAAACATTACAAAAATGTGAAAGTATAATGTATTATACAAAATAACCAATATTTACTTGTGTGCTATTTACACTTTAACAACTTTAACAATCTTCATTATGCTACCATTTATCAGACATTGATTCTGTATTAAAGCATTTGCATCAATTTATTGAAATTAAACATAAACTTTAAACATTGTGTATCTTTAGTCCATCCCTGTTTAAGGAAATGTACTGACTTTATTTTGAAGTTTATTTTTGTAAAAACTTTACCTAAATGAAGCATGATATCTGTACTGTGACAATAAACTTGAAATTGATTTGTTGTATACCAATATTTCTTAGATGTCACAATGATTATCCACATATCAAGTGGAATTTTTTATAGTCTTTTTAACTACTATTGAGTTAAATGTGGAAGTATTTTGCTTTTTATTCTTGACAGCCGCACACAAGAATGTGCAGAAAATCAGTGGATGGCTACTAATCAATAACACAAGGCCACCACAATGCAGTGCACCTTTAGTTCTGGTATTTTAAATTTGTAGGGAATGTAGGAATTATTTTCTCCAAAAAGAGGTAAGGGTTGGTTTACTGTTGCTTTATAATCTGGAATGATGTGTTAATAGGTTTGTTTTATGTAAATAGTGATGTTAACCCAAGTTTCATAACAAAGTTTTGTATTAGTTTTTAGGTACATGTTTTGGTACATTCTAGGAGTTTTGGAACTGCAGATAAAATTTGTGTTGTTTACTCTGAAAAGTTTATTTTGGCTAACATCTTGTTTTTACTATTTACATAACGCCATTAAAAGCAACATTTTACTTTGATCATCACCTTAATAACGTTGCACTGGTAACAATATACCGTATTTACTCGTGTACCACGCAACCTTGTGCAAGACGCGCACCCTAATTTTTACAAAGAAAATCGCGAAAATCATTTTGCCCCATGTACGACGCGCGTGTGATTGTATACGAAGTGTTTAGAGAGAGCGAGAGAGAGTTAGAGAGCGCGAGTGTGAGAACAAGCAAGCGATAGAGAGGGCGAGTGCACAAGCAAGCGAAAGAGAGAGAGCTCGAGTAAGCCCAAGCAAAAGAAGTAAACATTACAGAATTACATTTCCTCGTATATGACGTGCACCTGATTTTCTAATGCTAATTTTCAGGAAAACATGTGAGCGTGGTAAATGCGTAAATGCAGTAAATATGCAATGATGCCAATATTCGCTATCCATCAGTGAAAAAAACAATGTTTGGATTTTTGTCTTACCCCATGACTTGTGTATTCTTGGTCAGTTTCTGACTTCCTGGTTACGGCATGGTTTCTTGCCACAGACTAAATCTTGTTTAAGGCCTCGCTAGCAGATTGAATGATTTAGGGATAAACTACATTGATTTGTAATTAAATCAACATGCTACTAGTGTTTCATATTTACTTCTTTACACTGTCTGGTTTTGGCCAATGACAGTATGTCTCCTATGTCTTTTTTCATAAAGTTCACTTTCAATGTCAGGTGCCATATTGTGCATTGATATTTGTGGAGGGGTCCAAGAATGTAACGGCAAAGCCCTATAGATTAGTGTAACATCCTTTAAGGTATAAGTGTGACAGTAAAGTCAACTACTTCATTGAAGCACTTTAAGCAAAATTCTTAGGGTTGATGTTCTATTCCTCTAGTTTGACTTCTTATCATGCTTTAAGTGTTTTTTGACATGTATTTCCTTTGGGGATTTTGCTACGCTAACTACATCCAATAGAGATTAATGAATTCAAATTATGTAAATACAATATCTTGAAAACTGCATTTTTGGAAGTTAAATGTTGAAAAAATAAATATTCATTGGTGTAAATAAAAAAATAGAAAATAGAAAAGAGAAGAGGAAGGTTCAAAAAACAGTTCTATGACTAAATACTTTGTTAAGATATCTATGCAAGGTCTAAATACATCCAAAAAGAATTATGCTCTACAAAATACATAACTGACAAGTATCCATTGTTACACTGTTTATGTAACATCTAAACATGTTCAAAATAGAATTATGCAGTAGAAAATCCATACAAAAACAGAACTCCAAAGATGTGTAGGTAGGTTGGCTGGCTATTTCACAATGACAAGGTATGAGAGACAGTGTGTTCATGAATGTGCCCTGCAATGGACTGGCACGCTTACTCCTAGTGATGCAGGAATAAGCTGTGGTTTCCCATGACCGTGAATTGGATTGATTAGGTCTGAAAATGTTATGTATATGTTATACTATATAAATAAATTACTTAACCATTGATGCAATGGTAATATCACTTAGGTTTGAAGCATAATATTGGTGTATCATCTTGGAATGTCCATGTGATACCTTAACCTACAGAAGTGTTTTTTGTATTTGTTCCTCGTACAGGCATTCTTACAAAGTGGGTTTTTGATGTTAGACTTGATTCAGTCAGTCTGAAGGAACTGAGTATAAAAGCAACAATATAAATGAAGGTGGTGGCTGTTCTACATGAACAATACCAACAACCTGTACATTACACGTAAGTTCTAAACTGTGTAACATAAGTAACTGATTAGCCCGATGCAGCTTCATTAAAAATGTAAATCTCAGAAGTTAAAACTACAATGTAATTGTCACAATATGGCCAGTATCATGCTATTAGTTAAACTCACAAGACACATAGACTTAATAGTTTCCTCATGTTATTTCTTTTTGTTATATCTTGCAGAATATAGTTTCAACTGGAATTGATTGCTATGAAAATGTATGTCTTCTTTAATTAATAATGAGTTATGAAAATTTTTGCATGGCTGGCTGATAGGCAATTATCAATGGTTGCGAAAGTAATTCTCTTATCCTAAAACAGCATGATTAGACTCAACATAAAAGAAAGTAAAAATTGATGTGAGGTAGTTAGACAGCTGCTTATATAACAGAAAACTTGAAGAAACTCAAGTGAGCAAGCAGTTGTCCTTAAAGAAATTCAAAAATATGATGCCCAAATAAAGTTGTTTTGTGCCTTGGTGCTCCATGTTTTTCCAAGCACAGATGTTTTATTTGTTCTATTTTTGTTTAATGGCTGACATTCTCTTCTCTTCACTTGTTTTTGCACTCATTAATTCTTTACCATTACCACCTTTATGTTCTAATATTGTCACTAAATACTATGTTTTCAGTAAGGGTCTATACTGAATTGTATTCTACTGAATAATTAGGTACATTCTACACTGATAAGAATGCAAGCTTATGGTTTTACATTTACATAAATGAAGCTGCTCTCTTCTCCTGAGCCCATATGTGTTCATTTGTTTAGTGTTATCTTTAAAAGTACCTACATAAACTTTTAATGTAATATAGAGAAATACAGATTGGTTGAAAGGATGTATCACTGTCACAATAAGAACAAACAAGTACAAAATTTATATTCGTATTATGAAATACGATAAAATGAATCTGAGTAGCTGAACATTTTGGACAATTTTGACAAAGACCTGCCCTTCAGCCTGTTAACCTGATTTGTTCCAAGTAACACATACATACGAGCAGAATACAATACAAGTCCATTTTACATGGCAGTAATATGCTGATTTATTTATTATTTATTAATATGCTGAGATTTTATAGGAAATGGACAGGACTTCATCATATTGTCCCAGGACTTGTGTCTCCATCTTTTTTTTCTTACCTTTTGTATCTGTCTCTACTTCCCTTTAGCTCTCTCTTCTCACTGTTAGATTTTTACAGCTTTTGGTTTGTCATCTTTCTTAGTTTACTTTTGTCCTGATCGCAAAATATTACAGATTGTTGGAGTTAATCAGGGGTCCTCAATCACAGTCCTGGAGGGTCATAGTGGCTGCAGGTTTTTGCTCCAACCCAATTGCTTAATAAGAAGCACTTACTGCTCAAGTAACACTTCTGCTTCATTTCAGTTGTCTCGCTTGTTAAGATTTTGAACCCTTATTGCTTATTTTAGTCTTAAACAGCTGTATTCTTGGTTTTTAATTGCTCCTAATTAGCAATGACATGCAAATGACAAAAGAAACCAGCATTTCTCCATTTAGCTTGTTACCATTGACACCTGTGTGTATTAATCATGCACTATTGGGTTTAATTAAATACTTGGAAGGAAAGTGTAGAGAAAAAAAGTGAAGGACTGAGAATAACACCTCCATTTTAGCCTTCAAATCATTTGGATGATATTCTTTGAAAGGGGAGGAAAATCAAGGATATGAGCACTAACAAGCCATGAAATTAAATTATTCACAAGAATGGCTTTCTAATTAAGCATCCGGGTTAGAACAAAAACCTACAGCCACTGCGGCCATCCAGGACTGGGATTGAGGACCCCTGGAGTTAATGGTATGGTTAAAATGCCTAACACATTAATTTAAAGTCTGCGATATTTAATCTTTTATACTCCATTTTCCAGGTTTACTGAGGTTGGGTTTCAGGTTCTTCTGGTTAAATGCGGTCTTTGCTTTTTGCCAAACATGCATTCTGGTACTGTGACCAAATAACTCTATCTTTGTCTCATCTGTCCAGAGCACATTGTTCCAGAAGTCCTTGTATTTGCCTAGATGTACATGGCCAAACATTAATCTTGCCTTGATTTTCTTTTTGGACAGCAAAAGGTTTTTTTCTTGCACACCTCCTATGTACATCAAATTTATGCAGCCTTTTTCATATGGTAGACTCCTACACATTTGCATCAACAGTGACAACAGCTACCTGTACGTTCCTTTTAAATTCTGGGATTCTTAGGGACTTCTTCAGGCATCTTTCTTTCAGTTCTCAGGTTGAACTTGCTGGGATGACTTGGCTTGGACAAACTGGCAGTTGTTTGAAATATTCTCTTCTTGTAGTTGATTTCCAATTTTTGGAGATCTCTAGATGCACTGGCTCAGTTTAGCAGAGTTGCTAGGTCGGTGGGTTTTCCATCTAATTAAGCCATTTTAAAAAAACAGTTGAGGGTAAGTATTAGGAGGTCGTGGGTTGTGAGTTTTTGGGCTCCTTTCATAATGTTCTGGGCAGCGGATTGTAAGGGGGAAAAAGAAGTTGGTTATCATGGACACAAGTGGCTCCTAATGCTGAATAATACTGAATCGCTAGCAACCTAAAGGAGAGTGTGTCCATCTACATGACATCATTCGTAGTATATGTCTTGAACCAGTACTTCCAGTTAGGGTTATAAGAACTCAGCAGCTTTGCCCTAATTCTCCTTGCTTTGCCTTTCAGTAAAGCTTCTGTTGAGCAATCGTTTTCCCAAATGTCTAGCCTAATGAATAAATTGCAAAACAGAATGGAGCAGACATCTCTGTTAAATATATTGAGGATCTATGCTTACATGCTGAGGAACAGAATCTGCTGCCATAAATTCAAACCATCTGCAAGGATGCTCTCTGTCTTCACTGCAGGTATCGATTCAGTTCCAGCTGAGGAAGATGAGGAAGAGAGCAATGGTCTACAAAAGCATTAAGACTGTATATAGTTCTTGACCAAAACATAGTCAGAAGGAGGCTGCTCAGTAAGGATGTTTGTAGAGTTTTCAAAGAAAAACATCTGTAAGGTTACTGAAGAGAACAGGACAGAAAAATGGCAGAAACAATTTAATGAGTGCTTGTGTTTGTCTGTCATATGACAACTGATAACAGATGGAAAGGACATACCAGAAAGCTTTTAAACACTTAATGTAACGTGAAATTTTGAATCATCTCGGGAAGGAAAGCTAAAAGGAGAGGAGACACTGAACAAATGGACAAAGTGTAAGTGTATATTTTAAATATTATAACTTTGGTAAAGTTTTTATGACCTGCATCTCATTGTAGGATAGCGATGTGAATGTTGGTGCTTGCATGTAGATAACTACCAATGAGGAGAGACCAGGACAAAAGAACAATCAAGGGGAAAATGTGAGTACAGGACATTTATTCCTTTTAATGGTAACACAATTGTGTTTAGCTGTGTTTTTCAAATGTTAAGCATTTGAACATGATCAGCATGGAAAATACTGGTTTACTTCTCTGAGATCCAGTATACTGGGATTTCAAATATTGGGCTACTTTCAGCTTCAATTGGACAGGTTTTCAGCAGACCTTGGGCTGGAGATTTTTGCTGGACCTGGCAATACTGCAATCTAGGCTTGGTTATAACACACACATCAACAATAAAGAGCAAACAAAACTAAATATCTAAGGTTAAAATAAGACAGACAGGTTCACACAAGATCGAGCCTAATGATGTTATAATCATGTGCACCTGGTTCAATTTTTAGGTACAAGGGTAAATCAAAAAGTAAAGGCAATCTGAAAATGATGCGGTATTATGCGCTGATACAACACAAAACATTCTCAATGGCTTATGGGTAGTTTGAACACACACAGTGCAGCGCTCTGCCATTAGTGTAAGTGAGGCCAAGGTCAAATGAACTTGGATGCTACGCTGCGGGATTGCACTATTGTTGAACAATTCACCTTAGTTAGATTTCTTTCGAGAAAGTGAAAAATGTAGGCTTTTTCTACATGCAAAAGTTGAATTTATTTTTATTTAAATTATAGAATGAACTATAAAATGTGGCATGATGTTTGTTATATTATGTCATCTTTATTTATTGATACTGTTTAAAGAAACATCAAATCTTGATATATCCACATACGTTAAAGAAAAAACATTTTATGGAGTGTGCTTACTTTTTCACATGACTGTTAGTTTACTTCTCTTAAATAAATAACACTACAAAAGCAAAAGTGGAGAAGCACGTTTCCAGAAGAATATGCAGTCTGGCAATAATTTTCCATTTTCCCAAAACTGCTTTAGTTTAGCAGTTGGACATGTGTCATACTCTTATTTCTTTAATAATATGGATGACATGGATGACCATACTTGCAAAACAAGATAATCTGTGCCCTACATATAAACAAAACTTTAGTGGAATTTGGAATATTACACCTTTTACAGCTATTAAAATAATGATAATGCAGATACAAAGTAAAATAGTGAAAGTACTGTCGGCCTCACAGGGAGGAGTGATTACATCTCACAAGACGAAGGGAACTATTAGTATAATACTAAGTACTGACAAGAACATAGAGCTGTTGTATTTCATCCAAGGGTTATTCCGTGGCATAAGTATATTTTCCTTGTTTTTGAATTAATATATGTCATGTGGTTTTTCATATTATTTCTTTTTTATTCATGTTTTATGTTTATGGTTTAGTATTTATGTTCTGTATATTTGTGCTGTTTGGCTATGTTCATTGTTTTCTGTTGGAGGATCTCCCAAGACAGTGTGCCACCATTATGTCAGTCTTTGTATTTCAGGGTGGGGAGCTGATCTCTTACAGGTTCCTTGATTGTGGTGAAGTTCTTTTTGTGAATTTTTCCTCTGGTTTCTGGATTTTGTCATTGGTTAGAGATTTGGATTTGTTTGTCCTTGATTGCCTTTTCAGGCCTTCCCTTTTTGCCCGTTTCCTCTGTTTTTGCCTTATTTTTTCTGCTTGCTTTTTCGGTATTAAAATAAATCCTTTGTATATAGAGTTCCTTGTATTAGTCTATTGTCTAGGGACAGAGATTTGCCGCTTGAAGGACATTTAGTGTATTTTGTATATCTGGGACCTTTTTTAGGAGGTTTTTTAAGTGTTTAAAACCAGAGTACATTTTTGGGCCTGCATATGCTGAAGCTGGTCTTTAGAGTTTGGGGTCAGGCAGCCTGGCCTGAGACCTATTTCTTTGAAAGTCAATGAAGGTCCTGGCCTGGTAAGAGGGTTTTTTTTTCCCCCAGGAGGTTTTCAACCTGTTCACTATATTTGTGTCACCGAATCACAGCTGGAACACTGATGCAGTTTTAATTTAACTTTTTTTTTCAGTGCATATTAAGAATCAAAGATGTAGACAAGGTAAAAGCTGAAAATGGAGGTCTGAACTGGTGACTCCAGGACATTGTATCAAAATCCGTAACACCAGAAGTGATGACTCCTGAAGCAAGCCATAGAGGTTTGCTAGTGTATATAATGCTTATAGACAGAGGGCTAGGTTGTCATGATCAGAAGGTAAAGGTGAGAACAAACACAAGCTGGAAACTATTCAGGAGTAAATAGAGAGTAAGCCCATTAGCTTCCTCCAGTATAACATCATCTCAAACCTGTAAATAAAGGCTAAGAGACAATATATTCTTTATTGTAATCGCCCAGTCTTCTGTATTTTGTTTAGCTCTAATTATAAATTTTGATTTGTATATTAGTTAAAAGCAAAATCAAGGAAAATTAGGACTTTGGTATTCAAGGGTCAGCTGCTGGCGTTCATTGATTTGCCTTGACACAAGCACCACTGGGTGAAATTGTTTTAAAGTGAGCTTGAGTGTTATCCCATCCATTATAATTCCTAATTATTTAATTCTTCCAATTCTTTTATGACATGTGGGTCTCTGGATGCTGCTGAAAATTGTGTGTTGCTTACATGAAATAGTACAGCTCAGTTTAACAAGTCCATCAGGTCTCATTAAATAATATCCTGTGTCAGCTTTATGAATCTCTTATCAGGATACCATTAGCATTAGCAGTGAATTTTTAATTTACGAATTCAGTCAGGTTAAGCTATATGTTGAGCTTTTGTCGCCGTTACTTTAGCTCAATAATATTTCCATCCCGCAGACATCTTAAGAATAAAAAGTGTGTTGAAAATATTTGGATTAGGTAGTTTTTAAGCCAATACTGATTTCTCTTTACAGCATAATTAAATTACATATTAGATTATCTGAATAATTTTCAGTAAATTGTTAAATTTAACTCTATCTATCTATCTTAAAAGTGGTGAGGCGGCTGTTATGCACCTAGAATCTGGAATAGCCTGCCAATAGGAATTCGCCAGGCTAATACAGTAGAGCACTTTAAAAAAACTGCTGAAAACACATTACTTTAACATGGCCTTTTCATAACTTCACTTTAACTTAATACTGATACTCTGCATGTTCAATTCATCATAATAACTATACATGGTGGCACTAAAATCCGTACTGACCCCTACTCTCTCTCCTGCACCGCCACCACCTACTCAAGGCATCATGATGCTCCAACAATGATGGATGGATTAAAAGCCAGAAGTCTACGTGACCATCATCAAGTCCTTCCGTGAGAACCCTAAATCCAAAGAGGACTGTTTCATTTATGTTAGGTAGACTGCCCAGAGGGGACTGGGCAGTCTAATGGTCTGGAATCCCTACAGATTTTATTTTTTTCTCCAGCCGTCTGGAGTTTTTTTTGTTTTTTCTGTCCACCCTGGCCATTGGACCTTACTCTTATTCTATGTTAATTAATGTTGACTTATTTTATTTTCTTACTGTGTCTTTTTTATTTTTCTGTTCTTCATTATGTAAAGCACTTTGAGCTACTTTTTGCATGAAATTGTGCTATATAAATAAATGTTGGTGTCGTATCTATACCCCTAACCTCAAGCAATCCATTGGAAAAAAAGAGAAAAAGGAGATAAAAACAGTAAAGCACACCTAATTGATGAGATAATGAAAGTTAAGAGGTGTGTCATAGGAAAGTGGACAATGGCAGACAGTAGGAAGTGGACAAGGGTTTTTTTTTTTTTCAGAAATGTTAATGAATTGCAACTGTTTACATGTGCAGTGTAGGACTGAAGAAGAATTGAGTGACAAGAAAAGGGTGTGTGCAGGTGCAAAAACATTGACAAAAAAAAAATTACAGTATAGAGTAGACCTTGGTGGGCAACTCCTTATTATCCATCTAATGTGGTTCTGTTCAAGGTCAATAGGTAACATTATACTTCATCGTCTGAAAAGTTGGGAGCATAAATTTTAGTGCTGAAACCACACATACTTTGGATCATTTCTTAATCAAACGGGTGCAATGTCTGAACACATTTGGGGAATAAGCTTTATTGTCTTCTCTGTATTGAAATGGTTTCTCTGATTCTGATTTTCACATTTGTTGGGACTGACAAATACTACTATATTGTTAAAAGTTTGCCAGGAAAACATATATGCTATGTTTTTTCTAAACATCTTCATTGATGGCTATTTGCATCACATATAAATAAATATTTTGAAGTATGTTAGCTGCAACAGTAAATGTACAGATACATAAATTATTCCAAACTAATAAAAAAAATATCTGGCCCCCTGACATACAGCTACTGTTGCTCCAATCATCTGGTTAATTTAACCATACTTTCTACTTGCAATTGTAAAAAAGGCCCAGAGATACTTACCTTCCTCCAATCTTTCACAGCAGAGGACAAGGTCATGATTAGAGATACTGATTCTCATATTAATTATGTTATACTGTACTTGGTTATGAAGCTTGCCGTTGATCAGGCAACCACATTATGAGCAAATAGCAAAGAAATTCAACCTTTGAGTCCTCAGAGTATTGACTATTCCAGTGTCGAATGGACTGTAATATCTTGTCCAGGAAAATCTTTATAAGGAGAACAGAGTGTAGAGGGTGATTAATATCTTAATGTTAACTGTGTAAGGAGAACTCCTAACCCTTTAAATACAAGTGTTGAATTGTATGAAGTTATAGCCATGGGTAGCCATACGTTTGCAGCGCCTTCAACAAGCCTTTTCTGAGTCCACAACACATATACAATCTGGACTTCCAGACTCATTCAACCCTCAGACATATTTGGAAAAGGACAAAGAGTTTACCCTCTGTCCCTTTAAAAAAACAGCACTGCATAACATCGAGACCCCAAGGCACCTAAGTCCTGAACAGTTCCAAAATTATCCACTAGAAGGGGGAAATCCCATCAAAACCCCCTGGCTTATATCACAGTCAGCCACAAAAATACTTTCCAAAAAGTTCCATGGAGCACAACAAGGCAAATAGGAGTTGCCAGTAATGGTAATCCAAGGCAAATAAAAGTCCTAGTTTAGTGATCTAATGCAAGGTCAAAAATGCAGGAAATGCAAAAAGAATAAGCAGAGATATAAAAAATACTCACTGACTCTCTAGGGCATTTGAATGAACCGCTAGGAACTGTGGGAAACCCTCAGCTTTACAGGGCTGAGAGCAATCCCTGGCAATGATTACCAGATGGTCTCGCCTCTTGGGAGACCACCCACAAAACACAAGGTACATAAGAAAGGCATCAATACACAGACAAAGTTAAATATGAAGAACATGCAAAAAAAATAATAATAATAATACAAACAGATTAATGAAAAATTAATTAAAACTGATCTAGCATTAGCATGAATGTGTCCCATCTAGGATTAGTTTCTGCCATGTGCCTCATGTTACCAAAATGGGTTTCATCTCCCACAACTGGAACTGTTATTAAATGGTTGGGATAATAATTATTTAAATTTCTTAAAACGACACAGTAATGGAAAAAAGGGGATAATGGTCATTGAGCACTACGTAAATATTTTAAAGTTCTTAAACACAAAATATTCTATCCGCCCATCCATCTTCCTCATCTGCTTACCAAGGGCAGGGTTTCAGGGCAACTGGAGCTTATCCCAGCAAGCATCGAGTACAAGGGAGTAAAAACAAATGGGCAGGGCACTGAAAAATATTTAAAAAGTTGCCATTGTCATAGACATAACATTGTAGGAAAGAAACTAGCATATGATAAATAAGTCCAAATATTTCAAAACCTGAGTATGAAATATTTAATAAATTATTAATATTGTATGTATAACCACACTATCAGATCAGCTTTAATGTGACAGCCAGAAAGTTTTCTTTTTTTTTTTTGTTTAACTTATATCAGAAGGTTAAACTTGTTTGCAGCTTTCGCTTACACAGTTAATTGCTTTTCAATCAACTGTAATTGCAGGCAAACTGACAAAGTAACTGTGTTAGTTAACACTGCCAAAAGCATTTTAGAGAGTTACAAAGACATAAGATTCTACATTTAAAATGTGCTCAGTACAGTCAGCTTTTCACTGACAGAGCATTGCGACATTAAGACATTTACTGTGTGAAAAACCATTTCAAAAGGAAATAAGACCTAATTATTAAAAGCCTGAAATAAGAAATGAGAACTAAGTATCGTAATGAGTCACATCAGCTTTGATCACTGCACTGAACAATAAATAATACATAACCACAAATTAATAATAAACTGGAAATGGTTTCTAATAATTTTAAAGGATTTTCATTAAAATGGCTTTAGAGATTACGTAATATGACAAGGTCACAGTAATGCCTTCTGCTTGAATATGTGAAATTTAATGAAAATATAAAAACAATTTTTGAAAGTGATCCTGAACGATGAGTACCTAAAACTTATGAAGAATCTTTCAATTTCATATCCAACCAACAGGCCGCAGCAAATTAAATAAAATCAGATTTTATTTGTTATATATAATTACACACACAATATAATAATATGTAGTGAAATGCTTAGTTGCTAAACTCTGAAACTTTGCATTAAATAGATTATGAAAGGAAAATAAACAAAACATAACTTTATAAGTATCAATAAAAATCACTAGCAACAGTATGCACTATATTAAAATTACAAAAACTTACATGACACTTAGACTTACATGAAAAAAAAACCTTTATAGTTATATGCTTACTTATAAAACAAAACATATTAACATTAAGGTAAAACACCTGGAGCCTCATGTATAAACAGTGCGTAGGCACAAAAATTTTACGTACTCCCGTTTCCACACTCAAATCGTGATGTATAAAACCTAAACTTGGTGTAAAGCCAGAAACATTTTCACACTCAAGTTCTCCGCTCGGTTTGGCAAACTAGCGGCACCCAGCGTCAAAGCAGTGCTTTTGTTCCAGTGTGGTTTTCCTTTCTTTTTTAGATCCACATCCCTGACGCGGCTTTATCATATACACTGAAATTATCTACATATTGTTTATTAGTTTAAGGCATCTGATTGTAATTAACCTGTAACAATATAATGATCCACGGAATGGCCAAACTATTCCAAATACCATAACTGCTTTAGCGTTGTTACTCTCACTGCACCTTCTTCTTCTTCTTTCAGCTACTCCAGTTAGGGGTTGCCACAGCAGATCATCTTTTTCCATATTACTCTCACTACACCACTCGGAGTATTTATATCACTGTATCTGAGTGTGGAATCACAGCTCTACAGCAGCTGATTGGAAAGAGAATTATCGGTATACAGCATCAAGCACATGCTGCCTCAGACATGCTGTCTATTTGAACGGCTCTCATACAGCAAATGCTTCAGAGCCTTTCCTGTACTGACCTCGCAGTTCAGAAACAGTTTCATCCCAAGAACTATAAACGCACTCAATCAGTTCAAGTGCTCCTAGTAGAACTGTTTGTACTTATAATTACAATTACCTCATGGTAAACTTGTGATACGGTTATAATATTGCACAACCTGAGCCACTTTATAAAGCACGTATTTATATATAATGATGATATAATTTTTAAGATGAAATGCAGCAAAATATGTTTATTACATTATACAGATAAAATGTTAACATCATTTAAATAATCTATATTGTTAATAATTAAACATGTGAAGACACAGTGTCACAGCGCTAGCAAGGAGCTGGCGCCCATTCAGGGATTGTTCCTGACTCGCACTGTATTCTTGCTGGGACTGGCGCAACACTGGAAGGATAGATGGATAGAATAATTCAACATGTACTACGAACATATTTCAGATGGCTTGACATCTATTACAGAGCTGATCATGTGGTGATTGGTTACTTGGAGAAAGAAAATGAAGGACAGGAATTGGAGGTTAGTACATTTGAAAGAGACAATAAATTATTTCGTCGAAGGTCACGCTCAGCGCAGCAGGCATCTTGCGGAAGGTAGGAATAATCTGTGGCCGGGGCACCAGCTCATCGCTATCACTGCACCACCGTGTTGCCATGTTTAATAACATGTTTTAACTCCTATCATCATTAAAATGATAACAAGTATACATCTCAGTATTTGAATTATTCAGAGAGCTCTAATGTCACGAAATGTAATGAATTCTGAGTCCTGTCGTAGGAAGTAGTGATTCACACACATAGAGCACATAGAAGAACAAATACAATACAAAGCATTTAACATGCTACTTTAGTTACAATGGTATTTGAGAAGCTAGTAAATTTAACAATTTTAATATTAAGTTTATGATGTTCTACTTTAATAACATAATAAACTAACTGATTAAAGTGGAAATTTCGAGATTAAAGTTCTGTTCTTTTTTCCCCACTGTGTACCTATTTTATTCTTTTCTCTGTACCTAATAAGCTTTCATATGAGACTCAGACGGTGGGCTACGACTCGCCTTTTCACGGCGACTGTGATATCTGACAGCTTCTTTTTTATTTTGGGCAATGTGCGACTTTGTGAACTTGAGCTTTCGAGTTTCTCCAACACTCTATGTCACTCGATCAACTTCCTTTTGTTGTTTATACCGCTATTTAAACCAACAAATAGTACCTTTTTCCTTGCCTCCACTTGGTATTCGCTGAAATTCTTCTATTTTCCCCGTGCTTTTGCCATAGTCTTTTCACAGAATGCTGAGCTTAAGGGCTATTTATATTGATATGCATATTCAAAGAGGTGTAATTCTGGGAGGAGTTGGGGTGTGACAGCAGGCGTGTGTATGTGTGTTACTTTTCACGCTGACCGGGGTTTATGGAGCAGAAGAATGTGGAAGTTGGCAAACACACAGATTTATGCATCTGGATTTTTTTGTGCATACGCACATTTCTGCTTTTTTCCTTACGCCATGTTTTAGTGTGAATTCTATGCACGGCGTTATGCATGAGGCCCCAGATCTGCAAACAGCAACAAAAGAGCTGAAAGTAGAAATTTCAAAGGTAAAACAAAAGTAAAAATCTAAGCTAGAGAATCTGATGGCTGCAAATAAACTTGGATCAGCTTGAATCAGTATGAAAACCATAGCAGGATGAAGGAACAAAACTAATTCTCATATTACATAGGAGGGTTTTATTTCAGATAGAGACCTTTCTAATGCTCTTAATTGTTTTTACACCCGTTTTAACACCCATGATTTTAGCAATCATATTCAAGAGTTGAGTGTGAACCTGATAGATGGTCACCATTTTAAAATAGACCAAACAGATCTGGCAGGCCTTTCCTTTGTAAGGTAAGGAAAGGGCCCTGACAACATTTGTAGTCGTACTATTAAATTTTGTGCAAAACAATTACAGTTTATTACCTTTTTAATCAGTCTTTATATAATCAATATGTACCAGAGGTCTGGAAGGAGGCTATAGTGTTCCCTGTTCCCTGTTCCCAAAATCAGTTCCCCCAAAACTTTTGAAGGCCAGCGGCTCTTACATCAATCTTAATGAAATCATTTGAAAAGTTGATAAAGACAGAAATCTTAAACAAAACTGAACATGCACTGGATCCTGTGCAATTTGCTTAGAGGCCAAATAGAGGAGTAGAAGATGCCATTGTTACTTTGCTAAATGTTATCCTCAGACATTTTAAGGGTAATGGGTCACACACTAGACTTATTTGTCAACTTTAAATATACCGAAAATTAAGTAAATGATCAATGATTTTAGGAAAAATGGTACTAATCATGAAGATGTATGTATGAATGGTCAAATTGTAGAGCATGTGACATGGTATAAATATTTGGGAACAATAATTGATTCTAAACAAAATTGTTATGCAAATTGTGAAGTTGTATGTAAAGAGGCACATTGGCGTTTATTCTGTCTGGGAAATGGATTTATTTACAGAAATTACGGTTAGGATTAGGGTTATTCCCTGGACAAGCTGTTTCCATGCTTTTATTGAATCTGTTTTATCTTTTTTTCTGGTATGTTGGTTTGGAAATCTTTATTTCAAACATAGAAGTAAAATTAATCAAATTGTTAAATGGTAAAGTAGGCTGATTGGGGACTCAAAAATCAGCCCACCATTTCTGTATTCTAGGTGGTTGAAGCACATAACAAACTCTAATGTCTCCCTTCCTTTGTGCTCTGAATTTCACTTAAAAAAAAGGTTTACTGTTCCCAAAAGTAGAATAAAAAGATATACTGTAAAAATAGCTCTGTTCCAGCAGCAGCCATACATTTCAATAAATCTTAGTGTGGTATAAGCGGTGACACACACGTGCGATTGGGAGGCAGCCAGAAAGCTCAAAGGTGAGTGAAACATCGCGAGAGGAAGGATTGTCACTTGGTACTTACCTGAACCTTTTCTCCCAACAGGAAAACCGAAGAAAGATAATAGCCGCAATTTCCGGGTTTCAAAATGGCCGCCATAACATCACTTCTGGCGACTCCATTTTTCATCACTTCTGCCTGTCACCATGGACATCACTTCCTGTTCCTGCCAACCAGTTCCTGTTACCATAATGCATTTCTCTATAAGAACACCATCTTGCCATATCCACTTTGTCATCTGTTACTGTATTCCAGTGCTTTTGATCGATTTTGCTTCTATTTTGTCCGCAGGACAATATACGGGGACGATCCCCAAAACTTTATTTTTGTGGATTTCTTTTCTTTATTGAATAATTCTCCACAGCGGGTCTGTGGTTCTGAATGAAAGGCCAGTTTTTAACTAAACTATTTAGCTGTGTCAGGCTCCCTGGGTGCGATCGTGTAGCCACAGGGTGTTGATGAGGTAATTGGGGCGAGTCGCACCTGCACATGAGGGTGTGATCGTTCTCAATTGCTTAATCGGCCTTCTGCTATACATGACTGAGGCACTGCACCCACGGAGCCATATAAGACCAGACCAACACAGAGGAAAAAAGGAAAAGATGGAAAAGGAAAAAGAGAACATTTGGTTTTTACCTGATTTTATGGATTATTTATTGGAACATTTTAAAGCACTTTAGTTGGACACTGTTTTGTTTGGATTTATTTTATTGAATAAAAGCACTTGTACCTTTTGCACCATCCCCTTGCTCAGTTTGATTTGTCCCCATCAGACCAGCTAATCCAGTTACGTTACTGATGGCGATGGGTTTGAGGGCTCCAAAATCTAGAAGAGGGAGCAGGACCTGCACTGTCACCCTTAGGTTCAGGATTTATGGGCTATTTTCATTAATATTTTTATTCTTTTGTATTTTTCATGAGAGCTTTTATTTTAGCACGTTTTTATTGTACGTGAATGGAATTCTATGTGTGTCTTTTTTTATTAATTTGTTGTCAACAGGATGACCAATCTCTACTACTGCAACACAATTTTACTTATGATACTAATAAAACAAGCCTCATCCTGAACCTGAAGTCTCTGGAAAGGGTAACCTTAGAAAGTATGATCTTTCTTAATATCAGTCTGCCAAATTAGTACTATATGTTGTGTTTGCAACGTTTTTACAGTTTTTCTGGATTGCATACAAAATTACCAATTACAATTATGGTTCTTTAATGGTATTTTACTGGGTTGTATGGTCTCTCATTGACTAATTACAGTCTGGGATGGGTACTCTGCTTATGTAGTTGATTCTGTGGGCTTTGAAAATGTCCCTAACTCAGTGGGCAAAACAGGCATTTTTTTATGTATAGCAGGCAACCTAGAACAACAGATCAAGAAAACCTGAATTTAGCCTGTGTAATTTCATGCAGCACAGGTTCTTCTAAAACCAGGAATCCATTGGCATTTTACAAATCTGATTTCATCTGTTCGTGGTTATTTTTCAATCTTGTTAGATATTTAAATAAATAAGGTTCTTTCTGGAATCTTCATGTGGAAGGTTTCCTTATGGTATTGCTGTGAAGAACCCCATTGGAACCTTTATTTGTAAGAGTGTAGGGTTCTTTTTGCCTCATTGAGTATTTTGCACTGTGCCATTCAAGTCATTTTGGCTGGCATTCACTTCCAGTGAGACTAACCACAGTAATAAATCATCCCCATTATTGCAGAGTTTGTATAATTGTGGATTGATGAATATCTAAACTGTTTAAATTATTTTGTAATCCTTTCCTGCTTTACACAAATGAACAGTGCTTGATCATAGATTGAGATCTCTTTTATTGTAATGCCCATTTCACATGAGCAGATGTTTCTTGAGAAAAGTCTTTTTTTTGATTGGTCAAAGTATCTCTAAACTACATGTCCAATCTCATTCCTCTGGTTGGACTGCAGGTCTGAAAACTCTCTGTTAGCTTATTTAAAAATATCAGCCTAGGAGTTCCCATACCAACCTACACTGCCAATGTTTGAATGATGTACGTATATAATAATATGGGCGTTATTAGTTAAAACAGATTGTGTTTGTTCTTTATTTTAACTTAGATGAAGATCATATCATATTTTAAGACAAATTTGTACATAAATGTGGTTATTTCCAAAGGATTCCCATACTTTTTCTTGCCACTGTAAATGGAAACTGACAAAATATATGAGTGAAGAGTATTTTTTCGTAAAGTTGAATGACCAATCTCAGAAAGAATTATGGATATAAGAGTTGGAGTGATTCTGTTGTTTAGGCAGGTAAGTGAATGAGTTACCCCATCTGGAACAGACCCAGTGGGGCATCATGGCTGATGTTTATGTTGTATATAGCTGCCATGAGTGCATTCAGAAGTACCTTAAAAAATCATTACTGTCTGGATGGTTTCTACCATTACAATACACACCTAATCTTCATTCAGCTTTCAGTACCTAGCCTTGTAAATCAGTGGCTTACAATTAGTATCACAAGAGCAGCTTCCTAATTTAATTGGGGAGAGTTCCCTAAGCTGTCATTAAGACTTTTATTGCATCATAAATACAGATACACAATTTTTCTAGCAGTGCTGTGCTGACACAGTTTTTGTTTTATATAGGACACAACCATGCAGTCCCCAAGGTCGCACAGCTGTCCCTGTGATGAGAAAAAGAAAATATTGTTTTAATGTCTCTAAATCACAATTGTGCTCACTTATTATGCAAAGTGCAAATGTTAAAATATGCAGACTAATAAACTGTACTTACTCAATTAACCCAGACAAGACATTTTGATCCTTTTGATTATCATGTCAGACATCTATAATTTATGATAATTTGGTTTTTGAAGTAATCTGTTCACAACAATGCAGTATAAGAAAACTGGCTGATGTGGGGACAGTGTTCTGCAACAATAGCCACAGTGATTTGAATAGTTTCAGAAATGAACATAACATTGTCAGTCCACCTAACCCATTTTGGGGGCATATGGGTCAGAGCCTATCCCCTGGACAACCATACTCAGACTCACACAGGGCCAATTTGTAATCACCATTTAACCTAAACAATTTTTCAGAATTAACTCAAAAAGAGTATTGCAAACAAAAGCGGGGAAAAAAGAGATGGTGAACTGTTTACATTTCTATTATGCAACATTCAGTATAATCTCAGTGGATTTGACATTTTAGGCATTGATCAACAGAAAAAGACTCTTTGATCTCAAAGTAAAAACAGATCTCTGCAAAATGATCTAAATTACAAATATAAAGCACAAAATAATTGAACACATACGTATTCACCCCTTTCAAATCTCTATTTAGTACCTATTCTACATCTTTGGCAGCCATGACAGGCTTCAGTCAGTGTGCACAGGTCTCTATCAGCTTTGGACATCTGGACTCTGCCATTTTTCTTTATAAAACTGCTTTAGGTTTGTTGGTGTAGTGGAAAAACTTTCCTCTGTTTTCAAAGAAGTCATTCACGGAGACCAGATGCAAATGCAGAACAATTCTTTATTTGTACACAGGTATGCACAAATGTCTCAGTCCATGGAGTGAGCAATCAGTAAAATAATTCATCTGCCTTTAAGCTTTTCTGTTAAATCCAATGCATCACATCATCTGACACTTTAATATGCATAGCTTCATCCAATCAATGAGTGTCACCAGTGATTTCAGAAAATATTTGATAAGGTGACACATGAGAGGTTGAACATCAAACTAAAAGAAGTTGGAGTTCAGGGTGATGTTTTTAGATGGGTGCAGAATTGGCTCAGACACAGGAAGCAGAATATTATGGTGTGAGGAACCTCATCAGAACCGGCTGATGTTCCACAGGGGTCAGTGCTAAGGCTGCTGCTATTTTTAATATATATAAATGATTTAGATAGGTATATAAGTAGCAATCTGGTTAAGTTTGCAGATGATACCAAGATAGGTGGATTAGCAGATAATTTGGAATACGTTATATCATTACAGAAGGACTTGGATAGCATGCAGGCTTGGGCAGATTTGTGGCAGATTAAATTTAATGTCAGTAAATGTAAAGTATTACACATGGAATAAAAATGTTAGGTTTGAATACCAAATGAGAAGTCTAAAAATCAAGAGTACACCTTATGAGAAGGATTTAGGAGTCATAGTGGACTCTAAGCTATCGACTTTCGACAGTGTTCAGAAGGAATTAAGAAGGCTAACAGATTGTTAGGTTATATAGCACAATGTGTGGTGTACAAGTCCAAGGAGGTGATGCTCAAGCTTTATAACACACAGGTGAGGTCCCATCTGGAGTGCTGTGTGCAGTTTTGGTCTCTAGGCTACAAAAAGGGCATAGCAGCACTAGAAAATGTCCAGAGAAGAGCAACTAGGCTGATTCCAGGTCTACAGGGGATGAATTATGAGGAAAGATTAAAAGAGCTGAGCCTATACAGTTTAAACAAAAGAAGATTAAGAGGTGACATGATTGAAGAGTTTAAAATTATAAAGGAAATTAGTACAGTGGATCAAGACTGTTGTTTAAAATGAGTTCATCAAGAACATGTGGACACAGTTGGAAACATCTTAAAGGTAAATTTTAGAAACTTTTTCTTTACACAAAGAACGATAAACACTACCAAGTAGTGTGGTAGACAGTAAGACTTTAGGGACTTTCAGAACTTGACTTGATGTTTTTTTTTGGAAGAAATAAGTGGATAGGACTGGCGAGCTTTGTTGGGCTGAATGGCCTGTTCTTGTCTAGAATGATCTAATGATTTCTGACTCGTTTTCACTCTCCCATTAATCTGAATATTGCTTTGTGATAGGGGTGATCTATGGACACTTCTATTGATTTTGGCACTGTTTCATAGGACAGGTGTTTGGGCTTTCCCATTAGTTTATTCCCACTTTCGCTTGTTACTCACTTACTTCATTTTACCCTTAGCAACTACTTTAGTGGCTCCCCTAAGATGAGGCTAACGCCTCAAATGCCTAGGCTTAAAACAACATTTACAGTAGTTAATTTTATAGTTACATTCAGTTTTTATCCTTATATTTAATAATTCATTGTTATAACTTCATATAAGTATATTGTCGTAAAATAAAAGAATTTCCACAACGACAAAGAGTTGGGGACCGTCCCCATATAATGTCCAACGGACAAAGTAAAGAAATAATAGAAAAAAGATTGATCAAATTACTCAAAAACAGCAACTGACAAAATGAAATAGTGACATGGCATTTTTATAAAGGAACAAAATGGATGACGGAAATGATGTAGCAGGAGATGACATCGTAATTGGAAGATGGATGTGGCGTCATCAAGAAGAGACTTGAAGTAATGTTGTTGCAGAAGTGACGTCATCTTCAGGAGACCAGAGGTGATGTCATCAAGAGGAAGCCGGAAGTGACATCATTAGCAGGAGACAGGATGTGATGTCATTAGTGGGAGCCGGATGAGGAAGTGACGTTTGGCAGCCATCTTGTGTGTGTGTGGTAAATGTGCCGGATTATTTTTCTTCTTTTGATCTGATGAGAAAGAGAGAGAGGTGTTAGTATCATAAATCAATACTTCATCTTGTGATTTTTCACTCACCTCAGGGCTTGTTGACTGCCTTCTAAGCGTATGTGTGTGACAATATACTTGTATTAAATTGTAAAAGTATATCTTGTATTGATTAAACATAACATATTGATTAAAATTCTATTCAGATGTCATGGGGATTGTGCGTGAGCAGCCCTTATCCTGTCCAGCCACAAATTCTCTGTCGAATTGATGTCTGGGCTATGACTTGACTCCAGGACTTAACATTACCGTTCTTAGGCCATTCCTGTGTAGCTTTGGCTTTATGTTTGTGTGTCTTGCTGGAAAATAAATCTCCCAAGGTACTGGTCTCTTGCAGACTACATCAAGTTTTTCTTCAGGGTTTTCCTGTAGTTTGCTACATTCAGTTTCCCCTCTGTTTTCACAAGTGTTCCAAGGCCTACTGAAGAGAAGCATCCCCACAGCACAAAACAGCCTCCACCAGGCTTCACTGTGAGATGGTGTGTTTTTTTAATATAGTGCATGAACATTCTGTTTAATCTGATAAGGGAAATTCAGATAAGTGAAAAGCTCAGTTTTGGATCTTCTTCCAGCTGACTCCAGAGTTTCTTCCGTCGCTTCCTGACAAGAGCATATGCATTTTTGTATCAGTAAATTTCTCTTTGCCACTGTCTCACAAAGCTATGACTGGTGAAGCACCAGGCCCTAATTGTTGTCTTGTGACTTGTAACTCCTTCAGAGATTTTCAAATGTCTCTTGATAGCCTCCCTCACTCATTTTCTTCTTGCATGATCACTCAGTCTTTGTAGATGGCCTGCTCTAGGCAGTTTTACAGCTGTGCCATATTCTTTCCATTTCATAATGATTGGTGTAACCGGATTTTCAGTGATTTGAGTATTTCCCTGTCTTCATCCCCGACTTGTGCTTTTTTTGTTTCAGTTTTTCACAGAGATGCTTGGAGTGTTTCATTGTCTTCATTGTGTGGGTTAGACCACAAGGTGGACCGTGAATTAATACAACTAACTCAAACACCAGACAGGTGGTCTCCATTGAACTAATTATGTGACTTCTGCAACCAATTAGCTACACCAGGTGTGTCACTCATATTAAAGGGGGTGAATACTTACGAGATCTATTATTTTGTGTTTTATATTTGTCATTAATTTAGGCTATTTGGCAGAGATCTGATTTCATTTTGACATTAAAGTCTTTTTCTGTTGATGTCAAAAAAGCCAAATTAAATCCACTGTGATTTAATGCTGTATAAATAAAATTGTCTTGCTTTAAATTCTTAAGAACAAGAGAAAACAGACCTACTAAACTGACCATCCTCATGGCCAAGCATAAGAATTTAAAAATATTAACATTTAATGGAATAACATTTTGAAAGGTTTCTCTTCTGCAATATAAATAATTTAGAAAGGGTTTTGGCTTTGATTTCATTTCAACTTCAACTGTGGCCTAGCCCCATTTGTGTTTCTGTGATTGCTATGACCTCTCACGTACTGACATTCACTCTCATTTATGACTATTATTTTTAAAAATCCCTTCAGTTTTGACACATTTTCTTATCTCTGTCACTCAATTATCTTTATTCTGTTTGTAACCAGTGTACAGAAGGGTGTCTCTGAATACACAACACTTAAGTCAAGTCAAGTCAACCTTATTGTCATGTGTACATAGCAAAATGAAATTCATACTTACATGGATCCCCAGAACAGGTGACAAGAATACAACACAAAAAATTCATAACTAGACAGTACATTTTTACAATCATATACACCTTTAGGTATCTGATATTGCCAAGGTGTAAATAAACAAGGAAAAACTGTTTTTTGAAATTTCAGCATGGCTAAACAAAACTCACGATGAAACAAAAAGAGATATTCTTAGGCTAAAGCTGAAATCCAGCAGAGAATTCATTTTTTATCAATATTAGTTTAGAAGAAAGTGCTGCATGTGACTGTGGCCTTTGTTGAAATTGTGCATTGGCCACTACAAAACTTTGTGTGGACTGAAGTTGTCCTCCCATCAGCCCCAGCACAATCCTACTGCCTGATAGGAATTGCAGTACCCACATCAGGGGTTGTTTTAAGTTGTTCCCTCCCAATATAACCCCCGCTTCCTGATGATTTAGCCTGTTTTTTACATTGGACCAATGACAAAGCACATACAGCGTTTTTTGAAAATTAGTTCAGCTGTTTTTGATTAATGAACTAACAAAAAGACATTAACAAAGGTTATGATTTTATTCATTTAGGTATTTTCAAAGATATGGAAGCACATAGGCTGTAACATCAGAATCCCATGTTGGGGTCCACTATTGTCAACTAAGAACAGATAGAATAGGCTACAGTGGAGCATGTGATCACTAAACCATAAGTTTGAAGTTTGGAAAATAATGCTTGCTGTGATTTAAATTTTATTTCTTCCCATAACTTGCAAATGGTAGGATCAGTACTGGCCATAAACATCATCAATTCATAGATCCAGCCTGCCTTGTGCCATGGTAAAGGCTGGAGGTGATAGTGTAACAGAGGGAGGAATGCTTGCTTCAGACACATTAGGCCTCTTGTTCCCAATTTAGTGTCATTTGAATGCCAAAAAAATGCCTAAACATTGCTGCTGACCATGGACATCCCATTATGGTTACTGTGTACACTTTTTATAAATGTATATTTTAAACCAGATAATATGCTTTGTCACAAAGCATGTATTATCTCAAGCTGATTCCACAAATATGACAGTAACTTCAGTTCCCAGACTTCATTTCTACAGAGGTCGTTTGGGATAAAGTTGAGCAGGAGGTGTCATGCATTGACCACATTCCTTAAGGAATGTTTCCAGGACTTTGTTGAATCGATGCCTCAAAGAATTCAGGGCATTCAGGAGACAAAGTGCTTTGCTGGATCCTACTTGGTACTAATAAATAAAACGGTGACTATGCATTTAAATAATTTTAAAAAGAGCTGGGTGAACATAGTTAAATCATTCAACATTCACAGTATTGAACAAGTGTGAGGGACGGCCGGGATTATTACCTGGCTGGGATGCCTCCTTAATGGAAGGAATGAAGCGGATGGCTTATGAAGGGCGCTACCTCCTCCAAACTGCTATTTGGCAGCCCCCATGGGGTGCAACGGTGCCCTCAAATTCCAGCAGGGCTTTATAGGAGATGATCCTGTTGATTTCCAGGGGTGGTGTCAGGGGGTGCTGCATCAGATACAGGGCCCTTTTTTTGTCAGGCTACCACCACACCTTTCAGATCTCACAAACAAGCCATCTGGAGTACTCCAAGGTACAGCATAAAAGGAGCTGCCCACCTTCATTCTAGGAGCTGGAGTCGGGAGGAGGAGGACAATGCTTACGAGGAGGAGTGGAGGCGGAAGAAAGAAGAAAAATGAAAGCCAAAGTTTGTTGTGGTGAATGATTATTTGGAAGCATTTCCCCATGAAGAAAAGAAATAAAAGTCTTGTTTGTGCAACACTTGTGCAAATGTCTGGTGTGTTTGGGGAGCTAGACATCTCCTGGTGGTCACACAAGAAAATGTAACATGTCTATCAGTCTTATTTTTATTCATCTTTCCATCCATTTTACTGAACTGCTTTTTCCATTACAGTACTAGAGTGTGCCAACAACTATCCTAGCAGTTTCTAGCTCAGGAAAGGAGTGATGCCAAGATGGCATGTTATTCCATTACAGCGTGCACTTCTGTTTACCAAGTCTATTTCCATCTCTATATTTATGTAATGAAGCACACAGTAGGAGTCAGTCATACTTGGTGTGCCAGTTCACAATAGGTCACACTCAGACAATCTCACAAACATTCTCAAATTAGAGTTAATGTACATACCTCTGGGATGGACGTGGAAGGTAACAAAAGAAAAACAAAGTGAATATGTAGAGAATGTGCCAATTCCACACTACAGTACACTTCAAAATGCACTCGGATTTCTTTATATGTGATATAGCAGCACTCGGCCAATATGCTACAGTTGCTCTTGAACTATTAGCAATGGTCTGCACTAAAATCCTCCTGCACAAAACATCAGCGTACCTTATAGACTTAGGTGGGTTGAATCCATTTCTGAAAGTGGAATTTCTGTACCATAGAACGTTTCTGCAATATATCAGATACAGTAAAATAACACTGTTTTGAAAACAAAATGTTAATTTTTTGAGATATGTTTCATTTGTTTTATGGCATAATTATGCTTAATGCTTTGAATATTATTTTTAGTATATTTTAAGCTGAAAGTGGCAGTGCTGCTTGTTCTTAAAATTAGTTGAGGTTAAAACAACCCAAAATCAGGTACAGTATTTGGTACACATTTTTTGCTCTTGATCAGTATTTTTTCTCATCTTACTCTTTCAAAATAGCCAGGAACTTCTATTTAGAAGGATAGAAAGATGTCTCTTTATTGTTAAGAAGAGAGCAAAAAATAAAAGGAGGTGCGAATTTTCAAACCTGGAGCTTTTTAAGAGTGCAAATTTTAAATCCAAGCAGTGCACCATTGAAAAAAGAGCTTGGGAGGCATTTAAAGCCTGGTGCCACAATTGTCTTGGGAACACAAAGGTGGAACACAATGAGGAACTAGCTGAGGAGCTTCTCTCTTCCTACCTAGCATTTAGATGTATGGTTTCTTTAAAAGTCCATTACCCTGAGAATATAACAGCAGTGTATGATGAACACGGGGAGAGGTTCCACCAGGACATCCCTCAAATGAGGAGACATTAGAGTGGAAGATATCTGTTGGTCATTCCACCATGAAACACTTTCGGAAGATTAAAAGGGGAAAAAAAAACTTTTTGTAAGTAGTAATTATATTTAAAACAGTGGTATGTGTAATTTATAATTTGTCAAGTTTAAAAAAATAATTGTAGAAGCATATTTATCCTATAAAGCAGTGTTTTTTTTTAGCTCTGAAAAACCGGCTGTTTTAGAGCCATAGAGCACCCTCAGGTCTATAAAGAACACCCAAAATTTCTGAAGGGAGCATAACTTTTTTTTTGGCTGACCAGTTTTTAAATCAGTTATTTTAGTTTTACATTCAAATAATTTGGACAAAAATAACAAAATGAGAAATAACAATGTCTTTTGTGAGAATTAAGCAGTGCATCTTACTTTTCTGTGCACCTTTAGAAACAGATTTGCTATCCCCACATGTGTTGTCCTGTCCTTTCATGGCTTCTGTGCCTTTACCTTTCTTTCCTCAGATATGATAAAGTCAAAACATCTCTTTGTCCAATTGGACAAATTGGAAACATGTTTTTTTGGCGAGATTAAATTTCTTCATTGGAAACCACAAAATATTTATGTGACTTAAAATGAGAAATGCTTAGTTATCATAAATAGATGCTTAACTTAGGTGGAATACTATTCAATCTTAAAAGAGTCTTAGACTTTTAAGCACTGAGTGCACAGTTCAAAACAATGAACAGTGACCTTCCTGCACAATGAGACCTCTGATATACAAAGAAAAAAAGCAGTGCATAGCTATGATGAGTCAAGAAAGATTACCTAACAAGGATGTGATGGATTGAATTAGCACTAAAACTGCACACCATGTGTCCCAAGTACAATTTCATTAAAGTGTAATGAGACAGAAAGCACGAGGAGTAGAAAAGGGACACCAGTTTGCATGACATGCACAGCGAGCACATATTAGCTTAATGGCTGTACCTTTACAGTACATTTGAACTAACTAATAATTCATAGGAAGTCTTATGTCAGGGACGGCTTTTCATAATGAATAGGAATCTTGTACCAGTGAGATGCAATTAACAGCTGCATGGAATTCTCATAACTAGAAAACATGATTATCTGTGCATTAATTTGTGATGTTGGTCATCGTTGTCTTCATCTGTGATTACTTTTGAATGTGCAACTGACCTACTGTATGTACAGTGCATCCGGAAAGTATTCACAGCGCATCACTTTTTCCACATTATGTTATGTTACAGCCTTATTCCAAAATGGATTAAATTCATTTTTTTCCTCAGAATTCTACACATAACACCCCATAATGACAACATGAAAAATGTTTACTTGAGATTTTTGCAAATTTATTAAAAATAAAAAAATCGAGAAACCACATGTACATAAGTATTCACAGCCTTTGCCATGAAGCTCAAAATTGAGCTCAGATGCATCCTGTTTCCCCTGATCATCCTTGAGATGTTTCTGCACATTAATTGGAGTCCTCCTGTGGTAAATTCAGTTGATTGGACATGATTTGGAAAGGCACACACCTGTCTATATAAGGTCCCACAGTTGACAGTTCATGTCAGAGCACAAACCAAGCATGAAGTCAAAGGAATTGTCTGTAGACCTCCGAGACAGGATTGTCTCGAGGCACAAATCTGGGGAAGGTTACAGAAAATTTTCTGCTACTTTGAAGGTCCCAATGAGCACAGTGGCCTCCATCATCGGTAAGTGGAAGATGTTCGAAACCACCAGGACTCTTCCTAGAGCTGGCCGGCCATCTAAACTGAGCGATCGGGGGAGAAAGGCCTTAGTCAGGGAGGTGACCAAGAACCCGGTGGTCACTCTGTCAGAGCTCCAGAGGTCCTCTGTGGAGAGAGGAGAACCTTCCCGAAGGACAACCATCTCTGCAGCAATCCACCAATCAGGCCTGCATGGTAGAGTGGCCAGACAGAAGCCATTCCTTAGTAAAAGGCTCATGGCAGCCCGCCTGGAGTTTGCCAAAAGGCACCTGAAGGACTCTCAGACCATGAGAAACAAAATTCTCTGCTCTGATGAGACAAAGATTGAACTCTTTGGTGTGAAAATCCAGGCGTCACATTTGGAGGAAACCAGGCACCGCTCATCACCAGGCCAATACCATCCCTACAGTGAAGCATGGTGGTGGCAGCATCATGCCGTGGGGATGTTTTTCAGCGGCAGGAACTGGGAGACTAGGAGACAGGATAAAGGGAAAGATGACTGCAGCAATGTACAGAGACATCCTGGCTGAAAACCTGCTCCAGAGCGCTCTTGACCTCAGACCGGGGCGACGGTTCATCTTTCAGCAGGACAACGACCCTAAGCACACAGCCAAGATATCAAAGGAGTGGCTTCAGGACAACTCTGTGAATGTCCTTGAGTGGCCTAGCCAGAGCCCAGACTTGAATCCGATTGAACATCTCTGGAGAGATTTTAAAATGGCTGTGCACCGACGCTTCCCATCCAACCTGATGGAGCTTGAAAGGTGCTGCAAAGAGGAATGGGCGAAACTGGCCAAGGATAGGTGTGCCAAGCTTGTGGCATCATATTCAAAAAGACTTGCGGCTGTAATTGCTGCCAAAGGTGCATCGACAAAGTATTGAGCAAAGGCTGTGAATACTTATGTACATGTGATTTCTCAGTTTTTTTATTTTTAATAAATTTGCAAAAACCTCAAGTAAACCTTTTTCACGTTGTCATTATGGGGTGTTGTGTGTAGAATTCTGAGGAAAAAAATGAATTTAATCCATTTTGGAATGAGGCTGTAACATAACAAAATGTGGAAAAAGTGATGCACTGTGAATACTTTCCGGATGCACTGTACATTATAGAAAACGCACCCGCAAAAGAAGCCATATATGTTTGATTTTAACAATAAAATGACTACACAGTCATTTCCTGTTTAGAATAGCACTTTTATAGAAGCATGCGATACCATGATACTGGTCTTTCACTTGACTTGAGTCTATAGACCATATTCTTGATTATTCTGAACTATAATTAACTTTACTGTATTAGTTAAACTCATTTTGTCACATTTTGTAACCGCATAACGGTGTGCGTAGAATTCGCACTATAAAATGACGTAAGCACAAAAGCCGAAATGTGCTTACGCACAGAAAAATCTAGATGCAGGAATCTGTGTGTACTCCAACTTCCACGTTCTTCTGCTCTATAAATCCCGGTCAGCGTGAAAAGTAGCGCTCGTGCATGTGCCTTCTGTCCCGCCCCCAACTCCTCCCAGAATTACGCCTCTATGAATATGCAAATCAATATAAATAGCCCTTAAGCTCAGCCTTCTGTGAAAAGACAATGTCACATTTTGTGTTATGGATTCATCTCTTCATTGTTAAGATCTCTCTAAGAACAATTTTGCTATCTAAATTGTTGCTGGTCTTCAACTGAATTGACTTTGCCTTTTATCTTCTCCTCCTCTGCTACCTTTAGTGAACTAAAGTTCAGAAAGTTCATTGGTTTAATTCTTCCAAAAATGAGCCTTGTTTTTACTGTATTCTAGTAAAAGTAGACCACTTTAAAAAAATGATTTCAAGCAACATTACAAAATACACCAACAAAATGTAAACCTGTGCAGGTATATAGTAAAGACACAAAGAGAGTAAAAATAAAATATCTATATACTTTATTAGTTTTCTCATTGGCATTGTTGCTATAAAGAATGAGGCAGAATGGGACTAGAAGACAAGACGTGGACAAGAAAACATGCAAAGGTTTGTATAGACAAAATCTGAATTTCGAATTGCAGACAATATTTTATTTACAATGATATATTGACCAAGACCACAATCAAAAGTAGAACACACCAGACTCTAAGTATTTGTAATCTCTAATGAATAGGAGATGCTTATGCTGACCTCTTCCACCTTGTGATGTCAATTCCAGGTTGTTTACTTTGCAGCACAGTAGTAACTACTCTACAAAATGGCAGTACAAAAAAGAAGCAAAAATAATTCAAACAAATTAAATGAATACCAGTTAAGAACACCATTATCAGAATTGGAATCTACAATACATGTTCTAAAACCTAACATAAATCTGTCCATTGCAAGGCTTCTTTTCATCTTCATTATGCTTATAAAATATCATTAGATAGGTTATTCATCTCTGTGCGGTGTGGCATAATAAGACCCTTTGATATGCTGGAAAAACTGCATGTTAATATAAAGGATTCACATGTTTTATAATTAAGTATGAAATATCAAGAGAAATATGTCTCACAATGAAGTGAATTTATTTTAGTAGGTCACATTGCAGAGATGAATAGCCACTTTACTGATGCTTTGTAAATGTTATTAACAAAAGAAGCCTTTGTTAAGGTTTTGTTACTTAGATGCATTTTAGCAATACCTAAAGTAAAGTGTAACCAAATTTAGAAATGAAACCAAACCATAACATTTTCTTCTAGAAGTGTGCAATATTTGTGTTCTGTGATGGAATGGCATACCATCGAGGCTTGGTAATTACCTTGGGCTTGCTATTACTGTGAATGCATGCAACAGTATGGAGATAAATTCATAGAGGGGCTCACACATATGGTGAGGACCTGTCAAGTGATAAGTGGTATAAAGGCAAGCTGGGAGTCACAGACAGGAAAAGACAGTTTTAAAAAGAGATCAGATTAGAGGAGCACTAAAGGAACAACCAAGTGCACAAGTGATTGGTTACAAATCTCTGCAAGCTTTGATCAGTTTAACAAGATTTGCAAGTGGCTGATAAGTCTCTGTGAATGTACAGGGAAGCCAGTTTCTTTCCTAGATTGTTGGAAATGGAAAGGGCTTATTGGAATGAGCGAGAAAGCCATTTTAACATAATATGGATGGAAGGTTTTTTTATTGTGTTATCAGATCACCTGTGGCATGCGCCTAAAATAATAGGTTCCATCTAGCCTCTTAGGGTCTTGTCTTAATGGGATAGGAAAAAATGTCAAAACCGGCTATGTAATTGTTAACTGTAACTTCTAACCAGTGTCACTGTCCTTATTGTACCCTGCATATACAATCCTGGAGACCTCTAATGGTTGTTACTTTAAACCAGTTTTTCACCAATACAGAAATTCATTAAAAGTTCTTCAGGCCCTTAAGGTAATGCAGCTAGAAAGGAATGAGCAATTGGCATAGAGCAATGTTAGAAATTATGACTTGGGCATAAACATTGAATTTATTCTTTTACAGTATGTAATAATTATATTTGTTGGAACAATAACCAATAGCAACAAATATAAGTAATACAAAGAAATATACAACTTGTGAGCTCCTTGGGAAGTGTTCAGCAGCTAAGCAGATAGCAGAGTCCATTTAAATGTTTGTGGCTTCTCTCAAAGTGTCAGAATGGCAACAAAACACCAACTGAACTACAACTGCACTAAAAACTAAACTAAGTCTCTTTTTTTGAAGAAAGATTTAAGAAATGGCAGTAACTGTTTGCCTTCTTCTCATCCAAAGCAAGTACCTAGTTTTCTTCTACTGGATGAACAGGCAGATTACTAAAACATCATCACAGTTGAGGTTACTTTCCCATTGGAATCAAAAGCTGCACTAAGCTGCAAACAGACTGGCTACAAAACATTTCAAGAACTTGCTTTGCCTTTCAGCTTTCCAAGAAAAAACTTCACTGAAGTTCAGTTTGACAGTTCTTTCAGGCCTTGGCCATTTCCCTGAAATCTGTCAGAGGAAAAGGTTAATGCATCCCTAATACAGACGTACATTTGAGAGAACTGCATTAATTGTACAATAAAAAGATTAGACAAGTCTGAACTTTATACTTGTTAATTCCTTAATTTTGCAAGCAATTTTTGCACAAAATGCAATTTTTCTGCAAGATTATTTACTATTTGTTAGATTTTTTTAAAGAAGATGTTTATAAGATCTATACCATAAAATAATTTGAAGACACCCCATTGGTGTTGGCCTACTCACTGATTCACTAGTCCTCAATAGGTCTCAATAAAATGTTAGAATCTTTTAGAATTATAAATATAGGATTTAAATTTGCCATCAAAGAGTGGGTGAGTAGGCACTGAGATGTATTAATGTGTTGTCTATCATTGCTTCTTGCTTTGTGCCTGATGAATTAAGCAGGTTTGTGAATGTTCTGTTAAGTGGCTTGATGTACCTGTAAGGTTTGTACAGCATATCTCAAAAGGTCTTGATGTAGTTAAGCATAAATAATTGGGAGTGGTATCCCCTAGACTTTCTCCCATACTCAGATATGGGGATGGATATTTGAGGAGTAAACTGCAAGAGAATGATTATACGAGTTTTATATTACTTACAATGAAGAACCAACAAGAACATATCAAATAAAATTAATAATATATTCAACAATTATTATAAAAGTAAAGTTGAATAAATTGGACTCTGCAGCTACTTGAATAAAAGGTACAGTACCGCTTCCGGCTAGCAGAAATAGCCCGAAAGTTAACAGAAATCGACGTTTTGTACCTAATACTTGTATGCAAAATTTGGTTGACCCAAGTAAGGGGACTGTACTTTCTCCGGTCCTGTTCAATCTATATACATCAGACTTCCAATATGACTCGGAGTCCTGCCACGTGCAAAAGTTCGCTGATGACACTGCTATTGTGGGCTACATCAGGAGTGGGCAGGAGGAGGAGTACAGGAAGCTAATCAAAGAATTTGTTAATTGGTGCGACTCATACCACTTACACCTTAACACCAGCAAGACCAAGGAACTGGTGGTGGATTTTAGGAGGCCCAGGCCCCTCATGGACCCCGTGATCATCAGAGGTGACTGTGTGCAGAGGGTGCAGACCTATAAATGTCTGGGAGTGCAGCTAGATGACAAATTGGACTGGACTGCCAATACTGATGCTCTATGTAAGAAAGGTCAGAGCCGACTATACTTTCTTAGAAGGTTGGCGTCCTTCAACATCTGCAATAAGATGCTGCAGATGTTCTACCAGACGGTTGTTGCAAGTGCCCTCTTCTACACGGTGGTGTGCTGGGGAGGCAGCATAAAGATGAAAGACGCCTCACACCTGGACAAACTTGTTAAGAAGGCAGGCTCTATTGAAGGAGTAAAGTTGGACAGTTTAACATCTGTGGCAGAGCGACAGGCATTAAGCAAACTCCTGTCAATCATGAAGAATCCACTGCATCCTCTGAACAGTGTCATTTCCAGGCAGAGGAGTAGCTTCAGTGACAGACTTTTGTCACTGTCTTGCTCCACTGACAGACTGAGGAGATTGTTTCTCCCCCACACTATGCGACTCTTCAATTCCACCCGGGGGAGTAAATGCTAACATTACTCAAAGTTATTGACTGCTTTTATATGCATTTTTATTACTATTTAATTTAATATTATTTTTTGTATCAGTATACTGCTGCTGGATTATGTGAATTTCCCCTTGGGGTTAATAAAGTATCTATCTATCTATCTATCTATCTATCTATCTATCTATCTATCTAT
>JANRMT010062837.1:73032611-73115661 GCA_026402145.1 Polypterus bichir lapradei | reverse complement strand
TATCTATCTATCTATCTATCTATCTATCTATCTATCTATCTATCTATCTATCTATCTATCTAAAAGTGTACTCAACTTATCATGTTTACATGATTTTCGGCCTTAGGGAGGTCTAAAACGTTGAGATTCATCAAAATCTCAAAATGGAATTTTTGGAGGATTCCAATACTGTCCCAATATTTCATATACAAGAAAGTCAGGGAGGTCTAGAACGTCGAAATTCATCAAAATCTCTACATCGAATTTTTGGACGATTACAATACTTTCCCAATACTTCATATACAAGAAAGTCAGGGAGGTCTAAAATGTCGAGATTCATCAAAATCTCCACATCGAATTTTTGGACGATTACAATACTCTGTATACAAGAAATTAAAAAAAAAATAGTAATAATAGTAGACAGCTTCAAAATGAAAAGAAATAATGTTGTCTCATTCACAGTAATCTTACATAATTTAAGCGAATGATTGTTCACATTTAAAAATAGTGCATCAGTAAGCAAGTTTTTCAAATAATACTTGTATAAAATAATGAATAAAATGATCTGTGTTCTCATCTGAGCTGGGCATATAATGAGATTGTCTTGACTTGATTTGGCAGGAGGAGTCAATTCATTTGTTTTTTTTTTACCCCAATTTAGAATCATGGCAATTAAACAAATACGAAATGCGACACTCCACCTCAATGAGTTAATTTTCTTTTTTTTTCCTTGTATCACTTTGCTTTGAGAGAATAAAAATCTTAGTAATTTACCGATGTGATTGTTGGATAGAAAAATGCACACACCTTTCAACATCAAGACATGTGCTTTCTTTTGGCAGAGGAAAACAAAATGGAATAAATGTGAAAGTGAATGCAGACCCAAGAGACTAGCAATTAGAGTGCTGCCAGCTCCAGATACTTTACCTAACAAAGCATAAGCAAAAAATACAGCAAAAATGAACAAAAAAAAATGTTGTTAAACAATGTAGAAAGTGATGTCCAGTTTCTGCAAAACATGGAATATATAACTTGGATCACATTCCCCTTTATTTCACAACATTTAATATTCTACGAAGACAGAAAAGGCAAGTGTTTGGAAGTGAAACATATAAAGATCAAAAATATAAGCACTATTGTAAGTAATCTTTATAAACAATAAACTGAACCTGATTCAATTACAAATAAAGCAGAACTCTTATCAGTGCAAGAGATGTTATTAAAGAAAAAAATTAGAAGTAAAGCTAAATTCCTTTTTGTCTTTCTCATTGAACTGCCCTCCCTGCTAAATATTGCTTGTGATGCTAATGTTTCTTACATGACACTCCACTGTAATTCCATTATAGGAACATCAGCATCATCATGGACTGGCAGCAAAGCATCTTTCAGTTATTTGTGTACGTGAGGCTTAGGGCATAAAATGAACTTTTTTTTTTTTTAGGGCATAATGATCATTTGCACATTTTAGTGATAAGACTTTTATATGAAGTGTATACAAAAAAACTGGTCAATAAAATATATTTATTTTTTATTAAGGGAATGTGGGTTCAGCAAGAGAATTGGAGCACTGGCAGCTGTTCTATGGGTACTGTAACAGTCTGAGGTGGTTAAACAGGAGCGGGGTCTAAAGTTCTCAGTTTACCTGTCGATCTACATCCCTGTCAAAACCATGGTCATGAGCTGTGAATAATGACGGAAAGTATGAGATCGTGAATACAAGCGGCAGAAATAAAGTTTCTTCACAAGGTGGCTGGATTGACACTATGTGATAGGGTATGAAGCTCAGTGATTCAGGAGATCCTCGGAGTAGAGTCGCTGCTCCTCATGATCGAGAAGAGCCAGTTGAGATGGTTTGGGCTCATCATAAGAATACTTCCGGGGCGGCTCCAACTTACTCCAGGCATGTTGCTCTGGAGGGGAAACCCTGCAACAGACCCAGGGCATAATGGCTTGGGAATGCCTGGGCATTCCCTAGGAAAGGCTGAAAACTGTAGCTGGAAACTGGGAAGTCTGGGTTGACCTACTTGGCCTGCTGCCACCTTGACCATTACCAGGAAAAGCAGATAAAAAGGTGAAATGGGATGGAATTTTCAAGGTAATGTAATTAATATTGAATAAGTTAAATGTTAGTACTCCTGAGATAAGCTGTATTTTGGGATGACTATAAGGTGATGCTGACAACATAAGATTATGTTATCAGTAGACAGTGTTCTCAGTTGCTAATACAGTAGGATAGTTACTTCAATTTACAGCCTTCGTTCCGTGTGACATGTAAATCTAAAATTTAACTCGATGATTCTTCCATATGTATCATTAACATATTTCAGATGTTTAAAAATGCTCTTGTTAAAGTCCTGATGCACTATAGAAGAAATATGATAATTGTTTAACCCATCATTTGGCTACACAGCATTGGTTTTCACATCATTTCCAACTCTTCAAGGCACTGCTGCCTATTGCACACTGAACATCTTACAGCACAATAATGAATAGGCATCCAATGAAAATAGACAATAAAACAAAGAATTGATAAACAGCATAGTATCAGAGGAATAAAAGATCCATTTTACACTTGGCATTACACATTAATTTTGTATTTGGATTGTATGTGGGTATGATTTAGCTGGAGTACACCACTGTTGTAATATATGTGCCCACCTACTGCAGGTGAGGCCTTCCCAGCCTGCCTAGAAATGGCCTCACCCCAAGCAGTCTGACCTCCCAGCTCCTCATGAAGGCTGCAGCCTAATCAAGCCCAAAGTGAGGAAATTACTTTTACAGTTCCAAGCACCAAATCTATGAAATACACCAAAATTCCCTTCTAGAGAAAGGAACCATAAAATCCTTTGGCTAGAAAGGACAATGCCACAATAATCCTTATCAATGCAAACATTTATTTAGAAATAACAGAAAGAACAAAAATGACAAAAAGGCAATCGAAGTTGAACAAGTCCCAATCATTGAACTAATAGGCATAATCCACAAGACAGAAAACAGAAGAAAGAAGAAGAAATACAGAAGAAAATAAATCCAATAATGAGTTGTTTTTACTTTACTTAGACTGTAGTTGTGTGTTAATAAATAAACCAACACTCAACAAAAAAATAAATCATTGGTGTAAGTTTGTGTTTTTTCTGTTGTCTTAGTGCTCCCACCCAACAGTTATAGAATAAAAAACTGATATGTTTGATGTAGGAGAAACTTTATATTAAAATATTTTTGCACTCAGGGAGGTCAAAAACCCTGGTGGATTATTTTCATGATTACATATGCAGTACCTAGATTATGTGCAAAGTACAAAGATTTATAGTCCCCTAAAAACATAGAAAAAGCATTAGTATTATATAATATTTGTTGCAATAAATTGCTATAGGTAAAACAGCGTTTAGCCACATTTAATTATGATAATGACGGTGGAAATAAAAAAAAAATCATAAAATTAAATGTATTACCAGGAACACGACGGGGACATAGCAGCTTATTGTTCCCATTTCATCTTTATATTTACATGGCATGTTCAATGTTTATACGTTATTGATAAACTAATAATGTATAATTTAAAATAAAATTAATCATAGTTATTGAAAGAGTTTGTGTTATATTGAATACAGTTTTTAATAATCATGTACTGTACATATTTATATTTCCATGACACAAAAACTTTGGATGGTTTATTTAAATAAATTTTTTTTATAATATATTTACCTTTATATTATTACATTCTAAATATCTATACAATATTTGAATCATCTATCTGTAATAATAACCATAGTTTACTTGAAAATTCGCAAAAGTATTCAGTTAAAGTACCCCTTTTGGTTGACAGGATTCCTTATTTTTGATATAAAGCAGGTGTACAAAATTTCATTGACATAGGTCAAAGTATTTTTGAGTTATGATGTTTACACACAGACACTCAGACAGACATAATTTCAAAAATGGTATTTTCAGACTCAGGAATGTCTAAAATGTCAAGATTCATCAAATTCTTGAGGTCGAATTTTTCCATGAGTCCTATACTTTCTCTATAGAATTGTTGAACTTGTTTCTTGGCTAAATTCTTATTTTTGGTTATACTCGTAGTTCTTATTGTTCGTCATGTAGTAAATGATCAACTGCTTTACAAGGTTTTTTCAAGTTTATAGACTAACAAAGGAAAATATATTAATACACTAAGCTGAAATAGACTATAACACAACTCATACTGGAGGGTCTTGTGTTATGGTGATTCTGCAGATACAAACAATCACATTAGACCCCAACATTTTTCTTTTTAACTGAATTCCAATTCACTTTCCTCTAGCATCTTCAGTTTTTAAATTATGAACAAAGAAGCTAGTTTTGACATGTGTAAATAGATAACATTCTTCACCAATAGTGGGGAATAGCACTGCATATGGTACACTTTGCCACCATTTTCAATCATTTTGGGCTGTTGCACACAGAGTTAAGAATTGCACAAATAAAATTAAAACAATGCTGTAAAAGTACTCTTTATTTTTGAACTTGTAGAAATGGTCTTTCAAAACAAAAGTAAAACTAAATGTTCAAAAGAATTCAAGTCCATTTGTGACTTCCTGTTAAAAGCTTCAGGTGGGGGATTGTGACGATGCGGGTTCTGGCTCCACACTCCCATTGTTGTTTGGGACCCTTACCCCAACACCGTCGATAATGTTACCGAGTGAGCTAGTCAGTGAAGGCGACAAGTAAGCAAGGGGATGGTAAAAAGTGAAAAGTGCTTTTATTAAAACAGTCAACAAAAACAAAGTGTCCATATAAAGTGCAGTGCTCTAAATTCTTCATTAAATAAATAATCATTAAGAAATGTGGAGGTTAAAACCAAAAAATAGAAAAAACAATCCTTAAAACCAGAGGTTAAAATGTTTCTTAGGAAGCAGTCTTTAAAAATAAATGACAAACCCGGTGCCTTCTTTTAAAACTAGCGTCTCTCCTGTTTCACCCAACTGGGCCCCACAACAAGGGAGACGCTCTCTCTGCAGCTGACCTTTATGCCTGCATCTGCTGTCAGTTGCCAAACCGATCCTTGGCTCCGGTCGGCTTCTCCAGACAGCGACTTGGGAATTCCCTACGACCAAGGCTCTCACGTAGAAAACACCGCATCCCAAGTCCCGACTCCCGCTACCGTCTGCGGAGAGTCCTGCACCTTCCCGGTCACTCCCGCCCTACAAAACAAACTCTGCGGTAGCGACCACAACCACTTCTCCCGGGTGTTGGCCAAACACCCAGGCTGCCTTCAGCTGCCTGCGAGCATTCGCTCGCTCCCTCGCCCGCTTACTGCTGCACCGATTTGCTCGCTCTCCTCCTCACTGCTTCCTGCTGCCAACCTCCGTTTCCTTCTCTCTCTTTTTTTTACTTTCCTCCCTAACCGACTCGCGCTTCTTTTATAATGCGAGGGGCCATAACAGCTGTAGCACATTAGCCGCGGGAGCAATCACGGATGTGGGCAGTTCCTCACCTGTGCACTCGGTGAGAAACGGCCATACTACAGATTGCCCCGCGGCTTGCCACAACTACGCCCCCTCACGAAGTACGGTGATTATTTATTTAAAAACTGGCCTTTGATAAACGAGCTGTGGATCCATAACACCATAGGGATTCTGCACGATGTACTCCAAGAGGCAAAAATCCCAAATGAGTAAATGCTGATTGCATCACTCAGCCAAATACTCACAAAGGTTTTTATAACCGTGTGTGTCCTGCTTTTGTTTGACCAGTGTCTGTGAAAGTGTTGTTTCTGATCCTGCTTTAGAAAGCAAAGTGCCATGTTTTCTACACTACATGTCACAGTGCGTTCATGTCCCCATTTGTAACCAGCACCACACACAGTAAGCTCAATCACAAGTAAGCAGCTCAATCAGCATCACACCCAACCATGCTGTCTCCTGGAGTGAGGCTGCTGGGAGTAAGAGTTGATATCCTTATCAATCCATCAGTAAAAACAGGACATGTCACTGACTGTAGCCAACAGTACACACAACACAATAAGCCCTGTCATTAAAAAGCAGCAAAGTAGGCAGCTGTCTGTTTAGCAGAGATGAGACAGAACCTGCTGATTGTAATTCCCAGCATCCTAACTATGCTTCACAACTGTGTCATTTCAGGAGTACAGCTACCGGGAAGAGGAGGTGGCAGTCTTAGTTGAGGCGTCAATAGTCAGTGCAACATTTTCATGCTGGATGTTTAAGCATAAGGTCAACATACTGTACTTGGAAACTTGTGGTTCATTTTAGTTTAAATTGTGATTTGTTAATTTAAAGTACAGTAATATCGCTTTTCTGTTATTAAAAAGCTTGCCATTTTTTCTGTAAAATACATTTTAAAAAATTATGCATTTCTGCCAATATTTCCATCAACAGGCATTTTCAGTGCAAGTTCTGACTTATATACAAAACTGGATTAAAAACTGTGGCAGGAATCAAACTCATTCATAACTCAAGGTCCATCTGTATTCTAACCTTGGCTGTGATAGTCCAGCTGAATCTTCTTTTCTTAAAGGTGTATGATGCTAACAAAGTCTAACTAAATTTGTTGACAATTTCAATTTTTGTCCTGACAAGGACAAAAATAAGTAGAAAAGGCATCAGTTTTAAACAAAAATGATACTGTATATTTAAAAAGACAATGGAAATAAAGACAAAGATTTCTGTCTAACTCAAAATCATGTAGTATCAGAACAAACTGCTTTTTTTATGTTCCGGTGTCTCAGATATGGTGAAAATGAGCTCCAAAATGACCACAAAGCTAGCCTCAAGGCAGACAGGCCTAAAAATGATAAATATCACAGAAATATACCAAATAGAGAAGCCGTAAATCTCTGGCATGCAGAGACAAGTCTTACAAGTAATCTTTTTTCATTTTAATTTATTTGAAAAAAATAACATTCCATATAATCAAGTCTAACTTATACAACAAAGAAAATAGCATTACATACAATCAGGCTGAACTTACCAAAACAGAGTTCAACCCCAACTTACAAATAATCTTTATGAATGAAGATATTTTTTGAAAAAGAACAATAGCAAAAGGGAGAAATTAAGAAAAAAAGGATTTGCCCTAAAACAGTAAACCAAGGTGAACGAGTCCTCATTCATAAACCGAAAACAAAATCGAAAGACAGAATCAAATTAAATCCAATAGCCCAGAAAATCAATGACGCACTGCTGGATCTCTGTTTTTACTCTGATATAAAGCTAGAAGGAGGATCATCTACAGTGATGTTAGGATAGCCCCGCCTCCTGTGGCTCCACCCACAAAGCACAAGAATTGGCAGTACATTTATAGGTGCAGAGAGCAAATAATTATAAATAATACATAAACACAAGAGAAATAACATAAAAACATAATTACAATACAAAATTAACAAAAATAAGTTATAAAATGGAGAATAAATACAAGCTTGATGTAATTTTAAAATGTAAACTTTTTATCTCTAAATGTCTAAATCGACATAGTATTAACTTAGGGTGGAAGAAAGGAAACAAAATGTAATAAATGCAGCAAAGTTGTGTGCTCATGTGCTGATGTTTCCAAATCATAAAAACTGCAGGTGTTCATTAACTTACCTTCAAATAATTTTGTGCTAAATGTTTTAGCCTCTAAATATCCATCCATCCATTATCTAACCTGTTATATCCTAACTACAGGGTCATGGGGGTCTGCTGGAGCCAATCCCAGCCAACACAGGGCGCAAGGCAGGAAACAAACCCCGGGCAGGGCGCCATCCCACCACAGAGCCTCTAAATAATAGCCTGTTTATCCAGTTTATCCTCATAAAATAACATTCAAACTCCACACAGTTACACATTGTTTCTGGGAGCTTTAAAGACAGTTAATTCTATAATTGCTGAAGGGTCAAGATGTCTCTAACAGAAAACATATAACAAATAATTCAACTTTTTTTTTTTTTTTTATCGAGACACTTTCTGAAGCCAGTTCATTTTTCCTTTGAACTGTCTCCAGTTTCCAACCCCAGGAAGGCATGCACTTCCTTATATAAAGCATCTTATTTCTCCTATCTGTTTTTAATTGATGTCCCTGATGATAACAATTAGAAAACCAGATGTTGATGACGTGGTGTGATTTCTTTGTTAGTATAGCTGAGATAATTATTTTTAATTATATGTTCATTCTTCTCACATTGCAAATTAAAGTACTGCTGTTAGTCACTTGTGTTAAAGGCACAATTTGCATTTCAAACCAATTCCTGCAATTTTTTTTCTGTTCCATGTGTAGTATGTATCTCACATACGTTGAAGAATTGTTTTATGTAGAGAATTCCCCAGAAATGAAGATAATATGGTAATGTTTCAAAAATGGAACATGAAATGTACAATAAATCCAGTTATTAAATTAAATTAAATCAAACCAGTTTCACAATAAGAGAACAGTTTGTGGTGGAAGAAGTTTGTGCTGGTGTCTCACAGCTCCTGAGTTATCGGTTTTGAATCTTGGTCCACAAGCGGCCTTATGTGGAGTTTGTATGTTCTCCTTATATCTGTGTGGTTTTATTCTCCAAGATCCTCTGTTTTTCTTCCCTATCAGGGAAATTAGCCTTAAATAAAGAATAGTCAAGATCACCATTACCAATATCTCCGCGATGGAAATGGATTTGTTTATTACAAAATGCTTGAGGGAGCCTGTCATGTGCTCCTTTCTGTTCTCTATGACAAGAAAGAAGAATGTAACAAAACAGCAAAATTAAATACATTTTGTTTCTTAACTATGTTATGCAAATAAACCAATCAGTTTACGCATTCATCATACAAATAAATAGTATAAACCTATTTCTTTGTATTTCTAAAGGTTCCAAAATACTAAAACATATTTAAAGTCTTTGGCACACATCTATCTAAACAGAAACTGTGTATGTATAAATTCTTGTAAACAACAAAATAAAAATTATTGTAGCATCAGCAACAAGCACCGTAACAGATGGATTCTCTACTCTTTGAGGAGGCTCACTATCCTTAAAAGGACAGCTTACCTTTTTCTGCACTAGTTGGAAAAAGCACCTGCGACTGTGCAGAGCTGCCATTTTTATAGGCGCTCATGCCAGCTCATTCTTTTGGTGACTTAGCCCTGGCTGATGTAACATGTCCAGTGCTGTTGCAAAGCGCTCCCTGCAAAGCTGCTGTCCCCAGCGGCCACTAACAATTCTCATAAACTCATCAAAACAGTGTGGTGGTATTCTCTCCCACTTTGGTCGTGCAGCCGGTGACATGAGCACATCAGTAGGGTTTGGGAGTGCTGTGTTGACAGATAACACAACAGGGATGTTACATGATGCACTGGCAGGAGGCACAACTGGGGTGTTAAGGTCTGTGCTGTCATTTAATCATGTCGTTGAATTCTGTTGATACTGACTGGGGGCTTTTACCCACTGGGTGCTGATTTTCAAAGTAAAAGTGTGCACGCTCTACATGCCTAGGGGTGTGTGCTCCTTCAAGTCAAGTGGAACAACAGGTCATCTATGTCTAATAATACTGTGTCATGCTTGGGTTACACAGTTGCACAGATTCCTTCAGGGTTTTCAAGAAACATAAACTTTATTCGTAAACAGCATAATAAAGCATAAAGAATAAAGCAGAGGATGTCTGGGGGAGAAGGGAGGCAAGGCAATAAGACAAAAGGACAGCTGCTGTACAAGTTTTTAAATGTTTGAAGCGCTGCAGCAGCTAATCGAGCAAAGAGGAGGTAACAAACTGTATTTTTTCCCATTGTATTGCCATTTAAGAGGGAGTTTCGGAGGAGCGACCATGTCTTCTAGGGGTGCATTCAGCCCCCCTCTTCACAACTGACTATCTGCTATGAAAAATAAGGGGGTAACATCCGTCCACCTGTGTTTATGATGCTGCGACAAATTATTGGCTCTCTGTGACCCTAAACTGGGCTGATTAAAACCCCTCACCACATGCAGGATTAAATGTATACGAGTATCACATCTATTCAGTTCTTCCCACTTGATTGTACGCTACGCATGTACTTAACATCATCCTCACTGACTGACACATACATGTGCATGATGAGACCAACTGCAGTAGGCAATATCTTTGCAAAACAACACCATACTTAATCAAAATCACGCAATAATTATTGTGAAATAATGTAAAACTTTTGTGAAATAACAGTAATTTTTTTTGATTGTCTGGAATAAATTTCCATACACCCTGGAAAAACATGACACAGGCCACAATTCAAAACCAGTACTCTTGAACTGTGAGTTAGCAGCACTAACCATTGCACAACTCTGCCAAAGTGACACATAGCGTAGGAAATTGACATAATACTGGGAGAAAGAGCTTTCTTTTTGTAAGTAACAGACAGAGGCAATGCTTCGATTTTCATTTTTTCTGTGTTTTTTTTTGGGGGGGGGGGGGGCAGTGTCTACAACTTAAAATAACATGGAAGTGTAAGAGTTGAATTTGAACCCTGCTCCAATGCGCACCTGGCATGTGTCTGAGTCTCATATCCTTCTGAGCTTATGCGTAAAAGCTGATGCAGTTAGTTTATTATTCACTGAGATAAGCCCCTTAAGAGAAAATGTTACATTTTATGGCATAATCATCCATCCATCCACTTATTATCCAACACACTATATCCTAACACAGGGTCAGGGGGGTCGGCTGGAGCCAATCCCAGCCAACAGAGTACACAAGGCAGGAACAAATCCTGGGCAGGGTGCCAGCCCACCGCAGTGGCATAATCATTTTTCTATAATTCCGCTTAGTACTAAGTGTCCTGTTTTTGAACCCAGCTGAATCATAAAAAAGTAAGATCTTCCTCTTTCTTTTAAAAACGGGATGAATCTGGACGGAACTCACACGTCTCCTAAAATAAGAATAAAAATACATTTGAAATGTCACGTACATCATAAGCTAACAGTACTATCAATCAAATTGTGGTCATTTAAGGTATCCACGTTTGTCACGCCCCGTTAGCAACTAGGTGTAACCAATCATGTTAAAAGTTTTCTGATTATGTAATGAATTCCTTTTTTGAGTAGTGACCTAATCAATGGATTGTATAAATATAGCACAGAGGACACTTTTTTCTTTGCAAAAGTACTAACATGACAAGTTTTTGCCTCTTGCGAGATTTAGATAAAGAATAACGATTGCCGCTTTCTCCTACCTGTGTTTTATTGCTTAAATCGAGGCATTCCAGTGGGGGGTGTCTGCTTCAAATTCTTTTCTTCCACAGAAGTTAATGGCATATCTTAACATCCAGAGTGAACTGCCTCATCTCTTCCTCCCCTATATACTGCACATGGCCCACCATAAGCATACAGCCACAGAATGATTTGACTGTTTCTTATTCTGTATCTTCATCTTAGGCATCATTACAAATACTTTTCATTTACTTTTTAAAATAATGAACAGTATTCATCTATCGGGTTATTTTCTTCTTTGAGGTAAGGTCATCACACCCATGATGTTCCCCTAATAGCAGTTGTCTAGCAGCTGCTAATATTAAGAGAGAAAAAGCAGGTTTTAAACTGCTGTCTTCTCAGTCTCACTAAGGAGAATGTGTGCATTTTGTTAAAGTTGCCTCATTAAACCTGACATAAATTTTAAAACAAATGTAAAAATAAATGCAGCTTGGTTAATTGTTTTTACGCTTGTTTGATTCAACATTACTTACTTCTATCTGAACAAAGCACCATAGTATAACTGAAATTCACCCATCATTTCACAATCATAATATCCATACTTCTATACAAAGTTCAATCGCTTCATCAATACGGCATGCTGGCTTTGACAGCAATCAGCCCTGGAGGTTTTTGCTTGGTGGGTGGGGGTGTTGACTGATGTTGTGCTAGGTGCAGGTGTTGATTTCTGATTTTTTATACACTTAAAATTAAACACAACAAAAATACTTTTGTGCATGACCGAACAGTTTAATGATCTGTATGCCTCAATATTCGATTGTGAGAAAAAATAATGTTAGTTAAATAGTGCATGCCATTAAAAAGCTGAACACGGAGCAGAAGTAGGCAGCTATAAATGTCTTGCACAACACCACAGAATGGTTCATTTCACTTATAAAATGGCTTACATTGTTTTCAGCAGAACATAATTACTCTTGGTACCTTGTCTATATTGAAGTCCGATCTGATATACAGAGCAGTATAACTTCAGTGGCTGTTCATAGGAAATTCTGCAGTCTGGAACATTAAATGTTTACAAATACAATGAAATGTTTCTGAAGTGTATTTTTATTAAGAAGTAATGCAGTCAGTTCTGGATAAATGGAGCCTTGTGCCCAGAGAAAACACACACACACAACGTCTGCTGTTTGCAAAATAAAAACCTCCAAGCAGTACCCTCTACTAAATCATCTACCGGCCACCTTGTCTTCTGAGAATCGTCTTTGAGACACTGCTGCAAATACAATAACATCATACAGTAGGTATGTGTTTTCTGTTTGCATCATTTTTGTAATGATAACATTCTCTACTGTGAAGCCCTTCTTATTTTTCATACAATTACATATTGTCTACAGTATATATATAAAAGCCAAATACCACTGACTCACTCATTACGAAATCTCCCGAACCATGTGTACTTGGGGCTTGAAATTTGGAATGTAAGTTACCCTTGGCCCATAGGTGCTTACTAAGAAACGGTTTTAAAAATTTTGTAGTCCAAGCGTGAAAATTCTTACAGTTTTTTAGACCCATTTGTATGTCTGTCCGCTTTTCAACGAAAGAACTACTTAACATATTTAGATTGGGTTTTTTTCTATAATTTGCTTGAACATTCTGTTGATTTTGCGACTTTCTCATCGGTGTAAGTATCATAGTTTACTTGTGGTACCAATTTATTAGCGCAAATCCGAGAGAGACTCATTGGGCTGTAGAAAGGGGGCGGGGCCCTCCTCACTCACACGTCTGCCTTGGGCCGTAACGTTAACTCTGCTTAGTTAGCAAACGAGAGAATTACTAAATGGATTTAGATCTTTTTTTTCTATAATTTGCTTGAACATTCCGTTGATTTTGCGACTTTCTCATCACTCTAAGTATCATAGTTTGCTTGCGGTACCAATTTATTAGCGCAAATCCAAGAGAGACTCATTGGGCTGCAGGGAGGGGGGGCCGGGCCCTCCTCACTCACGCATCTGCCTTGGGGCGTAACGTTAACTCCGCTTAGTTATCAAACGCAGAGAACTACTTAACGGATTTAGATCTTTTTTTTCTAGAATTTACTTGAACATTCCGGTTGATTTTGTGACTTTTCTCATTGCTCTAAGAATCATAATTCGCTTGCAGGAGCGATATATTCATGCTAATCCGAGACAGAGGCGAAGAGTGATGTCAGGAGTAGAGAGCTGGGCAGGGCCATCCTCACTATCCTGTTTCACTAATACACAGGCGAAGCCGCGGGTGATGACTAGTCTTGACATATAGTTGATTCAGAAAGTATTTAAAACCCTCCTCTTTTTTACATTTTCATATCTTGTGGCTTTGTGCTAAAATCATTTGAATTATTTTTCCCCAGATAAAGCTACAGTCAATACCCCTGAATGACAAAGCAAAAACAAGAGTTTAGAAATTTTTGTAAATATATTAAAAATGAAAAACTGAAATATAAATTTGCAATGACACTTGAAATCTGACTCAGTTGCCTCTCACTGTATTGATCATCATTGAGATGTTTCTACACTTTGGAGTCCCCCAGTGATCAATTCAATTGATTGCACTTGATTCGGAAAAGGACACCCCTGTCTATAGAAGGTCCCATAGTTGTCAAAGGGTATCAGAGCAGAAACCAAGCCATGAGTTTAAAGGAAATGCCTGCAGAGCTTAACGACAGGATTGTCGGCGGTGGCAAGAAATTCCTGCAGTATTAAAGGTTGCCAAGAGCATAGCTGCCTTCATAATTCATAAATGGAAGTTGGAGCAATACTTTGTTACATTTATATAATGCTTTTCTCACTACTCAAATTGCTTTTAAATAGTGAGTGGGGAGCCACTTCAACCAGCACTAATGTGCATACCCACCTGGATGATGTGACGGCAGCCATTTTGCATCAGTATACTCACCACACATGAACTATTGGGTGGTGAAAGGGTAAGAGAGATAGCCAATTAGAGGCCAGGGATCATTAGCACACTAGAATGACTACTCTTAATGAAGAATGCCCAGGGATCGTTATAACCAAAGAGAGTCAGGACCTCGGTTTTACATCTTATCCGAAGGACAACGCCATTTTTATAGTACAGTGTCCCCATCACTATACTGGGGCATTGGGATTCACATTCACTTTAGCTGTATAGCCATCATCATTTTTTTATCTTATTAAGTGTGTTGATGTGATACAGTTACCATTGGCACACTGATTCAAAGAAATGGATGCCCTACTGCTTCACAGATCCAGAATGCTGGGTTCATATTCATGGCCTGGAAACTACGTGCTCTAATTTATGCTGAGCTTTCCTTCAGATTTCCAGTTTTCATCTGAAACAGTTGCATACGTGCTTATTTGGCAACTGTAAAACTGAACTAGTATTGTTTGTGTATTAGCAATTAGTACAATTAGTTTAGTTATTGCAATATTATTGTTTCCTGCAGCTTTCCACACACGTGCGAGTAGGGGCAAGATGTATGGACCAAGTGAGAGTAATTCCACCCCAGACCAGGGGGTGGTAGGGTGCTCTAAACCTTCTTTTGTTATCTCTACAGACCAAACACAGGAAAACCTGTCTGACTTATCCCTAAAGAAGTCATTTCTGGTTCTGGCGCCTAGAGAAATGTCATTTTCGGTTATGTCAGAAGGAGGTCACTTCTGGTTCTCATACATCACTTCCGGTCTTGGCATTTAAAGCCACCATCTTAACAACTATTCATCAGTTCTTATTTGGACTTCATCAAAGATGCTACTGTTTTACTCTCTAAACCCATTGCAGCCAGGAATAATATATGGGTGGCTGCCCCAGACCTATTTAAGTGTGTTGAGTCTGATCATTTCACAAGCTGTAGTCAATCAATCTTACTTCTAACACCAAACACTGTGTGGACAAATGTATGTGGACACCCCATCAAATTATTGAGTTCAGATGTTTCAGCTGCACACATTATTAACAGGTGCATAAAATCAAGCACATAGTCATGCAAACTCCATTAAAAAACATTGGCAGTAGAATGGGTCTTACAAAACAGCTCAGTGGCACTGTCATAGGATATCTTCTTTCAGTATGTGAAACTTCTGTTCTGCTGGATACACCCTTCTCAAATTTAAGTGGTACTACTGTAAAGTGGAATCATCAAGGAGCAACAACCCTAAGTGGATGACCCAAACTACAAAGTGTGGGGCAACGGGTGCTGAAGTGTGTACAAATTGTCTATCATCTGTTGCATCACTCACAAGAGAGTCCAACCTACCTCTGGAAGCAACATCAGCACAAGAACTGTGCGTCTGGATTTTGAGGTTTCCTTTGCCAAACAGCTGCACACAAGACTATGATCACTGTGCACAATGCTAAGCATTGACTGGAGTAAAGCATATCAATATTGGACTCTGGAGTAGCGGAAATATTTTCTCTAGAGTGATGAAATATGCTTAACAATTTGGGAGTCTGATGGACTAATCTTGGTTTGGTGGATACCAGGAGGATGCTACTTCCTGGACTGCACATTGCCACTGTCAAGTTTGGAGGAGGAGGGATAGCGGTCCGATGGTGTTTTTCCGGGTTTAGGTCCAGATCTCTTGGCTCCAGTGATGGGTACAGTTAATGCTACAGCATACAAAGAAAATGTAGACAATTGTGCACAACATGCTGGTGCCCTGTGCTCAATGACAGCTGCAAAAAGACATGGGAGAACTTCAGTGACCTGCACAGAGCCTTGATCTCAACCCTTTTCAGCACCTTTGGGACAAATTGAAATGTCAGTTGTGAGCCAGTTCTGCTTTTTTAGCATCAGTACCTCACTTCACAGATGCTCCTTTTGGCTAAATGTGTACATATTTCCACACACTCCAAAATCTCATGGAGAGCCTTCCCAGAAAATTGGAGGCTGTTACAGCCACAAAGAAGAGACCAACACCATATTAATGCTCATGGTTTTTGAATGCAATGTCCTACAACCTCATATAGGTATGATGGTCAGGTGTCCACGATCCTTTGGCCTTATAATGTAGCTGTTGCTCAAAGCAGTTATACATTTATTGTAATGTATTTCTCCGTTGTGAAATTAAGTAGTTCTTTTGAGGCTAAAATATGATTTGAATCTGTTTTCCACACTTGTATTTTGCCTGACTGTAATATCGAAGGACAACTGAATAATATATAATTATATATTATATGTATTGAGTCATTCATGTTTTGCTTTTTGTTACAAAATGTTAGTAAGTAAAGGAAGCTGTAATATGAATTATATGTTGCTTGGTTTACCAAGGGCAGAAAAAAAAACAGATTCTGTCATTACGAAGTGCAGTAATAAAGCTAGAAAATCATTCATTTATCAAGCATGAGATGCAATTTCTTTTATTATAATGAGAATTGTAATTGCCAGCAATCAATATAATAAATGACAAAGTAGTATCATAGCTCAAAGATGTTCTTTGAAAATTACTGGGGAAAAATAAAGAGAGAAAATCTTTGCTTTGTTAGACCATGTATCAATCTATATTGTAAGGTTTCTAAACTCTTTTGGGACTCCCCCCAATGGGACGACATGCCAAAGAGCGTCCCGAAGCGTGATCACCACGTCTGTGGAAGACAGCCTATCTGTTGTCTGGGCAATCACAGGCTTCCAGCGCTGCAGCGGCTTGCCACGAAAACAAATCCGAGCTGATCATGGTCACGCTATACTGTAAGTGCCCCTCGTCGATGGGTGGTGCTAGGAACATTATAAATGCAGGGAGCAGTATTACTTGGCCACTAACCTGGCCACGACCCTGCCAGATTACTGTGTCTGTGTATAGGAGAGTGGTAGATCCCGCTACAACCCTGCTGTTCCTGTTTCAAGCTAATTAAAGCTGGCTTTGCTAAAGTACTGAGACTCAGCCTCGTGTTTTGGGGTGCAAGAAAGGGACTCACACATTACAATATATATACTGTAAAATTGTAAGAACTGCCAATCATTTATCAAGCATAAGATGCAATTTCTCATTCAAAAATTCTTGCACCTCTGGTCTTTGTGATGCTTGACCTTAATGTCAATCGACAGCTTATGTCTTGATATATGCAACACGGCTCATGAGTTGAGCCATCAGAGTATGGTTGGAATTAAATTCGGCCTCAAGTACCTTTTGCAGCTTGCTCAGACATGGTATACTGCTTGACACCCACAGCAGATTATATCTCTCGACTGACTTGGAAATCCCAGGAATCTGTAGCTGGGGACAGGAAGGTCTGGGCTGACTTTCTTGGTTTTGCTGCTACAGCAACTTTCACCAGGAAAAGTGGTTTCAGAAAATGAGATGAGATGAGAGATGTGTTTACTTTTTGATCTATAAAGAAGGACCAGATTGTTCAAGTCATAGAATATGTTAGGCCTTACAGAATTGGCTACCAAGGTTTAAAGGGATTATTAGTAGAGGAAACATAAGATGAGAATCAGAAGTAAAAAAGCAGCTGTGCCTTTCAACTAAGCCAAACTGAAAGTCAAGAAATAATAGTGTGGAAAATCAAAGCAAAAAAAAAAAAATACCAGAAAGCAGAGCAAAAGTAATGCACGTAAAAAAAAATTGTTTTAATGTTAAAAAATTGTAATAATGTGTCTAATGTGTATTTCTGGAGATGATTTGGTTGCAACTGACTGCATTGTAGCATCGGCTACTCAACATGGCAGCATCCATGAGAAAAACAAAACTATGATTGAAACTGCACACTTATTTTTAATAATAACTGAAATCAAGAATAATAACAATAAAAAATAAAATGTTAGCAGGACAAGGAAGTGTCACCTGCTGTACGCTTTGTTTCTTCTCTGCAGTGCGCTGTATGTGTATAACAACATTTGGTTAAGATAAGGAACAATAAGGAAGAATAATTATTACCAGATTGTAATGCCTAGAGTCTAAAATGTTCCACAACAGGTCACAACCCATGATGTGGAAATCAGTTTATTGCTTCTTTGTGACAAATGAATGCCATAAACATTCTCAGACAGACATATTTGTTCATGTAATAGATGCACACAAGTGTATTTCCATGGTTCATTTTCCTTCTGTATTCTGATATGTCTGTTTCCAATGGAAAAAGCCACATGTTGTGAACACGCTGAATGCAGCCCCAAGGGGACGTGGCAGCTCCTCCGAAACAGTTATTCAATGGGTAACAAACAGTTTTTTATCTCCTCTTTGGTAGATCAGCTGCAGGTTTGCTGCTGCTGCCGCAGTGCTGTGTGATCTGCATCTCGTGCAGGGCTTCAAAAATTTAAAAGCCTGTACTGCAGCTGTCCTTTTGTCTTACTGCCTTGTCTATCTTCCCCCAGACATCCTCTGCTCCTGTTGGGGCTCCTGCTCCTGAGGCGCGCCCCTTTGAAGAGAAAGATTTTCTGTTCTTTTAATTGAGAGTCAGAGCTGTGCTCTCCAGGTTGACATGAAGCCCGGATCACTCCAGAAATGTTATGTTTGTTTGAAATGTCTGAATAAAATTTTTTTCTCTGGAATTTCCTGAGTGTATCTGTGCAACTTTGTGACCCAAGTGTGACAATGTGTATGTGACAAGTGAATGTGTGCTTGTTGTGAAGCAAGGTGTTTTCTAAATTATAGTAATTATTACCCATGATCACCACTGTGTGCACTGTAGGTTATAAAGTGTTAAAATGGATTAAAATGGACTTTTTGTGGAACCAGCTTATCCCAATATTCAAAGTGTTCAGATGGTCCAGTCCAGAAAATTCAAATAAGCTGTTTATTAGTATCCTGCTAGGTTACAATGTGAGTCACTGCAACTGTGTTCTTGGACTATGGGTTTAGATAAAGATGGAAAGGACCGCTAAATATTTTTACCATTTACATTTCTCAGTATCGTCATTTTTTATTATCTGTCTGTCATGATCATTTAGCCCATTTTTAATAAATTAACAACCTAACAACTTTCACTAGGTTTTCTTTTCTTCAAATTTTTCCCTGATGCACCATCCATATTTTTAATTTCTAATTACAACATTACATCTGACATTGTTATAAGCCAATGCCTCCAGATGGCTTTGAAGCAATGAAGCTGTGTAGTTAGGAGGTATTTTTTCTCTCTGCTATTCTAAATTTAAAGAGAATTAATTTCCTCTGAGGTCAAGCTTAGTGGAACTAAACTATCAGGGTATACCCTGGAAAATCCCCATTGAATATTCATGGTGCTGTAACATTTCTGTGCAAAGCCTAAAAATAAGACCCTTCCAATAATACTCTGATTACGTAATACTATATTATTATATTTTTTCATTATTATAACTTTGTATGGTATATAAATACTGTATATACAATGTAATCACAAAACAAGACAATGCTGCTGGGGCAATTTGCGATAAACTCTGTATAAGTTGTGAAGTTTCTAAACTCTTTTAGGACTCCCCCCAACAGGACGTCTAGTCGAAGAGTGCCCCAAAGTGCAATTTCATGTCTGTGGAAGACAGCCTCTCCATTGCCGGGGCAACCGCAGGCTCCCTGTGCTGCAGCGGCTCGCCACAAAAACAAATCCGAGCTGACCGCAGTTGCGCTATAAGCATCTGTCATTGATGGGTGATGCAAGGAACATTATAAATGTAGGGAAAAGTATTACTTTGCCACAACCCTGCCTGATTGCTGTGTCTGTGTATAGGTGAGTGGTAGATCCCGCTACAATAAATAACTGTGCTGTTCCTGTTTTAACCTGAACAGCTGCTTTTTGCTAAAGTACTGAGACTCAACTTCATGTTTTGGGGTGCAAGAAAGGGACTCACACATTACAATATATATATTGTAAACTTGTAAGAACTGTAATTCATTTATCAAGCATAAGATGCAATTTCTTATACAAAAATTCTTGCACCTCTGGTCTCACAGGGACTCATACGTCACAAAGTGAATAAAGAATAAATCAGAAAAAAAAATGTTTTAAATGCAAATTGAGCATTCCTCAGAGTCCTCTCAGGTGGGCAGGCCTCAGAAGTGATGTCGAAGAAGGAGAGCTGTCAATCTTCCTTTCTGCAGAAAGAGGAAAAGAGAGGCCATTATCGTATAACGCCAACCCCTGGATTGGTGGAGAATTACCATCACCAAAACCCCTAAACCATCTCCTAGAATATATGCACTAACCTACATACTCAGTAAATTCATTTAATGAAATCCTAGAGCGTTTCTCATACCTTAACATGCTATAATGTAAAATAATCTAAAATATCAGATAAGTCACTCTGAATACAACCAATTGTGTTCCTTTTCTAGACAGGGTAAGTACATTTTAAACTATTTTTTTTTCTAGACTTTTCAGATCAGTATATGGAAACTTCATTGTCTCAAGAAAGCTGATATTTCAAGATACTACACAGAAAACGCCACACTTCTCAGACAGAATCGCTTTCTTCTTTTTTTACTGCCGAAAACTTCATAATGTAATCCTGTTGTTGTTCCACAGACTGGCTCTGTTCCAATTATATCTTTTTTATCTGCAGTAAGTCCTCCTATCTTGTCAACTTTATTTAACTTTTTTTTTTTTTTGAACTGAGAAAGTTCTGTGAAAAGACCAGAATCTAAAAATACGTCTTCATTGATCTACAGCTGTGTATCTTCAAGTCCAGAATTTTAGAAACATTTATAGGGTACAGTATTTATTTTCAGTAATGTTCTTCTTTTTGTTAGACTTCATTTCTGTAAGATTTTAAATATATACATTGTATTACATCTAATTTTTATTGAATAAAACATCTCCTTTTTCAAACAGGTTAATCAAATATGCAACCTAGTCTGAATGGTCTCCATCATTTATAAGCTTCTTATCCACTTACCTAATGTCAGATGGACATGTTTGATGCCATTTGGTATTTCAGAATTTTTCTTTTTTTGTTGTTTTTGTTATTAATTTATATTGTTATTATTTATCATTTTTATGCCAAAGACTTTAGATGCCTTTTACTTCTCACACTGAAGACCAAGTAAGGAGACAATAGATGAAGCTACATACAGGAAAAGCTGCAAGACCAGATGGAGTCAGTGCTCAAGTTCTTAAAGCCTGCACTGACCAACATTGTGGTGTCCTCTGTCACCTGTTTAGTATGTCTCTAGGGCTCCAGAAAGTGCCACTGCTGTGAAAATAACCTGCATTGTTCCTGTTCCAAACAAGGCAAGCACCTTGTCATATAATAACTACAGACCAGTGGCACTTATCATCTCATATCATGTAGACCTTTGAGAGGTTGGTCCTGGACTATAGGAATCCTCTTGAAGAAGACCATACGGACCCAGTGCAGTTTTCCTGTCTGATAAAGACTGGAGTGGAGGATGCAATGATCTATCTGCTCCACATGGGTTATTGTCATCTGGACAAAGCTGATAGCACTGTGAGGATTATGTTTTGTGATTTCTGCAGTGCCTTCAATACCATCCTCAGAGATATACAGGAAGATGAGCCTATGATGTCCTGGATAATGGACTATCTGTCAGGCAGGCTGCAATTTGTGAAACTCAAGGACTGTGCTGTCTCCTTTTCTCTTCGTTCTTAGACTCTAAATAATAATACCAGGTCATGTCACTTGCAGAAACTCTCAGATGATTCTGCACTTATGGGGTGTTTTCATAAGAGGGGTAAGATATGCAAAGAGAGTTTTCTGCATCTTAACATCAGCAAAACCAAGGAACTGGCAATTGACTTTCACCACACCAAAGAGCTTCTATGTCCTGTCACTGATGTAGAGGTGGCACAGTCCTACAGGTACTTGAAGATCCATATCAATGACAGTTTGGACTGGTCTCATAATACAGAGTAACAATTTTAGAAAGACCAGAACAGGTTCTGTTTTGTTAGGAGACTACATTCCTTTAATGTGGGTAATGACATCCTTCACATCTTCTACAACTCTGTAATGGCCCATGCAGTTTTCTAGGCTGTGGTGTAACATCACTTCAAGAGATGCCCAACAAATCAACAATGTAATTAAAAGGGAAGGTTCAGTTATTGGATGCACTTTGGAAGTGATAATAAAGGAGAGCATTAAAACAAAACTGAATGTTATTACGAAAAATGCTGCACATCCTCTCTCTGACACACCAACACTGAGAACTTTCAGCCAATGAATTATTCAGCAGAAGTGTGTCAAGAAACGCTACTGGGACTCCTTTATACCAACAACAATACATCTGCATAATGCCTTGCTGTGACTGTGACTGCCAAGTAAGAAGTTTTCATTTTTTAATATTCTTTCCTTTTAGTAATTCTGGTGTAGTTTCAAACCATATTACATGTGTGTATAAATATTTATTTATTTGTTTGTTTGTTTATTTATTTAAAGCACTTCTGTAAAAAGCCAGATTTCCTCCTGGAGAGAAATAAAGTTCTGTCTATTTTCAGATACTCAGGTGGTGCTGGTATGTGACGGTTTACGTTGCCTCTTGTTATGTAAGAATGTCTGCTGCTTTGGTTTCTCACTTTAACTTTTCGAATGTAAAAACTTGTTTCAAAAAAACAAAACTTTAAAAATTTTAGGAACTTAAATTCTTCTTGCCCTTGACTTTGTTCCTTGCCTTGTCCTTGTACTCTTGAAATTAAATCAATGGTCTGTTATAACTCTTGACACCCCCCAACTGTGAAATCGTCTTATCTTTTGTTTCACCTTTCACATGGAAAAATATCTTATCCAAAAGTGTCTTTGTTCTTTCGAACAGATATACCAAACTAGTAATACTAATCCTTTTAAGATCTCATTAATAAAATAAGCAGATGAACTCTTGCATGATTCAAAGAAAACTGTTCTATAAAGTACAGGAAAAATCAGAGCCCTTGGCACAGCATGAATTTAAGTGAGATGCAGAAGTTAATATTCATTCTCAGGCAGTGGTTAAAAGTTTCCAAACAAACAGCACCAATTATTCAATAATGTTTTGTCCATACACTATATAAATAGAATAAGATACATTTTCCTTAAATATTAAATCTTCAAATAGTATACAATTCATTTCTAATGTGTATAAACTTAGTTTCACTATTTTTTTTTTTTAACAAATTCCAAACCAGAATTGAATCGGCTATCCATCTGCACTTGTTTCATTCAATTGCAAAAAAATGTTTCCTGTTGTAAAGTCTCTAAAATGTTTTTGTCATTTAAAAATATAAACTGACAAGATAAAATATACAGGTAAGTACCTCGTGGAAAGAACACGAGACATGACAGTGTAAACTGTTGGGGTCTCCCCGAGAACCCCATGTAACAGCTACAGTGTTAAGCAAATGTAGTGAAAACAAAAAACTGACTTTCAAATGCACATTTTCAAGTTATTGTCCCATGACTTAATGTGACTCCAGTATTTAGAGGGCCCAAAATGAACAGCAGCTTCCAGGATTTTCTGTTCTTTTATGTGGTCAGGACTGGAAGTGGCAGGACTTCCAGACAACCTGAAATTGAGGTCACTGGTCTTCTGCAGGCTCCTTCTGCTCTCTGTGTAATGACTACACAGGAAGAAATGGTCATAGATGGTTTAGGAGATGCAGTCAGAAAATCAAGCTATGGTCGGTAGCAGTGAGTAAGAAAATTAGTCAGGGCCCAAAATGTGAAGCAGAAGTCTGCGTCAGAAAGGACCCAGCAGGAGGGTCGGGAGCTATGAGGTTGATTACAGTTCATTAACCAATACAAGAGGCAAGAGTCAAAGTAAGGAAACCAAAATGAATCAAAACCAAGAGATTCAATTAATATAATAAGTCATATGCCAAGTTCTTTGAAGTAATTTGAATTCTGAAATGATTCGGAAATGTGTGATTCCAAACTTTATCCAGTCACAACAATAACGTCACACAACATGCATCTCCAATCATTAAGCCCAGCCACAGCTTAGCAACTGCACAAAAATGGTGGCATTCATACAAAAACAATATAGCACTGTGAGAGAACAAAGTCCAAAGTAATGCAGGTTAGGTGAATTGATGACACAACATTGGTCTTGGGGGCAGCACGGTGGTGCAGTGGTAGGAGACCTGAGTACGCTTCCCGGATCCTCCCTGTGTGGAGTTTGCATGTTCTCCTCCTGTTTGCGTGGGTTTCCTCCGGGTGCTCCGGTTTCCTCCCACAGTCCAAAGACATGCAGGTTAGATGCATTGGCAATCCTACATTGTCCCTAGTGTGTGCTTGGTGTGTGGGTGTGTGTGTTTGTGCCCTGCGATGGTGACCTGTTCCTGCCTTGCACCCTGTGTTGGCTGGGATTGGCTCCAGCAGACCCCCATGACCCTGCGTTAGGATATAGCGGGTTGGACAATGACTGACTGACATTGGCCTTGGTGTGTGGATGTGTGCGTTGCTTTGTCCAGGGTTTGTTCCTGTCTTGCACCCTATGCTCTCTGGGATAGGCTTCAGAAAGTCCTAGTCTGCGGGTTGAAAATGACTTTGTAGAGATCTGTTTGCACTTTGAGATGAAAGAGTCATTTTCTGTTAATCAGTTTCAAAAAGCCAAATGAAATCGACTGGGATTCATTGTTGTATAGCAAGCAACATTTCTGAGCACTGTTCATACTGCCCATAAAATTGTTTTAATGAAGAAAAAGAGTTGGTTTCATACTCAGATTAAAAGTTGCTGACACTTTGTATTGATGTTTGTATTCCATGGAAAAAAGCTTTAGTTTTTTTCCATGTCAAAAAAAAATTAGCCCAGAATAGGAACTTTGAATTTTCAGTATTGAGAGTAAATAAAAAGAATAAAATACTATGATTCATGGTTTTGTTCTGCAGAATCCTATAATTGTCTTTAAAACATTGTGCAAAAGTAAGATAAGGGGGATTTTAGTTATTTTTTTAAATTAACTAAGAATATTAACTACTTTGAAAAACCACAGTTTGTGAATAATGTGCTGTATAAATATATTAATGATGTATCATTAGCAGGCTCTTCATTATTCTGGTATCATTAACAAACAAATAAACTGTAAAAATGCATCTTATGCTAAATTTCTTTTTATAAACCTCTAGCTCAAAATTGAAAGTAAATACTATCCTTGAACAAATATGCATATGAACAGCACATTCCTCCTAAGAAATAATTGTAAGCAGGCTGTGCTAAGCAAAGGAAAAAAAATCTTTAAAAGTGTTGCATAAAGAGATGGCAAAAGCAAATTTTGCAAGTACAATAAGAATATCAAAAGCAGGCTCAGGAAAAAAAAATCTACAGATGCATGAATTTGATTCATAACTCATAATTATCAAAGTCTCATTTTATTATTAAAAGGCAAAAAAATCCTTCATCTTGCATTATCTTCGAGTCTGGTTATCATTCACCTCTACTGAAATGCTAATGACATTAATTTTCCTACAGCAATTTCAAAGAAATAAATGAGTAACTGTCAAGACATGATTGCAATTTTAGTCATTGCTCACTTTATCTCACTTAAATGCTTCGGCTTTTTCATAATTGTATCTTTACAAACAGGAATATGTAATATCAGCTTCTCATCAAGAAACCAGGTATCTGATAAAGGGAATTATCATATGTCAATCTTATTTACAACTGTTTCATAAAAGACCTTTTGTGTGGAATTGAAAGGAGTAAAATATTAAGACTGTAAGTCATGAATAGATTTCTTTTATTCACGTTGTATCATGTGCATCATATCTAAAATATATGTCATATTTGAACCTTTCTATTTGGAGCAGTCAGAAAGAATAAAGTGCAGTTGTCACAGCTGACTAGAAAGAAGAACCACACTGCTAGGCACCAAATAAAGATTAAGAAATACTCTAATTATCCCACTTCGTCTTTTAAAAACATTGCAATTATATGACAAATGTCACCAAGGCGTTCTTTTCAGGTTTTGTTGTTGAATGCAATTTCATATTAAATTAGCATAAATAGGTATCATGTGTATGTCTTAATTAAGTTAACATTTAAAAACCACCTTTTTCAGAGGATAATGTACACTGCCTGAATAATGCAATTTGCACTGGGGACTACTTATTTTTAAAGAGAAGAAATAAGAAAGCCGTCCACCAATTTCTGAATTAACTTTTACTTTATGCTAGGAACACAAGCAACAAGGAGGAACCAGAATTGTAGTCCACTATAGAGGACATAATCCACAAACCCACACCAACTTAACTTAGACATTTTCAGAGTTGCTAAGTCATCTACCACATGTTTTTGAGATTCAGCTCCATTCATCCATTCACCCATACAAACCTGCTTAAAGAAATACTCCACCCAAAAATATTTTCTTTAGTTTTTACTTTAATTAACTCATTTAGTTTTTAGTGATGGCAGAGAAAAATCTTTAATTTCATGTTTTCATGCCCCATCCTGCATCACCACCTTGCAGTGGTGGTGGGGCTTATGTACCTTACTCAGACAAAGAGTGGTTCACAATGACCCTCACTTACAATACAAATTAAAAAACAATGTACCTTGCCTGGGATAGAGTTACCAGGGCCTACATCTGGAGCAAAGCCCAGATTTGGCATTCTCCGAGCATGTGCCTGGTGAATGGACGACCCACAGTGATATGGCGCTCACCACCTGCATGATAAAGGCTGAGGGTCCTGGTGGGATGCCAGTTTAGCGGCAGGTATAAGCAGGAAAGATTTAGATGGACTACGCTCTGGCAATGGCGTCTTGCTTTGGGAACTTGGAATATTACCTCTCTGACAAGTAAGGAGCATGAGATGGTGGAGGAGGTGAAAATGTACCAATTAGATATAGTTGGTATCATCACCACAAATAGCAGGGGTTCTGGAATCAATTCATTTCATCAGGGTTGGTCTGGCTCCTACTGTGGAATTATGATGTGTAAAAGGTGTTGGGTGGGTGTAGGGATATTCACAAGCCCCTGCGTAATGGCTGTGCAATTGGTGGATGAGAATTCTTCCTCAATATTTGGCTTTAAGATAAATTTGTACATTGTAGATGTCAGACTCAGTCAAAATTGTGTCTTGTCACTGCTTCTGTTTGTGTTTTTTAAGGATAGTATATCAAGGCAGAACTGAGAATATGAGGCCATCCAAGTGGAGAGGCAAGGGGTGGCATTGTTAGTTTATGAAGATGATATTGTCCTCTTTGCAGAGTCAATGGAGGCTTGGATCGGGACTCTCGAGAGACTGATAGAGGAGTCTGAGTGTCTGGGCTTGTGAGTGTCCTGGATAAAAACCAAGATCCAGGCCTTTAATGACCTCTTGGGCACAGCCATCAGCAGTGTGTCTGTCTGCGGAGAGAGTGTCGACCTCGTCAAGAGGTTTACTTACTTCGGCAGTGACATTTGTGTTTCTTGTGACTCTTCCTATGATGTCAGTACTGTAGATGGATTGGGAGAGCATGGGGGGTCATGAAGTTGCTGGAAAGGGGTGTGTGGTGGTTCCAATATCTATGAAAAAGAACGAAGGGCCAAGTCTTTAGAGTCCTGGTGCTATCTAGTGACCCGAGAAGAAGACTGGACTCCTTTGGTATTGTGTCTCTTTGGAGAATCCTTGGGTACTGCTGGTTTGACTTTGTGTCAAATGAGCGGTTGCTCATGGAGTCCCGAATGAGGCATATTGCCTGCATTGTGAGGGACCGTCAGTTATGGCACTAGGGCCATGTGGCGCTTCTCTGAACATGACCTTTGCCATGCATTCAAGCACTTTGCTACCAACTGTGAAGTGGTAGGGATTAGGGCCTCCAAGTCTAAAGTCATGATTCTCTCTCAGAAAGAAGTGGATTGATCTCTTGGTGCTGAAATGGAAAAATTGCACTTAGTGGAGGAGTTCAAGTATCTCTAGATCTTGTTCACAAATTATAGAAGGAGGAAACATGAGGTCGATAAGCAGGTTTGGAGTTGTGGCAGCTGTTCTGTGGGTTCTGTACCGGTGCATGGTGGTGAAGCAGGAGTTGAGTCTAAGACAAAACTCTTGATTTACCAGTCAATCCATATCACTGTCCTCATCTATGGTTTGTGAGTAATGACTGAAAGAATGAAATTGTAAATACAAGTGACAGAAATGTGGTTTCTTAACAGGATTGCTGGGTTGCGATAGATTGAGAAGTTTAACAATTCAGGAGAGCCTCAGTGTAGAATCATTTCTCCTCCAGATTGAGAAGAGCCAGTGAAGATGGTTTGGGCATGTCATAATGATGCCTCCTCCCAGACACTTCCCACTGGATAGAGAACCTGTGGCAGAACAAGATTATATTTCTCTGTTGATTTGGGAATGTCTGGAAATTCACCAGGAAGAGCTGAAATCTGTAGCTGGGGACAGTAAAGTCTGGGCTGATCTTCTTGGCCCACTGCCACTGCGACTCTTGCCAGGAAAAGCAGTTTTAAATGCTGAGATGTTTTCATGCAGAATGGAGATAACAAACTTTCTGATAGGTGTCTATGGTGATCAGCATTGGACAACAGCAAACAATATCAATGCATCCATGAAATAAATCTCACATTCTTCTTCTACTTTCAGCTGCTCCTGTTAGGGGTTGCCACAGTGGATCATCTTGTTCCATATCTTCCTGTCATCTGTATCTTGCTCTGTTACACCCATCACCTGCAAGTCTTCTCTCATTATCTCTTAGGCCTTCCTCTTTTCCTCTCCCCTGGTAGCTCCATTCTTATCATCCTTTTCCCAATATACCCAGTATCTATCCTCTGCACATGTCTAAACCAACTCAATCTCACCTCTCTGACTTTGTCTCCAAACCGTCCAACCTGAGCTGACCCCCTAATGTACTAATTTCTAATCCTATCCATCCTCGTCACACCCAGTACAAATCTTAGCATCTTTAACTCTGACACCTCCAGCTCTGTCTCCTGCTTTCTGGTCAGTGCCACTGTCTCCAACCTATATAACATAGCTGGTCTCACTACCGTCCTGTAGACCTTCCCTTTCACTCTTGCTGATACTCATCTGTCACAAATTACTCCTGACACTCTTCTCCACCCATTCCACACTATCTGCACTATGTTGTTCTCACAGTCCCCGTTACTCTGTACTGTTGATCCAAAGTATTTAAATTCATTCACCTTCGCCATCTCTTCTCCCTGCATCCTCACCTTTCCACTGATCTCCCTTTCATTTAGACACATGCATTCTGTATTGGTCCTACTGAATTTCATATTCCTCATATCAAACAATCCACATGTCAAGTCATCCATACCAGACAAGATTAAAAAGTACTGACACAGCTGAACAAGATGTTGAAGTTCATCCTTTCAAATATTTTGCTGTTTGTTTTATTTGAATTTCCGAGGTTTTAAGAATCCTTTGAAGAATCGGAAAGTATCAGCTACACACACAGCTCTTTAGAGAGTAAATTACAGAGGGCAGAGGCGGTTTACTAAGGCGTCCTCATCCTTTACTGTGGTGACCTTGAAACAGGAAACAATTTTGGAGGCTGCAGCGTAGCATTCACATTTGGAGGAGAAACAGAAGATAAGAAGCCATTAAAGTCTTTGTATGCAATAAGGGGGATTTTAAAACAATTCTGTGCTTTAGTAGCAATCAAAAGGGGATGTAGTTGTCATTTTAAATTGCAACAGACATCCAAGCAGCAGTTGTCAAGAAATATTGAAGATTATTGAGGATTTGTTTTTAATACCATTCAAGAGGTTATCAAAATAATTAAGTCTGAAGGTTGTGAAGCTGTATAGGAGGGCTTCAATGTCAGAGAAGGGGAGAAGAAGTAGCAGGCGTGTAAAAAAGAGTGATTGATAAGATTATTATCTTGAATTTAATCCAGAATCATTCAGTACTAAGAATATGAATACAGGCTGTAGCCATCAATGCCCAAGGTGATGTTACTGCTTAAAAGAAATGTACTTGATCATCAAAATTTTTGATTGTATTTTATTGTTTGAAACAGCTATTATTTATTCAAAGCTGTAACATCTATGAAAACTGGAATTTATGTCCTGATGGTATCATTCAGTGGTTAGCGACGTGACTGATTGACGCTCAGAATCTCAGAAGCAACAAAGCTGATCATAGTGCCACCATGATGGATGAAATTTTGTAAGTGTTTAAAATTTTATTTTTACAGATACTGCCCCTCTGGAGGGGGTAGCCAACTTGTTTATGTGCCTCTGGCTATTTATTAACATGTCATATTAATTAACTTTTATAAGTTTATTACAGCTATTTAATCTACTAGTATATACTAAAAACACTAGAAACAGAAATGTTTGCAACTTTAAGAAGTATCTAAATGAGATGTTGGGGCAGCTTAGCTATTAGTTGAATAAATGAGCTTGGTGAACTGAATGCTGTACTCTTGGTTGTCAAATTCTTATGTTCTAATGCTAACAAGAGTAATTTCAGTGCTCAGTCTGCCTACTTATACTCAGAGTTCAAAGTACTAATAACATAATACAAGCACAATACATGCGGAAAGGTTTCAAAATGTGAACTAAATTATTATTATTAGGTTAATTAATAAACTAAAAATTCACTATAAACAGGACTCTCCGCACTCTGCACTAGTAGCTGTGAAAGATGTAAATATTTAAATATTTTGAGCAAGGTCAGCACTAGGATAAACTTAGGAAGAGTGCGCCAGATTTTCATGTTGACAGCCATTGTGTGATTAGAATATGAATAAAGCACAAATTATGCACAATTTACATTAAATATGTGTGAGAGTACATACGAATTTTTTTTAAAGTATTGTCTACTTTTTTTTCCCCCAAGTTACAAAAATCCATATCAGCAGAGGTGAAGGTTGTAAGCTCTACAAAAGAAGGCTTTCTAACCAAGAAACAAAAAAATCTAACAATCTTTGTTGTAGCCTATAAATCTTTTCTCCCCCCTTAATGTTTATGATGAGTTGGAACCCATGGTCAGTAGGTTGATCATTCAGCTCTCTCTGGGGAGACCCTCTTATTTTGTCCACAGCAGATAGGTGCCAACTTTAAATGCAGTACCATCCACCCTGTGGAGCAAGTCACCCTCTGCTTTACTCCACAAGTATTAATAGTTTTACACCTTATCAGTTAGACTGACCATACAGCAACCAAAGCACAAATATTTATTATTCAGCAAGCTCTACAACCATTAGTGGACACAAGTTTGGAAAATAATCATCTACAGAATAGTTAAACTAGTTAAACAAACTGAATCTTCTATTAGCTATAATCAGTTATTCATTAACATTTTTAACTTGATTTTTCACTGTTCAGGTGTTTCGTCATTTACTCTTCTTGATGATGCTTATTTGAGCACTTTGAGCTACATTATTTGTATGAAAATGTGCTATAAAAATAAATGTTGTTGTTGTTATTTACTTTTGCTATTAAATTCCAGGTCATATACTGTATTTAGTATTGGAAAACTTTTTTTAACATATTTTCTGTGTAAGAGAATGACTAACACCAAGTGATTCAAGTTTAAAAGAAAAATAAGAAACAGAATACTCGAGTGAGAAGCTGAAATGATGAGTTTAAGAACTGAAAAATTAGATTAAATAAATTTTAATAAAATGGGGGAAATATATATATATATAATTGGATTAAAAGGTGCCTCTTATGAGGCCAGAATAAATGAAGTAGAGCTACTGTACTGTAAGAACAAGCAATCAAATTGAGCTTTTTGATATTGCCAAATGAGTTTTAACTAACTTGTTAAAATGATTTAGAGTAAGTCAAGGGAGTCTCTGTTACTATGAAGGGTTAGCCTACAGGGATACACTATGTCAAATACTAATTAAAAGTATTAAAATTAAGAATATATTGAAAAATTTTCTTTTAATATGCTATTCTAACACAATTTAATGTATTCTATTATTAAAACTGTATTTTTCAAATCTATGATACATTTAATATAAATACTAGTTTGAACTGGGTGAGAGTTTCTTGCTGCAGTAAACTTGTGTTTGAATTTTCTTCAACAGTGTTAAAATGCTGCCAGAGAAGGAAGCCTAAAATGTAACGCAGCAAAGTATTAAGTGCTGATAAGGCCGATATCACATTTTGTGACTTCTGTTTGTAGAGTAAGTCAGACTTGCTGACTGCAGTTACTGATTTCGTCGCCAGACCATGGCACATTTATTGACTGTGTGCTGACCCTCCAGCACAGTCCACCTTGCCTGTTTTTCTGGCAACCAATAGTGTGCTGCCTGACAGAGCCTGTATTGTATGAAGAGTTAACAGCTTTGGAGAGTTCAGCTGCAATTCTTGCCATTTTTTCTTCATTTTGTCATGGCCTGTAAAACATGAGACTTAATTCATTTGAAATTGCTATGTTTTGCTGTGTGTTTAACATAATTTGTACAGTAATTTGTTTTTACGTATGTACTGTACATCATAGTTTGTATTATTGCTGAAATAATATTATAGCACTCTGAGCCTGCTATAGGTGTAGAGAATCTACAAAAATGAATTGAACTGAGTAAAGTCCAAGAAATGTAAGGTGACCCCAAAACTGAAATTATACATTTTTAATTTGATCATTACTGATTTTCTTATAACATTCTTCTAATTGTTTATAATGTGCCAATCTATTGACGTGACTAAAGTAACAGCTCACAATATTTTTTTTCTATATGCAATTCTATGATAAATAACTTTTTATTGGTTCACTTTTGTATACATCACTTGCTTCCTCTAGATACATAAGCACCAAAATACTTAACCAAACTGCGGCAAATGCATGTTCAGAATACAATGCTGTCAAAGATGTGTAAGTCATGAACACTTATTTTTGAACTATGGTCTGCTTTTTTTACAAAATTAGAAAAATCTTTATCAGCATAAGTGAAGATTGTAAACTTTACGAAAGAAGGCTTTCTAACCAAAAAACAAACTTAGCTTCAAAAAGAATTAGGTGTTTTGCATTTTATTCCTTGTTATGATTGAAATAGCACAGTGGTCACTGTGTAGACTGTCTATATTTTTCCATGCTAGCATTTCTTTCCCATGGGGATTCTTACTCTCTCATCCCCTGAAGAATCACTACGGTCATTGTTTCACATTGATTCAACTTTCAATATCACGTCAACTATGAGAACTAAGGAATATTATTTCAAGACTCAGAACTCACCCTACTGACACTTTGTTATACCATAATAAACTAAATTCTTGTATCTGTTCATTTTTGTTTGTGTTGTACGAAAGAGTTGAATTTATTGAATTCAATCAGAGGGACACCAAAAAATGTAGGAATGAAAAGAGGAATTTTAACTGGGTTAGTTATTTATCAGTTTTGACTTTGCTAATACCAGTAATTAATCAAATAAATTGATAAGGCTCCTACTTTATTTGTTTTACCTTTCTCTGTTGTAGGATTTGGGTCTCTGCCCTTCAGACCTACATGAAATTAACTGAAATACACTCCTTTTAAGAAACAGAATATACAATTTATTTGATAAACATAAGGATTATAGAAATCTGATATTATAATATACATAAAATCTATTGATACATACAACAGTATGCAGACAGATTTGACAGACAAACACATAACATAGAGGCTGGCTTTATACTTGCTATTCAGAGTTCTGGTTGATCTCGGCACAGAAATAGTTTTATGATGCCAAGTCTTTAAAGGTGACATTCAAGGTTGTATGGAGGTGTTGGTTTGTTATCACTCTGGGTTTAAGTGTACGGTTCTTTTTGCATTTGAGTGCCCTCATTCTCTTTGCTGCATGATTCTTTGCTCCTGGTATTCTGTAACTTTGCTTCCTCAGCTTGCTTTCTTCTGTTAATTCATTTGCTGTGCTCTCTGCAACTTCATGGGGGAAAGCATTAATCTTTCTGTCACATTAGTTTAGATGCTAAAGTTCCCTTCTTGAAACAATAGCTGTTTCTCAACCTTTTCAGTCCACTAGCCCACAGCTTGGCTTAGCAGAGAGATTGTCAATTTCCAATCCACAAATTGAAACAGGTTGTCAGTTCTCTGCTCCCCAAATAATGAACGGGTCATCAACTTTTAGCTTCAGAGAGAAGGATTTATAAGTTTTCAGTCATTGGGGGTCACCCCTTCAGAGAGCAACCTGAGGGAGCCAGAGAATATTTCCAGATATGATTAGTGTGACTAGTTTTGAGGGAATGTATAACTTCTCCTAATTAGATTAAGTCACTTCCAGTTACCAAATCAGTGTCTCCTCATAGGCAAGTTCTTGTCATTAGACTTCTTTGTTCTTGCTTGAGTCCATTTCACATCTACTGGCGCAAGAAGTCTGCAGAGGTGGCCTCTAGAAAGATATCAGTTTCAACTCTGATTTACATCTTTTTGATTAGATGAAGTCCAGGCAAATACTGTGCGAAAAGGCGTTAAATAGGCACCCGACCTGACACAGACTGGACATGGAGGCACATGTATTTATTTTTCTTCACCTGTTGGGCACGTCTTCCCCGTAATCCCCACATGCCCAACACACTCCCAAGCACAAATATACCATGTAAAACACACAACAAAGGACTCTTCCCTTCCTTCCACCACTCCTCCCAGGCAACCTCTTCCTCATCCTCCCGATTCTGGCTCCTCGAGTGGTGGCTGCTGGCCCCATTTATAGTTCACCCAGAAGTGCTTCAGATGCTTGATTGCTGAGTTCCAGCTTCACTTCCGGGTGTGGTGAAAACACTGCCACAAGGACTCAGGAGGTCCAGCTGCAGCCCCCCTCGCGGCGCCTGCGGGACTCAACAGGGCTGCCCCCAACTCCAATTCCCATGGAGCCCTGCGGGAAACCGAGGCACCGCTCCAACCCAGGGAGGCGGCCATCTAGCATCCAGGTATTGCACCGTCCATGGCTGCTCCCCCTGAGCATATAACGAAGGGGCGTCCCTGCCCATCATGGACCCCCGGTCGTCCACCTCAACTGGTACAAGCTGGACTTCACTCACTTAGTTTGAAATACCTGTATAAGTGAAGAAAGGTGCAGCTGAATGCCTGTATCCCTGTTAAATCCGCTTTCTTAACAAGCCTTCTATAGCACTAAAGCCTAGTAGAATGATCAACGCCCACTTTGTCCAACAGTTCCAAAAAATTCCAAAATTTCAGTTGTAGGACCGGCCTAAGTATTTTCAAGTCATCCTAAATCATTTTGACAACTTCCTGTTTTCTACGTTTGTTGGAGTGACTTTCTTTTAATGACAAGGGTTATACAAATATACTTGCTAGACTATCAGCAGAGGCTGAGTGCTGTTTATTCTGTTGTTTACAGTGGTGTGAAAAACTATTTGCCCCCTTCCTGATTTCTTATTCTTTTGCATGTTTGTCACACAAAATGTTTCTGATCATCACACACATGTAACCATTAGTCAAATATAACACAAGTAAACACAAAATGCAGTTTTTAAATGATGGTTTTTATTATTTAGGGAGAAAAAAAATCCAAACCTACATGGCCCTATGTGAAAAAGTAATTGCCCTCTGAACCTAATAACTGGTTGGGCCACCCTTAGCAGCAATAACTGCAATCAAGCGTTTGCGATAACTTGCAATGAGTCTTTTACAGCGCTCTGGAGGAATTTTGGCCCACTCATCTTTGCAGAATTGTTGTAATTCAGCTTTATTTGAGGGTTTTCTAGCATGAACCGCCTTTTTAAGGTCATGCCATAGCATCTCAATTGGATTCAGGTCAGGACTTTGACTAGGCCACTCCAAAGTCTTCATTTTGTTTTTCTTCAGCCATTCAGAGGTGGATTTGCTGGTGTGTTTTGGGTCATTGTCCTGTTGCAGCACCCAAGATCGCTTCAGCTTGAGTTGACGAACAGATGGCCGGACATTCTCCTTCAGGATTTTTTGGTAGACAGTAGAATTCATGGTTCCATCTATCACAGCAAGCCTTCCAGGTCCTGAAGCAGCAAAACAACCCCAGACCATCACACTACCACCACCATATTTTACTGTTGGTATGATGTTCTTTTTCTGAAATGCTGTGTTCCTTTTACGCCAGATGTAACGGGACATTTGCCTTCCAAAAAGTTCAACTTTTGTCTCATCAGTCCACAAGGTATTTTCCCAAAAGTCTTGGCAATCATTGAGATGTTTCTTAGCAAAATTGAGACGAGCCCTAATGTTCTTTTTGCTTAACAGTGGTTTGCATCTTGGAAATCTGCCATGCAGGCCATTTTTGCCCAGTCTCTTTCTTATGGTGGAGTCATGAACACTGACCTTAATTGAGGAAAGTGAGGCCTGCAGTTCTTTAGACGTTGTCCTGGGGTCTTTTGTGACCTCTCGGATGAGTCGTCTCTGCGCTCTTGGGGTAATTTTGGTCGGTCGGCCACTCCTGGGAAGGTTCACCACTGTTCCATGTTTCTGCTATTTGTGGATAATGGCTCTCACTGTGGTTCGCTGGAGTCCCAAAGCTTTAGAAATGGCTTTATAACCTTTACCAGACTGATAGATCTCAATTACTTCTGTTCTCATTTGTTCCTGAATTTCTTTGGATCTTGGCATGATGTCTAGCTTTTGAGGTGCTTTTGGTCTACTTCTCTGTGTCTGGCAGCTCCTATTTAAGTGATTTCTTGATTGAAACAGGTGTGGCAGTAATCAGGCCTGGGGGTGGCTACGGAAATTGAACTCAGGTGTGATACACCACAGTTAGGTTATTTTTTAACAAGGGGGCAATTACTTTTTCACACAGGGCCATGTAGGTTTGGATTTTTTTTCTCCCTAAATAATAAAAACCATCATTTAAAAACTGCATTTTGTGTTTACTTGTGTTATATTTGACTAATGGTTACATGTGTTTGATGATCAGAAACATTTTGTGTGACAAACATGCAAAAGAATAAGAAATCAGGAAGGGGGCAAATAGTTTTTCACACCACTGTATAAATGACCCACTCATTCATTTTTGAAGGAGCTTATATGTGTTCTTCGTTTCATTCTTATTCAACATATTATATTGTAGTTTAGTGAGGATGCATAGTTTAGAATTGTTAAACAGGCTTATTATAAATTAACACCTGATTAAAACTGACAACACAAAAAAAAAGTTGTTAAAATATGATTCCAAACCATGGATCTATCACATTGACTTTTGGTTTGCTTCCATAAGCAGTGTTGTTTTAATCATGAATAGCTCCGATTAGTTTACATATCCTCAAAGGACTGTTTCCTAATTTAATACAATGCAGCCTGAGGAGAGATAATTATCACCCATCCTGGTTCCAATATATTGCTAAAAGACAACCAACAATAATCATGTTATTTTAAGGAATATGCACTTCAATTTATGAAATATTTAAATTCAATAACTAGTAATTTTAACACAAATCTGCATTTATTAAGTTTACTTTTCACTGTGTACATAATCCAAATTGCACAGGTTTATTCCTTAAACCTACATATTCAAACAAGTACCAGCATTCAAAGCAAAACATGACTGCAGTAATTTGTGGTTCAATGTAGTAGCAGTTGTAAAGGTAAATTAATATCACTAGACCATCCAATACTAAGTAAATTACTTCCTCTGAAAAAACAAACAGTAAATTTTAATATCATACTAAAATTAAGAGCCCTCCTTCATCACTTCATATTAAGAAACCATATTGATTGTAACCCTTAATTTTGAAAACAATAAAGGACTTTCTGAATCCCAATAAATTAATTTTTTCAGATTCTTTAAAAGAAGAGAATAAGAACAACATTTGGACCAAGATTTTCCATATTTACAAAGCCCTTTGAAAGGCAGCAGTACACTGATTTAGTGCACTCTTCAGTAAAATTGATGCTATGACTATCAGTCTTTTTATCCATCTTCTAAACCTACCAAATCAAAATGTAGTGTAATGGGAAGCTGTGGTATAGCGGGTCCACAGCTCATGTCTAAAAGGGCCAGTTTTAAATAAATAATGACTCATGGCTTACCGAGGGGGTGTCTGGCAGAGCGATTCTTGGAATTCGTGATGCGGGCAATTCTCACTTAAGTGCACAGGTGAGGAGTCGTCCACATCCTTAATTGGTCCCAGGAGCTGCTGATTGCCACAGCTGATCCACGTCCTCTTAATATATAGAAGCGCGAGGCGGCTAGCAAGGGGGAGATGAAGAAAAAAAAGAGAGAAAGAAATGGAGGTTGCAGGAGTGAGGAAGAAAGCTGGAAGTAGCGAGGAGAAAGCAGGTGCATGAGGGAGAGAGAGAGAGGGAGAGAGCAAGCAAGTGAGTGCTCATAGGCAGCTGGACAGTGAGCCCTAGCGGGGTGTTTGGCCAACACCTAGGCCAGTTGGTAGTGGTCGCTCCCGCTGAGCATTGTGAGGAGTGGGAGTGACCAGCAGAAGGATGGCTCGCCGTGAAAGACAGCGGGAGTCGGGAGGCTTAGGTGATGGATTCCCCAATGTGAGTGTCCTGGCCGTTGGGAGAAGCCAAGTCTCAGTCTGGAGGGAGCGGAACCGAAGCCAGGGATCAGGAAGCCTCCAGACCAGTCGAGTGGACAGAAGGTCAGCTGCAGTTACGCCGACTCCCCTATTGTGAAGCCCGATGGGAGAAGCAGGGGAGCTGCCAGGTAAACAAAGGCACCAGGCTTTTACTTTTAAAGAGACTGCTTCCAGTCGTTGTTTTAACCTTGTTTTAAAGGAATATTTTTTGTTCCTATTGGATTTTAACCTCCACTTTTACCACATGTTAATTATACTGGATTATTTATTTATTGAAACTGTGATGCACTGCACTATTTATTTGGACACTGTTTTGTTTTGATTTGCTTTTAATAAAAGCACTTGGCACTTTTGCACCATCCCCTTGTTCCATTGTTATGCCTAACTGCCAAGCTCATCTGTGACATTACCAACGTTGTCGGGTTCTAGGGCTCCCAGAAGCAAGGGAGTGTGGAGCAAACCCGCATCATCACAGAAGCCACTGCTGACGGTGGCATGGTCAGATATAAAGTAGGGCCCTTAAATATATGGAGCGCCAATCCATCACAATGGAATTTCACACTCACAGGTGCCATGACCTTCGAGTCATTAATGCATCTAACAAGAAAATCTTTGGGATGCCAGTGGAAAACCAGAAGACCTGAAAAAACCCTTGCAGAAGGTGACTTGGCCTGGATTTGAAAAGGCTATGAGCCAGCATTATAAGGCACCATACCACCCTGAAATACATTCTATGCAATGGACATGTTTTCAGACTAAAAGAAACATTCTGGAAACAATGTTTTATATTTTCCAAAGCTGAAAAAATATATTTTTCATGATATATTCTCACAGAAGTAGAACAGGAATCATCTGTCATCGGTACTTGGAAATGCTATATCTACACACAAAACATTATCATTTTTCGGCAAACTGTAGACTTTAAGCCAAACAGCCATTCCATTCCTTAAATCCATTTAGTTAATTATTAAGAAATACAATATAATTAGGTAAATGTAATACAATGCAACCTAAAGTTTTCCCTGAAAGCTTCTTCCTTTGGCTGCTCCCATTAGGGGTTGCCACGATGGATCATCTTTTTCCATATCTTCCTGTCCTCTGCATCTTCCTTTGTCACACCCACAATCTGCATAGAAAACTACTGTTCATTAAATGATTTTGTCTTACATTTTAAGTAAATGAGTATTGACTCAATGTGTAGAAATATTTGTGACACAGCAGACATATGGCTAGCAGTATACAAGCCATTACACTGCTTGAGTATAGAGGCTGCACTGGCTGAAAAAGAACATTTTAAAATTTGTTTTGAAAAGTGAACTTTATACCATCATGAGCCAAAGCAAAGAAAAACTTCTAAGCAGGAATTTCTTTGAATGGCAGGCATACTTGAAATAAAAGGTAATGAATAAAAAGGAATGTAAGTTTCTTCAGACACATTTAACTATTCCTTAGAAAAATACAAATTAAAATAGAGCTGTAGAATACAGAAGAAGGAAAACCATGACATATCCAGTGAGCAAAGAGGCAGCTGTTATCACCCATTAATATCAAAAAGGCTACTGAGAATTTAGTTAAATTATTCCAACCAAATACAATTTGATAACTTACAACATTAAACTTAACATGTGTGATTAAAATATATAAGCAGCATGTTATGGCACATATCATATTTATTTTGAATTTTTATAGTATTACTAGGGGGCTTTGCCCCCTGCTCGTTTCACTCGCCAACCCCCCATCTTGCTCTATGCGCCAGCCACTTTGTGTCTCTGTATGTGGATTTCACTTTCACCAAACAACAAATCTTTTAATTCTTGCGGATACGCCTCTTCATTGGGAAGAAACACTACTTTTTCCTGCTGGAAACACAAATTAGATGATCTCTGACTTAAATTTTAAATCCGAACAATATATTTGATCTTTTTTCGCTGTTCCGTTATTTCACAGAGTAATAATTTCCATTTGTTTGCGCTAATGCGATCTTTACTATCATTTTTTTGAGACTATCTAATTTTAGTACTTTTATTACCTCTAACCTGCTCTGCATGTGTATCGCACCAATATTTTTGAATTCTTTACAACGTTATACTTTGTCATATACTCTTTGTTTTTTTATTTCTGGCCCCTGGCATGGTTAAATCTCCAAAAATGTCCTGCGGCACATGAAAGTATCTCTCTAAAAAAGTTATGTCTCGTCCCAGGATTTTTTTGTTATAATAGATAAATAACCAGTTTTATTAAAGCTGCATTATTCTGCTTTTGTAGATAACACTGTGGGCATAATCACATAAAGAGCTTAGGATGGCGGTGTCAACCGAGGGAACACAATGTCCATAAAAGAAATGTTAGGGCACCAACTAGATTGCCCATTTTAATAGTGGCAGAGTCCAAAATAAACAGGCACTCGAAGGTGCAAATAATTACAAATAAACAAAAGCAAATTAATTGAGGCAGGGCTCAGGGTGGTTCAATGCTCTGTAGAAAGGTTGATATTTGAGTAGGAGCTCTGTCCTATGGTCTGCTCTCTCACTGGAATGACATGACTCCTGCTGGGAGCACCTCGGCTTTATAGTTGCTGGACCAGAAAGGGAGGAGTCAGTTGACCTCATTGGGGAGTTTCTCAGAGCTGTGGGAGAAAAAAAGAAATAATACCATCAGTGACAGCACCCCCTTGTGTCCTGGTGAGGTAGTACCTCTCCCTGGAGTTTATTTTAGCTCATCCAAAGATCAATTTATTAGGACTAATCTGTTCTACTCATGAGTTTTAGTTTAATTATGTTTTATAATGCACTTTGCTTCATACAGATCTTTGTGTTTGTTAATGGTGCATTAGACTAAACTACTAGGCATTTCCCAAATTGCTTGATGGCAGTGCTGAGCCCCATCACAGTATGATCAGGCTGCTCCAACAGAACCTGCCTGTGGCTTACTTTGGTACTGTATATCTATTGTAGCCATAATCCATAAGGGCAAATGTATCTACAGTTCATTATCAAAGACTCTATATAACTCTTGGTGTGTATCCATAAGTAGTAATGGGCCAGGGTTTAAAAGTTTGTTTCTGTCAACAAACCATTGAGGTTTGAGTTTGGATATGTACATTGACAGGGGCTCAAATGATGGGTTGAAAAAGGGCAGGATGTGGAAAGGGAAACTGCTTGTGGATGGTAAGCAACATACTTTAGAGCAATACTGGGAGAGCGTGGACCAGTGATCCCACATAGCAGAAAGTGCTCATTTCATTTATGAAGAGGACCTGTGGGGCAGTAGGTTATTACAGAATGTTAAACATGAATTTTGAATTTTTCTGTTTTCACCTTTTAGTTGTAACCATTCTATTTTCATATTTGTATTCTTTTGGCATTAGGTGTCTTTATTGTATTTGGGTTTGAGAGTGACTAGTAAGTGGCCGTATAGTCCACAATGTACAAGGACAGAACATTTAATGAGAAACATTATGCTCACTTGACAGACATTTTGTACTTACTGTAACTTTAAAACAGACAGAGAGGAAAATCAGGCGATTGCCCACTGTATGTTCGAAACAGTAGCATGTGTGCAATTGGCTTGGTAGCTATTTAAGTTTTTTAAGAATATTTACTTATATACCTGAAGGTTTTAGGACTAGGCTTTTGTTTTTTCCTGGTTTGTTCTGTGTGTTTGTTGTTTGTTTATATTTTTACTGTAATTTTCATGAGGCCAACAAAAGTTTTGAGAGAGCAGCTGCTTTAACGCTATGTGTTGCTAGGTAAATACATCTTGATGGCCACACTTCGTAGAAACACATCAGAACTTTGCTGAAAAAATAAAGGAACATCTTTACAAAAATTTTAACTTTCAAGCACTAAACTTTCTAATAGAATTCTGGTTTCAACTTTGTCTTTGTTTATGATTTTGAATTTAATGGTCTCCCCATCCTGTGGTCTTCAATGAATCTGATCTCTCTGACGCTTGTTTAATTAAAATTGATCCTTCTGGACTGTAATGGAAAATTCTCGAAGGTCATGACAGTTAGGACTGCATCAGTGCCCACGGTCCTTCTGTTACTTTGTTTAATGATTTACTTTTATTTTTCCTGGTCCATTACCCTCAATTGTGTTCTGAGTCTACAGATGCGGAAACTCATCTTTGATCAAGATGCTCAAATGCTGCAGTCATTAGGGCTGGAGTTGCCTGAAATGACTATGGTATACAGTATAAGACTCTCATTTACCACAGCACATGGCCGTGGCATTAGTTAACCCTTTTGCTGCACATACCCCATTCTTCTTACTTCAACATTTTCTATCACTTTCTCAGTTTCAGGGTGTACTTCTCAGTCAGACAACCAGACATGCTGTACTGAACTCTTGTTTAAAAACTCAAAAATGGCCATAGATAATAGCTACCTCTTGATCAGATCACTATAGAAGCCTAAGATAATGTACTCTTCTGTGGTAATTTTTATTGTCTCTTTCTCTGCCTGTTGCAATTTATTTGAATCAACCTTTTTATGATGACCAAGCATAATAGAGCCTTGATGTTTGCCATGAATGAATTCAGAGGGCTGCACAGAGCCAATTCAAGTGAGAAAACACTAAATACTGAGTGACCTTTGTCTAGCAGGCATGAGATAAAATAATACCAAGCACAAATAAAATAAAAAGAAAATTAATTCATCCATCCAATTATCCATCCAACTTCAGATTTAGTAATGCTTTTAAAATAATTGCCTTCATAAGCATTTTATTCCCTGCAAGAAAATCTCTACAGTATGTAAAATTAAAATACAGTAAACTGATTGATTTCTTTATGGAAGTGGTTTTCATCCCACAGTCCAAAGGCTTGTTATCAGGTCATCCTACACATCTAATTAGTCTGAATTTGACTGCTTATGTTAATAGCTTTTTAAGTATTCTGCAATGGAACTGTTATAGCTCTACCAGGGTTGTTGGGCTTGCTTAAGTTTATTTCTTGGAAATGTAATATTTTTGTTGGTGTTCTGTCTTTGGTTTCCCTTTATGAAAAGTCTTGTTCTTCTTTGATTTCTTTAATTTTATAATTTGTAAGTATCTCAGTCACATGTATTTTGTTTTATTCCCTCATGTTTCTTATGTTTAGTAGGTGGAACCCAAAAACGGTGGGGTCACCATGTTATCACTGCTAATGGAGCCCCCTTGACCCATTATATTCTGAAGATGAAAGCAAATCCTTCAAAGGCCCATTGTCATTTCTTTGTATGTATTTGTTTTTCTGTTTTTTTGTGTTCTTGCTTCTATTTTGTGGATACTTCATTTCAATTGCCTATTTGGATTTGCTCTAGGTTGCTTTTTAGGCAAACACTTTTTGCTTTATTTTTCATTTTTGTGATATTTCAATAAATATTCTCATTTATAACGTTTCTGCTCTGTGATTTGTCCGTCCTAGCCAAAGGTTTCATAGATCCTTTCCTTAAAAGGGTATTTTAGTGCATTTTATAGATTTCGGGCCACTAAAGAAACTGGAAATTTGCAAGTCAGTTCCTCATTTATGGCCTGAGCAGGGCAAAGCCTTACTGTGGAGTTGAGAAGTCAGATTACCTGGTATAAGGGCAAATCTAGGCAGGCTGGGCAGGCATGGCTTGGCTTGTGGAGCCTTTGGGAAATCTCACGCCATCTTTGCTATAGCTGTGTGCCCAAATCACAATAAGAGTAGCAGCTTTCTCAGGTTGGGATACAGCCATTTATCTGTTACAGTGGGATTAAATCTCTTTCCATGAAACTCTGCATTGAATCAAAAACTAATGTCCTATTTCATGGAAGAAGTCTAGGCATCAACCTATCAGGAGTATATTAACATGATGTGCCATGCAGGAGTATATAAACACAATGTGCCATGATATTCACTTGCTTATGTTTCCTGTAGCTCTCCTTTACGCACAACTCTAATTTACAGGGGATTCAGGATTTAGTATACATGTCGTTTGCATTAGTGTGTCAGTAGAAAAGAGCTAATTTCAGATATCTAAACAATAAATTTCCAAAAAATAAATGTTACAGAAAATGTGTGTATTCTATTAAAGAAAGTAACATATTTACATTAGTAACTTGATTACTTTGTAGCTATATACAGCCTGTGCATGTTTAAAAAAGATAGCAAACAAGTGCTAATGATCAGTGGCACAATGAGTTCAATTAGCCCAGGAAAACTAAAGTAAAAGGTAAGGATGTAGCATATGTGACAACTGAACCTTCAAATGGTCAATTCGTTCAACAGCTGGTATCAGCATGGTGTCTCCCAAGCAGACATTTCACTGCAGACAATAGAATTAAAATGTGATGTTCAAGCTCTTCTAAACAAGGACAAGGAAATGGGCAAACCTGATGACTAGAAACACAATGGTTGGTCTTAGAAATTGACTGAAACAGATGACAAAGACATCAAAATGACATTCTCTGAAACCGGAAACACTGCTGTCAGTTCTCAACTATCAAAAGTGGTCTTCAAGGCAGTCCTTCAGCAGAAGTATGATAGTTGCTGTCAGAAAGCCATTCCTATGACGTTGAAAAAAAAGCCTAAAACTTTTAAAAAATTGTTGGGTTTTCTGTAGAGGAGCTGGAGAGTGCTAGATAGATGAACACCTGTAAACAACAGTAAAGCATGGTGGAGGTTCTTCGTAGGATTGTGGCTGCATTTGTGAAATTCCGATAAGTGATCTGGTTAGAATTAATGTAATCCCCAGTTCTCAGAAGTACAAGCAGATTTTCATCAAAAAAAAACACAAGGAGTTAGTTCCATGACAGATGGTATGGCCTCCACAAAGCCCAGATCTCAACATTTTCGAGCCAGTCTGGAATTACTTGGAGAGATAGAAACAAATAAGACAGCAAAAGTGTGCAGGAGATTTGCACCAAGTTCTCCAAAATGCTTGGAGCAAAGTACCAGCCGATTTTCACATAAAACGGCATGATAGTGAACCTAAGAGAACTGATGTATTTTTAACAGGTAAAAAAGTGAGTGATTTGATTTTGCTCTTTACTATTCACAGCTGTTTATAGTAAATCTTTTGATATTTAGAAACTTTAATTTTATATATTTTTGAAAGTACCATCAGTTTGTAGAATTTTTTTTACACGTGTCTAAGAATTCTGCACAGTATTATATGCATATTGCAGGGAGTAGAGTAGGCGAAGGTGGATGAGTTTAAATACTTGGGATCAACAGCACAGAGTAACGGGGATTGTGGAAGAGAGGTGAAAAAGAGAGTGCAGGCAGGGTGGAATGGGTGGAGAAGAGTGTCAGGAGTAATTTGTGACAGACAGATATCAGCAAGAGAGAAAGGGAAGATCTATAGGACAGTAGTGAGACCAGCTATATTATATGGGTTGGAGACGGTGGCACTGAACCAGAAAGCAGGAGACAGAGCTGGAGGTGGCAGAGTTAAAGATGATAAGATTTGCATTGGGTGTGACAAGGATGGATAGGATTAGAAATGAGTACATTAGAGGGTCAGCTCAAGTTGGACGGTTGGGAGACAAAGTCAGAGAGGCGGTGAGATTGCATTGGTTTGGACACGTGCAGAGGAGGGATGCTGAGTATATTGGGAGAAGAATGCTAAGGATAGAGTTGCCAGGGAAAAGGAAAACAGGAAGGCCTAAGAGAAGGTTTATGGATGTGGTGAGAGAGGACATGCAGGTGATGGGTGTGTGAGACTTGCCCGGACACCACCAGTCGGAAACCACATCTTTATAAAATTCACACGTTTATTTAACAGAAATAAACACAGTCCCAAACATGACACAAAGCACACAGCAATAATCTCCCACAATGAACTCAGTCCTTAGCCGCCAATCTCCTTCTGGGAGCTTTGTCCTGCTCCCACTCCCGACTCTAGCTCCCCGAGTATTTTTTATTCCCGCCTGGATGTGCTCCAAGTGGCTGGTGACGATCTTCCGGCAGCACTTCCTGGTGTGGCAGAAGTGCTGCCCTTTGCCCCGGAAGCACTCCAGGTGTCCCTGGTAGGTTCATCCGCCATCTTGCCTGGTGTGGCGGAAGTGACAATTTTCCAAGTCCCACGAGGCTTACATGGCGGTGGCCACGGGTCCCAATGGGTCAGAAGCTTTTCTTTCTTCTCCCGTTGTCCTCTCCTACTCCAGGGCGGTTATCCCCTCATGACCCGGAAGCTATTAATGTCTCCTTCTGGTCCTTTCAGGCATCCCGGCCTTGTAAGAACCCCAGACATCTGTGACAGGTGTAACAGAGCAAGATGCAGAGGACAGGAAAATATGGAAGAAGATGATCCGCTGTGGCAATCCCTAACGGGAGTAGCTGAAATAAGAAGAAGAATTATATAAATAATGTAGAAAGACACGTTCACAACAAAGAAGAGTTGGGGATCCACCCCGTATGTTGTACTACAAAAGAAACTGGTTGGAAAAAATAAGTAATCACTTTAGACTGAGCCTATGCAAAACATGTATTGACTGATTGATTGTGGATGTTGAGTGCTTTTATAGTGGGATGGCAAGAAGGCTGGGCTTGTAGGATAAGACGTGGAATGAGGTCATCAATGAGTTCCAGAAGTGAGGTCAGGAACAGAGAAGGAAGTGATGCAATCAGGTGGTTATCTCTTCTGCTCTGTGGGAAGAAAAGTAGTGGCAATTGTGCTCACCACCAACCCTTGGTTCCATCAATACTCTGATTTGAGTTATTTGACTGCCTCCCAAGCGCATGTGTGTGACAATATATAAAATGTGTTGTTGTATGTGTGTGTATGTGTATTTTATATTTTAAAGGTAATTATGGCAATTCCTGTATCAGCAAGTGCTAATGAAGAAGGCTTAACCTGCCCTGGAAATTATGCCAGATGGAGAAACAGACAAAGGAATTATTTAAGTAATGTAAATATAATGAAATGATAGGAGTGGGGAATGCATAAAAAATGTTTTACATTCTTCATCCTTGCAATTGCTAGCAGCAGGAGTCTGCTATTGATGACCCTGAAAAACTAACTTCTCCTTTTGATAACATTTGTCTGGCTGTCTGGCTTGGATACCTGGTGATCACCAGAGGGGATTTGTAGGGCTATTTCTGCCCAGAATGTGCCTCAGAGGAGATCAGTAGTGACCTTGTAAGTTCTCTAGGGATCCAACTTAATAGAGAACTTAGCATAGTGGATGAAAGTTCAGGGGAAGGTGTAAAAGGTCTTTTATTTGTTGTATTTTGTCTCCAAAGTTCTGTATGCCTCATTGTTGTTGGTCCTAGCTTAATGAAAACCTTTACTTTCCTTATTTTAGTTTCTTTACCATTTTTGGAGTTTCACAACTATTACAGGACCTCCTACTGGTCACAATCAGTTTAAATATTTACATATGTTTTTATATGTAATATTTGTCTGATTATAGGAATGTTCATATATACTTTTCGAGTCCATTTATTTAAAGTAAAAAAACTGACATCTCATCCTCATGAGCAAAATTATGTTTTTTTTTTTTATAATCATTTTTTCTAAGAAACAGCATTTTCATGCAAATCAGCTATGGTGATTATGAATGCACAGTTTTGTTTCAAGGAGGCTCACATACCAATTACCCATTTCACTTTTGTATTTCTGTTTTCACCAGGGAACTGAAGTGGATACATCCTAATGTAGTTTATACCAAGGAGTATTTTAGTGAAATGGGAAATTATGCTAAACAAACATAGGCGTTTCTGACAATGCATATTAAAATAGAACAGATTTTTGAATTATGGTAATTATTTTTGTGCTTATTTTTTTCCTTTTGTCCTAGACTTTACACTTTCATTTTGCATCCTGAGGTCTTTTCTGTGTAGTTCGTACAATTCAACATATGGTGCAACTTGTGCAATTTATAAACAATACAGTATGTATATCACAGTGACACTGTGTTCATGTCAGGTATACAAAAAATAAATACTAAACAATCAGTAAATATTGTACAGATTAATTTGGAACCTTCATGATTCCTGATTCTCAAAGGAATGAACAAGACAAATTTTAGAGGTAAACAGAAAGCACTGAAAGAGGTGATCATCGTAGGCATAACTGCATTTCTTAAAAGTCTAATAATACAGTATACTGTGAAATCCCTCCTATTCGTTCAGTCATGTCAGGACCCTTGGATACTCTGTAGGCCAGTCCTTGCCATGCTTCCCTGTTTTCCATGACTTCTTTCAGTTGCTTTATGTTCATTCCCGTGTCAGTCTTCATGGTATCCAGCCCACAGGCCTTTGGTCCCCTTGCTTCATTTTACCACTGTTCATTCCGAGTAGCACCTCCTTTTCTAGTGAATTCACCCTCATCACTTGTCCAAAACAGGTCAGTTTCAGTCTAGTGATCTAGTGCCTTCCAGGGACAACTTTGGGTTTATATGATCAAGAACATCTTTGTTGGTGATCCTAGTTGTCCATGGGATTCATAGAAGTCTTCTCCAGCACCACAGCTTGAAGCCATTGATTTTTCTCTTATCTGATTTTATGAGTGTCCATGTCTCACAGCCATATGTTGCAATTGGGAACACAATGAGACTTCCTTGCACTTCCATATTTGGTCAATGCTCACCATGTGTTTTTCTTAATATTTATATTTATTTTTAATATCACCAAGAGCACAAAGTGAAGCATAGAGTGTTTATGACTTCTACACCGTAGCCAAGAAGATGCACATTAAAACCAAATATTTAATAATTTGTTCTTAGTATATTGTTAACTGCTGATCCAAAATAGTGCAGTGAGAAAAAAAATGCATTAAGAGGTGCATTTAAGAAGCAGAATGCTGTCCTTTTAACTAATGATGATAGAAGGTAACCATTCAAATTTAGGCACTGTGAGTCTATAGATGTTTCATAAATGAAATACCTGAATGTACTAAATGTTACTCTATAATGATCTTTGTGTATATCATATGGTAATAACATACAGGATTAAACTTAAATGAGTTTCTCTTTTTTCCATTTTTAGTTGCAGCAGAAATGTAATACAGGTGACTTGAATATCTATATATTTTATTGTATATATATACAGTATATATAGATGATATATATATAGTCTTAGCAAGCATACTGAAAATTAGCAGTAGTGTCAGTAGTAGCTCTCCGACGTCCACATGGAATGTTATCCCTTTGTCTGATATACTGTATCTCCATTTTTGACAGCTTTCTCTGGTCGCAAGTTACGCATAGGTGACTGATTAGTTATTCCGGTGATGGACAGATCAACCATATAGCTTTGATCCTAGTACTTTTACTGTCTCTAGTTCTTTTACCAGTAAGTTGTAAATTGTTTGATTTAGGAAAAGAGTCCACAGATGTAGTTACTGTAGGTAATAAATTAATGGTATGGGTGGCACTTAAATGTAATTAGACTTGTGATAAGATGTCCATGGCGAAGCATAACTTTAAATAAATAATCATGAGTCTTGAGGCATGCAAGCATGCGTGAATGTGCACATGCTGCTCCAAGGTTGATTGGGGTGCTTGGCTGATCATGCATTCACATGCAAATGTGAATTATGTTTCAGTAATGTTCCCTAATGTGTTTTTAAGCCATAGCTCATAATTGCCCATGCAAGATTAGTCCTTGATAAAGTAGTTTGACTTCTTCTGCTACAGGAGGAAAGACATTGACCATCAATTGAATTATTAAGCTGGTACCTAGAGGTACACTCTAGATTTTCAGATTGTCAATTCTGTTGGCTCTAAGACTTGGTGCACAAGATATAAGTATCAGTATCTGGATGGACTGTGAGAAGTCCTCCTTCTCCAAGTATTAACACGTGGGTTAACCTTCATTTGAGACTGTTATTTCTTGATACTTTACCTTTGATGTGATTGGTTTTGATATACTGTGCATAGAAAATAAGAGGGCTTTTAATTTAACTGTGAGGGCATTATATTTGTATATTTATATTTGTAATAGGAGTGTTTTTTGATGACGATAAATGATAAATTTGTCACCTAGTTTATATGGTTGAGGTGCAAGTCTGATATCGGTTTTGTGTCTATGTATTGAAGATATAGTTATTTATAGTATATTGGTGGTTTATTGTTTTTTTTTAATTTGTTCTTTTGAATTTAGTTATATTTAGTGTTGTTACAGATACACTATAGATTTGAAAGTAGTGTGTAAAAGGAAAACACAAAGACCAAACTTAAGGGTGGGGGATTTCGTCCCCGTATACTCTACAAGTCTTGAAAACAGTCAGTCGTGAAAGATATACAACAGACAACCAGTAGCGGCAACACGGACAATTTATGCTGTGGAAATGGGAATGGAAATGGGAAAACAGGACACTGAGGGTTAGGGGATGGTGATTTTATCACTGGAGGACCTGAGTAAACGGAGGAACCCAGAAGTGACCCGGATGTCTGGTGAAGGTTTTGGAGGCGAACTCTAGGGGTTGATTTCTCATCTTTCCTGTTAAAATAAAGATAGATCGGTTAGTACACCGTCACCGTCCCTTGTCTTGCAGTTTCGCGTTGCTCGTCGGGTCTGTTAGCTGCTCCCTAATCGCTCATGCGTGACAAGTGTTACACTTCTCTTTTACTATTTGGTGTAGTTTCTAATATTCCCAATGGTTGTAGTTATAGTTGATTTTAAATAAAAGCGCTTCTCCACTTTGCACCAACACCTTGCTGATTGTGTGTCCTCATGTACATTATTGATGGTTCTGGGTTCAAAAGGTCCTGGAAGAGACCGTGGAGTGCGGAGTTAACCCAGACTGTCACATGGCTATAAATTACTGGTCAGTGTGCATTTAGATATCATTAAAGAAAGAATGCAAAAGAAGTTAGATTGCCTTCAGGAGACTTTTATAGTTCATCACAGTTGTCTGAGTAAAAAAAAAAACATTATTGAAGCAGATTGTAGCTTGCTTTTTAATACAGTATCTATAGTTCAAAAAGTCTGATTTTATCCATCTAGAACACCAAGTTTTTCAAGGCTGTGGCTGCATTGGCTGAGGTGTGCACATGGGACCAACAATGAGCGCACAACTTCAAACAGTTATGAAGGATGTTACTAAGGTTTTGTTGGATGAGGAGAAGTTTGTTTTCTGTTGATATCTTATGCTTCATGGAGGGCTGTGTCATTATGGCAGACGGTTGGGTGAGCATCGTGTTGGGGTCAGCTTAAGATTTCTAGTAATGCACCGCATTGATGTATTCAACTAGACCTCCACTAGTTGAATATGGCTACTTCTAGCCTATGTCAGAATGCAGTACTTGGCTACAGATTACACAAGGACCTTGAATGGAGTCTCTAGCAGTGAACCTGGTGCTCCCAAGTTTGTGCTTGCTAGTCTCTGAACTAAATTGATTCATATTTTCTCTACCAAGTTCAAGACTGCAGGTTAATACCTAGAAAAAAAAGGCTGAAGGAGTTAAATCTCACGAGCAAAGATTACAAATGAAAATTAATAAGTAAGGGGCATGCAGAGATGTTTTAGAGTAAATTTCACTCAATGAGAGACTTTGATACACAGAACAAGGTACCTATTAAGTCAGTTGAAAGCAGCAACTTTTAAATTGTCACATATTAAATCAACATTTTTTGGATACATTAGATGTAGAGTAATTGACAAGTCATGTTACATTAAATGGTCTGTTCTCTTCTTGTTTAATTCTTATGTGAAGAAAATGATGTACACTATGCTACAAACAGCAGCTGCACATAAGGTGTGAAAATAATTTCCGTATTGATTTTAAAGTGTTTATCCTGCCAGCTCTATTTCTTTGTTCTATTTTTAAAAGCTTTTGCAACACTGTATGCATGTCATGTCAGTATAAAGAAAGAGGCAGTGAGACCACACCGTCCAGCTAAGGCTGACCTTACATTGTAGCAACTTGCAAGAGGATGAATAGTCTTTATTACTAAATAAGTGGATTTTGGAGGTGATTAAACTTTAGGCACTTTATTCAAGTCATGTTTCTGTCATATGACAAACCATCTTTCATCAGGTTTCTTTAGTATTGCTTCTGAAGGATTTGATTCTTAACATTCTTTTTATTTTTTATTTGATTATTTTATGGATTCCCACCTTATCCTCTGGAGAATAAAGTTCAAAGCAGGTGGGGGTGGTATTTTGTGAGTCCATGGAAAATGAATTTTGGTGGGCATCAAAGAAATTCTGGCAAATCTAAAAGTAAATTTCCCCTTGGGATTAACAAAGTATCTATCTATCTATCTATCTATCTATCTATCTATCTATCTATCTATCTATCTATCTATCTATAAGCTCCAAGAAGTGAAAACAACGGAGTTAAGCACATAATAACCAGCTGATCAAAATTTCAACGTGGATATCCCAGACCAAAATCACATTTCCTTTTCTGTTCAAAGTGATTGTGTACGCAAAGACCACAGAAGATTTTACATCATGGACCACAGCATTCTACTACGTAGGCTTAGGAGATTAATTGATCTTTCAGAGATGTTTCTGGTTGGCCTTCTTTCTAATTGTCAATTATTTTTGTTATGTATTCCTGTTCCTTCCCACTATTGCCCAGCACCTAATCCTCACACTTTGCCTCATCATTCATAAGACATCAGGATCACTCCATGCACCTTTTTTGAGCTAAGCCAACGCAAGCTGCAAGGGTCATCTGGACATCAAACACTCACTGACAGCAACAGTGAGCCCCAGTATCCCTGTTCCATACGAAACTTGCTTTAATCAAAGCATTCATAAGGGTCAAAGTATGCACTATTCTTTGTCAGGTCCCATTATACCAATATTTCACTTGGGGACCCTGTCAGGATGGGCAAGCAGCTAAATTCAGCAACAACACTACTAACTTACTGGGCAGTCTACCTCCTAATCTTCACCTGTGGCCATGAGCTCTGGAAGTGACCAAGTGAGATTGAGAGTACAAGTGGTCAAAATCAGGTTCCTACACAGGGTCACTAAGCTCACTCTCTCTGTCAAAGTGACCTCTAAGTAGAATTTAGATAAACCAGATGAGGTAAGAGAGTTAGGATGCTCGCTCGGCACATCCTGCACAGAATGTAGAAGGCGTGGGTAACTGGAAGATGACTAACAAGCAGATATTACACCTTTGGAATTTTTCACGTTTTACAGATATATACTGTATGATTGAACCACAATGGATTTAATTTATTTTCTTTGACACTGATCAACAGAAAAAAGACTCAGCCAAAGTGAACACAGGTCTCTGCAAAGTGATCTAAATTAATTACAAATATAAAACATAAAACGATTGATTACAACAGTATTCATTCGCTTTAATATGACACACCTAAATCATTACAGATGCAGCCTGTTGGATTCAGTGGAGACCACCTATCTGTAGTCATAGGGTTTCAGTTGATTGTAGTATACATGCTCTTCTGTATTTGGAGTCAGTATGGTGGCCCACCCCACCTTGCTGCAGTATTTTTATTCAGATTTTAGTGTTTAAAAAGCATTAGGCAGTTTTGGTTGAAGTTGAGAAGTGACCTAAAAGTGTTTTTTGAAAAGGTAGATTGTATTTGTTTCAATATTAAGCCACATTATAATGGTATTAGCAGAAATTGATACTGTATACAAACTGTAAAATACATTGACAGAAATATACAAACATAAATTTAAGTATGAATAATGTGTTGTTCTGAGTTCAGCATTCAGTGTTTCCTTTCTATATGTTTTAATTTTACTCTATCTATAATTATAAACAGTAATCTAGACTAGTGCATGTGCTATGTAAGAATAAATTAAATTTAATTGACTGACACAAACTTAAGAGAAAGACTTTGTAGTGAATGCAAAATAGCTCTAACTGTTGCTTAATTAATGTACATTATTAATTCTTCAGTTTAGCATTTCATTTGAAGAGTGATCTTAACATACAGAATATATCTACTTGTAAAAAATGTTCAGTATATATAAAAATATGGAGACCTGCAAGGGAAAGAACTACATACAAAAGGACAGGAGACCATTAAAGTAATATTAGAGTAAATATAGTTTATATGCTGTATATTGTGAGGGATGAGCTAGCATCCCAGTCAGGATGGACACTGCTCCCTTTCTTGATAAAGGAAGGTCAGAGAGGGAGCATCCATATTCCCCTTCTGCGCCAAGATGTGGACACGCAGCTACACTGGGGTTGGTGTCCCAGCAGCAATAGAAGGACACACTGATTGGGCTTAGGAGGCTGGTAGGACAAGACAGTGGGTGACTGCCTGCTATGCGAAGAGTGTACTCCCATACACTGGGCAGCAGCATCCCATCTAGCAAGCCCCAGAATGGATGCATGTAGAGCAGCATGGGAGTTGTGGTCCCTGTCAAGTTGTTTGTAGGCCACCAGGGGAACTGTCATATACTGACATTACAAGGATCGTTGTGGCCCTGCCTAACCCGGAAGTGCTTCCCAGAGGCAATAGATTAAGCACCGGAGTTAAAAGAGAGCCTTTCACTTGTGTCGGGAAGTCAGAATCAGAAGAGAAGTGAACAGCAGTCACCTGGGCAAAGTGACGGTAGACGAAAGGAAAATAAGATGCATGTGAGGAACTGCTGTGCTGTATTGTTCTGTTTTGAAGCCGCTACGGCACTAAGGGAAGGAAGCCTCTAAAATGTACACAGTATTGTAAATAAAAGCACTGGATTTGAACCCAGGACTGTGTCTGTGGTAGACTGTGGTACATATGTACGGTAGATATTGTTTATATGTAAATATTGTTGATCATACAAAATATAATTGATGTAGAGTCGTTATTGATTGAGTAAAGACGTAACTGAAAATAATAAAAAGTAATATGTAAGAACAAGTAGTACCTAAAGGATCAGAAGCAATGCAGCAAAAAAAATGAAACGCAGAATTAACTATGTGTTACAAGAAAAACATAAATAATTATAAATGATAACAATGAAAAATGAAACAAAATGTCACAAAACTTTAATATAACAATAATTAAAAACTGAAAATAACAATAGAAATAATCATGAAGAAGCTACCCTTAGTCTGGCTGCAAATAAAGTGTCCATTGTCATCATCACTTTATCTTCTATGATGTGATCCTGTCCCCTTTTTGATAATTACAAGAGTTATAGATTATAATGCCTGAAGAGAGTCTTAATATTATGAAAGGCACTGCAATTTGCATGTCCCTTGATTTTTGCAGACTGCCCACCTTAGTCAATTCAATTCCTTGGCCCCGAAGAAGGGGCTTCCCAAAATGCATTGGCCGCCCTTTGAGTTATTTCACCTTGGAGCAAATTAACATTATAAAGAAATGTTTTACTGATTTTATAAATCATTAGGTTGTCTTTTTCACCAGTGGCCTCCTCATCCTCTGAATCTATCTAACGTTACACCTTTGTAGTCTTTAATTAATTTTTCATATGTACTCGTGCATGGTTTATCTTGTTTAGCATAGACATTTTAGAATATAATAATATTGTCACACACATGTGCCCTGGGAGTGTCTTCAGAGCTTTACGGAGGTAAGGACAACACGTTTGGAGAGTAGGATGGTACTATTTTTGACTATTTCTACCCTTTTCCCGAAGACAAAGACCTATGATATTATTTCTTCCCCATCTTTGGAAGTTCCATCATTTCCTCCTCATTTGGTATTTAAGAGGACCAAAGACAGGAAGTTGGCATTCAGTATTGATTCTACAACTGCAACTGAGCAGAACTCTGCCTTCAGGAGTACTTTCTGTATATGAAGACTTAGCACAGACCAGAATGGTTGCAAGTGTTTTTTTTTTTTTTTTTTTTGCTCATATTTATCATTTGTAACACGGCTTTCATTTTGAACATTAAACAAGGTTACCACAGAATTCCCCAACTCTTTATTTTGACTCTATTGTCTCCTTACAATATGTATATTTACAATATAGAGGACATTGCTGACTTTGTGTTCATTTAGTTTTTTTTTTTCTTTTTAAATATAGTTGCATTTTTTAGTTTTTATTTTTAGGATCTTTACTGTCTGTTCATTTTTGATTATTAACACTAACCTTCTTATTGTACAGCCATTATACTTTTTTGTAATATTAAATTTTCATTTCTTGATTATCACTTAGCCATGTTATACCGGTTATTTTTATGTTAACATTTTGTGATTTCTTCTTCATTATTTATTCTATTTAAAAAAAAAAACAAAAAAAAAAACAAACTTTAATTCAGTGTAAATGCTGATGGGTAAGCCAACCAGGGTAAGTAGGGAAAAGGTTGGGGTGCCAGCTGGGCCCCCCACTTTAGTCAAAATAAACCAAGGAGAAATAGTTGCTCAGCTAAAAAGCATTACAGGGGCCTTTCAAACAGCAACCAATTACACAAAGGATTTAGCTCGAATGAGTTGTCTTCCAAGGCTAGGATTCAAATGAGATGTCTTCTTCTGGGAGTGAGCTCTTCAGTATCATACTGACTGGAAGGGGCGGTCCTAATCAGAGGCCTCATGTATAAACGGTGCGTACGCACAAAAATGTTCTGTACACCCGTTTCCATGCTCTCATTGCAATGTATAAAAACTAAACTGAACTTGGCATAAAGCCAGACACATTCTCACGGCAGCACAATCCATTGCGTATGCATGTTTTCTGCTCAGTTTTGCAAACTGGCAGCACCCAACTTCAAAGCAATGCTACTGTTCCAGTGTGGTTTCCCTTTCTTTTTTAGATTCACATCCCTGATGCGGCTTTATCAAATACACTGAAATTAACCTCATATTGTTTATAAATTTAAGACATCTGATTGTAATCGTTCTGTAACAATATAATGTACAACGTAATGGCCAAACTATTCCAAATACCATAGCCTCCTTTAGCGTTGTTACTTTCAGTGAATCACTCAAGAGTATTTTAACCCATTGTATCTGAGTGTGGAATCACAGCTCTACAGCAGTTTATATCAAGAGCACAGAGGATTATTGGCATACAGCAAATAGTCCTGGAGAACGTTTACAGCACACGATGCCTCAGCCATGCACACAGTCTAATTGAACTTCACTTATTCGGCAAAAGCTTCAGAGCCTTTCCTGTTGGGACCTCTAGGTTCAGAAACGGCTTCATCCCAAGAGCTATAAATGCACTAAATCAGTCTATCAAGTGCCCAAGGTAAAACTGTTTGTACTTATAATTACAAATACCTCACTGTAAACTTGCACTTGAACTGTAATATCGCACAACCTGAGCCACTTTATGAACCATTTGCACTATCTGCACAATATGTACATGTATATTGTACTTATGCTTTCATATTGTATTTTCTTCATTGTGTTTTATTGTACTATTGTATTATTATTTTATCATTTTATAGGCCCCGTGACCCTGTAGTTAGGATATAGCGGGTTGGATAATGGATGGATGGATGGTAGGATCATTTAATAGGAAAATTCGTTTATGGAGGATTTGCATATTGAATCTCATTGTACCACAGAATAACAATAAAGAAGTTCAATTCAATTCAACAGAAGATAGCATGTATTTATCGATGATGTCGACTGTCTTCTAAGTTGATATAGATATCCAGGCGCTATCTTCTTGGAGCTCTTGGTATCTTTTTTAAGTTGAAATGCATTAAAGTATGTATATTGCATTATACAGATTCATTTTTAACTTCATTTAAATAAAGTATACTGTTAATTATTAAACATGTGGGTACAGTGGCGATGGATAGATGGATGGAATAATGAAATATGTACTACGAAGATAATTCATTGTTCCTTAAAAGATTTGAAGAATTGCCTTTCTAAGCTTACAGATGGTTTGACATTTATTACAGAGCTTATGATGTGGTGATTGGTTACGTGGAGAAAGAAAAGGAAGGACAGGAATAGGAGGTTGGTACATCTGAAAGAGACAGTACTGCTGCAATAAATTATTTCATCGAGGGTCGCGCATCTCCCAGCAAGCATCTTGCTGAAGGCAGGGACAATATCTAAATGGGGTGCCAGCTCATTGCTACTACTGCACCACCATGCCCTCATGTTTAATACATGTTTTAATTAATTTCATCATGAAAATAATATCAAGTATACATCTTAGTATTTAAATTGTTCAGAGAGCTGTAATAACATAAATGTAATGAATTCTGTGTTCTGTCGGAGTAAGAGAAAGCCTGTTTAAGAAGCACGTAGTGATTCACACACATAGAGCACACAGAAGAACACATAGAGTACAAAGCATTTAATGTGCTACTCTAGTTATGATGGGATCTGAGAAACTCTAGTAAATTAAACATTGATTTTATGATGAAGTTTACAATGTTCTACTTTCATGACAAAATAATCTGTGAAATTAAAGTGGTTCAACCTTTTTTTTCCACTGTGACTCCTTCTCTTTCATTTCGAGCAACTTTTGTTTCTCCGCCACTCTGTCTCACTCAATCAACTTCCTTTTGTCGTTATTACCAGTGCTTAAGCCAACAAATTAGTATGTTTTTCCTTGCCTCCACTTCGCATTCACTGAAATTATTTTTTTGAAGTACTTTTGCCATTGTCTTTTAACATTGTGCAACAGAATTTTTTTGTGCATATGCACATTTCCACTTTTGTCCATACACAATGTTTTATTGTAAATTCTACGCACAGCATTATGCATGAAGCCCCAGATCATTATCACTGTTAGCATTAGCGCTCCCTCTCACCCTAGGGTGGAAGTGCTTATCTCTCTGTAGCTAGGAAGATGGTCCCCAGGTACACGTTTGGCAAGTTACTTTTTGCTTGATATCTTTATGATGCATTGTTTCAAATACTACAGTCCGCTTGGCCTTGTATATTTGTTTCTTATTATTCTTGGTTACCTCTTTACTCCATTGATAAAAGGTCTTCATTATTATATTTTGTGTGATCAGGTATATGTTTTACCATCTAATATTATTAATTTTTTTTTCACTACTGTATATATCTATGAATACTTGCTAAGTGTTGTAAATTGTAATTGTAATTAATTGAAACAATTATGCTATGCTTTGCCAAAGCAAAACTGTAATATTGTACTTTTCTGTTCTCAGATAACCTTGTGAAAATTTACTTTCATAACTCAATAAAAATCCATTATGAAAAGACTGGATGAAGTACAGTGGGGAATGATCTCGCCTGCTGGTGAGTGTTTCTTATACCGCTGAGCTCATTCTTAGACAATGAGGGCATAAGGGCTCAATATGCTCCCTTACTTCAGACTTTAACTTTCCCATCTGTGTATTTGTAATTTTATATTTGGTAGTCAGATTGTATAAGATGCATTTTTGAATTGGGACACAGCCAATTTGAAAACAAACTGTTTTTATTTAATGAGAAAAAAGGAAGCAATATCAAGGAGAAAAAATGTGGGTATCAGTTTAGCACCTTAAATCAGCACTCCATGTTCAACACAGATAATCTTTCTTCATGGTACAATTTCACGGTACACCAATTTGTGCTGACATTGTTGACAACTTGAGACTTTTTTTCTCCTAAACATTTTTGCACTTGCTGTGTATCACCATTTTGTCGATTAACAGCTTTGCTGTTTATATATAACAAGGTGCCAAAGCTGTCAGTCTTATTACTGTGCACAACAAGAATAGAATGAATGGCTTTTTCTGGAATATTATATGTGTAGAACGTTTATTCTAACAGTAGGTGCTGGTGAACATTTTACTTTGTGCTGTACTGGAAAAATACAGCGTGTAGAGGTGAAGTAATCGACATTTGTGCTAGAATGAAATATGGAGTCCATTTACTTTGATTTTTGGTCTGAAAAATTCAGTAATCATTTATTTCTTCTACAAGAAAAATATTCAAATAAAAACTCTCAAAAAAAATTAAAGTAAAAAAATCTGGGATCAGCCACTTTAGAGAGATGATGGCACTTGATAATATTTCAATTTCCAAGCAAAGTGACAAGGTGGAAAAACGGCTCCTAATATATGCTTGGAACACATGTATGGGGGATTTCTTAGCCTTCTCCAATGACAGATTTCAGGTAAATGGTTGAGGCTAGCAGAGGGCCACAATTTACCCTGTGGTCTGAATTGTGGATTCCAAAGCCCCAGGGCAGTGATGGGAACACTGTGCAATAAAAATGGCGTGGTCCTTTGGATGCAACGTAAAACTGAGGCCTTGACTCTCTGTGGTCATAAAAGATCCCTAGGCATCTGTAGTAAAGAGCTGGGTGTATCCCAAAGTCCTAGTTAAAATGCTTGCCACGGCCTAGTCATTCTGCCCCCTTAATCATCCAAATTGGCTATCCCTCTCACTACTTCACCACCTAACAGCTAACATGTGGTGAATGTACTGGTGCAAAAATGGCTGAAGTTGCATCATCCAAGTGAATGGTACACATTAGTGGTGGTTGAAGTGGCTCCCCACTGAAGCACTTTGAGTAGTGACACAGTGCTATATAAATGTAAAGAATTATTATTATTATTATTATTATTATTATTATTATTATTATTATTATTATTATTATTATGGGAAAGCTGAAAGGTAAAGCAGTACTACAGAATGTTTTGTATAACCATTCAGATTGCAGCTTAGTACAGGTTTTGATTCTCATGGGAATCAACCTAGAGCTTGCCTCATAACTTTCCTGTTTGAGAAACTGTAGAAGTGTTAGCTGCTTTGCTCGCAGATAGTAAGCCAGGTGTGAGCTCACTGTGGGTGAAAAAGAGAGAGAGTGATTACCTTTTTTTAGAACATTTTTAAAAAGAGTCTCAGCTCAGTTTTTTAGTTTTAGTTCAGCTGGTGCTTTGTTACAAAATGGAGTCTTCGTTTGCTGTCTTTTGACACTTTGAGAAGACCAACAGATATTTAAATGGAGCTTGCTATCTACTTAGCTGCTGGACACTTTTTAAAGTGCTCCCAGCATTAAACCTTTCTTTTCACATTTCAATTAAGAATATATAATCAATAACTAAGAAACTGGGCCTCTGGGACTGCATGAAGATTGCATGGGCCCACCCTTGTTGTTCAATTCCTTGTTTATATTGGCTGCTGTTGGGTATTAAGTAAACAAACTGTTAAATAAAAGTTAAACTCAATGTCCCTGTCCAGTTATTGACTACTAATACTGTATTCCAAAATCTACGATTGTTTATTCCTTGTCTTACTGCAGTCTCTTAAGAGCACGAAGGACACTTTGTGGAGTCCTCTATTTATGGTAAGCTGAGTTGAAGTAAAGGATTGAAAAGAGATAAAAGTCCCAGTCAGCGAGCAGCCTGCCAAAAAGGTCTCCAGGGTTGATTATGTGGGGTACAATAAGTACAGTGAGGCAGGTTAGAGAATACAGATAACAGTTACATAGTTGCTTTTGACATTTCCTCTTATCCCCCATTAAGAAAAGAATCAAAGAGGTTAATTGGTACCTTTTGTGTTATGTGCACAAGTGATCTGAAAACACGATAAAAAACTACCACAATGCAATATTATCACAATACCCCAGTCACAATATAATGATGCCAAAATTCTTTTTAATATTTTGCAATATACGCATGTTGTGGTAAAATTATGGGATTAAAAAATAAACATCTAATAAGAAAATCTTTCATTCAGGTCTTTCCTTTTTTTGTTTTTAATTGTGGAAAGATATTCTCAGTATCTTGGCATAGTCTCAACCTTTTTCTTCTTGTGAACCCCTTCAAAAGACCGGAATAAACTGGCGAACCCCCTTTGTAGTCATAACAATATAGTAAATACTGTAAAACAATAAAATTGGATTGTTATTAAAATTTATTTTCCATATTGAAAAATAAATGATTCATAATGAAAAACCTAAACATAATCGTAAAACATTTACAGACAAACATTAGTAAAACTAAAGTGATAGCTACAAAAAAATGATTACAATAAAACAGAACATTCATCATAGTAAAGCTGAAAACAAAATGGAATTATCTTTAATGTCAATGGATGCCAACTGGTTCTTAGCTAACTTAGGTTAAACTTGAAAAAACCCTCAATGGGATATTTGTGCCTGTTTGGTGGAACGAAGAAATTCAAAATTTGGTTTGATGTCTGAAAGTTTCAGTCTTAGATCAGGTTCTGCATTTAACCTGTTTCTGTATTTATTTTTCTGGTAAGTGTATGTTGAAAATCCTTTCTCACACAGATATGTTGTACAAAAGAATAATAAAACTTTAATGGCTTTTTCTGACAAAACAGGATATTCATTTCTTACACTGAGCCAAAAGTCAATTAAAGAGTGATCTTTAAAAACAGCTTTTAGGGAACTGTCAGAGGATAAATCAATGAGCTTTTCTCTTTCCAGTAAAGTTGTAGAAGTATATGAACTTATATCTCCTTGAAAAGGATTACTTATCCAGATCCAGATATATTAGGGCTATTAGGAAAATAGTCATTGAAGGTGAATTGAAGCTGTTTGAGATGTTCAGTAATATCCCTTTTAATATTTTCGTTAAGTTGAATTTCATTTTCTGATAAAATGCTGCTGAGAGAACCAAAACATTCATACTCATTCATCTCCAGATGGCATGGATTCTATTCTATCACGTACACTGAAAATGGTGACACCTGGGCCTTATAAAGACAAATTTAAATCATTTAATTTAGAAAAAATGTCAGTTAAGTATGCAAGTTTTTGCAGCCAAAGAATATCAAATATACAAGAGGACAAATGAAAAGGATGGTCAAGAAAGAATGCTTCAACTTCAGACTTCAATTCAAGCAAGCAAGTCAAAATTTTGCCACGAGAAAGCCATCTAACTTCTGTATGAAGTAGTAAAGAAACGTGAAGGCTTCCAAAGTCGTCGTAAAGCACCTGGAACAGACGAGAGTTTGTAGCACGCGATTTTATAAAATTTACACTTTTTACAGCGTTGATTAAAACATTGGCCAACTCTACAGGAATACGTTTACATGCCAGTATTTGTCTATGAATACAGCAATGAGTCCATTCAGTATTCTCGTTGATTTTCTTTATTCACACCAGAAGACCAGAAAATTTTCCGATCATTGATTTTGCACCATCTGTGCATATACCCAAGCAAAAAGACCAGTTTATTCCATTTCTTTCAAAATAGCCATTGATCATATCGAAAATTGCTTCTCTTGTCATAGTGGTTTTCAGAGGTTTTGCAAATAATACATCTTCTTAAATGGAATTCTTAAAAATATATCTAATATAAACAAGCAATACTGCGGCGTTTGCTACATCGGTTGACTCGTCAAGTTAGATCGAGAAATAATTCAATTTTATTCTTTTCAAAAGTTCACTTTCCACATCATTTCCCAAATCTTTAATTCTTCGCGACACTGTGTTATTTGATAAGGGAACCATGTCAATTTTCTTTGCCGCCTTTTCTCCAAGCATACCCTTCATGATGTCTTTCGCACATGGTCCAATCAAATTTTCTGCCACTGTATGTGCTTGTCCAGATCTTGCAATTCTGTAACTTACTAGAAATGATGCCTCAAGAGCATTTTTACTATCTGCGTTTGAAGCTGACAGGAAAGAAGAAACACTACACTTTTTATTACCTGCTAATTTTCTTTTAAAATACTCTACAGGTTTATCCTTGTACTTTGGATGTTTTGTTTCAATGTGCCTACGAAGAAGTGATTATTTTAAACTGCTGTTGGCCAGGACTTCATTACAAATGTTAATGTTTTGTATTTAAAAATTAAATTAGTTCCCATATACTAATAAAGTTCCATATTAATTAACCATATGGGGAAACATGCTGAGATATTCTACATCTCTTCTTTTTTTTTCTTTTGCACACTGAGCTTTACTGTTGAACTTCACATACACTTAAAGTATGGACAATCAGAACAGGGGTGAGAAAAGCACCTGTAGGACACTTGTGACCAATGCAGCCAAATATGATAAACAAATTCAGTTGATGCTTCCTTCTACCGAATGTTGTCACAATCAGTCCTCTACGAAATACAGGAAAGAAGTGACTTACAACATAAAGTGCTTTTTTGGAAGAAATGAGCTTCACTCCCAGCCTAGCTTTTTTAGTCAGAAATACTTCATAGTCCCATATGGTCATGTGGAGGGCAGCAGCACATCGGTAATGCCACTGTGGAAGCAGTCTCAGCATTGAATTTTGTCCTGTTATAACAATAAATATGAGGATTAATTATTCCGAAACTATAATCAATCAAACTGCGTTTTTATTTTACCCAAGCAAGGTATATCATCTTAAGTTTCTTGAAGTGTCTATCCAGGTACAATCTTTGGTGTAAAACCCAGAAAAAAGTTAACAGTTTAGTTAACCAAAAGGTCACAGTTCAGATGGTAGAAGAACTGAACTAATTAAAATCTCACTCCTGAGTACCCAGAACGAGATATAGTGACTCGTACAATGGTGACTACTGTTGAGACAATTAACATATTTCAATAAACATTCACACTTTCCTTTTGATTACATTAGTTTGCACGCCTGGAGAATTTCAAATGCATTGCAATTCAGCCTTCAAGCACTTCTGTCAGTTAGAAGGGAGAATGGCAGTGCTACTATTAACAGTGTGTTTTCTATGGGAATGTAGAAATGTTATTGAAGTGCAGATAAAATGTATTGGTTCTATTGTATTTTCCGTTAGATAAACAAAAAATAAAAAATTAGGATGGTATTGATTATATGATTGCATGAGAAGTATTTTAATACCAAACTGTATCAATGTTTTTTCTTAAGCTTTAGTGATAAGTTGTAGTGGGGCTACATAATAGTATATTCTATTCTATTGCTTTATTCCACTGCCTGCTTTTTCAACTACCGATCCCACATCACGACAGCCAGGGCCGAGAAACCCCGGGGTAAGAATTCATTCCAACCATTGCCAGGACTCTTACGGTGTGTTTGTTTTCTTGTCAGGAGGAAGCACAATATCACCACAGCCAGTTTCAATACCGTCTTACTTTATTTTGGGACACATCTTTCATGTAAATATTTGTATTCTTATATATAGTAATTAGTCACTGGTGTTTTTGGGATAAATAGTGGTTTGAGCACACATATATTTATTATTGAATATTTGTCTCGTCTTTTCATTTTCCAATATATCAGTGTTAAATTTTACATATCTGTTCACTGTGTCTGGTTATTTCTTCATATCGGGAAAAATAAGACAACTTGTAAGGAGTATGGCTTGTTATTAGAGCAAGAAACCTCAGGTAATCCGAGGAATAAGTCTTGGTAGTGTAGTGGCCGGTCTGGGTAAGGGGTCTGATGGGGATGAGCACCTCCAGGACCACTAGTTGATGTTGTAGACCCACAGAATGGACTGGTGGCTTGTGCTTGAACAAGACCTTGCAGGCTTTTAGGCAGAGGGAGGACCATCTTCTTTGCCTTTGCCAAACACCCCATTCCCGGTGGCTCTGACGCCCTGGACAGAGCATCAGGCATGATATTGCCACAGCTCTTCCAAAAGGTCACCTTGAAAGAAAAGTTTCGGATGCGGAGTACAAACCTGGTTAGACGGGAGGAGGTCTTCCGGTGGTTAAACACCCAGGTCAGAGCGTGATGGTCCGTGTACACTTCAAGCTCAACCCCCTCCAGATAGTGTCTCCATTTTTCCACAGCCCACACGATGGCCAAACATTCCTTTACAGCTTTTGAATAATTCAGCTCAACGTTATGCAATGCTCAAGAGGCATATGCGATAACATGTTCGTCCTTTTTGACTTTTTGAGTGAGCACGGCACCGAGCCCCAGGTTGCTGGCATCGGTCTGTACCTGGAAGGTGAGCTGTGGATCTGGCTGGGCCAGAACGGGTGGCTTTTGAAGATGGATTTTGAGTTGCTCGACTGCGTCCTAACCCCCCTGTAGTCCAAACAGAAGTGATAGGTATCATCCGTTTTCTTCACAAGGACTACAGGGGATGCCCAGGAGGAGGAAGATGGCTCAATTATTCCTTCTGCAAGCATTTGGTCTAGATGTTCTTTAATTATGCCCTTCTTCAGTGGAGAAACGCGGTAGGCTCGGTGCCTTATTGGAATTTCGTCCAAGGTGTGGATCTCGTGGGTAACCCCATGGGCGACTCCTAATTTTTCAGTCCACACCTCGGCCCATTTCTTCAGTACTGGCCTTACCTCTTCGGGCTGTTCCTCCACAGGGGCTGCCACTGAGGTTCTTGCGTCACTCCTCACTGCCGCGTTTAAACCAACAACTTGTGAGCCCAGATCTTCTTTTGATTTATGAATGAATTCGCATACCCCTTCCCCTGGCACCGTATACCCTCTGGGACTGAGATGGACGGTCATTCTTAAGGTGGTCAAAGAATCCAGCCCAAGGAATAATGAGACAGACAGGTGCTGGTCGTCCAGGACATAGACCTCCATCTCCCAGGTGATGGAGAGTACACTGTACCTCAAGGTGACTTTGCCCAGGGCCCTGTGTTCACTCCCATCTGCCAATAAAAATCAGACAGACAGGGCAGATGTTAAATTGTCTGACGGTCAGCTAATCTTCTTCCAGATAATGTTACGTATCCACCACCTTATCCACCTGCCACTTCCGCAGCTTCACTGGGATGATCAGGAGGGATGTACTTGCTTGCATAATGGTGAGATCAGCTTCCAACCGACAAGGCTTGGCTCACTGGGGTTTTAGGGACTGGGTTTCTCTTGTACTGGCTTGCACCCCATTCCAGTGCGTTTTTGAGTTTCCCCAGTCCTGTTCCACTTGCGGGCCCACCTTCACCAGGTCTTCCACCGACCCCACAACCCCCCTGAGACCCAAAGCTAAATGTGGGTTGCAGGCATTCAGGATGTGTTGGACCACCTCTTTTTCAGACAAAGCCAGCCGCCACTTCAAATGCAAAGCCCGATATTCATAGGCAAAGTCCTGAATGGATTACAAAGGCAGCTGCACCATGGATCGCAGCTTGTCCTCCAGTTCAGATTCGTAGTCTCCCGGAAGAAAAGCCACGAGGAAAAATCGATCACCCCCATAAGCTCTTCCGATGTTAGAGGATTAACAGCTAGATATGCCTCCCCTTCTTCCACAAAGTTAAGGACATCATCAATATTATATTGAGCCCCCAACTTGGGAAAAGAGAGGCGCACCCCAGGGATGGAGGGCCGGTTGATGTATTCACCCCCCCAAGACCCGTGAGGTGTGGAATGGAAGAATGGAAGGGTGACTGACGCAAATTCTGGAGACTCTTTCGGACTTCACCCTGAAGAGTATCTTGCCATCATTGATCTTGCCTCTGGAGGCACAACACAATGTCCCACCCCAGGAGTTTAATTTGTTCATTTATATATTCTTTTATCTCCTCCTGGGAGCTGCTGATCCGAGACCGCAAGGCATCTTCGTGCCCGAGCGCACTTTCTCGTCCAGCCGGGTGAGTTGTTGTGCCAGGTCTTCCCACGGAGGCAGGACATCCTCCAGAAATTCCTCCATAGGTTCATGGTGATCTTCGAGGTACAGCGACTGCAACGAATCCACCACCTCCTACACCGCTGAACACGCTCTGACTGTGACGTGCCGTGCCCTGGCTACTCCTTTGTCCCACCGTGGCGAAGCAATGGTGTCATCCTGCTCGGCACGCAAAAAAGACATGTTGGCAATCAGGAAAATTTAAAGACTTACAGTGATGTTATTTTTAAAGATCTTGTAACTAGATTAAGATTCCTCAGAGAGGGCACCACTTACGTAACGGCCAACCCCTCACCCAGACTGGCCACACACTACCAAGACTAATTCCTTGGATTACCTGAGATAACTCCTTACAAGTTGTCTTATTTGTAAGACACAGTAAACAGATATGTAAAATTAAACACTGATATATTGGAAAATGAAAAGACGAGACAAATATTCAATAATAAATATATGTGCGCTCAAACCACCATTTATCCCAAAAACACCAGTGACTAATTACTATATATAAGAATACAAATATTTACATGAAAGATGTGTCCCAAAATAAAGTAAGACGGTATTGAAACTGGCTGTGGTGATATTGTGCTTCCTTCTGACAACAAAACACACCGTAATGGCAATGGTTGGGATGAATTTGAACCCCGGGGTTTCTCGACTCTGGCTGTTGTGATGTAGGATCGGTAGTTGTCTGCAGTGCTTCCTTTGTTTTTGATTTCCTGAAGGTTCCACAAAGAGCACTCCCTTAGCTTGAACATCTCGCCACTCTGAATCTCATCCCTAGGCCCGCCTACCTACCTCAGCAGCCAGCCAGCCAGCCACTACAATATTTTTATAGTTTTACTAAATGTTTTTAGAATTTAGACTATTTCCTAATTCTGGAGGAAATTCATACAAACCACAATATGTGCTTGCACACCTAAAGAAATATTTTACAAAATACCTTCTAAAGTGAACACCATCAAAGAGTACTTTGCAATTATAGAGCTATAGAATCATTTTTAATAGTCGCAGTAATAGTCACAATAACAGGAAAAAGAAGCAAACATTGTTTTCAACAGAGTGCTTCTACAAAGTCGTGGTCTTCAAAATAAATAAAACTCCAAAAGATTAAAATTGAGAATTAATCTAGATATGTTACCTATCATGGTATGAACAGAAGACCTCAGTGATTCTGAAGGATGGCAGCTTGCTGGGTCTCACTTGGCAAGACGTTCTATAACAAGAACCATTCACCTTCTAATAGTTCATGAAGAATAATGGCTAAAGTGATGTTGGCTTAGGAGTAATGAGAAAAACGTCATCAGTGAAGAGCGAAGTGATTCACGTGACCAATTTGCAGCAAAATGGAGTATTTAATGACACATAAAAAATGACAATTTACTTCCAGCAGAATATGCACTGCTGAAAAAACAAAAAGAAAGGCCTTTATTCCCTTCCTTGAAGCATTTTCATGTATTAATTCTGCATGTATATGTCTTTAATCTAGGGAAAAAAACACTGTGTTGTGTTTACATTGGCACATTGGATGCCTACTTTACCAGTTATGAAGACACCAATCTTGGCAATCTAAACCCAAAAGATGTATGAAACAGAAATGAAACTCAAACATTCTGCGGCACATGCAGCACACAAGGCCTCATCTGGAGGGATCAACAAACAGAAAAGGGTAGTTGCTAGGTAACGACCGGTATGGAGGACTAGAGGAGGACAAGGGGCTTTCATTACAGCGAGTTTTCTTTTGGATAAAACACAGTAAAGTGGACAATGGTGCACTTTGGTGTGTCTTTGTGACATACCACATCATGTCACATTTTTAAGAAACATGCTAAACCGCGGAAGTGATGTTAACAAGAAGCATAAATAGAATTTATTTTATGGATATGCAGGTGACTACCAGAAGTGTGAAGGAGCCTTTAAAGAGCAGTATTCTTTATTTTCTTCCCAAAAAACCTTTAAACCTCACAAAAACACTTTTTAGTGATTTTTGCATTTCATAATTGTGAAATTCATCCATCCATTATCCAACCCACTATATTATAACTACAGGGTCACAGGGGTCTGCTGGAGCCAATCCCAGCCAACACTGGGTGCAAGGCAGGAAACAAACCCTGGGCAGGGCGCCAACCCATCGCAGGGTACACACACACACACCAAGCACAATTTAGAATCACCAATGCACCTAACCTGCATGTCTTTGGACTGTGGGAGGAAACCGGAGTACCCAGAAGAAACCCACACAGACACAGGGAGAACAAGCAAACTCCACGCAGGGTGGACCCGGGAAGCAAACCCAGGTCTCCTTACTGCGAGGCAGCAGTGCTACCCACTGCACCACCGTGCCACCCTAATTGTGAAATTGCTCAAGAAAAATAAACAACTGTTTTTCTGGAACAAGATGTATGAAACATGGAACATAAGTTTATCCGGCAAAACAAATGAAATCTAGACATCAGTTCTGTTGTTCCGATTCTGGCTCTCCATTGCACTCTGGTAAAGCTTTCCTTCACTCCTTTTCTTTTTCATTCCAGTGGTATGATTCAATCATAGTTCATTTTTTTCTCAGGGGACTGGGTTATCCTATAATATCTTCCCTTTGACTTAGGTTGGAAAGGGGATGGTTGGGTATTGACCCTTTTATGTTTGTGTTTCCTCTTTTATTTCCTGTTGCTTTTTTGTATTTATTTCAATAACATTTGATTAAAAAATCTAATAACTATGCAGAAAAAGGCCCACTTCTTCATTTGTAATGAGAATGAAAATAATGCCATGATCATGAGTATGTGCTTCTAAGACTCTGGTTTCTATAAAATAAAATATTACTTTGGAACTCTTTAATGCATTACAGTTTTTTAAATAGCAGTAAATATTTGAAATGTGCAAATGAATGTGTTATGGTAAGAGACTCAATTGCGCTTTACATGTGCTTTCTTTGCATTTTTTTCCATTCTAGTTTTACCGGGTTTGCTGTTGGGTGCCCCAACACACTGACATTATCTTGTCTTATGTTACAACACACACTATGCTATGCTAGAACATGTGCATCTGCATACATACAAACTGATATCGCCATAATGAACAGCATCTGTGTATGTGAGCTACTTTTATGGCCTGCACTGTTAGCATACTTCCGGACTAAACATGCCCAATTATAGCTAAGCCTTCGCATATCCATTGTAAGTTGTGCAACCTGCACGGAATGCTTGATCAGACAGGCGTGGAGTAAACAAAACAGCTTACTTGGTAGGCAACATATTAGTAGATTAAAAATACGAGAGGAAGTCAAAAAATAGGTGATGCTTGGTGTTTATGTTGCTGTGTACATGTGAGTCTTTGGCGCTAAGGAAAGCTGACCTTGTTAAAGTGAGTGCATTTGAAATGAAGTGCGAGAGAAAATTAATGGGAATAATTTAGAAGGATGTGGTCAGCAGTTAAGAGACTAAAAAAATGTTGAAAAGGAAAATGACATTAGAGGCCAAAATCAAATTGAGGAAACAGGTGATGTTTGGTTATGTCTGTAGGAAGAATGACAGAGGGTTCCTACCATTGCCTCTGATGGTCCACAAAGAAGAATTTTTGTAAATAGCAGGTCAAAATCCATAAGTGCCCTGGAAGCAAAATCTTTGTTGTCCAGTGTTTGCAGTAAGATTTTTATCCCAATGTATTAATTTACAGAATTTAGTCAAAAAGGGAGCGTGTGTGGCACAGTGGTAAAGTATCACATCTCTAAAAACTGGCTTGTGTTTTCACCCCGATTAATGTCTTTATAGAGTTTGCACCTTCTGCCCATGCCTGTGGTTGTTTTCCACAATCCAGCACCCACTTTTGTCAAAACCTTGAATTGGCATAATGTAGAAATGAGTCCTGCAATGCCCTATCACCGCATTTATTATTGACTCTTGCCTTGAGCTCAGTCCTACCAAGATAAGAAGTTCACCATGACCTTGTAAAAGAAAAACAAACCCAGAAAATGGAAATGTGTGCAGAAAGAATTCTAAAATATTATATTTTTTTGTCCATATCTTTGTCAAATATTTGGAACATTTTAAATAGCATTTTATGAAATAAACAGATATTCTGAAACAGTACTTTTTATTGTAATCATTTCAGAGGTAACACAAACCCAAAGAGCTTCTCACAATAGATTAATAGATTTTCACTCAACATCTTGAAACTGATTATGTGATATATTCAGGACCACCTAAAAAATAAGAAATATATTTTAACCAGTAAAGGTGCACTGTACGATAATGTGCAGTCAGTACACTTGACTTGAGCATTCATAGTTTTCATCCTGTTCCTCTGTATGTTTAGCATTTGTTTGCTCAGAGGTTGATGCGCTTGCTGCTTCCTGAGCAGCTGTTCTTTTCTCCACCCTAGCGGCCCGCTTCTTCTCTTCTTTCACGTGCATCTTTTCACATTAAAACTGATTACGTCAGTGTTTGTGTTGCAATTACTTACGTTTTCTTTAATTTTTCACTTAATCTGGCACTATAGTCTTCAATCTGTTTTAAGAATGATTTAAGTTATGAAGAGGTAGGGGAAGTGACAGCGAAGGTGGTAGGGATGAGAACGGCGCCCGTACGCAAGCGCCACACCGCCACCCTGCTGGCCGCTGCAGAGAGTTCATTCTACGATAAAATAAAATAAAAATAAAAAGAGGAATAACCTTGGAGGTCAATCCTCACCCCGAAAGTGGATAGTAGACATCACGTAGTATATGTGTACCAAATCCCAGACCAATCAGACAAACAATTTGCAAGCTACAAGTGATTTAAAATTCTGGACAGACAAACAAACAGCCACAGTAGCGTATAATATATGAAGATTAAAGTAAATGTAGTTTAATGTGCAGCAACATATCTGATGATTGGAAACATTATTTTCATTTCAAAGTGCTTTGAATGTCTTCCTCATTACTTCAAAACTCAGGATTAATTTCCCATTACTGTGTAGATTTTTCAAGTTCCTCCCATGGCTTCTTCCAGGTATTTCCTTTCACATACCAACAGAGGGCCGTGTTAGACTGTGTGAGTGTGAATGTGTGTATGAGATTGTGCCCTGTGAGGTACTGTTGTCCTGTCCTGGTTTGGTTTATTTTCTTGTAATAATTCCATCGTATGCCCCAGCATCTGAGATGTCTGTAATTTTTCAAACAAGTTCGGAAAATAGATGAATGAATGTTACTGCACAGCTGTTATTTACAGGGGAAGATTCATTTCTGTTTATTTATCATTTAATTTCATGGTCCACAGACATGTTACCAGATGCAGTGTCTTCTGATTTACAGTTTTGTAATTGCACAAGTGTTCTAATCTGATTTCCATGAGACTGGACATTAAAAATATATATTCATTTTTAATGTGTTATGTTTATTTCTCTATACCACAAGAATATGATAAAGGAAATACAACATATTCTCAGTCTTCAAATTAAATCAGACCTAGAATGGTTTTAATTAACGTTATTTAAAGGTAACAATATATATTATTCTAGACATATTTTACATTTAAGTTTAACTATGGCTAGAGGTTTCATTTGGATTTGCTTTTCTCCGAAAATTAAGAAGTACGCTCTCTTTACAGCAACACTGCATCTCAAACACATATGGTATCACTCTCATGGGTGCTTAGCTGGCCATGTTTAAAAATGCTAAGAGGTTTCTGAGTTGTATAAATCGGATTTTTATGTGTATAATGGGCCAGGCTGTAATTCATATATTTCAGCTTATAATACGGTATATTGATTTGCATTGTAAATAAAGTTGGCTCCACTACATTTACTACCAGTTAATGTGCATACATTATTCATTCAGAAAAACAGAAATCACAAGGCAAACCATAACGGCCATAAAGTACATTAAATAATATACACATACTCAGATTACATTATACTAGTTTTGCAAATTCTAAAAAAATGATAAAAATTTTACAGGCTCATAATTTCAGACTTAACTGCAAAATAATAATAAGGGAGTAATGTTGCTCTTACCAGCACAGTTCATTTCTCCATTTTCTAGATTTATTAATAATGAGCTTGCTGTGCTGTCAGATTACAGGTTCAACTCCAGGAGTGAGAGGCACAAACAAATGTTGTAAATTTACACTTAAAATATAATGTAACTTCTTGACCTTCACAAGCAACATGAAGCAGATTAATGGTTGCCACTTCAACAGCAGCTTTGAAAATGAAATGACATGCATGATTAGCTATCTCCTTGTCCATTGTGGTTCCTACTTTGTGCCCTGTGCTACCAGGATAGGCATTACCTCCTTCAACCCTGGACTGAATGAGAGGTTAGGAAATGGATGGATGGACAGATAACACTCCTGCCTTGCAGAACCTAGAAAGTGGATTCAAATCCTGGCCTGGTCAATGGCAGTGTGTGCGTTTTTGTGGGGCTTAACTTTGCAGCACAAAGATATGAAGGTTAGGTCAACCAGAAGTTCAACCCAGTGCACATGAGTAGGCTTTTGTTTTTTTACCACCTGCCATTTCATTTGATTTTTATAAAATAACATTCACATATCCTATCCTGTATATTGTTTTTATAAGCATTGTCACACACGTGCGATTAAGAGGAAGCTGAGTGGACCAAATTGAGGTAATTATCCGCCAGCCTAGGGGGTGGCAGGGTACGCTAAACCTTCTTCTGTTGTCTCTTCAGGCCAGATATGGGAAAACCTACCTGATTTAACAACAACAATATCACTTTCAGTTCTAGCACCAAGAAAGATGCCACTTCCGGTGCCCAGAATGATTTAACATTTTCGGTTTCCAGCCTCAGATAACATCACATCCAGTTTCAACCTTTAAATCCACCATCTTTTCCACCACTAAAACAGTTCAGTCTGGAACTCAACAAGGACAGTTTGTGTCCATTTTCATACCCTTTTGCAGCCAGGGATGATATAAGGGTGGCTGCCCCAAACTTTCCAGTGTGTTGAGATTAATTCTTTTACAAAATGTAACCTTTTAAAAGTTTCTTACTGTGAAATGGTAAATATAAAATTGAATAAGGCAGCACTAAAAACTGACACATGGACATTGTGAGATTTTTTTTTTTTAGTTGAACATTCCCTTGACTTTAAGGGTATTTTTGGTGTACTACTGAGTCATGCCCACTTTCCTTCAAGTTGTATCTGCATGGCCTTGCCCTAGTGCACTGGTCTCTTCAGGTCAGACTGGTAGGAATGGAGGTGAAACTCTGTCCTTCTACCAGTTGAAATGTGAAGACTCACATTCTGGAGCTGATGTTCAAATGGTCATATCAAATGATTATGTCTGTATAGATAAATATTGAAATTTTCATTAGTATCAATGAATTTTGAAATGGATCTCTCTACAGCCATATGACCACAATTTCATTTTGACAAAGGATGTCTGCACTTTAGCAGCACGTCCAAAACAAGTGCTACCACTAAAAACAAAAAAGAGAAAGAAAATGTGATACATTTAGTATTAGCCAATCAAAATAAATACTACAAATAATCTGTTCTATTGGGTAAGGTCCTATGGTGACCTGATGCTCCCCTTGTACAGTATACTCTTAATTGTGCAGACCATAATAAAATGCATAAAATCCCATACACTTACCACTCTGGGGAGGAAGAGCTAAAGTACTTGACCACAAATATCCCTTCTACATCTGCAACTTTAGGCAATTAGACTGAGTGAAGAAACAGACAGGATTAAGTTGCACATTTAATGATGTGTCATTGATTAAAAATGTGTAAAAATATTAAGGAAGCAGAATACAATGTGAACATTGGTAAACCATACCCTGACCGCCTAAGTAGCAGTGCATCTTGCATCCATAGGCAGCTCTCAGCTTATTTTCAGTCCAGCCACTGAATGGAGTATTAAAACAGGCCAAATGCCTCTCAGTATGGCTGCTGAGACAGAGTTTTCTTCATCATGGTCTTCTCTTCATGGCTAGATGGTGAGAAAGAAACAGAAAGAGAAGTAAAGACAAGGTGATCAACTTTATATACTAAAAACACAAACCAATGGCATGTCATTGTACAGAAGGGGCTCTGATTCAAAATCATTCATAAACAGCCATACTTTAGACCAACAAAATTAATTTTCCACTCCATTTCTGACCCGTCACCAATGAAAGCGCTCAGGTACAACTCGTCCCCCATTTGCTTTGTTTAGTCAGTTTATTGCCTTCCTGCGGTGGACGGTTATAGGCTCTAAGTCAAAACGCAGTCAAACACAGTCACCCTTACCAAAGAGGCCTAATGTTTTATGCCCTCATCAAAAAATTTCATATCCTGACTCAACTAATGACTAGGGGTGGGGGTGTGTGGTTAGATAAACATCAGTGCATCGCTGCTCTCATCAATGAAGTACAACATGCCTCGTGAAACACACACTATTGTTGCATTTCATTTGTCTCGTTTATAAATAAAGGCGTACAAAATATTTATAAACCTATATGCTAGAAATGAGTCCACCACATAATGAAGAAGAAATATGGGGAAGTAAGATGAAAAGCTTCAGTTGCAACTCGAATAAGAATATGTTTTGCTAAAATAATGAGCCTCCAAACATTTGTAATGAGACAATACTGTCTGGCTTCTTATGAGGTGATAAAGACCAGGAGAAGCAAAACACACCAGAGTCGCAGTCAAAATGGCAGGTAGAGGTGGTTAATGAGAAGGCACAAAGATCGAGACGGCAAAACAAAAAGGCAACACAAAAATCAGAGCCAAGAAACAAAGCAGAACCTCAAAAACATAAAACTGGAGCCAACATAAAATGCTACTAACTAACAGTAAAGTTCACAACACATTTATTTTTTATTATGGGGGAACTGAGCAGACACATACTAGTCTTACCCTGGCATTCTGAGAAGATTTAAAAAGGACCATTAGATGTGGATTACCATTGATGGCATTCCATACAATTTTTCAGCAATTACACTCTAGCTCTAACAGTAATATTCAACAATATAGTAAATATCACATTGTAATAGATTTTCTTTATGTTTAATCTAGTTTCCATTCAGTCATCATTTAATATAGTGCTATTGATAGTTGCAGAAAGCACTCAATTGTGTGTTGTCTGCCAGTTTTGCATTACATTTTTTTAAAAGCACAGATGTGATAGATTTCTCCTATTGCAGTTTGTAAGTGAATTGTTTCAATTAAAATTCGTTTATAAAATATTCAGAAGTAGTGACTGTGCAAAATGCTGCATCTCAATACCATTTTAACATTTTGATCTAATTTAATCAAGTAGTTAAGATGTGATCACAAGGCAAAGAATGAGAACGTGACACTTTAAATTACATGCATTTTAACCAATCAATAAAATAATAATGATCAAGGACCGACCTGCTAATTAGTCACTGATGCTGAGAAAAGAAGACTTTATGAACCAAACTGTTAGCTTCACAGACATCCCAGACTGTATGTTATATGAATCCCCAGATGACAAAATTTGTAATGCTAGGTAAAGTATAATGTTTCCAACCAACTTAATTTGCACTTATCATAATGCTTTTAAGGAAAATAGGGTTGCATACAATGGAAAGTTCATTGAGGTAATGAAAGGAGCACAGGGAACGGTAAAAAATGTCACTTAAAAATTGCCTGTGTTCATTTTTTTAGTTTCGGAAAAAAATGTAAAAGTACAAATGATTTAAGCTTTTACTTCTCTTTAAAAGAATGGGTTCCTGACATAAAAATTGGACCAAAGTGTCTGTCCTGATGTTTTGTTGTCAGCAAGCTGGCGACTTATAATGAATGATGTTGCATGTGGCACACGTCCATTTACAAAGCCTGCACAATCGAAGGAGTTTTCAAATGCAATAGCTAACAATTAAAGCCAATGTGAATTACTATTATTGTGCCAACAAATTATTATACTTTTCCTTAAAAGAAGCTCAGTTTAACTGATGTCACACATTTAATAAGTAGGTTGCAAACATTTTCACATTTTATTCCATTGCTGTGCTTGGCATTTTATAAAGTAAAAATATATGGTGGGCATTATACTTTAGGAATTAAGTAAACTACATCTAAAAACATCTGCCGCATACTGAGCTTACCCATCTTGGATATTCACAGTACAAGCAAAAATATACAATTTTAAACAGTATAGTAATTAAGCCATCAGTTCTTTGTTTACATGTGCCTCTACTCGAAGATATTTCATGAAGAAGGAAGGCTTTATTTTACAGGGCATTTATCCTCTAAAGCATTTCAGGCCTATGCATGGTAGCTAACAAGTACTTTATGAAGATTTATGAAAAGAATTAATTATTATGCTGACCTTAATATTAAAAACAGGTCCTTGACGCTGCTGGAAAATAGCACTATGGTTTCAATTCATTTACAGTTCAAATATTCAGGTTAAAAATGTTAAACATTAAAACTCCATTTGTCCATCCTGCTATATCCTAACTACAGGGTCAGGGGGGTCTGCTGGAGCCAATCCCAGCCAACACAGGGTGCAAGGCAGGAAACAAACCCCAGGCAGGGCGCCAGCCCACCGCTGGGCACGCGCACACACACACACCAAGCACACACACTGGACAATTTAGAATCGCCAATGCACCTAACCTGCATGTCTTTGGACTGTGGGAGGAAACCAACGTAGACACGGGGAGAACATGCAAACTTCATGCAGGGAAGACCCGAGAAGCGAACCCAGGTCTCCTTACTGCGAGGCAGCAGCGCTACCTACCACACCACCGTGCCGCCAACATTAAAACTCATAAATTAAAAATCATTTTTAATACAGTTACTGAATAATTAGTCTTTTTCAGATTATTATTCTAGATGTGATTTCTCTACAAGTCTGAAAAGTATTGCAAATATTTTTAGTGTATGATGTTAAACAAAACATCTATCAATTATGTGATCCTAAGTCATCATCATCATCATCACATTTAAAAAAACACAAACACACACAGCCAATGTAACAATCACCAATTATTTAATCCAATTCAATTTATTATCATTATTCAAGCAATTACAACAGTATTGCATTAAAAATAAATAAGTTAAACACAGACATGCAATATGTTTTAAAACAGGTCAAAATCAGATAACACAAATAACAGATACTTACAGTATAGTCAGTAGCCTTGAATTGGTACTTTAAACATATTAGTTGTGCATGTGCTTAAATGATGGAGACGAGGTCACAGGTCAAGTAGATGACTGACTGTTTGGAATGTGGGTTTAGTCACAACTGAATGGTCTGTCTTAAGGCATCTTCTGTGATAAATGACCTTGCCCGCTTTCTGTGATGGATACCTCCCAACAGAGGGGCCATTTCTCATGTTTTTTTTAGTATAAAACACTATGCCAAAAAACAAAATAAACAGAAAAATTTGTAAGAAAAGGTAATGACTTCTAAAAAAGTCACTGAAGTCTTAAGTCAAAGCCAGTGAAGCAGGTCAATGAGGAGGAAACAGTTGTGTTCCCAATTCAGCTGAACTTCTCCAATACAGAGAATTCTAGGCTAGCATCCAGCAGAGCGTCTAACCTGGTTGTCTTTAAATTTGGAGAAAGGCCGGGGGTGAGAGCTCATCTCATTCATGCCATAAAGCTAAAGTAGGGTGCTTCTTGTCATCGTGTCAATTCCTGTACATACACGCCACGCATCGCCTTGATATTTGATACAAACATTGGTGTGATGACACCAGATCATTTAAAGAAGACCCTCCTAACTTGAGGAAGTTGCTAACTGAGCTTTGTCTGGATGTGAAGACAAGAATGAAACAAAAATAGGATTGCAGAAAAATTTGAAGGACATGCATCAGGAGAAGGATCAAGAGGAATGCTTAAGTAACTGCCTGAAGGTAAAGCAGAGATAACACTTAGATGGAGGAGAATAAAATTAAGAATAAAACTGAGAATAAAATTATCAGATTTTTAAATAAAAGGAATGTTTTTGCAGCTTAATTTGAGGATATGAAAGATATACTCATGACCCTCAAACAATAAAGCAAATGAATGGAAGCTATGTATATTTTCTTTAGAATGTAAGTGTAAAACACTTAGTAATAAATATGTGGAGTCTAAAGATAGTGTTAAAATTTTGTGGTTACTGGAAACACAAGATTCTGGTAATCCAGTGAAATGTACACCAGAATTTAAAAAGAAAATCAACAAGAAAAACCTTTTACCTTGATAATGTGCGTTGTTCTTGACAATTCCTAAATAGCTTTATTGCAAATTTCCATGTTGTTGTAATTCTAGAAAACATTCAGAAAAACAATTGATATTTGTCTTTGTTTTTTTACATGAAAGAAAAATAAAAGAATGAAAACTACCCTTATTATAGCCTCTGATGTAAGCAGAGACAGATCAGCCACAACTTTAAAACCACTAATGGTTGAAATGAATGACATCGATTATCTTGTTACAATGGCACCTGTCAAAGTGTTGGGTATATTAGGCAGCAAGTGAACAGTCAGCTCTTGAAGGTAATGCATTGGAGGCAGGATGGGCAACCATAAGGATCTAAGTGACATTGACAAGCACCAGACAACTGGATTAGAGCCTCTCCAAAATGAAAGGTCTTGTGGGGTGTTCCTGATATGCAGTGGTTAATACCTACCAAAAGTGGTCCAGGTTAAGACAACCAGAGAACTGGCAACAGTGTCATGAGCTCTCAAGGCTCACTGATGAGAAGGCTAGCCTGTCTGGTCAGATCCCACAGACGTGGGGCTGCATAGCTCCAGAATGGTTAGACCGCCCATGCTAACTTCTGTCCACTCCTGAAAGCACCTACAATAGGCACAGAACAGAACCATGGAGCAATAGAAGACTGTGGCCTGGTCTGATGAATCACATTTTCTTTTTGATCATGTGGATGGCTGTGTGCATGTGTGTCATTTACCTGGGGAAGAGATTGTAGCAGGATGAACTTTGGGAAGAAGGCAAGCTGGCGGAGGCAGTGCAATGTTCTGGGCAATGTTCTGCTGGGAAAACTGTTACTTTGACATATACCACCTGTTTTGATGGTATGAGAGGGACCTCAACAATATTAGGCAGGTGGTTTTAATGTTGTGGCTGATCTGTTTATATACTAAACACTTTTCTCTATTTGGAGAAATTTTTTGGACTGTCTGAGACTTTGATGCTGCAAGTCATTGAGCCTTTCACATGCAATATTTTGACATGGTGCCATGTTCAAAATGAGGCAACAAGGGATATTGTCAGGACGGCGGCCACCAAGAAAGTGCTTATGCCATGCCAGCTGGGAAGAAGGATACACAACAAAACCAAGGCACCCTTTGAAAAGTAGCACCTTTCATGTGAGGAAGCTGCTGACAAATGACTCCAAAAAATCCATGTGGAATGATGTGGCGACTATGCGCTCAGCCGATATGCCACATTCTGGCTACATACTTATACAATAAAATTTCTAATACAGCCATAAATTTTAAACTATTTACACAGAAAATAGTGTTATTCCACTTCATTTGCTTTTTATGTGCCCAACAAGGAAAAATTTTGTTTTTCTTCTCCAAATTAAATAATTAAGTGCTTTTATGCTAAGCAGCAGGACAGCTCTGGAAACTTTTTTTTTTAATTTTAACTGAAAACATATGCTAACATTTTAGTAGAAAATCTATGCAGACAAGACGCTGTGTACTAAAACATTATTTATTTCTACATAAACCCAGGCTGTTGATATATCATTATATGCTATTCAATGTTTTTGGGGGGATCAGGATAACGAACTGATGGGTCATTAGTGAGAATTAAAGGACACAGATGCCACTTGGCATAGCATTGGCACCTATAGTACCCCAAAATACATGGCAATTGAAGTAAATTAATTATTTAGCTATTTCAATACAGGATGCAGTTTTCAATGGCCCTCACTAACTAACTGAGTAGTGTGTCTAACATGTAGGCATTGTGCTACTTTTATGGAGACTGATTTAAAGGGGGCACAGTGTTTGAGGTGATAAAGAGAGTCACATTAATGCTTCTTCTCCACAGTCATGAAGGAGGCAAACCGAAAGAAACCCATAACCCCAGCAATCCCTCTCATCCTCCCCACCTCTTGTACTTGCCAGAGTTTAAAACATCTGCAGACTCTCACTCTGTTATCTTATGAGCTAATGAATGCAACTCAGAAAGAGAGATCTGCACAGAAGGCTACATTGATGTTCTGAGGCTGTCACTCCCTAATTTCCTTTGATAACTGCTATTAAATAGAGGTATCTAATATAGGACCCCAACTCTTTGTTAGTGCTTCCTGTGCTTTTCTTTCATCAATATTACAAGCAAGACACATCTACTGTATATTTACATTTACTCATTTGACTGACACCTTTATCTAATGCGACTTACAACATGTATGATACAATTGGTTACATTTCTTTTGTTTTTCCAATTGGAGCAAAGGCAGGTCAAGCGACATGCTCAAGATCACATAGTGCCAGTAACAGGGTTTGAACCCATAAGCTCAAGTACAAGACCTTAACCACTGCACCAACACTGCGTGCATTCAACAAAACAAAATATTAAACAAAGGCAGTTGGGTTTTCTAAAACCAACTGAAAGGCTGCACTGATAATGCAGATAAAATGCTATATGTGCAGTGTAAGGAGAAGATCAGACACACGTCCATGAGATGCATCACAATTTGACAAAATTCCTGAACTTATTGTTTTATTAATAAAATTTTATAAACCTAAAGATATTAACACACATGTTCATACATTTTGTGTGTGCCCCTTTTTAATTAGATCCTGTTTAGTGTATTTATTTGAATTTTATCAATTACCTACCTTTGTATATCATGATAAGCTGTGGCTTTTGTATGAAATTTTGCACAAACCAAAAAATCAGTTTTCTTTACTACTGAACTTTGTCACATCCTGATCAGCTCCAGAATAGTGATTTTCAGCATTTAAAATGGTCTTTAAAATATAAAAATTATTCCTAAAAACTGTGTCATCAGTACACCTTTCACATAGTAGTTATTTTAGTATTCAACTATGGTACAATAGGTAGGAGACATCTATTGAAAGCTTTGCTGTTTACTTGTTTTCATAGTAATATCATTTTTGACAGGTTTTTGACAATAGCAAAGACAGGCATATAATTTTATAACAGATTAGATGTAATGTTTTATTTTGTAGGATGTACAAATAAATGCAAATGTGTTGTTAAAACAGCAAGGGTATGCCTTGCTTCACTAATATAAATTAACAATTCCTGTCCTTAAAACAGATGAAGTTTGTAGCTTGAATTGTGCATTACGGTAATGCTGAGTCTCCTGTAACATAACATATTTCATTACATTTTGTGAATTGTACAGTAAAACAAGTAAGACTCCAATTCAAAATGAAAATGTATGTTTCATCAGTCTTATTAAGAAAAAAAGAAAGAAAGAAAGAAAGAAAGAAAGAAAGAAAGAAAGAAAGAAA